>ML681972.1:3670976-3798797 GCA_007922195.1 Podocnemis expansa
TGTCTCCCCCCTTGCAGCCACCTCCCGCGGCCCCGGCTCCCTTCCCTACCGCGGCTCACATGGCTCCTGCTCCCCCCCCCTTTTTTTTCCTTTTCTTTCTGCTGCCACTTCCACAGCCCTTTTCCCTGCAGCTCAGCCCCCCTCTGGCTCCCTCTCAAACCCCTGAACTTCTGTTCAGCCCCCCCCCAATTCCCCTGTTGCCCCGAGCCCTCACATGTGTCCCCATCTCGCTGTCCCTAACCCCCCCCACTTGCCTCTCTTCTTCTTTGAGTCCCTCCAACCTTGAAACGCCTGCTCCCCTGCTAGTTTTCACTCTTCTCTGCCACTGCAGCATACTAAGTTGTATGGTACCCCCTTTTCTTATATGGTATTGGAACATCTGTTAAGTCACTGTGAGTTGGTTTATAACTGTAAGTTAAGTTAGTTGGGAACCCCCATTGTCCCCCAACCTGTTCTACTCTACAAAGTTGAGTGTATTTCACAAAGCCCATTGCAAAACACTGTGACAAACCTCATACATGTACACATTATAATTAATTTCATATTAATATTCATTTTTTAAATAAAGATTGAATTGTACCCCACTGCTGTGGTAATTGCCCCCCAAGATCCTAAAAGTATTGAACCTGCTGGCAGGGTCAGACATAAGACTTCAAAGTAAGTGGGAGCAGAGACCTGTGAAAAGAGATTTACTTTCTCCTTTGAGAATAAATTAATAATAACTTGCTCTTCTCTGGAAGCACTTCCCTATCTCCCAGGGGGTTGGAAATACACTGCAAATCATTTGTGAGGTGCTCAGATATTGTGACAATGAAGGCCAGAGAAGTACAGATGTAGGACGGGTGGGTGGGTATGGGAGTAAATGGATGGATGGATGGGTAGGTGAGTGTGAGGTTAGATAGATGATCAGTGGATAGATAGATGATGGGGTGAGTGGGCATGGGGATGGATGGATGGTTATAAACAGTGTGGAAGGATGGGTAGCCAGTAATTTGTGCACTGGGGTTGTCAGGGCCGGCTCTCCTGTGAGGCAAGAGACAGACATGCCTTCAGGTGACAGTTCTTAGGGGCACCTAGCCACCCTGAAGATCAGGCTGGCTCCTGCCTCTTCAACTCTTTCCTAGCAGCTCAGACACTGTTAGTCAACCTGCAGCATAAGTCATGTAGGCAGAGTGCACTTTAAATGCCTCTGCAGGCAGACAATGAAGATTTATGCACTTTGGAAAACTGTTTTCAACCTCCATGAATGGGGGGGGGCAAATCAAAATTTGGCTTGGGGTGCCACACCCCCTTGAGCTGGCCCTGGGGGTTGTGTACTGGACTTAACATATGACCAGGGCAATATTTAGGGTCCTAAATACTAGAGTTGGTTGGGAATTTTCTGTCAATGTTTTTTCAAGAGGAAACTGCAGTTTGAGGAAAAGCCAGCTGCCTTGGGAGCCAGAGTCCTGCAGAACCAAGGAATTGAGGGTGGAAACAGCCCACTGAGAAACAGCCCAGATCCCCATACTTGGTGTGGAGCTGGTATAAAAGCTCAGCACTAGCCCCTGGCAAGGGATTGTGTTACCATAGATGGTCTTAGCTATGGGGCAGCGTGGGCATTTGCCCAGGGCCCACACTGGGAGAGTGCAATGTTCCCTCTAAGGGGCCAACGCAGCTAAGCAACATATGTTGCTTGCTGCACCCCCCCCCCCCCCGCAGGCCTGATCCTGCCCACTCAAGCTCTGCTGGCAGCCCGGCTTCCCGGCAGTGGGGGCAGAGCAGTCAGCCCAGCCTACCCCCAGCTGCCCACACCTCCTGGGGAGGGGCAGAGGGGGCCAGTGCTGAGCTCTGGGGTGCGGGGTTGGGGCCCTGGAGTTGCCCCCTACCCACTCCCAAAGAGTTTGGGCTGCTTCGCCACCCCCCTCTCCCCCAAGCCTGAATGGGCCTGCTCCATGGCCAGGAAGTGGGCTGGGGACGAAGTGTCTGAAACTCTTTGGAAGCAGGGTGGGCCGTTCCAGGGCCCTGACCCAGCCCATCAGAGCTCAGCGCCAGCCCCCTCTGCCCCCCAGGGAGGCGTGGCTGGCTGGGGGGTAGGCTGGCTGGCTGGCTGCTCCGCTCCACTGCAGTGAGACCGGGCAGGTAGGCGGGCGGAGCAGCCCTCTGCCCCGATGGCTCCCCACCCCCGGAGTTGGAACAGGGGCGGTCAGGGCCCCCTTGCCTGGCAGGGTGCGGCACGGCCTGCCCTCCAGCCGCTTCTCCTGCCAGAGGAGCTCTCACTGAGCCTGCACAGAGAGTCTGCACAGGCTCAGTGAGAGCTGACTCTGGATGGGAGTTTTAAAAACAGCCTGCTCAGAGTCGCTCTCGGCAGGGACTGTAGCTGCCAGCCCTGTGCAGCTGGCAGGGCCTTCCCTGCACCAGGCAGCACCGGGGGCTGTGTGGCCACATAGCCACACAGCTTAGAGGGAACATTGGTGCCTAGCCTGCAAGGGCAAGGAAGCATGGCTTGTGGGCAGGTGAGGAGGTTGGCGGGGGATCTAGCAGTGTGGCCAGGAGGGCCGGTAGAGGGGCCAGTGGAGTGGCCAGGGGCCAGCGGTGGGGCCAAGGGACCAGCGACAAGGCTGGGTGGCTGGCGGGGTAGGCCTCTCCTCGCTTACAGACAGCCCCTCAACCTTATACAAATACTTACCAGTAATTACTGACCACACAACAGAAACACTAACCCAGATATATATCCCTGCAAAAAACCCATTGCCAGCTCTGTCCACATATCTACTCAAAGGACCTAACCAAAGCAGCCACTCCATCAGGGGCTCATTCATGTGCAATTTTACCAGCGTGATATATGCCATCATGTGCCAACAGTGCCTCTCCACCTTGTATATTGGCCAAATTGGACTGTCTCTGCGCAAAAGAATAAATGGACACAAATCAGACATCAAGAACAGTAACATTCAAAAACCAGCAGGGGAACACTTCAATCTCTCTGGACACTCTGTAGCAGACATGAAAGTTACCATCCTTCAGGAAAAAACAAAAACAAAAACAGATTTCAGTGTGAAATAACAGAGCTGGAATTCATATTCAAATCTGATACTATTAGACTGGGTCTGAATAGAGATTGTGGGTGGCTAGCCTACTACAAAAGGTAATTTTCCCTCTTTAATCATTCTCACCTTCTTGTCAACTGTTGCTAGTTCCCTAGGTGTTTGAACTGAAGTACCCTTGTTACCTCTCTCTTCATGTATATACATATCCTGAGCATATTGCAGTTTTCACTTCATACATCTGAGGAAGTGGGTTATAAAATAATCTATGCAAGTGCATGCTTTAAAAAATTTGTTAGTCTTTATAAGTGCCACAGGACTCTTTATTTCCTTTGCTGAAATAGGCTAACATGAATATCCCTCTGGAAACTGTAAACCAGAACTCTCTTTATTAGCTATATTAGATGGTGCTAAAGACTCCAAGCATGCAAACCCCACTGTGTATGCATTTGGGGAGTATGCATGACAAAAGGCTTAAATTGGGAACATGCAGTAAAATTAATCTGAATTAACAAAACTTGTGAATTAGAAGTGGCTTTGTTAAACCACCTTGAATTCCTGTGTGGATACTGTTACTCAGAATTAAAGCAGCCTTAATGTCATTTACCTGAATTCATAGGTCAGCGGAACATAATTAAGGTCCCTTTAATTCTGAATAATAGCATCCGCACAAGGACTGAATGGGGCTTAAGTAATCCACTTTCAATTCATATCTTTTGTTGATCCAGACTATCTTTTTTAGATGTCCCAGTGTAGATGAACATAATTTCAAAGACACAGTAGCACCATATGCTACAACTACCTTTCTTCAATTTCAAACTTACTCCCAATAAATTACTGTCTGAAGAAATGTCCTTGACCCCTGGTCTGAGTAGACTATCACCCATCTGCTGATGGCTCCCCTGCTAAATCTTCCTATGGGAGAGTCAGAAATTGTTAACACTCACCCATTGGAGTGTATTTTTTTGTCATTGGCTCAGTCTGCTTCTGCATGTCATCTCCGGTAGAAAATTGTCATCCAGGTCTTGGTATCATATTGACATGCACCCCTGGTATCTGCTTCTTGTCAATTTACTTTCCGACACAACCTGTTTCTGAACAGAAGCTGGCGTTGACTCTGCTTTGCTGTGCCACTTGGGGTAGCTGGCCCTGGGCTATGCTGTTTGGAGTCCTCTTTTGCATAAGAGTTCTTACTTGCTTGGCAGATACAATCTGTTTGTGTCTATGACTTGCAAGGCTCAGCAGATGTCTACTGCTTTTAGCAAGCCCAAACAGGGCTCTCTCACCAAGCTTCCTACAGTTCTTTATCAATGACACTGTCTGCGGTTTTGTTTCTGAGAGGAGTTGTCACAGCGTGTGCACCCCATACTCTCCATGAAGGGGTTAATATAGGCCAGATGGGCCAATTAACCTACTAGGATGCTAGCTGGGGGCATATTTACATTGGGAGAGACAGGTAAATAGTGGAACCTTCCCTGTGCAGCCAGAGAAGGAGAGTGAGTGTGAGTGTGAGTGTGTAAACCAGTACTATAGCAGAAACCAAGCTATCCTGGAATAAGGGAGAGAAAGGGGTTTGGACTGAAGAGGAATGGTTTGTCTTGCAGAGACAGGAGTTTAGCTAGGGTGGAGAATGCAAGCCTGGGATAGACATGGTAGGAAGTAATTCAGGAGAGAGGTAGGAAGGTTTAGCATAGCACAGACCTTGGCTGGTAAGAGGACCCCAGACAGAAACCCAGAGTAGAAACTGGGGCCGCATTCCCCTACCCCTGGATGACAGGAGTGAGACCAGAATGGTTATTGTTCAAACAGCATTTTTGTCAGGGTTACAGTTGTTCCTAAGCATTAACACCACATTCAAAGCAGGAACATTTTCGGATGGCAGCTGTCAGAATGTGTCGTTATAACCTCCAGAGCTGCCTCTTCCCATGAGGGGCACTAAAATGGCTACTTTTCTGTCCTCGTATTTTTCTGTGCTTGTATTAGTTGCTCCTGAGGCTTTCATATTGAGGTGGAACCATTGTGGCCATGTCCTCCAGTCCTCAGCAAGATCACCAAGGAAGGATAAAGACAGGATGGTTAGCAAGTGCAAGCAGAACATTCCCATTATTGGGAGGAATTTTCCTGACTCATACAGTACTCCAGTGGAGTTGGCTAGCAAAAAGATCTAAAATAACCAAGGAGTCTTGTGGCACTTAAAGACTAACAGATTTCTTTTTTGCATGAGCTTTCGTGGGAGAAAATCCCACTAAGTCAGGTGCTTTGAAGATGGGTGAACTTACAGAATGGAATGAAAATAAATGCAAGGGGTGGGATTTTCTCCCACGAAAGCTCATGCAAAAAAGAAATCTGTTAGTCTTAAAGTGCCACATGACTTTTTTTTTTTTTTTTTTTTTTTTGCTGGACTAGACTAACACAGCTATCCCTTTGGAAATTAAAAAACATCTAAGTCATTGCTTCACTTCCTTTACCCAGAGGCCTGCCTGACCTTGAGGGCTCCCCTTCCATTCTTCTGTGTGGCAGGGTCCCTGTAACCCTGACAAGGCTGGGGCCAGGATTCCTGGAGGGGCTCAACCCCCAGCCTTGTCATGGTCCCTTAGGAGAGCCCTAAGGTGTCCCTACTCCAGGATACTCGTTCCACACTGGACGCTCCCTGATGCAGTGATCACCACAGATTATTGAAAGCAATAAAATTTATTGAACAGACACCAATTAAAAAAATAAGGAAACTATGGGAAATTTAAAGGAAGGCCTGTGGGTATAAGGGATGTTCACCGTTCCAGGCTTTGCCTACACAATCAACACAGATTTTGCCTCCAGCTTCAGCCTCTTGCTTTGGCATGTAAACCATCCTCTTCTTCCTGCTGAGACGAGGTGGGTGGGGTGTTATCTTTATGGAGCAACTTCAGCTGGTGAGATTGACAAGCTTTGAAGCTTACACAGAGCTCTTCTTTCCCCACTGTGCAGTTTATTCCATCATTGCCCAGTGGAACAGGGTGTTCTTGAATTTTGCTCTCAAACAGCAGAGACTAGCCACCATTGAAGATGGGATACTGGGGTACCTGGGGTCATGGTCTCATTTGATTAGGGTTACCAGATGTCAAGCAAAAGGAGGACATGTCGTCCTTTTTACCTTCACGTCCTTTGTCCGGTAGGCATTTTAAAAATACATGATTTTGTCTGGCTTTTTACTGACAGGGGTTAAAGTACGCTGGAACACTCCAGAACACCCTATTTTTTATCAGGAAGTGTTCCAAAGCCCCTAAGAACAGAAGAATATTACATTAATACTACATTTTCTTTGTGTGTCTTCCAATTTCCTCCTTTTCATAATTCCCTGTTCTCCTTTCCATGCTTTGGTATCTGGTAACCCTACATCTGAGCAGTATATATTTTTTAATCTCCTTAAAAGTGTCACAGACCCAAACATGTAGGTAAGTTGCTTCACTTCTCTGGGGCTTTCTACAGAGGGAAGTTATCCAGGGTTGAGGTAGGGTGTGAATTTAAAGAGCAATAGCTATTCAGGAGTAAGAGTGCCTTCCCTTGGCTTAGCTGGATCCAGTTCTCTCATCAACAAGTCCTGAGAGATTCCTCAATGTCTCTTGTTTCAGCCGTTCCCCTTCATAGCAATGAAATACTCAGTGGGCCAGGAGGAGACACTCTCACTGTGTGGCTTCAAGTTTGACGGTTTGGTATTTTTCTGCAGAGAAACTGTTGCATCTGGTACCTCCCAACCAGCTATCCCTGGCCTGTGTCACTGTGGCTGTTCCAGTCCGTTTCCCTGTGTAGACAAACCATGGTTATCAATGTCCTTGTGCTACACTGTGTAGCTCCCCTCAGCCAAAAGGGCTGCAATACGATGAAACCAGAACCCACAGTGTTGCTATGTTTCTGCCCATCCCAGAAACACCAAAGATCCAGAATGTGATGGTCCCTACCATGACCCTAGGAAGGACACCCGGGACATTTGCATCAAGCTGTCACAGCTCAGAGCAGCATGTCTCAGAGCCCAGCTCCACAGAATTGGACTCATGCTCAAAATACCTGTGCGTAGCTGCCTCCTTAGTGGTCGCCTGGTTGATTTGGCCCTGGGCCCAATACCAGGAACTTATAGACCAGCCCCACCCCAGGGACTTAGCTAAACAGGTCCAGCAGGTGCTTTGGGGAAGGGCAGGCAAGAAGGCATTTCAGCTCATGAGGGTGTCTGCAGTACAGTGTGCCTCCGGGAAAGTCAGTGAGAGGAAACAACACACCTGCACAGGTGACGGTCCCTGGCTGAGCGTCCTGGTTCTGTCAGCACTCTGAGAACTGGGCTGCTCCAGTAGAGAGGACGAGACATGGGGAACCGAGTCAGCAGGGATGACTTTGAGTGGGTCTATACAGATCAACCACACACAGAAAGAAGGAAGGAGATCTTGGGTGAGTATGATTTGTCTTGGTACCACCAGAGCTCCTGTCTGAGAGGGGGTTGGCACTGATAGGGATGGGTCAAAACCAGAGGGGAACCATGATTGTGGGGAAAGAGGGTCCGAACGAGGACCAGGAAGGAGATGGGTCAGAAGTTTGAACAAGAGACAGGTATGTCAGGACCAGCCAGGCCAGGTGCCAGGGACATGGGGAAAGATGGGTCAGAACCAGAGAGAGGAGGGACAGAACCAGGTGCAAACAGGGAGAACCAGAGAGAGAGGGAGAGGTGGGTCAGAACCTGGAGGGAAGAAAGGGTATCAGGAAAGAAAGAGATGGGTCAGCAACAGGGTTTGGGCAAGATGAGTCAGAATTAGGTAGGAATGGGTTACCAGAGGTGAATCAGAACCAGCCAGATGAGGAGGGCCAGGGGCTGGGGGAGGTGAGTCAGAACCAGGGGAGGAGGGAGGTGGGTCAGAACTAGCTAGTTCTGAACGTCAGAGCCGTAATGTGCTGTTTCGCCACCTGGGGCACATTCCGCTTGGAACATGCCCCTTGCCATTAGCGGTGCTTGGGGCTGGCGCCGCCAAACACACCTTTTAAATGAGCGGCTCTATTAAGCCACTCTGGCGTGCCTGGGGCAAAGCCCCATTGGTCCCACCATAGTTATGGCCCTGCTGAACGTAGACTATTGTAAGCAGCTCTCTCACTCTCTTTATTAGCCCAGGTCTACTCTTAGCAGTTAAATTGACCCAGCCATGTGTCCCAGAGCTGTGACAAATCCATACCCCCAAGAGAGGCTTAAACCAATCTAACAGCAGTGCAGACAGCTCTAGTGGCATAGCTAGTTCATCACTGAAGCGCTACAGCAGGGGTCTCAGACATGTGGCCCGTGGGCCGCATGCGTCCTAAAGCTATTTCCTGCAGCCCACAATGACACTATCATTACTGATATTTGCAATATCATTATAAGAACAGGTTTCAGTGGTGTGGTCCTTGGGTTAATGTCCTAGTCCTCATGCAGCCCTTGTATGGTCTTCACGTGGCCCTCATGGTGATTTGAGTTTGAGACCCCTGCGCTACAGCAATGCAGCCTTTATAATGGTAGACAAGCCGTTGTATCAGGGAGAGTGGATAGTTGTAGATTGGTAATTGTTGCGCAATTAATTCTTTGCTGTAATTTTGTCTGTGTGGCAAATTGTGCAGTGATTTGTTTTTGCTTCAAGAATCCTTTCTGGAGGGGGGAAGGGCGATGTCCAGAGTCTCTGAGCCTGCAAAAGGAAAGGAAGCTCAAACCCCTAGCTGCTTAAGCCACTGTGATTGTTATGGAGCTTCTCCTGTTCCAAAGTCCAGATCCCCACCACTTGAGAATTGCCACCAGCACTGAGCAGTACAGACCTATGACACACATTATCAGCCTCATCCCATCCAACAAAGGGCAATGCCCACATGTGCTGGTCAGGGTCTCATTCTCAATCAGCTCTTCTACTACCCTTGAGGCAGGAATGGCAGGATTAAGTTGACTTTAAACATTCTTTGTGCCCCCCATGGTCTGGGCCTTGCCTCTCTCTTGGTGTTATTTAGTGCAACCCCAGGGCTGCTGGAACACAAGATCTGCACCCCATAGTCCCTGAATGGTAGAGAATAACCATAGCGCAGTGTGGTCTGGCTGCATCGTGAATCCACTCCCTAGCAACCCTGGGGGGGGGGTGAGAGAATAACTACGGACAGTACAGAAGCCGCACCCTGATCAACCCCTGTAGGAGCCCCAGGGGGCAGGGAAGGGCTATGAAACTGACTTAACCACTAGGCATGGGGTGACAGAGAATCAGTGCCTTGGATACCATAGTAATACAAAGCCCTGCACTATGGAGACAGAGTTCCCTTCCCGGTTACACCTAGTTGCAAATCCAGGGGAAAAACCCCAGTCAGACAATATCCTGAGAGGAGGTCGAAGTAAAACGCCACAGAATCCTTGAAGATGAGGGTTGGAAGGGACTTCAGGAGGTATCTAGTCCTACCCCAGCTCAAGCCCAACTAAGTCATTGCAGCCAGGAATTTGTCAAGCTGGGCCTTAAAACCACTACAGTGGGAGCAGTGATGTTCAGAGGCCGGGTGGATGGAGGAGGCAAGATCCAAACTGTTCCTGATTTGGTGATGTGCTCAGTTATCAGCCACATTGGTTGGGTTAAGCTTCCCAATGGCTCAGGGCTGTATTTCCCCAAAAGCCTAGCTAGTGGAGGCTACCGTTTGCACCAGGTTTCCTATACAGGGCTTAGTGCTAGAGACTTCTTCAGCCTCAGGACATCACAAGCCGCTGACCAATTTAACAAGCCAGGAGTCCTGTGGCACTTAAAGACTAACAAGATTATTTATTGCATGAGCTTTCATGGGAGAAAATCCCTCTTCGCCAGATGCTTTGAAGATGGGGGGCCCCCATCTTCAAAGCATCTGACGAAGAGGGATGTTCTTCCATGAAAGCTCATGCAATAAATAAACTTTTTAGTCTTTAAGTGCCATAGGACTCCTTGCTTGTTTTACTGAACTAGACTAACATGGCTGCCCCTTTGAAACTTGACCAATTTAAAGGGATCTGGTTATGAGTCTGTTGGTGAGAGACCAGCAACTGTAGAGTCTTATCTGGGCCCGGCCCATCTAAGAAACCCGAGGCCTAGAAGCAAGGCGTCCTGTGGCACTTAAAGACTAACCGATTTATTTATCGCATGAGCTTTCGTGGGAGTAAATCCCACTTTGAAATGGGATTTTCCTTCCACGAAAGCTCATGCAATAAATAAATCGGTTAGTCTTTAAGTGCCACAGGACTCCTTGTGTCTTTTGCTGAACTAGACTAACACAGCTGCCCCTTTTGGACTGAGGCCTAGAAACTCCTTGAGTTGCTCCAGTTGCAACCACTCAGTTCTTCCCCTGAGGACAGAAGGCAGTAGTGATGCAGACCAGTAGTTCACAAGTTTGACTCTATAAACTGTGCAGCAGCATCCTTTGCTGATGTGGTTCTGACTGAAGAAATTTGAAATGTAAATTCCTTCCCTGTTTACCATTTGAGGCTAGTTGGTCCATGCTGTCGCATTTCACTGTGTTTGAAGTCCAGTAGAAGGGCTGTTAGATGCTAGACAGAAAGATCAGGGTGAGCTCAGCAGGAGTTAGGTGAAATTAACATGAAATTTTGCAGAGACATCAGGGGACTTGGGGAATTCCTGCCCTGTTGCCTTTCTCACTGTCACTATTTACACCAGTGCACAGTGGAAGTAAAAGCTTCATACCTGGGTGAATTCTGACCTGCTGGCATTTTCCACAACTAGCCTTTACCCCAGAGCAGAGATGAGACAAAATGCCCTAGTGGTGTCTTGCAACCCTCTTTTGCACTGTGACTACACATGATGTAGGCTGGGCAATGGGATATTAGGGCCCTGGTCTGAGATGTCAGGCACTGTGTTAAATTCCCAAAGGGATAGCTGTGTTAGTCTAGTCCAGCAAAAAAAAACAAGGAGTCGTGTGGCACTTAAAGACTAACAGATTTATTTTTCACATGAGCTTTCATGGGAGAAAATCCCACTTCGTCTTCGAAGCATCTGAGGAAGTGGGATTTTTCTCCCACGAAAGCTCATGTGAAAAATAAATCTGTTAGTCTTTAAGTGCCACACGACTCCTTGTTTTTTTTACTGTGTTAAAAGCCTGGCTGTGCTGTCATCTATCGAAGGCACTTGGCAAAGCATGGCTACCCCTTTGAGGTGCTCTTGTGTGATCCATGGCACAAAAGCCCTCTTGTGACTCACCTGGGTTGGGAGTGTGTGTAGGGGTGTGTGTGTATACACACCCTGTGGCTGGGAAAACTGAGCATCAGGCTCTGTCTTCTTTTGAATAATTACAATCATCATATTAAATCTTTGGCTCTTCTCCACAGATCTGAGATTGGTTTACAAGGGAGGCCAGTGTCCTGAGCCCCACACCTTGGCAGGCTTAGGTCCAGGGACCAAATCACTTATAGAGTCATAGATTTTAAGGCCAGAGGGGACCAATATAATCATCCAGTCTGATCTCCTGCACAATGCAGGCCACAGAACCTCTCTTCTACTCCTGCAATAGACACCTAACCTATGACTGAGTCACTGAAGTCTTCAAATCATGGTATAAAGATTTCAAGGTAAAGAGAAACCACAGCAAGTGACCTGTGACCCATGCTACAGGGGAAGGCAAGAAACCGTAGGGCCCCTGCCAATCTGCCCTGGGTGAAAATCCCCTCCTGACCCCAAATATGTCAATCAGCTAATTCCTGAGCATGTGGGCAAAACTCACTAGCCAGACACCCAAAAACGAATTCGCTGTAGTAATTCAGACAACCCCCCATTGCAGTCTTATATCCCATCACAGGCCATTGACATATTTACTTGCTCCACGTCAGGGATCAGCAACCCAAAAGATAAGAAGAGTCATTTTTAAAAATTCCTTCAATAACCAAGCTTTTAAGAGCCACAATGGGTGTAGCCTCCTGGTAAGGTGAGTTGGGCCAGAGCACCTGCTGCAAAGTATGCTGGCAAGGTGCCGAGGGCCTGGTGGTAGTTGGGGGAGGAGTTGGCCTGGAACCTAGAGCTTCAAGGGGGCAGCCAAAGAGCCATAAGCAGCTCTGGAGTCTTAGGTTGTAGACCCCTGCTCCAGGTCATCAGGTAGCAGAGTCAGAAACAGACCCCAACTCTCCTGGGTCCTGGCTGCATTGCCTCCCTGGGACACTAACCTCCTTGAACTCACTTCCTGCCAGGTGCTTTGCCCAGCCCTTCGCTCATGTGCACAGCTGTGACTGCTGGAGGTGACCACATAACACAAAGTACAAAGCCCAGCTCAGAGTCAGCCTCCTGCCTGAGCCCCCATCACCAGTTGGACTGAGGGCCAGCAAGACCCGGGGGGGGGGCGGGTCAGTGTGAGGTCACCTCCTGAGGACAGGTCTCAAAGGTGCTTCTCTGGCTCCCTGCACAGAGCATGGGCGTTTCCACCCCTCCAGCTATCTCTGTCACTTATGTAAGGTGCAGGTGGGGCTGGTGCAGCTGCCTCATTTCCCTAGGGATAGGCTCACGGAGCGAGGGCACTGTGCAGGATGAGTCAAGCTCAACTGATTGCCCTGGAGGTGCTGGATGTGCTGCACAACAGATGCCTGGCAGGCCCAGGCCAGATACCTGCCGGCGTGACTCCTGTGTGTGGGGAGTTAGTGCTGATGCTCATCTGTGCCAGGGAGGCAGGGATTCATCCTGCTGGCGGAGATTTTCCGAGGAGCTCAGCATTAGCTGTCACCATGGAGGCTAATGGATCACCCCCCTACATGCCCTCCTGATATGGAGGGAGACTCCTCTCATATATATGAGAAAAACAGAAAATTCCCTCTTCTCTCCACTGGGTAGGGAACTCTACTCCCCCACCCCCAATATCTCTACCCTAATCCTAGTGAGTGCATCGGCCGGGGGCTGAACCCTTTCTAGAACAGTGGGGCTTAGTTGTGCATGCATGGACAATGGGTTCTAGGTTTATCTGTGAGTCTCTGTCATACACCCTCAGCTAGCCCTGCTGATCTAGCAGCTGCACCCAACAACATCACTGAAAGGCAGTTGTTCCTGAGTGGAACATGGCCCTTCCTGCCCAGCGGGTTAGGACAGGAGGGGAAGAAGACATATTACATCAGTGCTCCAAGGGAATTTTAATGGAGGAAGAATACAGCAAATTCGAGGCTCTGGGTTGGCCCTGCTCTGCTTTCCTGTGACGTCAGAGGAATGGCAGCACTTTATTGTTAGTAAGCAGGATGGGTGTCGAGGACAGAGCCCCTGGTTGGCAAGCAGCAGCAGGACTCCCCCGCCCTGTGACAGCTGGGGATTTGGCGACATCACCATGTCAATGTCCACCGAGTTTAGGGCACTGCATGGAGGCTGGGGCCTCTCTGGTGGTTGGGCCCTGTCCACCTGTCCCTGAGGCAGCAGATAGGGAATGTGCAGAATGTGAGTCTATTTTGTCCTGTGGCTTTGATTTCACTTACGTCAGGCTTGACTTGCTGACCCCTAGAGGGGCATGTCAGCTGCATTCCTGTCCTGTCTCAGGGCTGAGCAGCGTTGGACTCCAGGGAGGTTAGAGCTGGGCTGTTCTTAGTGGTGGCGGATGGCAGAACTAGGAACAGTGGTCTCAAGTTGCAGTGGGGAAGGTCTAGGGTGGATATTAAGAAAACTTTTTTCTCTAGGGGGTGGTGAAGCACTGGAATGGGTTACCTAGGAAGGGTTTTTAAGGCCTGGCCTGACAAAGCCCCGGTTGAGATGGTTTAGTTGTGGTTGGTCCTATTTTGAGCCAAGGGCTGGAGTAGATATTGCCTGAGGTCTCTTCCAACCTTCATCTTCTGGGATTCTCACGTTCCCACCCCACCACCTTCTGCCTCACTTCACCGTGGTTTTCTCATTCTAACTCCCACTGGGTTTCCTGTTCACTGATCTGTGGTGGGGTGGGACTGCCAAGGGCCGAACATCAGGTCTAACTCAGAGCTTCCACTCAGCTGGAAGAGGCTACAGCTTGCTGCAGCCTGTCCCAAGGCGGCTGGACCTTCCTGGCGAGATGGACCTTGGCCCACCTGTGACACCTGCCCAGATGGGAAAATGAGCTTAGTTCAGTGACATAAAGGTCCCGTGACAAATTCATGCCAGACGGAGGGGTCTATGGTCAAATGCTGGAGGAGCCACTAATGTTCTAGATATGGGTAGGAATGCCAAGCGGGGCAGTCACTAGCTGAGAAGACAGGTGCAGAGAGTGAAGGGACTGTCTGAGAAGGAGGGCTGGCAACTCCTGGCTCAAGGAGGAAGAACAATTTGAACCAGGACAGAGAGGGCCAGCTGAGGGAAGTCCGCATGAAGCACTATGCAATGTGGGAAGGAGAGCTCTCAGCTCCCTTGATCGGGTTGGAAGGTTGGGTCCTGGATGACCAGTGTGTTTATGGATGAAGACCCCAACCCTCAAAAGGGAGCCAGGCCCCTAAACTGAATCCCACCCTTCAGAAGCAAGAGGTTTTAAAATGCAAGGAACTGGGTGGGGTTTTTGAGGAACCCAGTGAAAGAGGGAAACTGAGGCAGGCCATGATGATGCACTCCGGAGGAAAAAACTGTTTATGTGACCTTTTTGACATGAGGGTTGTCCCAGCCAAGAGGGAAACTGACAATGGAGTCTACTACCTTTTGATGCACACTTGTTTGTTTTGCAAGGAGTGTACAAAATCCCCATTTCTCTGAACACAGAAGGAACAAAACCAGAAACTGCTAACTGGGAGGCAACTTCCTTGCAGCATCAAGGTCACGTAGCTGGTATTTTGATTCCACCTTTCTACAAAAGGTTGGAGCTGGTTCCAAGCCAGCTTCACATCACTGGCCGCTCCCCAGCTGGCATCAATCCGGTGTAGTCTCTTTGGAATCAGTGGGCCAGATTCCCAGACAGGTCTAACTATCCTCTCCCTCATGATCCAAAATAGCCATTTCAAAGTTATGACCCAGGCCGAAACATCCCCACTTTATAGTGGGTTGGAACCAACCCTGCCTCCTGCATCACCCCCTTGTGGTAGAACCCTGTATGGAGATGAGAATAAAGGGGATTTCTTTGAGGGTTTGTGGGATCTGTGTAAAGCAGCCAGGGAAGGGATCTGCTGAGAGTACGATCACAGTCAAATCCTATCTCTTCTGTCTGGTGCAGGACGCACAGCGGAGAAGCCCTCGGGCTGGTTTCAGCCCAGGTTCCCCCTTGAGGGAGTGTGCTGGGGGAAATAAGCTCTCCCAATATAAAGTATCTCAGTAACTGCATCCACCCGTGGGCTCCTACTGGTGGGAGCCAGCTGGGAAAATGTACAACAGAATTTTAAAAATGTTTATTTCTGATGCATCAGAAACTGCTATGGAAATGTCTATTTTGGGACCCCATCAGTCTGGGATTCCTTAGTGGGCTGCTCCAGCCCCAGAGCCTTCTCATGCCAGCAATTAAACCATTCTAGGTCAAGGCCCTTGCTCTGAACCAGGGTGTCAAGTTCTAAAGAGAGCCTCAAAGGTCAGAGATACTTCTTCAGCAAGGCCTGCAAGGATTATTAAAGAAGGGCCAGGAACCAGGATTGCTGTACCTGAGTACACTAAGGACTGCACTGCACTGGCCCAGTCCATGGTTGGCTTCCTTGTGTATTCTCATCATGAGATCTGGGCTTGGTTTGGCTTTTTGATGTGGAATGAAAACGCATTTCCAGGTCTCTAAATCAGAGGTCCCCAAAACGTGGGGGGCACAGAGGGAAGTTCAACAGTGTGTGGCAGGACCTCGATCCACACCCACAGGAGGGTGGGGAGGGGGCACCCCCATCCTCCTTGACCTCAGGTGCAAGCTAGCCCTGGCTTCCCCCACCTCCCCATCACAGTTCTGCTTCTGGCCCCACTTGGCAGGCATGGACAGAGGTGAGAGAGGGGACAGGGTAAAAAGTTTGGGGCCCCCTGCTCTAAATGTTTTGTGAAAAGTGATTTGTAAGTTCCAGCCAGCCTTGCCATCAGTACAACATGGTTATAGAGGTACAAAAACATGCCTGTAGACGGGTGGCCTTGAAAACATGATGGGAGCATTACTGACTGCAGAAGCTGCTGCCTGAGTCTGCGGAAAGCCTGGAGCAATCGCTAGGTAGGATGGGATTTGCCCAGTTCAGAGGTCCGGTGATGGAAACCCTTTAAACACGCAGATGATTCACAAGTCCAATTGTCCATCAAAGCAGGGCGGAGAGGATTGGGTTAGCAAACAGGAGTGATGGCTCCCTGGGGCTTGGGGGTTACACCATGTCCCCACCCTGAAGTATTCCTGGATCATCCAGGGCTTTAGGTGCTTCAATTAAAGCACAGCCCATGTGTGTCTGTCCCCAACTGGCCGTGCATTCCAGGAACATCACAGTTTCTGCCTGGGGAGCTGCATGTGTCCAGGCCCAGCTGATAAAACCATAACCCCAAACAAGAAGGAGCCATGGCCAAGATAAACCTTAGATCCTGGAAACCAGGAAGGATCATTGATTTTTAGGGGCAGTGTTAGCTCATCTAGTTTGCGCTCCTACATAACTCACCAACTTCCATCTCACTGAGGTATTTCTCTGGCACCCATCAGCATCTTGTTGGAGCGCCTCCCAGTCCTACGCGTGGGGCTTTTACCACCAGGGTATAGATGGGAAACTGAAGCACAGATTCACTAAAGCTCCTCACCTCCATTGAAGTCAGTGGAGGTTTAGGTGCCCAAGTATTCCTGAGGTTCTAGATCTAAGGGACTTGTCCATAGAGCCCACACCAGAGCTGGGACTTGAACCCATATCTTACAGTGCATTGCCTACCTCCTGCCCTCACCTTTCTCACTCAGGAGTGCCTGCTAGTTCCCCTGCACTAAGCTCAATGGCTTGAATAAGGTGATATCAGCTGAATCCCAGCCCTGCCTTTCCCAGACTAACATCTCTATGTCCCTCCACAGCAAAATATCCAGAGATCAAGAAGCTGATGGGTCCAGATCCCCAGCTGAAATGGGTGGTGTCTCTGATGGTGCTGATCCAGTTGGTGGCCTGCTACCTGGTGAAGGACTTGCCTTGGAAATGGGTATTCTTCTGGGCATATGCCTTTGGGGGCTGCCTCAACCACTCCATGACATTGGCCATCCACGACATCTCCCATAACGTGGCCTTTGGCAACAAAGAGGCCAAATGGAACCGCTTCTTCGGCATGTTCGCCAACTTGCCCATCGGGGTCCCCTATGCCACCTCCTTCAAGAAGTACCATGTTGACCACCACCGCTACCTGGCTGGGGACGGGCTGGATGTGGATGTCCCCACAGCCTTTGAGGGACGGTTCTTCAGCTCCCCCCCCTCGCAAACTCCTCTGGCTCTTCCTGCAGCCCTTTTTCTATATCCTGCGGCCGCTCTATGTCAATCCGAAGCCCATCACCAGCATGGAGGTGATCAACACTGGGGTGCAGCTGGCTTACGACCTGTTCATCTATTCAATGTGGGGGCCCAAGCCCATCTTCTACATGATTGCTGGCTCCATGCTGGCTATGGGGCTGCACCCGATGGCCGGACATTTCATTGCTGAGCATTATATGTACCTCAAGGGCTACGACACCTTCTCCTACTATGGCCCCTTGAACTGGCTGACCTTCAATGTGGGCTACCACATGGAGCACCATGACTTCCCCAGCATCCCAGGCAGCAAGCTGCCATTGGTAAGAACTTTGCTTCTTGCAAACGGAGGGCTGGAAGTGGGGAAATCCTGGGGGGAATGGGCAGAGCCCACAGGCCCAGCCCTAAAATGGGGAGTAGCCCAGCACCAGGAAATCACATGAGTATCGATGGGTGGGTATGGATATGGATTGACATCCCCCAGGCAGGCATAGCCCAGTTTCCACTGCTCACCTGACTCCCCATATGTCCCTATATGAAAGCAAACCTTGCTATCCATGTGGGAATGGAAGCTTTGGGGGGGGGGGGGGGGGGTGGGGGGTTGGCTTAGAATTGCTATTGGTGTGGGAGGGTTGTGCAGGGATGATGTCTAGGATAAGGGTTGTTGGAGTCAGAACTCCAGGGTTCTTTTCCCAATGCTGCAAAGGGTGGGTTTGGGGAATTAGAGGGGGGAGTGAGGGCTCCTGAGTGCTGTGTGGTTTAGTGGTTAAAGCAGGAACGCCAGGCCTCCTTGGATTCTATTCCCCGCTCTGCACTACCATGGGCATGCGTAAAGCTCATGGCTTCACCTCTGGGGCCTCCCTCCAGCCTGGCTGGGGTATTGTGGCGAACTTTGCCTCCTGTAACCCCCATCCCCACCACAGTGGTTGGTCCAGCCCATCTTCTTCTGATTCCTTCTCAGGGTGTGCCAGGACTTGGCCCTCCAACCATGGCCTGGAACAATTTACTCCCCTTCTGGGGTGCTCAGAGGCAGGAACGTTGCTGCCCCAGATTAAGACCAGGGGCACAGGTCCAGGTCCCTCCCCCTGGGCCCGGGCCCCGCCCCTAAGGCCACAATCTGGCAACCCAGCCTGATCGTTCGTCGGGCTCCTGCCGCCTCCAACCTGGCTCCAGCCCCCCGGCCAGGTTCTTGGCCAGGAGAGGTGGGCACCGCCACAGGTGTCTGGCCTCGATCCTGTGCTGGGAGAAGTGGGTGCCACTGTGGGTTTCCCAGCCTCAATCCCAGGCTGGGCCGGGGCTGGGAGAGGAGAGCACTGCGGAAGGTGCCCTAGCCAGTGTCCCCAGTCCAGGACGGCGCTGGCCTGGACACTTGGGGCACTGGCGCAGAGAGTCAGGCCATGTGACCTGTGTGCCAGGCGCCAGTGACGTTCCTGCTCAGAGTCCTAGCTCAGGTGCCTAAAAGGGCCTTCACACCCTGGGTCCCACTTTGATCCTTGCCCTTGTTCCAGTGCTGACTCCCCTGGCTTTTCTATGCTCGAAGTCCACCCACCAGCCCTTCTGCCCCCTGCCCCATGGCTTCGTGTAGGGCTCCTTTGCCCAGCCTCCTCAGCCTGATTCTCCAGGCTCTTCCCAGAGTGGTACCTCACCCCTGGTTCTTCCCTCCTTTGCAGAGTAGCTCACAAAGCACTTTTCAAAAGAGGACAGTGTCACTGTCCCCATTTTACAGATAGGGAAACTGAGGCACAGAGCAGGGGAAGCCACTTGCCCATGGTCACTGGTAGAGCTGGGAACAGGACCCAGGGCTCCTGAGTGCCAGGTTGTGCTCTGTCCAGTAGGCCACACTGCTCCTTGCATAGCAGCCTCCCCCCAAAGACACATGCAGGGATGTCCTCTGGTAGGGCAGATTCCACCCCTCTAAGCCAGGTGCTGGGATGGCTGGGAGGGTTTAAGTGGCACTGTGGTGGCCCCCAGTGGGGAAGATGTGTTACTGCTCTTTGGTGTTTTGCATCTTCAGAGTTTGCAACCCAGCAGGCTCCCAAGTCTGGGGTGTGAGCACCATCCCTTTCTGGATGGATAATGAGGGCCATGAGGGTGGGAAATCCTGAAATTCACAAGGGATGCCCTGAAATCTTTTTTCTCCCTTTTAATATAGGATTGGCCTGGAAAAGGCTGGTATAGTGTCTGCCCCCCTCCCCTGCCTTAATCCTACTGTAAGAGAGACTGTTTCAAGAGTCAGCCCTTGCAATCCAGTCTTGAAACTGATTTTCCTCCCCAGGTTGCTGAGCAGTGAGATAAAGCAGGGCTGAGGGTAGCGTGAGGAAGGACAGGACATTGTTACAGTCTCAGAAGAGCTGAGTTCAATCTTCTGTAATTTGGGCAAGATCCAAAGGGGTAGCCGTTTTAGTCTAGTTCAGCAAAACAAACAAGGAGTCTTGTGGCATTTTTGAAGATTAACAGATTTATTTATCATGTGAGATTTCGTGGGAGAAAATCCCACTTCATCAGGCACTTTGAAGATGAGGGAAATTACAGAATGGGGGCAAAATAAAGGCATGGAAGGGGGGAACAGGTCACACTGTAACAGCAAATCAAAATAGTTGTTAAGATTCAACACTGGGAAACAGTATATAGAGGAAGATGAGCTCAAATCACCTGTTGTAATGTGAGAAAAAATCAATGTCCCAATTAAGACCTGAAGCAGTGCAACGGAATTTGCGAAAGAATTCAATTTCCCTAGCTTCTCTTTGAAGCCTTGATTTAGTATTCATGTGGGCACAGCAATTAACAAATTGTTAATAGAGTGATCCTGAAGATTGAAATGCTGACCCACTGGTTTTCATTTGTTGTGGTTTCTGATGTCAGTTTTGTGCCCACTCCATTAACGATTTGTTAATTGCCGTGCTCACACAAATGAATACTAAATCAAGGCTTCAAAGAGAAGCTAGGGAAATTGAATTCATTTTGCAAATTTGGTTTCATTGCTTCAGGTCTTAATTGGGACATTGGTTTTTTCTTGCATTACAACAGGTGATCTGACCTCATCTTCCTCTGTACGCTGTTTCTCAGTGTTTGAATCAAATCAAATCATAGGGCTGGAAGGGACCTCATCGAGTCCAACCCCCTGGGAATTGAACCCAGGACCTTCTGTATGTTAAACAGAGGCACTACCCACTACACTATTAACAACTATTTTGATTTGCTGTTACAGTGTGATCTGTTCCCATGACTAACACTTCCCTGCATTTATTCCCCCCCCCCATTCTGTAATTTCCCTCATCTTCAAAGCATCTGATGAAGTGGGATTTTCTCCCACGAAAACTCATGCAATAAATAAATATGCTAGTTTTTAAAAGTGCCACAGGACTTCTTGTTTGTTCTGCTGTAATTTGGGGTGTCAAGGGTTAATCCCCCTCGACCTCCATCATTCCCTAACTGACAAGAGGTGTGTACTGTAGCCGGGGGTAGGAGCTCTTTCAGCCTCAAGTCCAGATCCTGGGTTTTTAGCTCTGATGTTCCCAGTGTCAGCCCTCCATCTGTCAACCAAGGCAGCAGAGATCACAACATTACCTCACCTAGAGCAGACATATTATGGTAATTAGGACCAGAAAATTACCCCTTCTGGCTAGGGTTACCAGATGTCAGGCAAAAGGAGGACATGTCATTCTTTTTACCTTCACGTCCTCTGTCTGGCAGGCATTTTGAAAATACATGATTTTGTCTGGCTTTTTACTTACAGGAGTTAAAGTCTGCTGGAACACCCCAGAACACCCTATTTTTAGGGGGACGCATTACAGGGGCCCCTAAAAACAGAAGAATATACATTGATACTACATTTTCTCTATATGTCCTCCACTGTCCTCCTATCCATGCTTTGGCATCTGGTAACCCTACTTCTGACTCCAACAGCCAACAAAGTCTTTGGGTCTTCTAGGGTTTTTCAGGTAGTAAGAGAAATGACTGATGAAGTCAGGTGCCTTGGATGATAGGAGATGTACAAATTCCTGTTTCCCTGACCCCAAGAGGAGCCAGACATAGGGCTACCAGATACCAGAGCCTGGGAAGTATGAAAAGGAGGACATTGGAGGACACATGGAAAAAATGTAGTATTAATGTAATATTCTTCTGTTTTTAGGGGGCCCTGGAATGCTTTCCCCTAAAAATAAAATATTCCATGGTTTTCCAGCGTACTTTAACCCCTAGAAGTAAAAAGCCAGACAAAAATCATGTATTTTAAAATTCCTGCTGGATGGCTGATATGAAGGTAAAAATGAGGACATGTCCTCCTTTTGTCTGACATCTGGTAACCCTAGCCAGACAGGGGATGGGTTTCTTGTCCACAGCCCCAAGCTCCTTCCTGGCAGGACAGTGCCCCAAAGCTCTCTCTCTTCTAGGCCATATGCTCTGCTTGTCTAAGCTGCGTCTGGAGCATCTACCTTTCTTTATGTGCCTTCTCTACTTGTCTCTTCCCACACACAAAGCAATATCCAGTGAAACCCTCTGCCCACAGAGTTCAAATTTCTTCATGGCCTTGGGTGTACCTTTGTTTTGGGCAGAGATTGCTGTTATTTCATAAAGGTGCCCAACTGCTACTATCTCTTAAAAGAAGGGGGCTAGTAGTATCCTCCAGCTTTTCAGAGTTAGAGGTTTGTACAGGTTTAACCCACTTTTATGTGGTGCACTGAAAACTGTCAAACTTAAATTGATAGCTTGTAATTTTAAGGGGTTTTCCTGACCCTTGTAGCAGGCTGAAGGTTCTGAAGGGAAGTGTGGGATCAGAATGTGTCTGCAAAGAACCAGCCTCAATCAAGGTGAGGTTAGTTGTGACTCTCTATTTTAGGAACAGCCTGTTTTCTCTCTCTGTGTTTTGGGGGTTCTTGTGTGTTTTGGATTCTTAGAAATAAAGTCATGCTATAGAGATAACTTCCAACAGCAAATATTTATTTTTATCTAACTTCTTTGTGCATATGCCATGAACATGATACCACAGACTGCTGGGCATTTGTACATCTGTATACGAATGTCTCAGTGCCAGGATTTGTGTACGTAGTCAGATCCATCCTGTGTCTCTGCTTCCAGGTGAAGAAGATCGCTCCTGAATACTACGACCACCTGCCCTACCACTCCTCCTGGGTCTGCGTTCTCTGGGACTTCATCTTTTGCGAGTCGCTGGGGCCCTTTGCCCGTGTGAAGAGGAAGTACAAAGTGACCAAGGAGGAGTGAAACAAGAGGGTCTTCTGACAGAGCACCCACCTCTCCTGCCTCTGGGTGGGGTGGGGTTTGACATCAGGAGTTACTTTATAGCCATGCTCTAATACCAGGGTTATATGTACTTCATTCGAAAATCATCAGAGATTCCAGGGACAAAGACATGAGATGTTAAGGCAGGTGGATCGGGCCAAAGGAGCACTTCTGCTTTCTTGGCTGATCTGTACACCTATCCCTACCCTAGGTCACACCCTTGTCCCACCTAGCAACCAAGATAGGGAGTGTAGCCAGTGCTGCTGGGGTGTGGCTAAGGAGGTGTGGCTAGGACATTTTGTGAGCTCCCCAGCTGCTAACAGTCTGTGTAGATTAGAGCAGCCTTGGGGCTACTCTCTGCCAGGGACTAGCCTGGTACCCAAATGTCACCTTCATTTCCCACCTCACCTCACCCCACCCCACCCCAAACTTTTTATCCAGTGGTCCCTGGCCAGTCTGAAGAACTGGGACCAGCACATGCACAAAGATGTTACTAAGGGCCACCAAGATGCCTTCGACACCTGCGCTGTCTCAAGGCTGCAGTTTTATACACCCAATTCCCTTCTCCCTCAAGGCAGTGTAAATCTGGAGGGACCCCACTGAAATCAGTGGTATAATACAGGTGCAAATCAGGAATAACTCCACTGGAGTCAATGGGGCTGATCTGTGCCTCGGTCACCTTGCTCTAGAACAGGAGTAATGGCCCAGATGTTGTACAGACGTAAATGAAATGAGAATTGGGACCTTAGGAAATGTGATGTGCATCCCCAGATCTGCAAGAGGATCCTATGTATATGACACAATGATACAACCTCCTTCATTAGGCATTTCCCTTATATTTATAGTGACTTGAGGCAAGATGCTTTCATGGGATCTGTGCTACTGGAGAAAGGGGCCTGGATGAATAGACCAATCTATTCACAGAGTTACTATAGAAATATCAGGAATGCCATGTCTGGTTTGGTGTCTGCTGGTGTAGCTCTCCGCAGTGTGGCTTGAAACCAGGGTTGGATTGAGACAAGGGTTCTAGGGGACTCAGCAGTCTAAAGTAGGGCCCCTGACGCCCTGCAATAATGCAGCTCTGCTCAGACTGGCACAGTGCTGGGGCCCATGCCTCAGGCTGGCCTGGCAGGTCTCCTTTGCTAGGCCCCTGGGGGCCCCAGCATGGCAGCCTGGATGTACTCCTAGCCCTGGAGAGCTGCTGCTGGAGTTTGCACTGCTCACCAGCCCACCCTACCCCTGCAGTGCTGTTGTCATGTGCTGGCCTGCCCTGCCCCATGTCCTGAACCTGCCACACCTGGCAAGGAAGGAGAGAGGCAGGCAGTTTAATAAAGAGAGCTTGCTTTCCATCTGTTCGTTGGGTATTTGAGTTACTGCCATCAAGTGGCGTTCTGGAAGAGGCGGTGGGGGTAAGCCGTGGGGAAGTCTGAAGGGACAGAGCAGCATCCAGAGGGGCTGGGCAATGGGACAGCAGACTCCTGCTCTCAGGATGGGGTGTTAGGCAGTGTATCTGCACCCTGAAAACATGCCCAGGGACCTCAAAACCAGGGCAGCAGCTGTGCTCCAATTAGGCTTTGGAGGCTTCACAGATGATCATTGCAAACTAGCAAGTGGCCCAGAGGGGGTGCTCAGCTGGGAGCTGTGGCTCATGTGCTGTACCGCTAGCCATAAGGGAGGTTTCCCCTGGGGACTAGGGTCCTGCCCTGCCATAGAAAGATGGAAGTTCTGTCCCTGCTGCTCCTGAGCAACTGCTCTGTAAGTGCAGCATGGAGACAGCTGTGTAGCTCCATGAAGTTGGAGCTTCTCCAACTCCAAATCAGAACTAAGCAATTTTGCAGGGGGCAGAAGAGACACAACCCCAGGATCTCAACCTTTGCTTTGGACCCAGGACCACCAGTCACCAATTTCACCATCTGGTTTGGATGGAACTGTATTCTCATACCCTGAACCCAGCTGCAGAATGTAATTTGGATCTCAGTCCTTCATTACAGATCAGTCTGGCTGCTTGTCTTCCTGTCACAACAAATCAGGGGAAGGGCTGAATTTTCTGAGTGAATATAAATGCAAGTCTGGAGTGGCAGCCCCCAGGGACTAGATCCAGTGCCTGTGGAGAAGCAGGACAAACCACACATGACACACCCTTGTAGCCGCATGCTTGCATTGCCCCTGTCAACGTAATCTAGCTAGGAGAGTTCATTCTCCATTCAGGGCCAAGATGGGAGGAAAGTCTGGGGATGGTTTTTACAATGTGGATCCAGCCTGTTCTGCATGGAAGGGGAACTTTGAATCCCTCCTGCCCTCAGGAGGCAATTGGCATCTGCTCACAGACACATCAGATGAAGTTCTAGCAGAGGCTCACAATGCCCTGGTTGTAGATTATCAGAATTCAGTGCACAAAACAGCTGGCAGAGAAGACAATGCCGTTTGCCTGGCCTGAGAATGTGTGAACTCTGGTGGAGAAAAGGTAAAAGAAATCTCCAGATGGGAACAGCTGAGCAGTCCATCCAGCCTGCCACACTAGGCCAGTCCATGGGACCCTGCTATTCTCCTTCCCCAGCATCCAGTGCCTTTAATGGGAAGCCATCTTGTCTGTCCTGGCTGTGAAATCACCTCCCTGAAGCCACCAGCCTCTGCCCTCCAGGCCCTGCTTGCTCTGTGCAAGTTAGAGATAAGCCTGGTATCCCTGCCAGCCTTTGTTCCACTGAATGCTCACAGGAGTTCCAGGCCTGCTGTTCCCCAGGGAGCTGTGCACCACCACTCAAAAGTTACATACACCTCAGAGCATCACATTGCTGAACAGCCGGTGGTGAGCTACAGTTAGAGGGGAAACAAAACCAAGTGGGTATTGAAGAACAAAGGTTCCAGGGCTGAGGGGTAGGTAAGAATATTGGAAACAAACAATTACCTACAAAATCAGAATGCACTTCCTAGGCACAGAACAACTTTTCCACCCACCTTATCTCCCCCAGAGTTATTTTCAGCCAAGCCCAATTGAGATCCTTTGCTCATGATGCAAACTTGCTGTCTGTTGACTGTCAAGAGGAAGGATGCCAGGGTATCCTCTTCACTCCAGTCCCAAATGCACCATATCAAGCCTTTGGTGACCATCCCAAGAGAAGGCCTCAGCCTTGCTCCATACCACTTCCTGTTAGATGTCCTCTGAAGTCCCCACCAGCTTTTTATTAAGATTTGAGTTGGAAAGCTCAGGGGTGCCCACTGTGAACCAGACCATGCTCAGTTTTGTAATCCTGGTGACAGACACCCAGCTTGTACCTTCAGGAAAGCCTGCTGTCCCTTTGTGGGGCTGTCCACCTCGTACGTTGCGTTCACAGACTCTCATTACAGACCTCCTCGGCCATCATTTGGGGAATTGTCATGGAAATCCCAGACCCAGGAGGTTCCAGTGACCTTTATACCCTCTGCCAGCTGCATTGTAAGATCTTGGGTCACACCTATCCTTGGTGCTCCAACACAACAGCTGCACCAAATCCATTCAAGGGGTAGCTCCATCTCACCTTGCTGCAGTGGATGAGCTCAGGGAGCTGCTCTGGTCCATTATCCCCCTTCTTTGCTGGACTGAAGCAGTGGCCCATCTAGCTCACTGCCCAACCATAAAGCGTTATCCAAAGACTCATAGAGAGCAATTCTATAGAGCAAAGAAATACTGGCTCAAGCTCTGGGGCCCTCCTAGAACCTGGACTTCAGCCTGAGCCCAGATATTTACACAGCCGGGTGTCTACACAGTCTTCAAAGCCTAAGACCTGCAAGCCCAATTTGGTGTCCAGGTGCTTTTTCTCTGTGTCCACAGTCATGTATTTGTATTCCCTGGCCTGTGAGGTGAAGATGATCTTGTGCTGTCTCCAGCCCTGTGTCTACTCTTTGGCCCATGTGTTGTAGCAGGCTCTGGCTAACGGACAACTGCAAATACCCCCATGCACCTCATTGGGTACATACCCAGTAGCAAGCTGAATTCAGACTGTCTGGCCTGGAGAAGCAGGGGCTATGAATTGGGCTGGGATGTCAGGATGGAAAGGCCCTTTTCAGCATGGGTGTCTGTCACAAGGTTCAAGCCACCTGGAGAAGGAGCTGATTGGAGTCAAGATCTCCCCAAAAATGAAGCAAATGAGTCCTATGGCACTTTTAAAGACTGATAAATCTGTTAGTCTTTAAAAGTGCTACAGGACTCCTTATTTGTTTTGCTGAACTAGACTAACACAACTATCCCTTTGGATCTTGTCAAAAATGAAGGAGTCAATTGTCTCCTCAGACACGTCCCTATTCTCATACCTCAGAAGAAAAAAGATTGGCCAGACTGGGTCAAACCCGTGATCCATCTGGCTCCGTGTCCTGTCTGCCAACAGCGTTCAGTGCCAGGTGTTTCAGAGAGAACAAACAGAGCAGGACAATTGCCAAGAGATCCATCCCATCCTCCAGTTCCAGCATTTGGCAGGCAGAGGGTTAGGGACACCTAGTGTATAGAAGAAATGACAAGTCATGTGGCACCTTAAAGACAAACAAATTTCTTTGGGAATAAGCTTTCATGGACTCCAACCCACTTTGTCAGATGCAGGAAGTGGAAACTACAGTTGAGAGATATATAATATATACATGTGGCAGGATGAAGGAGAAGCACTACAATGGGGAGGGCAAGTGCTAGCAAAGTCAACTCTGTTAGGGTATAGGAGGCCCCTTTTACACCAGTGGTGAGAATGTGTGAACAGGGACAATCACTTTTTGTAATGTGCTAACTATTCCAAGTCCCTGATCATATTCAGTCTGATTGTGTCAAGTTTGCAAATCAGTTCCAGCTCTGGAAGTTCACAGTGAAGTCTGGTTTTGAAGTTCTTTTGCTGAAGTATGGCAACTTTAAAGTCTGTTACTAAGCATCCAGGGAGACTGAAGTGTTCTCCTGTTGGTTTATGGATGTTACCATTTTTGATGTCTGATTTGTGCCCATTTATTCTTTTGTGTAAGGACAGTCCGGTCTGGCCAATGTACATGGCAGAAGGGCATTGCTGGAACATGATGGCATATACCACAGTAGAGGATGTGCAGATGAATGAGCCCTTGATAGTGTGGCTGATGTGGTTGGGACCTGTGATGGTATCTCTGGAGTCAATGTGCAGGCAGAGTTGGCAATGAGGTTTGTTGCAAGGATAGGTTCCTGAGTTAGTTTTAAAACAAGAGTTCTTTGGCACCTTATAGACTAGCAGATTTTGTTGGGTATAAGCTTTTGTGGCCTCCAATCCACTTTGTCAGATGCAACCCACAGGGGCGTTGCTGGGGCGGGGAGGGACTTGGGGCATGGGCCCAGGCCCTGCCCCCTGGGCAGGGATAGGGCCAGGCAGCTAGGCTGCGGTGGGGCCGCACCAGAAGCAGCCGCAGGAGGCCAGGCCTGGGCCTGAAGCGGCTGCAGGAGGCTGAGCCTGGGCCCACACCCGCACCCATGCAGCTGCAGCTGCAGCCGTGGGCGGCCAGGCCCCCGATCGCTGGCGGGAGATGGGGATCGGGGGGCCTGGCCACCCGCAGCTGCGGCGGCGCGGGGCCCGGCCTTCTGCAGCCACTTCTGGCCCGGCCTGGCCGCGGCCTAGCTGCCCACGGCGGCGTGGCCCCGCCTGGCCCTATCCCTGGCCAGGGAGTGGGGCCAGCAGGGCGGCCAGCCAGGCCCTGGATCCCCGGCTGGGGACGGGGTCACCGCAGCTGCGGGCAGGTGGCCGGGCCCCGGATCCCCGGCCCGATTGGGCCAGAGATCCGGGCCACTGGCACTGGGACTTGGGGCACGTGCCCCGGGGTGCCCAGTGCCAGCGACGCCCCTGGCAACCCATGCATCTGATGAAGTGGGTTGGAGCCCACCAAAGCTTATGCCTGAAGAAATCTGTTAGTCTATAAGGTGCGACAGGACTCTTGTTGTTTTTGCTGTACACAGACTAACAAGGTTACCCCTCTGAGTTAGTGTTCTTATTGTATGGTGTTTGGTTGCTGTTGAGTATTTGCTTCAGGTTGGGGGGCTGTCTGTAAGCAAGGATTGGCCTGTCTCCCAAGACTTGAAAGAGTGTGTGATAATCTTCTAGGATAGGTTGTAGATCTTTGATGATGTGTTGGAGGGCTTTTAGCTGGGGGCTGTAGGTGATGGCCAGTAGTGTTCTGTTGTTTTCTTAGTTGGGTCTATCCTGTAGTAGGTGACTTCGGGGTACCCATCTGGCTCTGTCAATTTGTTTTTTCACATCCCCAGATGGGTACTGTAGTTTTAGGAATGTTTCATAGAGGTCCTTTAGGTGTTTGTCTCTGTCTGAGGGATCGGAGCAGATCCAGTTGGATCTTAAAGATTGGCATGTGCTCTGAGTTTGAGCAGCATGCTGGCACCCTGGAGCTGTGTTACTTCCAGCTCCAAGCACTGTGTGCCCTGACCCATCATGGCTCTACCCTTGCCCTTTTCCTAAATATGCCCAGTCAGGAACACACTGCCAGGAATGAGTTCACAGACCGTAGCCCTTACCTTGTCCCCTCTGCCCACCTGTGCTGACATGGGTCATGAAGACCTCCCTCCCCGCTGCTGACACTATGACACTGGGGGGCAATGGGGGATTTGGCATGTGCCTCTGTGAAGGCTGCTGACTCACAAGGTAAGAGGTGGTATCTTACCACATTAGAGAATGACAACTACAGATGTCTGAGAGGCAAAACATGTAAGGTAGGCTTAGAAGCTGTGCCTAACAGCTTCTGAGAGGGGCACCTAATCTGCATGGGTCCTGTATTAGCATGAACACAAAAAGCACAATTAGGTATTAGTATATTGGGTGCAGAGCATAGTGGGTAATGGTATTTGGGGTTAATCTGATCACAAATCTGTCAATATCTGTAATTCTACTGAGAGGAAATGTGAAACACTGTCTTTTTGTGAATTGCTACTCTCTGTTTGTTTCAAATCTGTCTGGGTTAGTTAAAAGGTAAAAACTACCTTGAGTTAAGAAGAGACTTATAGAAAAGGTGACTGCATGTTTCAGCCTGAAAGAAGCTGAAGACAGGTATGGGGGTTTGAGGCTATCTTTGTCTGTTTCACCTGCCTAATTATAGCGCTGACTAGGCTTCTTTTTAGGCCTTTGCCATTTAAATGGAGGTAGCTGTTTGCAGCTACTTGAAGTTAAGAGCTAGAATCACTAAAGACAGAAGCAAACTCTCTCTGAGCTAAAATTACCAGAAAGAGAGAAAAAAACCCTCTCTTTGAGCTGAAATCACTGAAGAGGAGCAGCAGATGAGGGAGCCAGTGGATGGTGAGAGCAAGGAGTTGGGCAGTGCTGATGGACAGTGGAAGTTGCCACTGGTGAGCTGGGTGGCGTCAGTGACCAGTGGGCAGAGCCAGCGGACAGTGGGTGGAGCCAAGGGATGGTGCTATTGGATGGAGTGAGTGGCCAGTAGATGTGCTGGTGGACAGCTGGCATGAAAGACACTCCCTACATACCCTAAGGTTGGTTGAGAGCCTAGCTAGCACTAATTCTTCAGATTGGTGCCAATTTTGCTAGTGAGTTTACCTTTGCTGTTATGATATGTGGGATCACATTGGAGTAAAAAAACAACAAGCAGTTGTGTGGCACTTTAAGACTAACAGATTTAAATAAATCTGTAGGTCTTAAAGTGCCACACAACTGCTTGTTGTTTTTTTTACTGGACTAGACTAACACGGCTATCCCTTTGGAAATTGACAAAATCACATTGGAGGCCTGATTAGCACTGCTTCCCCAGCTCAGTGCCGGTTTTGCCATTAAGTCTTGAATGTTCTGTTATGTAGTGTGGGTTGTTGGGAACTTTGCTCTGTACTGATTTGCTAGATCAGTCCTGATTCTGCTATTAGGCCTTTTACACTCTATTTACTACTATTAAAAGTTCTGTTTACTACACTCAGACTTGTGCTTGCGAGTGGGGAAGCCTCACCCCTTTTGGAATGCCCAGGGAATAGTGCAGGATTTCCCAGAAATCTGGGTGGGGGTTGAAGCTGGTTGGAGGTGCTACATTATTGGGAAATCCCTAGGTATAGAACCCGGCCCATGTTCTGCCAGCCTGCCCTGGCAGAAGGGTTACATACACAACTTGTTTATTTCATTGTATAAGGGAGGGTCTGAAAGGAGTGTCTTGACCCAGGTGAGGGGCAAACAGAAAGTCCCACCATTTACTGAGTTGGTCCATTGTAACAGGCATGCATGTGTCAATAGTTCTGTAGAGCCTGTGGGCTCCTAGGACTGGGCTTTGTCTACAGTAAACCTGGCCTGGTGTCTTCATCACTGAGCTGGATCTCTGGTCTTATTTAGTAACCCAGCTGTGAATGGTACCTGGATTATCCGTGCAGAGCTGGGACAGTATGCACAGTGGAAGAACACATGTAGCCAACAACTGATAACCTCATTATATTATTTTGCAGGGAAAAGCGGAAGCAGAAAATGGGTAAGAGTCCAAGGCAGAAACAGGAAGAGACTCCAGGAGTTCTGGAGCTCAATGCCCCTACTCTAACTACTGCCATCGGGCTGGTGAAGCAATCACTGAGTCTCTAGTCAGCTTGTGCATCATTTGGGATCCAACAGGCTGAGTGGCTGCATGAACTGAGGTGCTCCAGTAATGGCAGGTTACTTAGCAGTAATCATCCTTCTTTGAGATGGGCTGCTCACATACATTCAGTGTTAGGTGTCTATACACCGCAGCGCATGATTGGTTGGAAGCTTTTAGCCCTAGTCTGTCAGAGCAGGGTCAGTGGTGACTGTTAGCCATACCGTGGACGGTTGGTGGAGTTGGAGTTTTCTGCCTTCAGCACAGCCGTCCCCTTCAGGCAAGCTCCAAAAACCTGGAAGAGTACATGGAAAGCAGGCTGTTTAGCCTACCTGGAGGGGATATCCCTTAACTCTCCAGAGTCCTGGGAAAATGCTGAGCAAGGGGACCCAAGAGAGGCTGTGTGTCACCATGTGTTAGGGGTGAGAAGTGTAACGTTGGCTATGCTAAGCCTAGAAAGTCCCAAACAGTGGGAATTGAGAGAGATTCTGATGGGCCGGGAAGCTTCTTCGTCCCTGTAGTGATAACACTACACCTCCCAATTGTTCTATGAGCACTTCCCAGAAAATCATTGGAGAGAAGTGAGCCATCCCTTTTGAAGGTGGGCATAGATACGGTACAAGTTATCCCCTGTATTCCCAGGGCAATTGGTACATTGGCTTGTAGAAACTGGGCCCTGCTACCTGCTTTAGTAGTAGGTATGGTGTGAAACATCAGGAGACAGGGAGGCTTTCACTCAGGGAGACTTGTGAGGGAAGTCTGCCACCTGCATTAAGGGTGGGATCTGATCCTTGGGCCTATTTGAATATCTTCAGGCCTTTCAATCCCAACTGTGGTAGCAAAACTGTGGATGATGGGAAGTTGCAAAGATGAGCTATCTACTCTGAGGCAAAAGACTGATTTGCACCTCCATGGGGAGCAGTGGGCAAAAGCCTTCCCCACTCATTTTGGAAAGGAAGCAGCAAAATGACCTTCAAGTGTCACTAAGTGGGGTAGAAGACCACTGAGGAAATGATCTAGTGGAGTGGTCCCGATAGAAGAGGGGTCACCTTAGGGGCAGCAGTCTGGTAACCGGGGCATCGCTGGCCCGGGGAGGGACCCAAGGCATAGGCCCAGGCCCTGCCCCCGGCCCGCAGGCCCCGCCCCCTGGTCAGGGACAGGGCCCGAAGCCGCCGTGTTGCCGTGGGCGGCTAGGCCCCAGATCCCCAGCCGGGGCCAGGGCCGGAAGTGGCCACGGGTGGCTGGGCCCCGGACTCCTCGCCGCAGCCGCAGGCGGCCAGGCCCTGGATCCCCGGCTGGGGATGGGCCCACCGTGGCCACCGGTGGCTGGGCCCCGGATCTCTGGCCCAACTGGGTCAGAGATCCGGGGCACTGGTGCTGGGATTTGGGGCACATGCCCTGGGTGCCCAGCGCCAGCGACGCCTCTGGTGGTAACCTTGGGGACCCAGGGTTTAATGCACATCAATCTGGAACCCCAAGACAAAGATGCCCCCATAGTTCCCTCCATAGGTTGAGGTAGTTGTGATCTGCACTACCCCGTGGTGCTAAGGTGGGGGGGGGTGGTTCATGACTTCTACAGATAATTCCATTAGGATCCCTGGATATGAACTTAGGGTTGATACCTCCCTTAGGGTAGAAGCAAGCCCAGAGTGTCAAAGAAGGATTTACGGGGAAAAAACCCCCAGAGGTACCAGAAAAAGGAGGAGGTGGAGAGTTTTCCACCTCAATCTCTTCCTCCTCCATTGGGAGGGTGCAAGTGGACCCCAGGACACTGAGATCATGCTTCAAGGCAGCAAGGGGAACCCCAATGAGTAAGGAGGACATATGGCCAGGAGCTCGAGGCTAGCCTTCACCTATACCAAGACTCCTTTGCCCCATGTAGGAGAGGAAACCAAGAGCTACTTTGAGAAACATCCCCTGCCAGACCTCTGGGTGAGCATACAGGGGCTTGAGGTCCCCAAATGCCTCTAATAGTTAAGACAGGAACGGCCTAGGGCTGAAAGGGATGAAGCTGGAGAATATTACCTAACCTACTCATATCAGGGCCAGGGCCTGGTCACGAGGTGGACCCGGGAGTGTCCTGAGGAGACTTCTGGGCATGAGTGAGGCTACCTTTCCCATTGGTCACTCACTCCTATTGGAAGAAGCAAATTGGATCACTTGTCTCCCTATAGCAAAACCCCTGTAAGAGTGAGAACCTCTCTCTCTCTTTGCTTGATTTGCGGAGGTTGATATTACCCCCAAAAGACCTTAAGAAAATGGAATGGAGGAGGGGGACCATTGAGGGACCCCTTTGGCAGTTGAGGAGGGGAGGCAGGGTATGTCTGAGGAGGGAGAGGGTGACCATATTGGAGTTGTACAGTCAAGGGCATGTAGTTCACGAGCATCTGGGACACCCATCCTCCCATGTGTCAAATGCGCTTACTCGGAGAGTGATGGGGTAGCGCACATGACAGGGAGGTGCCAGCTTATGGCAACCCCAATGGCAGGAATGCCCTTCTGCTTTTAACTGAGGGGAAGGCTCCTCTCCATCAGACCCCCGGGGTGCTCTCATGGGAAGAGAGGAATGGGGGGGTCTTAGACAGTAAGAATCAGAAAAGACCCAGAGGTTTTACCCCTCTGATGAAAAAAGGGTGACTCCTACTGGAAGGCAGAGGTAAATAGGTGGATTTGCCTGGAGGGTACACCATAAGAGAAGTAGAGATTAGGGAGTGTAATCAAAGCATCCCTACCTTGTAAGTACTGTAGAGAAAAAGCCCCGGGTTTATTGGGGAGGCCTCGCTGAAGGGAAGGGAGGAGGGATCCTTAAGTGGGCAACATCAGGAGTGCCAACTGGTTGGCAATGTGGTTGTTCTGTCCGTTTCCCATAAATGGAGGAAACTGTGGAGCGAAAAAGAAGGGGGGGGGTAGGATGTGCATCACGTGCCCAGAAAAACATATGGAACCCCCCCCCAAGAGAACAAACTAATGTTGCTCACCTAATAACACGGTGGTCGATGGCCCTGTTGATCTGTGCGGGTGATTGGGGCTATCTGGCTTGTTCTTGCAGCTGCATTCCCTTGCGATAGCAGGAGGAATACCTGAAAAAGGGGGCCTTTGAGGATCCCACCACAGGACTTTAGGCTGCTGTGAGGACCCCATTGTTTGTGCGTTGAGGCCATATAGGGCTGGCCCTAAGGACAGCAAGGGCCAAGCTGTGACTCTCTGGTTGGGCATATGTCCTTATCTTGGCCTTCCTAATAATAACTGATCCATGCTCTGGCGAGTGCTAAGGTCTGGATGAAGTGATGGTTCTTGGAGTTTTGGTCACTGGAATTTGTGAGACTGTGAGAAAATGAGGAAGGGAGATATATAGTGATGTGCAGGAGCGTTCCTGCCCTGAGAAAAGACCCGGGGCATGGGTCCAGGCCACGCTCCCTACCCAGAGGCCACGCCCCATGACTGCAGGCCACGCCCCCATCTGGGGATGGGGCCGAGAGTGGCCACTGTGGCCGCAGGTGGCTGGGCCCAGATCCCCGGCCAGGAATGGGGCCAGGAGTGGCTGCGGCGGCCACGGGCGGCTGGGCCCTGGATCCCTGGCCGGGGCTGAGGCTGAGGCTGGGAGTGGCAGCTGCGGCCACAGGCAGCTGGGCCCCGGATGTCCGGTTGGGGACGGGGACGGGGACGGGGACGGAGCAGCCACTGCAGCCACGGGCAGCTGGGACCCGGATCTCTGGCCCGATCAGGCTGGATACCGGGAGAGGCGGGGCCCTGCCAGACCCGGGGCATTGGTGCTGGGATTCGGGGCATGGGCCCCATGTGCCCGGCACCAGCGACACCCCTGGGGATGTGTTTGAAACATGTCTGTCTTTACTAAACATTGAAGAAAGTTGTACAGGCAGAATAAGACTCCAGGTGGTAGAGAGGGGGCAATCTGTCATGAGTGCTTGGAACTGGTCTGCAGGCCTAGGCCTGTCTGGCTGTGAGGCAGATATGCTGTGAAAAAGGGCTCCGATGTGTAGAGATATGGAAGTCTATGACCAGTTAGCTAGCTCTCTAGCTTAGGGAGGAGTTGTATGAAGGAACAGAGGTGGTGCTTCCCGCCCCTTAGTTGCAGGAGGGCCATAGGTAGGAACTCCGCTACTAAATTCTAAGGGGTTTTAGGCAGGGTAAGAGGGTGGCAGAGGGAGGCTAAGGTGATGTGCATCCAAGGTGGACTTTACAAGAGAACCTGGCATTTTAAGGAGGGGACCCCCGTGGGGGCAAGGATTCCAGGTCCCCGAGGGACTGATTTTGTTCCCCATCCGGTTGAGAGGGTCTAGAGTGTTGTCCTTGGCATTCCCTATGATGGTGTAGGCTAGAAGAAAACTAGGTGCTTGAGACGGGAGCATGCCCAAAGATCGAAGGTCCAATATGGGGTCCCTCGTGCCACTTAATAGGACATCCATATCCTTCGCAAATAAGGACCGTTCCTCAAAAGGGAGGTCCTGGATGGTCTGTTGAGTGTCTTGAGCCAGGCCTGCTTCCTGTAGCCACACCACACATCTCATAATGATAGCCATGCAGCTAGGAGCAAGTCTTGGGATGCCAGCGAGCCCTCCTCTAGGAGGGATTCATAATCTTCCCTATACTCCTGGGCAAGGAGTTGTCTAAACCTTCTTAAAGAGTCCCATATGTCCAGGGTCTATCTACCCACCAGCAGCTGGTGGTTAGCTATACAGAACTGGAAGGTAGAGGTTGAGTACACCTTCCTGCCCAGAACCACCAGCTGTCTAGCCTCTCTGGATCTTTGCATGGGATCCAGGGAAGGTTGTATTCCACCCCCTAGGGTGGCTTCAATCACCCGGCAACTCAGACTTGGGTGTTGAATAAGGAAGGGAAAGTCCTCCAGTGGGACCTGATACTTGTGTGCTGCTGTGTCCGACACTGGAGGGATGGAGGCAGGACTTTGCCAGCGGGATCTGGCAATGTTATGCATGCTGGGGTGCAGCAGCACTGCTATAGCATCCAGGGGAGATGTTAAACCAGGGTCAAATAAGGGGTCTTGGTCCTCCCAATGGGCTCGACCTCTATGCCCATGTGGGCAGTTACCTGGAGTAGAAGGTCAAAGTGTGCCATGGTGTCCTCCCTATATGACCCTGGCTTGGGGTTCAACGCCCTATCCAGGTTTAAGTGCATGGTCCTGGGTTCTTTGGTATCATGGTGAGCCCACTGTAATGGCACTTCTCTCAGTACAGACCATTCATGAGGTTGGTACCGTCAGGCACTCGGTGCCAGTGACCTTCCCCAAGCTTGTCTGCTCCTTCTGGAGGGAGTAATCTCCTCCACACTTGGGCAGCAGGAGCTTTCTCAGTGCACAGGTGGAGGGCTTGACTCGGTGCTGGGCTGAGTAGGCAGTGCCGGTGGTGTAAGTGGCACTGCGGTGCCAGCAAGAAGTGAGCATGATCTAAGGCACTTTAGAGTAGAGCCCGGGGTGCTGCCTGGCATTCTTGGGGGAGCTTTGCCTTGTGACATCGGGGAGCTTGGCAACATACTAGATACTGGAGAGTGGTGCCGTTTGAACGGAGTCCACTTTCCCAAAAGGAAAGCACGCTTTCCTCTTTGCTTAGGAGGCTTTGGAGGGGTAGGTGTAAGCAAGAGCAGGAGAGGCTTTGCCACCTCAAAAGCCTTCAGAATGGTGGGGATCTGCACCAGCTCCTGCCCCTGGTGCCGAGAAGGGCCTGGGTGGGGAGAGCTAGATCAGTAGGCGCACTTCAGCACCGATGTTGACACCAACCGCGTCGTCTTCTGCTCTGGAGGGGAGTGGTGCCAAAAGAGCTTCATGCCAACCTTGCACGTGGCACTGGTGCCAAAGGCAACCCCAATTCTCCAGTGATAGGCTGCTGTTCTTGCTCCAGGGTCAAAGCACGGTGCCTTTACTCCCTGTCTTTCAGCATCCTCGGCTTGAAGGACTGACAGATGGAGCAGTTGGTGGCCTGGTGAGACTCACCCAGGCTCTGAAGGCACTTCTTGTGGGGGTCATTCTGCAAAGTCTTTGCCACAAGAAACACAGGGTTTGAAGCCTTGCATTTTAGGTGGCTGTTGGGAGTGATCTTCTGGCTCCTATGTCGCGCATTGCACAGAAGTGCCAGCTGGTGGTGGAACAATGTCCACGAACAGGTCCTCTAATCTAAACAAGTTGCTCATACAATGAAAAACAGCAAGCATTTGCATTTGCAAGGAGAAGGCTGTTCTGAGACTGTCGCTGAGGGCAGAAAAAGGAACTGGGTAGCATCAGAATCGGGGTTGTATATATAAATATATCCACAGGCGTGGCCAGAGGGGTGCTGGTCACTGACCCTGCTCTGACAGGCTAGGGCAAAAAGCTTCTGACCAATTGTGCACTGCTGCACATAGACACCTAACACTGAATGTATCGGACCAGTGCTTGAAGAACATAAAATCCCAATGCTTGTCAGACACATCCAGAAGTGCTGGCTGGCAGCAGTGGAAAGCTCCACACTGCACTGCCTGGCAGGCGGGTCGATGGGCACAAGCCAAGCTAGCTGCATACTCACAACTGCCTTGCATGCTCACAGGCGGACACCCAGGCACCATTACCTCCCTCCCAGCCATTGCACAGTAGGATGGCATCCCACCCACAGCCCCAGCCCCGGCCTGCACACACCTACGCAAGCGCTCACGTGCCAACCTTGTTGCCACCCAGCTGTACACCCCTCCCCCACCTCCGCTCGGCCCTCCGCAAACAGCTGCCCTCACCTTCCTGAGACTTCAGTCTCCAAACCTACTTCTATATGGCGCACTTCCATTGGCTGACTCGGCCTCCTCCTCAAGTAACATCAACTTCTATTAGCTGACGTAAAGCGGGACCGCTTGCGAGCTTCAGCCGTGAGTGGGAGGGGCGGGGCTCGAACTGGATGTTGATTGGTTGGTTCGTTGGCCGCGGGCGGGTCACACGCCAAACTGGTCGCGGTGTGATTGGCCGGTCTGGGCGGGCCGTGCGGTGATTGGCCGGGCTCGCTCGGGGGCGGGCCGAATCTTCCAGAAGGGAGCGGGTAGGGGCAGCTAGCGAGCCTTTCCCTCCCGCCTGCCAGCCCGCTCCCGTCCCGTCCCGGGGGCGCCGCCGCCATGCTCCTCTCGGGGGCGCCGGGCGCGGACACCGTGGCCGTGGCCATCAGCAGCAGCCTCAACTCCTTCCGCGCGCACAAGCGCTACGGGCGGGGCCTCACCATCGCCGAGTTCAAGGTACCGAACCGGGCCGGGACCGAGCCAGCCGCCTGCGCCCCGCGCCGCCCCGCGTCCCTGGGCCCGATCCCGCCGGCAGCCCGCTGAGCCGAGGCCCTAGGGTGGGTGGGACGGACCGACCCTGCCGCGGGATCAGCCCCGGGGGGGAGAGGCGGACCCCGCTGGGAGCCGGGAGCAGCCCTCCTCACCCTGGCCTGGGACCCCCAGGATTCCCCCCCCCGGGACTTGAAATTAGGGAGGGTGTGGGGGTGCTCGCTGATTTGGGGTGACACTGTTAAGCTGACAGCGGGGGGTGCAGGGGAGTGTTTGGGAAATCGCTGGATCAATCTCTGCCAGGACAGGCATTGACCCCCACCAATTTCCAAAGGGATCGCCGTGTTAGTCTAGTCCAGTAAAAAAACAACAAGCAGTTGTGTGGCACTTTAAGACTAACAGATTGATTTTTTGCATGAGCTTTCGTGGGAGAAGATCCCACTTCCTCAGCCTCTGCCAGGGCCTGCATGGCCTGATCCCCTCGCCCCTGTGGGCTGACCCCAACGTGGGAGCCCACTGGGGTCTTTGGAGCCCGGACTGGGATCCCTCCCCTGGGACCCTCCAGGGCCTGACCTGTTGCTGGACCAACCCCACCCCCATCCTCTGTGATGGATCCTGACCCCTGTCCTGAGCCGACCCCTATCCTCATGGCACTGCCAGGCCCAAGCAATCCTCCCGGGCCCTGCTGTGGTCCGACTGGGATCATTTCTCAGAGCTGTGGTAGCCCCCTACCGCCCGTGGGCCTGACACTGACAGGGACAGACCCCCCTGGGGCAGCAGGGCCTGGCTGCTTTTCCTGGTGACCCCAGGAAGGTCCCTCACCCTGCAGGTCTGCTAGAGTGGGATCCACCAAGCCCACGCTGCTGGGGTTTTGCTCCCATCTGCTGCCCTCAGAAGCCTAGTCAAGGGGGCAGGACCTAGTGTCTTCCTCTCCCTGCCTCCCCTGCTTCATGTTAGGCCCTTGCTGATTCCTGTTGCTACTTGATTCCCTACCCCAACCCTTAGCCATCCCTTTTCTTGGCTGCTTCTGAAGTTGTCCTGAAGCAATCTCCCTTTCTCCAGTCCCTTCAGTGGCTGCCTTCTCCTCCCCCCCCCCCCCGCTAGCCTATGAACCCTGCACAACTTCCTCCTTCCATATTTCCCCTTGTCATCTCTTCTTTCTGTCTATGCAGTGAACTCTTTGCTTAGATCACGTTCCTTGAGGTGCCAGCCCCCAACCTCTTCTTAAAACGCTCTTAATCCATGTGGCCCTTTTCTTTGTTATATGCCCTACCATAGTGCTTGGGAAGCCCAGTCGTGGACTAGGCCCACATTGTACTAGGTGCTGTACAAAAGGAACCAAAAAAGAAAATCTCTGCTCCACAGAGGAGCTAAGCAATGAGGACACTCCAGGATGAAGAGCAGAAAGCACCACTTAGTACCTTCAGCTAGTGTCCCACAGATTTTTATGTGGAGTGATGTTCCTTTGGGGCACAGACTGTTCTGTTTCTATGCATTTTGAAGAGTTCAAGTGGCATCCATCCAAAACTCCACTCTTCTGTGTTTTGGTTTGTTTTGAGGAAGCTGGGGTGATATTTTAGTATTAAGTCAGGGAAGGCTAATAGAAATCTACATCATAGGTGATTTAGTACAGGAGTCTGCAGTCTGTGGCTCTGGAGCTGCATGCGGCTCTTTGACGTTGTGGCTCTAGGCTCTAGACCCCCTGCAGGAGCCAGTGAGATCTGCTTCTGGTTCCAGGCACCCCCCCACCTCTACCAGGGGACCCAGCTGTGGGCACCCTGGCCCAGTTCCCCCCACCAGGAGGCTACACCTATTGTGACTCTCAATGTGCTTGGTTATTAAACAAATTTTTTAAAAAGGCTCTTCTTATCTTTTGGGTTGTCAGCCCCTGATTTAGTGGATCTCATGTAGCCTGGTCCTTGCGCAACACCAGTTATTCCCTGCTGTTAGGACTGGAGGCATTAGATTTTTATCGGTAAATATCGCTAAACATCGATTTAATCAGATTCCCCTCCCCCAATTCTTCTATCAAAGATAGTCAAAAGTTACAGAGGTGTAAAGTAAGAAAACCACTGCCTGAGAAACTAGTCGTTTGATTGAGGGCTATTTACTTTGCGTTTTTGACACGTGACCTTGGCAAGTTTGTGTTTTCATGGTGTTAAAACTCTAACTTTGAATCTGTGTCGGCTGTCCATGAACAACTGCTCTCTTCTCCCTGTGAGTTCCTGCAAATGGGCACAGTTACATAGACAGATGTGTTTAAAAAAAAAAAAATTATATATATGTCCTGGAAGCAGTGCAGGCAAGCCAGAACCCTGCTTCAGTGTCTGGCTGAGCTGCCTGCTTCTGTTCAGCCCACGGTCTTGGCTGGGGTCTTTACCCTGGACCACAGGCTCCCCTTGGCATCTGCAGGAATTGGGTGTCATTAGCTGGCTCTGCTCACTGTGACAGCAGGAGCCGTTCAGTGGTGGGATGAGCAGAGCAGAGGTCCCTGGCCATGGGGGATGCCACCGGGCTGCTGAGTGACTGCTGCTTCCTTGATTATCTGAATAAAACATGCTTTTTGGAGAGCCAGCAGTATGCTCCATTCCCATCTCACCTTGTACTCAAGGGTCGTGGGAATTGCTGGCTTGGGGAAGAGTCAAGGAGTCCCCAGCATCAAAAGTTCCAGAGAAAGGGGCGATGACCCTCCAGTAGGCAGATCCCACCCTAAATGATTCCTTGTCCCAGCCTAAAGAATCCCTGTCCCTCCTGGCTGCTTGTGCCCTTGTCAGCTTTTGCCAGGTCCAGTTAAGCTCATGGCGTTCTGCTCTGTTGATACTGGTCTGTCCAGCAGGGACCACTAAGACTGTACAGCAACAGGGGAAATGTACCCCCTAAGAATGCCCCTAAGGTCCTGCAGAGAGACAGCAAACAAATCTAGTGCTCTCTTGGTCTCTGCTGAGATGGGAGTGGTGGAGCTACCAGGAAGGGTGGAAAACTAGCACCTAAACTCACCCTGGGGCCCACCAGCAGGCACTGGAGGTTGCCCAGCACTAGTGTAACATACCTGCAGCATGTTAGAAATATCACCTGGTGTATATGGGGTGACCTGTGCTTGAAGCACCTCACAAAGGAGGACACCCACCACCCCCATTTGATAGATGGGGAAACTGAAGCATTGTTGCGGGGAGGGGGGATATCTGGACCAAGGTTACCCAGTGGCCAAGCCCGGAACAGAATCCAGGCCTCTGAATCCCAGTCTAGTGCTCTACCTGCCACGTAACGTTGCCTCCCATGGAGCAAATGGTGCCCAGGACTGATTGTTGTGTTCTGGGTGTGATTTCATCCTAGCTATCCCTTTGTCTCCCTGTTCTGGGATGCATCTGCAGCTCACAGCCCTATTGGTCTGTCTTTCAACCTGCTCCTGCACTGATTCCCATGCTCCTTTCCCTCACTAAGCCTTGCTGATTCCCCCCTTCCCCCCCATCCACATTGCTAGCTGCAATCAGACCTCATTTCAGACCTGTCCTTCCACTCCTGTTTGGTTATTTCTCTGTTTGCTCTGGTATTTGCAGTGACACAAATCCTGTCTGAATAACACTGCCCACAGCAGCTGTGGGGTGCACTGCAGGTCTCTGGGAAGGGCTCCATCAGCATTAAAATCCAGCCATGCCGTGCAGCCAAAAAGCAGATTAACTGCAGCTCAGCAACTGGAGGCTTGTGCCCAGCTGGCCAACTGATGAACCACCACTTCCTCCCCTGCAGCAATTGGCTCTTTGCCAGATGCTGTCTGTTGCTTCCCAGCAACCCTCTCAGAAGGGAAAACTGGTCTGTAAACCAGTCTGCCTCTTCAGGGGCCATGTCCAACACCCCATGTGGCAAGGGTTGTGCTGAGCATTGGCTGGTTTGCTGCTGCCTCCTGTGCTGTGTAGGACCATGTCTCTTACCAGTCCCCTCTGCTCTGATCTCTCCAGGTCTGAATCTGCCTTCCTGGGCAGGTGCTGGTTCCCCTCTGATATTTCTCACTTGGCGTCTTCTGCAAATGCTGAATTTATGCCAGCTCTGCTCCTAGCAAAGCAGTGAGCCAAAGGCTAGCTAGCTATTGGCATCATTGCTCGAAGGTTGCTGGCTGCTTTGCCATTGCAATAAAAACTCAGTCTGAGGCTCTACGAGACCATCGGGCCCAGATGGCTTCTACCTTTTGTGATGTTCCTGAGTCTTGTTTTCTTCTCTAAGCTCCTGTGACAACAGTGCCTGCTTGGTCTAGCTGTCACCTGTGAGTGGCTTTCTGGACTCCAGTTTGCATGTAGTGATTGAGTTTAGGATGTGGAAATGCTGATTTTTTTTTTGTAACAAGTTGTCTCCTTCCCCAGTGCAAATTGGAGCTGGTGGTGGGAAGCCCAGCATCATGTATGGACTTGGAGCTGTATACGCCAGACGACAAATTTGTAATGAAGTTGGACAGCGACGAGGCCTTACTGGGATCTTATCCCATTGATGACGGCTGTCGGATACATGTGGGTATTGAGGTTATGCCCCTAGGAAAACAGAAACACCGCCTCTTTAGGCCTTATAGACCCTGGTAGGTAGCCCCAGCATAGACAAGGCCTTAGTGCAGAGTTAGGGCCTGTGTTTAACAATGATGTGAACTGCAGCATAGTCTGTTTCTGGAGCTCTGAGCCCTATGGGGCCTTCAGCTTTTCCTCAAGTCAAACAAAACTTTGGTTTCCTCTTGAAAGAGTGGAGACTTTAGGTCTGTGAAAGGGTTTTGGTTACCCAAGTGATGTAGCAATGCAAGTCCTGCTGAAAGGCACTGGGTTACTGAGGCAGGCAGGTGCTTTTGAAGAATCCACCCTGGATCTTAACCTTTCTTCCTGCAAAACTTAAAGATGTTTACATCTAATGTTCTGATCTGGTCAGTTTCTCTCTGGAGGTCTCCTTTTTCCCCTGTCAAACCTGACTAAATTAGCACCCATTGCATTCATAGATTATAAGGCCAGAAGAAGCCGTAAATGATATAATTAGATCTCCTGCATGACACAGGCCATCACGAGTCACTCAGGCTACCCCTGCATTGAGCAGCCTAGGGAAGATCTACACTGCAAACTTTTGCCCATGGCAGCTAGTCACAATGTGTGGGTGTAGAGATGCAGGCTTGTGCCATGGTGCTAAAACTAGCCACGTTGATGTTTCCACTGGGGCTGTGAAGCTGAGGCCAGGTTTCTGAACCCTCACAGGAATGGCTACATGGCCCTTTTTGGCACCAAAGTGTGAGCCTGTCTCTGAAGACCCAAGCACTGAGACTCGTTGCTGGGCCTGTTTTGGCCATGTAGATGTACTGTGTTTCACCACCACCCCCCCCCCCCCCCGAGCATCTTGGGTGGGGATGTCACTATGCTGAATTGTGCAGCTTTAAATATCAGGTGCTGGGGCTTGGTTTACTAAGACCAGAGCTTAAACCAACTTCTGGGAACAAGAGAGGACTCTGCTCCTTCCTATTCTGTTCTCTAGGTTATTGATAGGAGCGGTGCCAGGATTGGCGAGTACGAGGATGTATCGCGGGTAGAGAAATACGAAATGTCTGCCACTGATTATGACAAGAGGCCAGGTAAGAATGGCAGCTTTACTGAAAGACTCATCTTTGCAGGGTTAAAACTTTCATTTCCAGACTGAAATTTAAAGCCTGATGGTTGGATGTCAAATGGATGTTCTTGATGTGACCTGGTCAGGTAAGTGTTTCAAGATGGTGCACACTTAAACAACAAAATTCCTGAAAACACCCCCTGGACTAGCTCTTGTTGGGGGGCAGGAGAATGGGGATTCTTTCCACGATCTTGCAGGCTGGGGTCTTCAGCTGCCATCCTAAATGGTCAAACTTAGATCCCTCCAGGTGAGAGAACGCTGTGGGGACCTGATGGGTGTATGGTGAGAATTTTCAGGATGCTCCGTTCCTCTGCACTAGAGATGCACCATGTGGTCATCTTTGTCGTGGTCCACTAGGTGTCAGCACTACTCCCTGTATGGATGTATGTTTGTCTGCTGGATTGATTTAGTCCCCAAACAACTGTTTGAACGGAATTTCTTCCAGCCAGATTTGGATAAAATAGCCTTTGTGGTCAGGATTGAAGAGAGAGCCATGCAGTGTTTATAGCCTAAATGCTGCATTACTGGGCTAATGTATGAGTACCCTGAAATTGGCTAGGGAAACATGAAACTGATCAGGGCTGTTGGCATTGCTTGAGCTGAATACAAAAAATTACTGGCAAAAAGGGGAAAATGTTGGTCCTAGAATAGATGGGAGGAGGCAGTAAAATTTGTAAACTGACAACATCCTTCTAAGGCCCATCATTTCCCCCTCTTGCTCCCAGACTCCGTGCGTTCCTTCCTGAAGCGGAGTAAGATGGGGAAGTTTAATGAAGAGGAGATGTTGAAGAGAGAGGAGGAGCAGGAGCAGAAACGAGCGGAAGAGAAGGCTCTGGCAGAGGCCATTTCAGTGGGTGCTCGGTGTGAGGTTCGGGCCTCGGGACAGCCCTGCAAACGGGGGACAGTCATGTATGTGGGTAAGTGCTGCTGATCCCTGGTTTGAATTCCTGCACACCCTGAAGCACGTGGGATTTTTTTCTCCCATTTCCTCAGATTATCCCCCTGTGAGTCTTCAAGAAGCTGGTGAGTCTCCTGGATGCTTATCTTGAGAATATGATAAATAATCCTGGTCACTTCCTTTATAGTACTGAATCTGCTGATTGTGCTGAGGCCCTCTCTATTGTAGCAGCTTCTGTGGTTGGTGTTCTTGGAATCCCACAAAAAGGTAACAAGGTCATCAGCCTCCCCATCTCTAGCTGTGATCTTGTTAGGCTGGGCTGGGTAAATACTTGGCTTACAAGACTCTTGGGATGCTTGTCAGCTTCCAAAGGGGTAGCCATGTTAGTGTTAATGTATGACCTGATCCTATGTTTTACATCCCCTTGCATTTATTTTCATTCTAGTCTGTAAGTTGACCCATCTTCGAAGCATCTGATGAAGTGGGATTTTCTCTCACAAAAGCTCATGCGAAAAATAAATCTGTTAATCTTTAAGTGCCACGTGACTCCTTGTGCGTCCCCCCCCCCCCCTTGGGATGCTGCCAGCAGTTGCACTGGTGAATTAGTCAAATGCACTTTTTCCTCTGTGGGTGACCTTAATGTAGCAAGGGGATGTTAAGGAAAGTTCTGGGGTGAAGTGACCGTGGTATGAAGGGAGCTGTGTTCTGGCCTAGCCCCCACGCTGCTCAGCTTGGAATGGTGCTTTTTTGAGCTGTGAGACTGCCAAGATCCTAGCTACTTGTGATCATTCAGAATCTCATGAGCATTTCCCTAAGAGATGGGAAGACAGGATTGGTAAGAGCCTCCTGGGTCATCAAATGCAGTGCCCCTCTCCCTGATCTTCCCATTCTCTATTTATCCAGGTCTGTCACCAAAGCAGTTTGGTCTCCCATCCCCACTGCTTCTGTTGGGAGGTTGCTCCAAATCTACCCTCCCTCTGATGGTTAGAAATCTTTCTCTAATCTCCAATTTCAAATGATTCCCGGTGAGTTTATTTTCATTTGGTTTTGGGTCAGCATTGTCCTTGAGCCTCAATAGCTCGTCTCCCTTCCTGGTGACTCTCCCCAAGGTATTTTGTTAGTCCCAATGATCTTGGGGCTATCTCCCCCAGCAGATTAGCTGGATGCAGTGTTGGGCAGTTCTTGTCCTAAGGTCATACTGGGAGTGGTCGTGCATTGCAGAACAGTTGCTGTGCTGCAGGTCAGAGGTGGGGAAGCAATTTGTGGAAGACAAACAAGAAGTCCTGTGGCACGTTTAAAGATTAACATATTTATTTATTTAATTCCTTGAAGGGAAACTAGTGTAAGTCTATGTTCTGAAGTGCCTTTTGATAGATACTAAGGAAGAGGCTTCTGCCACCTGCCTGGATGGAAGATTCTGGCTGTACCTTTTGGTCCTGCTTTGAGCATGGGTTTGGATGAGGTAACCTCCTGAGGTCCTTCCATCCTTCATCTTCTAGGATCCTGTAAATGAAAGGAGCTGTCTCATAGTGCTGAAACACACAGAGCAGCTGTGACTCCATTTTGACTCTCTTCCTCTCCATAGGGCTAACAGAGTTCAAACCAGGATACTGGATTGGCGTCAAATATGATGAGCCCTTAGGGAAAAATGATGGCAGGTAAAAACCCTTCCTCTGTCCAAGTTATGACTTTGGTGCAAAGGAGTCATCCTGTCCTGTTCCCAGTAGGAAGCTACATCAAGCCAGGATCTCTGAGAAAATGAGTAGTTTGAGCACAGGATGAGGAGCCAGAACTCTTTGTCCCTGGATTTACATGTGGTCTCGTTTGAATTCTGTGTCTGCGCTTTGTACTGAATGTCCCCCTAAAAGCATAGCTCTTAGCAATGGGCTGATCTGTTGTGGGCCAAATGCATCCCACGGTGTTAGCTACCCTGCCTTGTAGGGAGTTAGACAGGGATGCTCTTTCTATTAGGCCTGTTTCCCCTGCCTTCTGAGAAAAGGTGTGGGTAGAGCTCAGCACCTAGCATCTTGTGGTGTGGTGTTGAGATGACTGTGTATGGGAAGGAGGGGCTGTGTCAAGCCACTGACTGTCTCATCTCTGACTCTTCCCAGTGTCAATGGAAAGCGATACTTCGAATGCCAGCCCAAGTACGGTGCCTTTGTGAAGCCACAGTACGTCACTGTGGGTGACTTCCCTGAAGAGGATTATGGCCTGGATGATGAAATGTGATGGGCAGATGGGAGAAAGGGGTCCATGTCGACCTGCCACCCTCTTCTTGTGGCCGTCAATGCACTGTGGCACATTCAGATCCTTGCTAGAGGGCACGTAGGTGAGGGACAGGACGTGACAAGCAGCTGGTTTTTATTTCTTCTGATTGTATCTGTTTGTTCAGTGAAGATGCCATAGCCCTTTATTTGTGCTCCCTTCCCTCCATGCGCACCAGCTTAACACAGTGACACTAATAAAACTGCCTGGGAGGAACTGGATCTGCAGTTTAGCAGTGGTCCTTGTATCTGGAGTGTGTCCCATGTGCCAGGAACTGGCCTGGTGGCTCAAGAAGCCAGTGATCAGTGATTGGAATGAGGGCAAAAGGAACCTGTAAAGCAGATGTGTTCAGATTTAAACCCCAGGGAAGATTTGGGTTGGGCCAGAAAGTAGCACATTGAGAAATGGAGCATTGTATGTGTAACTATTGTGATCAAATGTGTATGGATTATAACTGTCCAACTAACCAAGGATTAGGACCCTAAACCACAAATCTGTATCAAGGCTGCAAACCCCTCTAACATTCTGAGATGGTTGGGTTAGTTCAAATGCCTTTGTCCTTAGACTTTAGTTGAAGGAGGTTACCTCACTAACATTTCCATTGTTAAATGCTCAGTTGGAACACCTTTTTATTCTCATATAGCCCTGTCTGAAGCAGAGTTCTGGTCCTCTAAAGAGTGCCAGAAATCCCTGAAGTCCATTGGAGACTTTGCTATTGATTTGAGATGGACGATGCCTGGCTGTTAGGCTGATGGACAGCAGTGTAAACCTGAATAGGTCTTATTTATACTCTTGTCATTTTAAGAATTACCTGTCACTTACGCCATGGAAGGATGTTTACATTGTTAGCTACTGGCTAACTCATCAGTTTAAAACTGTAGTGTCCCTCTTCCAAGGTGTGTCTTGAACAGAAGACACAGCCCTGATTTCTGGTCTGGCTTCCTTTCACCCATGCTGTCTAGCTTGTATAGTAACTAGAGAAGACATAAGAAATATTACCAGATCTTTAGCTCCTCCTCACTGTGCCCCTAAAGTGTTCCGTGTTAGTCTGTGTGTACCTGTAAATTTCCTGGTGACTTGGCTTTAATGTTAGTGATCATCAAGGGAACAAAAGTGCTCCCCAGATGTCTAGTGGCAGGTGACTACAGGTCCCCCTCCCACTCTTTTGGCTGAGATAGCATTGAGATCCTTTGCAGCTAATTTTCTGCATATGGATGGGTGGCTTAAAGCTTGCCTGCTTCACGTGGGTGACTGTCATGTTAAAAGTCCAGCAGAGAACACAGTCTAATCCCCATCTGTAGAGCTCGCAGCACCATGCCAGACTTCTTGAGTTTGATGGTCGGGCACTTGGGTTTCTCCTCTTGCAGCAAGGCTGTTTCAAAGCTCTGCAGTCGCTGCTTCTGGGCTGTTGGATCCCCACTGTGCTGAATCTGTTCTGGCAGAGTCCAGGCTTCGTGGGAGAAAGAATCCTGAGGGTTTTTAGCTGGCAGGCTGCTTTCAGACATATGGCTCAGCAGCTGTGTTGTGAGGGCCCACGCATGATTAGCATAGTGACTGCCCAAGCAGTAGATAGGTTGATCTTGTGACAATTTATGGTGCAGGTTTGATTTGGTCTGGGTTCCAGTGAGTGCTCCTCCTGTGCAGATTTGAGGGGCAATTCCTCTGATAACTGTTACACTTCCCCACAAAGTGTTTCACTGTGGGAGAACCCTACTGTCCTTTTAGGAATGGAGAAGGCTGAATCTTTCCTCATCCTCTGTGGTCTTGCCCTGATCTCAGTTTATACACCCTGTGCACTCAACAGGTCACTGGTGGTGGGGAATGAAACCAGGGATGGCTGCTTCTAAATCCAGGAGCCCTTAGTGCCTCAACTAAAAGACCCTTTTCGGTTAGCTAAGACTTCGGCAGGCTCATCAGCTGCTGTAGTGCCCAGTCACCACTGGAGGGGACATTGGGTCAGGCCAATGGTCCTAGCCCAGGATCCTGTCTTGCAACAGTTACTAGTACCAGGCGCTTCAGAAGGAATGTACAGAACAGGACAGTGATCCATCCATTCCCAGCTTCTGGCAGGCAAAGGCTAGGTTCACCCAGAGTTGGGTGAAGGTTACCTCCTGAACTGTCTTGGCCACTAGCCATTGATACATCCATCCTCCATGAAATTAGCTAGTTCTTTTTTGAATCTGGTACAATAGCCTTGACTTTAGCAACATTGCTTCGTAATAAGATCAACAGGTTGACTGTACATTGTGGGGGGAAAAAAATACTTCCTTACCATTTAACAGAGCACCAGTGAAGTAGATGCGGATTACCTGAATGCTTCCTGAAATGAAGAAATGCCATGAGAGAGACCTTGACCTAAGGATTGCAGCCCAGGAATCTTGCACAAAATTGGCTGTGACACTGACTTGTGATGTGAAGAAAGAGTAGACAGTGAGATTGCAAAATTTGCAGATGATACAAAACTATTCAAGATAGTTAAGTCCAAAAGCAGGCTATGAAGAGTTATAAAGGATCTCACAAAACTAGGTGACTGGGCAACAATAGCAGATGAAACTCCCTGTTGATAAATGCAAAGTAATACACATTAGAAAACATAAAACCCGACTATACATATAACATCATGAGGTCTGAGTCAGCACAAGAAAGAGACCTTGGAGTTAAGATCCAAAGGGGCAGCCATGTTGGTCTAGTTTGGTAAAACAGGAATCCTGTGGCACTTAAAGACTAACAAATATATTTATTGGATGAGCTTTTGTGGGAGAAAAATCGCACTTTGCCAGACACTTTGAAGTTATTGCGGATAGTTATTTGAAAACACGAGTGCAATATGCAGCGGCAGTTCCACCTTGAGCAGAATGTTGGGAATTATTAGGAAAGGGATAGATAATAAAATGGAAAAACGTCACTTTTCCTCTATGTAATTACATGGTACATGCACACCTTACGTACTGTCTGAAGTTCTGGTTGCTTGATCTTAAAAAAGTTACTAGTAAAGGTACAGAAGAAGGCAACAAAAATGATGGGGGGTATGGAACAGCTTCTATATGAGGAGAGATTTATAAGACTGGGACTTAGATTGAAAAAGAGATGACCAGAGGGGGACATAATAGAAATCTCTAAAATCATGAGTGTTGTAGGGAAAGTAAATAAGGATGTGTTGGGTCACCAAATGAACTTAATAGATGGCAGGTTGAAAATGAACAAAAGGCAGTATTTCATCACACAACGCACAGTCAACTTGTGGAACATCTTGCGAGAGGATGGTGGGAAGGCCAAGAAATTAAGGGGGTTCAAAAAAGTAGACAAGTTCATGGAGGATAGGTCCGTCAAAGCCTATTAACTGTGATAGGCAGGGATTGCTGTTTGAAGGAGGCTAGGCATGGCTGATGGGATGGATCACTTGATGACTACCGGTTCTGTTCATTCTTTCTGAAGCACATGGAATTGGAAGAGAGGATACTGGGTTAGATGGATCATTGATATGACTCAGTATGATCATTCTTATGATCTGTTGGCAGGTCACTTGGACTCTGCCCTCAATTGTGCAACATGGTAAGAAGGGAACATGTGGTCTGTGCAATCACTAATTTTGTTTTCTGCTTGAGGGCCTGACTATGCCTTCCCTGCACTCTAGGCTCTCATGGATTCAGTAGGTTTGGGCCTCCTATCAATAGATGAGAGCCCTTGATTTACAAAACATGTGTGCACATGGATAGTTGCAGCTTGACACTGCATTGTTCAGATGAAAAGTCAAACTCACTCTTCATGCCTGTGTATCTTTACAGTTCCAGGAGAGCTCTGGCCTTTTTAGGGTGTATGTTGTGAACCATGTTGTAATCTGCTTCGCAGTCACATTTGTGTTGCAGAGGCATTCTGGGAGGTAATCAGTAGCAGCAGCATGTTGCTATTGTACATTCATTTTGTGTGAAGTCACTTGGGATGTGTGATCCTGAGGCTGCTTTACAAGTAGTCTCAACTCCACCACATCTCTTTTACTGGTCTCAAGACACCCTAAAAATGGAGCTTGAAGCATGGCAGCCCTTGGTCAGTTTCCCACTTGGGTAGTGTGGGGATGTATGTGGCAAGCAAATGATGGTAGGTTTGATGGCAGGCCACTGTGGTCAGAATCCACAGCTCCAGTTTTGTGCGTTTCCATTGTGTGAGCTCTTCTGGATTAGGCTAACTCCACCGTGATTTTTAAATCCCCTCTTGCTGGCTGAAGGTGGGCTGTTTTTTTTTTTTTTTTTTTTTGTTTTGTTTTAATTGGGTGGGCTCAGATTTTCAGCTGCCTAAGCAGAGACCCTTTAAAACAGTGGTTTTCAAACTTAGGGTTGAGACCCAGTACTGGGTTGTAGACCTTCAGGTACTGGGTCGCAGCACTCCCTGAGCAGCCGCCAAAAGACTAGAATGCATTGCTCAAAGATGCAATTGTTGGGTTGTGGGCATACATGATTCTTTTTCAACTGGGTCCCAAGAAAAGTTTGAAAAGCACTGCATTAAAAGGTGTGCTCTTTGGGAGGTGCTGATCTCTGCTCTGCCTCCCTGCTCTGCCTCCTTCTCCCCCAGGACAGCACAGCTGTAACCTTGCTATGTTCTTGCTACCACTGCTGCTACTGAAGCTAAAACATTAGAGACTCAGGAACCAGTTCAGCCATGGGACTTGGCTGAACTGATGTGTTCAGCCTCCAGGCTGGCAACTTCTGCATTTCTTGTAAACAAACCCTCAAGGACCTACCTAATATGTCTTGGGTAGCTGACAAAGGAGTCACAAGTGGCTGCATCAAAGCTATTGTGGTTCTGGGCTGTTGCACTAAGACATATGAATGAGTAATTTGGGTCAGCTCTCTTCATGAAACTCCCCAGCTTGACTTTGGATCCTGATGGAGAAAGTCTGGTCTGATGCAAACAAATGAGTCCTCAGGCACTTGAAAACTAACAAATGGACTCCTTGTTTATCTTACTGAACTAGAGTAACAAGGCTACCCCTTTGGATCCTGATCTGATGCAGTAATTAGGGGACGTTTGTTTTGATACTGAACAGGATGAAATGCTGTCTCTGACTGGATCAATGACAGGATTATCTCTGAGTTTACCTAGACAGTCACCAGAAACCAGACTAACTACTTGATTAAATTGGTGCATTAACTTTCTGTGGGAGGCTGTAAAATGAGCCAGCGATACTAGATAACTGTCTGAAATGCAGACCTGGAAATGGGAGTAAATCTGTTCATTAAATTCTGCTTTGCCATTCTCTCATCAAAATCAGTGTGGGACCTCACATTGATGCAGGGGTGGAGGCTGGATTGGTCCTTGCTAAAGTTTCTTTACCCTCTTGTTCTGTTCTAGCAGCTCCTTTTTTCTCCCTGCTAATGCTAGACATTTGTGCCTTCTGTCACACCATCATGGCTTTCCTGGTTTTAAATTTTGCTAGACCAGTGACTGTTGTTTCAGTAGCACATTGAAATGTGGATTAAACAGTCTCTTAGAAGTGCCCTGGGGTAGTTAAACATGCCTCCTATTGATGTTTGCGTGGCTGCTGGCTGGAACCTCTAGGACTCTAAATGTTTTTCTGTGTGCGTGTGCACAGCGTGTAGGGAAACAGTCTCTTCGGACCAATAACCTATTGTTAACGTTGTTTAGGATCTTCCTAATGTGTCAATTTCCTTTTACAATGTAATGACTCAGTTAGCTGACTTATCTCCCTCAGTTTTAAGACCTAAACAGCCACAGCTTCTTTGTGTGGGCCGTGGCCGTTTCCTCTGTGTGAAGAACTCTGTAGTGGTGGCTGACAATGCGGTTATAATGAATATAATAAAACAGTCCAAAACAAGACTGGCCCCGCTTTTGTGCTTGATAGAATGAGCTATAGGTAAGATGAGAGCTCTAGTAAGTGTCTGACCATGGGGAAACTTAGGGACTTACTGGGTCCTACTTCATCCATGATTTGCTACCAATTGCCCCAGAAGTTGGTGGACTCTGTTCTAACTTCAAGGTAACTGCACCTGGTTTTTCTTCTCTGTAATCCACCAAGGGCCTCCCCTTAAAGCTTACAGGCTCCCACCCATTACCTCTCTGGGGTGGAGCCCTGCCAACTCTGTGTTATCCACAGCAAGCCAGAGTGCCTGCACAGAGCAACCTCTGTGCTTTGCTTTCTCTTTGGATGTTAGGAACATCAGAAATGCCTGTCATTACAAGTTCCCACTCAGCTCTTTCTAAGCAAATGTGTTCATTCTTAAGGAGAGAGCATTACAGAGAAAACATTTAAAAGAACCAACCCCTGCCCAAGCTAAACAGCTTACTGGGGATCAGCTCTGGCCTCCAGTAGGTGTCAGTTCTCCAAACCCCACAAGAAACTGGGTGCAGGTGGCCTCTTTGATCACCTCTACAGGGACAGGGAAGTAGCAGACAACAGATCAGCATGCATAACTGGAAGTGGAGAGTTTGCATTCACTTCACCTTAGAGTGGCCCCAGGAAATCCACATAGTTTGTCTTAAAGGTCCATTTCTGTCTGGAGGAATTTCATTATGTCCTCTGAATTCCCAGGCCTCACAGCCCAGTGCCCCTCCCTCTGTGCAGTCTCACCCCTAATATGTCAACTTTGTATTTAATTAATACAGGACATGCAAGTTTGCACTCAGAACATTGCATTGATACCACTACAGCACATAAGTAAAGATGCTGCTACACCAAAGGGAGAGAGTTTACCTGTTGGCATAATTAATACATCACCATGAAAGGTGGTGGTTATATTGACAGGAGATGCTTTCCCGCTGCCCTAGTGCTGCCTGCTCACAAGGCTATGGGGGGGTAACTACATCACTTGGGAGGGGTCAGATTTGTCATACCCCTGAGTGCCATAGTTCTATTGACATGGGGCTGTAGTTTAGAGCTGGCCTCAGGCTTTCCAAGGGATTTGCCATGTCACAGACTGCATCTCAGCAGCATTCAGGGCTGGAAACAGCAGAAGAAACTTGTTCTGGTCCATCTTTGACCAGCATGTTAAGTCACCCAAAATCCTGTTTCAATCACAGGATGTTATCAGACTGTACCATAGCTCATTCAGGTCTGCCAGCTCCCACTGTTACTACTGCAGAGGAAAGGGAAAGAACCCTGCACCTGGGGGATAATTTGCCCTACTTCAGGTTTCATCCTGGTTGCTGTTAGGATCCTTTTTAAGCCCTGAAGGAGGAAGTTAAACTCCCTTCCTGAATTTGAGAATCAGTTACAGCTCTGCATGGTTGGCATTTAGCTGCCACCCCCTTTACCCCATGTGTCTAGGTAACTGTCTTCTTTCCTTAGCAGCTCCCCCTCTGAGCTCTACACCAGTGGTTCCTACTCTTGTAGGCTGGAGACCCCTTGTTTAAAAAAACAAAACACTGAGGACCCATGGTGCCATTGCTGGTGGAATTGGGGAATTCTGCCCCTGCCACTGTGGGGGAATCTGGCCCTTGCCACAGCCATTGATTCCCTGCTGTGGATGCAACCTGATGGGGAACATTGGTGCCGCAGCTGGGTTCCAGCTCCAATTGGGAGCAGGGTCGTGGACCCCTTGTAATGTCTCTGTGGACCACAGGCTGGGAACCACTGCTCTACACTACTCCTTTCCCTGCTCCCAACCTTCTGTAGAGGCTGCTGCCAGTAACCCTGAGCTTTGGACCAGCCTGTGTCTGCCTGCTGAGTCTCTTTAGCAAGGGGTGAGGCTTCAGGGCTCTGGCACTGATAAAGTCCCATGAGCTGTTTTAGGGATGGGAGTGCAGCATCCCTTCCACCCCTCTAATATGGCAATTGCACAACACAGCACAGAACTTGTCCTGCAGAACAGGGATTAGCCTGGAAAAGAGACTCCTGGATGAGCCTATTGTCTCTAGACCTATATTATGGGGCCTTTATACTGCATATGAAGGAGAAGGGGGCAGGTTCTCTCCATATGGTACAGTCTGGCCCCTTCCACCTAGTATTGGAGCACCCTAGCATCTTTTGATGTGTCTGGGTGACAGCAGAACTGTAATTGCCCTTGTACAGATGGGGAAACTGAGGCACACAACATCTGTGACTTGCCCGATACTACACAGGAAGCTTCCAACAGAGCAAGGAATTAAACCCAGCTTTTGCACATTGGCTGATGCACCAACCTGTGGCCCATCCTCCTCTACCCAGATTGTGGTATATGTCACATTTCTAGATGCCACACAGTCCCAAGCATTCCAGGGCCCTAATAGATTACAAGCTCTTTGTTGTGTCTCTGTTCAGGGCCTAGCAGAGTATGGTCCCAGTTTACCCAGGCTCCTGGGTGCTACTGTAACACACCTAGTAACAATGAAAATGTACGATGCCTGGCACAATGGAGTATCTTGATTGAAGCTTATTGGTGCTACCATAATATACCTCATAGCAATAAAAATGTACAGCACCTGGCATGCCTGCTCCATGGCTGGAGTTCCTAGGTGCATGTAATGGACAAACCAGGGTCTTGCATATAGAATTCGCTTGGATAAAACAGCAAAGAACTGACATGGTCCTACACAAGTGGCTGGCTTATCTTTAGACCTGAGATGAGCACACTGGCATCTAGACTCATTGTGTCAACAGGAGATCTCCAAAGGGAGATTTTTCAGAGGCACAAGGGTGGTTACCTACCTAATTCCCACTGATCTCCTATGGGAATTGGGTGTCTAACTTTGTACCTTTGACAGGCACACCCCTAGGACAACTCAGTCCATATAAAATACACCTGGAAGCTGCTGTATGAATCTTGGTGGCACAACAGTGTTTAACTCCCAGGTGATGGAGCTGGGAGGAGGAATCCACAAAAATAGACCTACAATCAAGAAACAAATTCCTTGTGAATATTGATCCTTCTGTCCCAAGGTATCTGAGCACCTCACTGTTATTAGTGTATTTTATCCTCACAGCTTCCTAGGGAGGCAGAGCAGGGCTGTAATGCCCATGGTACAGATAAAGAAACTGAGGCACAGAGCAGCAAAGTCCCAGATCCTCAAACATATTTAGGCACCCAACTCCCACTGGTTGTAGTAATTGGCACCAAACCCCCATTAATTTCACTGTTAGGGGCCTAATTCAGTTACTATAGGATCAGAGAAAGGTAGGGTTTGAGAAATCATCACTTACTGCCCCCTGCACTGAGGCAAAATCAGGTAAACCTAAACCAGCCCTGATGGTTTTGTTGAGTGTGGTGTTAAAAAAACTTCCAGCAATGGGGATTTGTCCACAGCCTACCTGGGAAGCCTGTTCCAGAGCAGAACTCCTCTTAAGAGTTAAAAGGTGTTTCTGAAGATCTCACCTAAATCTTCCACACAGGTTAAGTCCATTATGTCTTGTCTTCTTCCCTCCTGTGGCCATGGAAAACCACCAGTCTTCATCCTCTATGTGGCAACATGCTAAGTGTACAAAATGTAAAATAACGCATCATGGTGGCAAAAAAACCCTATTTGTACACTTCAGAGGGTTCTGTATCAAGTCAAGAAATGGATCTGGGTGTCACTGTGAACAGCTTAGTGAAGGCAATTCAGAGTGGTAAAGGTTCATAGAGCAAAAATTCTGGAGGAGATATTATGTTACAGCTCCTGCTGCAGGGCTTAGGTCAGGGGGTCTCAAATGTGGCCCACAGGCCACATGTGGCCCCTAAAGCTATTTCCTGTGGCCTGTGATGACATGATCGTTACTGATATTTGCAATATTGTTGTATAAAAAGGTTTCAGTGGTGTGGCCCTCAGGCTAATGTACTAGTCCTCATGTGGCCCTCAAAGTGCTTTGAGTTTGAGACCCCTGGGTTAGGTCAATATCTGCCTGTTCTAAACAAAGGTAAGACAGGTGCCTGGGGAGCATATTATTGCACATTTCATCCTTACACATTCCTCTGAAGTGTCTGCTGTTGGCTGCTATCAGAGACCAGGCACACCTTGGGCCTGACCCAGCCTAGCATCTCTTATGTACAAATTGATATCTTTCCCATGCTATCAGATTTAGGGTGTAGACATGATCCTGCCACACCTGGCAATCACTGCTCTTTGCATACCCTCTGTGTTAACTCTCAAACTTTCCCTTTTGTAATGCTAGAGGAAAGAATTTTTCAGTCCACCCTGAGATCCTCAGCCTGTACAGCAGTGGTTCCTAAAATTTTCTGTGCAGTGGCACGCTCTGCTATAATTTGAGGCACACCACTATATAGTTTCCAAATTAACTCATGAATATTCATAAGCCAATGAACCAATCCAGAGCTCTTTGAGTAGGTTTTCAAAAATTTTTGTGGTACACCTGCTCAGAACTAACAGCACACTTGTGTGCCGTGGCTAGGATTACCAGATGTCAGGCAAAAGGAGGATACATCCTCTGTCCAGCCGGCATTTATTTAAAAATACATGATTTCGTCTGGCTTTTTACTTACAGGGGTTAAAGTAAGCTGGAACCCCGAGGAACACCCTATTTTTAGGGGAAGTGTTCCAGGGCCCCCTAAAAACAGAAGACTATTACATTAATACTACATTCTTTCCATGGGTGTCCTCCAATGTCCTCCCTTTCATACTTCCCTGTCCTCCTTCCCGTGCTTTGGTCTCCCTTAACCCTAGCCATGGCACACTGGTTGTGAAACATTGCTGTACAGAACCCTCATGGGGCCATAGAAATTTAGGGGTGGAAGGAACCTGAAGAGCTCTGTGAAACCAGCTCACTGCAGAGAGGCCGGATGAGTAAAGCTACTAGAAGCACCCCTGTTGGGGGCCTGTGCACGCTCATAGGCTGTAATGTAAATACGGGCCACAAACGTGTCAGGAACCGCCAGAAAACAATTGCAAAGCACATCCACTGAACCGATCGCTCTGGGCCACACACACCACGTGGTGAAGCACATGGTCCTCAATGGAGGAGGAGCTTCCGCTTCTCGGGCCCCGCCCCCAGCGCCCTACAGCCAATGGGAGGTGAGGGCTAAGGTAACTGGCGCCTGGAGGTTCTGAGGCTGCTGGAGCAGCCGCTGGCTGGGCGCGGGGCGGCCTGGGGGCAAGGAGCAGGTAGGGCTGGATGGGGTGCGGGGATCCTGAGCAAGGGGGGCCGGACGCCACCGGGGTATCAGCACCCTGCTTGGCCCGCGCTTGGTTAGGCGCTGGTTCGAGTGACTGCTGCAGTGCGACCTTACAAGAGCAAACTCCTAGCCCCTGAGTCGCTGCGTCTCATCTCCTTTCCCCCAGAAACCAATCTGTCCCTGGACCAGCCGCTGAGCACCGGTTTGCTCCTGCACTGTAAGCTTGCAGCCCGCTTTTCCCTGAGTATCTCTTGCTGCCTTGCTCACACCACAAAATCTTGATTCCCGGAGGGACTAAATAGGAAAGGGGGGGGGGATCTTTTCAAATCTCCTCCCAAGGCAGGCTCTGTTCTCTGTGTCAACAGTTGACAAAAAACAACAAGCAGTTGTGTGGCACCTTAAGACTAACAGATTTATTTTTTGCATGAGCTTTCGTGGGAAAAGATCCCACTTCCTCAGATGCTTCGACAGTTGACAGTCAGAGAATGTTTTCCCCTGTGTTTGTCTTTAGTGACAGATTCATTAAACCAAGTTCCAGAGGGGCAGCTTTCCATTCTCTAAGTTCCCGTGTCTTCAAAGCATCTGATGAAGTGGGATTTTCTCCCACGAAAGCTCATGCAAAAAATAAATCTGTTAGGCTTTAAGATTCATTAAACGTCAGCCTAGAGAAATCAACTTCCAAAGGGATAGCCATGTTAGTCTAGTCCAGCAAAAAAAAAAAAAAAGGAAAAACAAGGAGTCGTGTGGCACTTTAAGATTAAATCTGTTAGTCTTAAAGTGCCTTTGTTTTTTTCTTTTTGCTAGAGAAATCACCCAGTCCAGTCCCTAGTGCTAAGGCAGGGCCAAGTAAACTTAAACCCAGGTGTCTCCCTAGCTATGTCTAATCCTTTTTTTGTTTCCATTCTCTCCCCTTCACCCCCACAAAAGGAATCAGGCAGGCTGAACTCAGAGAATATCTCCTATCCATCACTACTTTCCCTGTCCTTTGCTATGAATAATATCCTTTGCCACTGTTTCACAGGTTGATATACACTTTAAATGTTTTTTAATTAGAGCTGCTTGGAAATTTTCCAGGGGAATGTTTTCCTTTGCAAAATACCTATTTGTGAATGTTTTGTGGAAATATGTTGATTTTGATGAAGTTTTATTTGGAAGGGGAAGGGGGGGAAGAATCCATCATTTGAAACAACAAAGTTCAGTTTCCTGTTAATTAAATAATTCTGTGTTTTGATTTTTGAAAATTTTGTATTCTGTAATTCAGTGTAATATAGTTCAAAGGTCAAAATCTAAACAAAATGTTTAGCTCAACCCAAAATGAATTTATTTACAGCGCACTGAGGTGTGGGAGACATTTTTCTTTTTGTTTTAGAGCAGAAAATAAATTCAAAATAATGGAATTTCCAGCAAAAGTGGAAAATCAAATACTACTTTTAATTACCCAGATACCCCCTGCTAACATGTTGAATGGATAAACAGAAGCTGTTCTGAACCAGTCCTTGTACTGTACATATTCTTTTTACATTTCCCTGTTTCCATGGGGTTCATGATGCTGATCCTTTTTGTAAAGAGCTTGGAGGGCTGCTCATGTGAAGTGGTAGAAGAGCCCAGGGATAGTGGCACTTTATCCATGAACTCAGCAGACTTGTGTTCTGAGTGCACCAAATAACTAAGGTCAAAGGGAGTACTTGCCATGGGATTTCAAACACACCTTAATTTTCTTCTGTCAGGGGTGCTGGCCTCTGACCATCCCAGGATTGGTTCATGTGATTTCCAGCATGTGTTGTGTGGTTGGTCTCCTGTCCATTGCAGACCACTGCTGGAGCAGTACCTTTGCATCTAACAGGGGTAAGTCCTGGTGGGATTTTAGTAAAGAGATATGTAGTTTATTAACTCTTTAGAGCCAAATATTTCTGGGATGGGGCACAAGCCAGATCTTATCCATTCATAGTTGTTTTAAGAGAAGAGTTCTTTGCCTTGATGCCTACCCAAATTCCCTAATTATCCCTTAACTCCTCATCCTCCTGTCTCAGATGAGCACAACATTATTATTTATTAATTATTATTATTTCCTGTTCTGGTCTCTGTGCTGCCATGCAGCTAAGTGTCTGTGGCTTCATTTCAGTGACAGATAGAAGTGAGGACTTTGACTTAAAGTGCTTTGAATTTCTTCAGGTATCTGTTCTGAGGCTAGCTGACATCTCTCTGCAGCACTGCTAGTTAGCTAGTGAAACTAATGCTAATACTTGCATGCTGGGGTGCAAAGTGCATTGAAATGATCATAGAAGCATATGTGGGATAAAGAGGAAACTGAACAGGATACAAAGCTGCCCCAGCTGATCTAATATCTCCACCTCTGTTCACTTCCAGCACCTGTCTGGCTGTCCCAGATGACCTGAGTGGATCTTCCAGGTACACTATGGTGCGGCATAGCAAGCTCCAGAAGCAAGTCTTAAGCTTGTACAGACAGTTCTTACGAGCTGGCAAGGCGAAGCCAGGGTTCGTACCTCGGATACAGGCCGAGTTCCGGAAGAATGCTAGCATCCCACGGACAGATGTTATGCACATTGAGTATCTTTACCGCCGTGGCCAGAGGCAGCTGGAACAGCTCAGAAATGTTAACACCAAACAAATGGGCACCTTTTTTAAAACCAAACCAGAAGAGTGATGATCCCTGCTGGCTGGTACAGTCAGCTTTCTTGTACTGCTGTAGTTGGTGTGTGAATTCAGAGATGTGCCTTCCAGATTCTCATATCCTCATGCACCCCCTTCTGCTTGCACATAGGTCTGATCACAATGAAGGAAATCTAGCTGGCTGGTTCAATTGCCCTGTCTAGATTGGAGGTCACTGCAATAAATGAAGCTGGGTTGAGGTGGCTTTAATGAAGGAGGCCCTAGGGTGAATTTAAGAAGCAGATCTCTATAAATTTTAATAATTCAAGTGTGGATGGATGATCTAGTGATGACATTCTTGTTTCCAGTACCTGGTGCATAATCAGTTCCTTCTCCTGTTGGCCTCTCTAGTCCATCCTGTAGCTAAAGTCAAACAGGCAGATAAGCCCAGAGAAATAAATGGAAGTCTAGAGTTAAAATTCCTGTTTCTGTCATTTTTTAAATTATCCATAGTGCCTAAAAGCCTGAATCGTGGGCCAGGCCTGCATTACACTGCTCTACAAATACATAGTGGATTCATGGTCTGTAGTTCCTGAGTGCCCCACCAAAGCACCTTTGAAGGATGAGAAAGGACTGAGCACCTACCTTTTGAAAATCACATTTGTTTAAGGTTCTTAGGACAGGTGGGACCCTCTCTCCAAAATGGAGGCACTGAAAATACTAGGTGCTGCTGAAAACAAAGGTGTGAGTGTGTGTGTGGTTTTTTTTGCAAGGTGAGCTCCTATGTGTCCCCCTACACCTGTGTACCTTGGCTCTGCCATGGAGGGACTGCTGGCAGGTCTGGGCCTGAAAGGCTAGTAGAGATTGTGGGCTTTCTTAGCCCTGGTTTAAACTTAAAAGTTTTTGCAACTGTAACTCTTACTGGCTGAACTCTCCTGGTGTGGATGCAGCATATGCAACCCAAGTGGTTTTGCTGGTGAGAGCTTACATAGTACAGTGAGTGAAACAAGCTCTAGATTAATAGAATTTAAGGCTGGAAGGGATGAATGGATCGCAGCATTGGAAAGGATGTTCTGGGTCATCTAGTATAGTCCCAAACCCTGCCATATAATTCTGTTAAAAATTTAACTGAGCGCCACCTTCAGCTCTGTTCAATTATTCACCCTTGACTCCTGTATGGAGACTGTTCTCTCTCCTCTGATGATTAGACACCTTCTAATTTCCAGTCTGAACATATTCATGGCCAGTTTATAGCCCATTGGTCTGACCTCTGTGTCACAAGCCATAAAATGTCACCTAATTATACCCCTGTATTGAGTCTAATACTTTTTGTTAGATTAAACCATCTTCTGGAAAGGCCTAGTCCTTAGCTGGAGAATCTACCACATCCCTTGGCAGATGGATCCAGTGTTGGGGCTCTGCCTTATTCTTCCTTTGAGTTTGACTGGGTTCAGCAGCCGGCCGTTGTTTCTTGTTCTATCTTTCTCCTCTATGTTAAAGAACCTTTTAATATGGGCTGTTTTCCCGAACTGAAGATACTGACACGCTGCAATCATGTCACCTCTGTCTCTTTTTTTTTTTTTTTTGATCAGCTCAGTGGGGTGGAACTCTGTCAATCTCTCATTGTCAGGTGTTTTCCCAGCCATTTGTATGCTCCAACCTCTCCAATTTGCAGTGCCTTTTTTTTTTTTTAAAGCGCTTTTATGCAGGTACAGCTGCATCTGTATTAATGTTCTCGGGGGAAAAACCCTTCTTTGAGCACTACTCGGATACATTCAGTAATAGGTGTATCCGTGCTGCAGCACATGATTGGTCGGAAACTTTTTGCCCTAACTTGTTAGGAGAGGGCTGGCTGCCACTGCCACCCATGCCACCCCGTGGCTATATATGTGGCCGCCACCTGGCCCCTCCTCAGTTTCATTTTGTTTGCCTCAGCGACAGTTCGTGGAACAGTCTGCTCTTTGCAATCGCGCAAGCAGCCTGTTGTCTTTGTTTATGAGCCAGTGGCTGGATTGGGAACACCTCTTTGTGGACGTCATTCCACAGAAGAGTGCTTCCTCTTCGAAGCGTCCGTCGGAGCAGCAACACCCCTCCCCTCTGCTGCTCGCTGTGCCGGGGTTTAAACCTTGTGCTGCCTGCAGCAAGGCCTTCCCATGGGATGACCCCCATGTGAAGTGCCTTCGGTGCCTGGGCAAAGCCCACTTAGTCACCTCCTGCTCCATCTGTCTGTCCTTTAAGAGACAGGGAGCAAAAGCACTGCGTGTTGGCCTCAGGGCAGGCACGGCAGCCCCCCCCCCCCAAGGCTTTGGGGTCTCCTGCGGCATTGCATGCCTCTTTGGCACCGGAGCCCTCCTGGCACCGCTCACCAAGAGGCTGCAGAAAGGCCGGCTTGGTACTGGTACCAGTACAGTGCTGCCGGTACCAGTCCTGGTCCCCCTCTCAGGGGTCACCAGGGGACCGTGAGGAGTCAGTGCCACTGCCTGCTATACTGGAGGCATTCAAGACAGTTAAGGTACTCCTCTTATTGCCTACGCTGCCCTCTCCGGTACCCTCCAAGAGGAGGGGCAAGCTGGAGTTTGCCTCCAGGGCCTGGCCCCACAAAGGGCACCGAACACCCTCTCCAGTCTTGGTCCCCATCCCTCAGCTTCCCCCACACGCCATAGCCTGGGTACTGTTGAGCCTTCTCCCCAGCACCATATCACCTTGCCATTGCCTCCAACGTCATCATGGTCCTGAGGATTTTCCCCTCCTTTGAGTCTGGAGGAGGGTTCTTCAAGGGGATCCAAATGGCCCCATCCTAGGCTCTCGGCATCGGCACCATTTAGGTACTGGCCCCATGAATGGTCCCTCCAGGAGACTGTGCCAAGCCCTCACAGTGCCGCGGAGCTTTTGGTGGCACTGATGCCTCCAGCACCAGCCAGAACCTTAAACCCTGTGCCATCCTTCTACACAAGAGACCTCACAGGGCACTTTGATCTTCTGCACTGTGTAGCTGCCCATATGGGGTTGGAAGTTCAATCCCCTGAAGTGTCTGCTGACACACCATTTGGGCTGGTGATCTCATCTGGTGACCCTGTCACAGTCCCACTCTGCCCTAGCATGTGGGACCTCACATCGTCACGATGGCGAAGCTTGGGCTCTATTTCCCCAGTATCAGATAACGGCGGGCCTAAAATATCAGGTCCCGGGGACAAAGTTCCCTTCCCTCGTCCACCACCTGATACCGTCTCAGGGTGTGGTGGAGGCGGTGCTAGGCTCAGGCCAAATTCCCTGTGATCCCCTCCTGGAGGCGAGGGATGTGAGGGAGGTAGAACTTCTGAGGCAGAAAGTATACTCCTTCGCTTTTCAGTTGCATGTGGCCAATAACCAAGCCCTGATGGGCAGATACTTGATGGTTGTGTGGGAGTCAATGAATAAATTTAGACACCTACTCCTACTGGAGGCTAGGGAATGTAGGAGAAAGTAAAAGGTTAAGAAAGATAAGTAGAAGCATCTAAGTATTGGCTCAAGGCCTAGTGAAGCAGTCCAAGAAAGTGGGTCTGAATGGCATGCACATAGAGCATGGGACCATGATAACCTCATCGAAACTGGCACAAGCTAAATATGAGAAAGTACTAAGACAAAGATGAGAATGTATTTGAATAAAGAATTGGAGAAAGGGGGTGCTAGTTCAGTCTCATGCCAGAAGAGATAAGGAGGTATGCTGGGTCGAAGTGACCTGTACAAAGGAGAGGTTTGGCCAAGTCATGACACCTTGATGGATGGTGATGCCCAGGGACCTATCAAATTAAGGGGTGGCATCAAAGGAGGGATGCATAGGACAATTGAGGTAACCAGGGACCTATCAGATTAAGGGGTGGCATCAAAGGAGGGATATACAATTTAATTCAGATAAGGTATAAAAGTAGGAGCCCCAGAGCCCAAACTTTGTGCAGCCGAGAGGGTGACAGTCAGTCCAGCTGTCAGTTGAGTTGTTCCATTGCATTGAGAGCACCAATGCTGCCAACAAATCTGTCGGTATGGGTTGTTTGCCATAGTGCTACATTGCAATAAAGCCTAGTCTGGCACCTTTGTTTCTACAAAGATCTGTGGTCGTGTTAGTTTCCTCGATCGTGAGTGTTGTCTCAGTTTACTCATGCACACATTCACACATGCAGCCAAACTGATATCAGTGCTGGACACAGAACAACACTGATAAGAACACATCTTGCCTGACGTGCCTGACCGCACTCTGCCCAGCGTACCACAGGGAAGATTATGATGCCTTCCTGGAGGAAGGCAGAATTGTATCCCAAGATCTTCTCCTTTCAGCTTGGGACATAATAGGCATGGCCTCCCATACGATGGCCTCAGCCGTGACTATCCACCGTGTGGTGTGGCTTAGGGAGGCGGGGATACCCCTGCAAAAAAACAACAAGGAGTTGTGTGGCACTTTGAGACTAACAGATTTATTTTTCGCATGAGCTTTCATGGGAGAAAATCCCACTTCCTCAGATGCTTCGAAGATGGGTGAACTTACAGAAAGGAATGAAAATAAATGCGAGGGGGTGTAAAACATAGGATCAGGTCATACAGTAACAGCAAATCAGAGCAGTTACCCCTGCCCTCCCAACAGGTCATCTTTGACCTCCCCTTCAACAAGGAGGCCCTTTTCCCAGCGGAGACTGAGGCCGTTATTGCCAGTGCCCAACACCTCTGAGAGGAGACCAAGTACTTGAGCCTCCTCTCTTCAGGGGCCCCTGAACATTCTCCTGCTCAATAGGAGCTTTACACCACTCTGATTCGCCCTTCTTGGCTGAATGGCCGAATCGTGGTACCTTAACCCTTCCAACCTCGTTTTATTCGTGGATAGAAGAGTTTCTCCCATCCCGGGCCCATACCACCTCCCTGTGCAGAGGGACTCCACCCTCCACCAGAGGTTGGAACCCCTCATTCTGGCTGTTGATCATCGGTCTCTCCTTTGGACAGGGACCAAGTATTACCTCGGGCCCCAATACACTTCCTCCTATTGTTTGGAGTAATGGGTATAAAACATACACCGAAAGTTCCTCTTCTCGAGGTGCCACCCATGAATTTTTATTGCGCCTTTTTTCCCCCATCGGTGAGGGAAGTCCCCCCCATCCACTTTCACCACTTCCCCTGGGGGCACACAGGGCAGAGTAACCTCCATTGAATTTTGGGTGGAACAGCATTAACTCCCATCGTAGAAGTAACAGACACTTCCTTGGGTATCCCTGTTGTGACTTTGCTGAACATATGTTCCCTTAGCCTTGAGGGCCACACCTCCCAATCCTGTGTGCCCTGACCCCACAGATCCAGAACAGTTTTATCCCTATCTAGGCTCTGGACCCTCCCACCTTCCTACTGCTTATGAAGGCTTTCTCCTTTCCTGCCTTTCAGTCCACAGCTACTGGACCCTGATGACCCACAACATGACCCACAATTCAGGCCCTCCCCTGTCCGGTGTCTGTCTGACAGGTCTCGGGCTCTACCCCTCTCTCTTTCCTAAACGGTCCATCCTCTGGGGCTTCGGGAAAGGGTAACTCACTGTCACACTGCCTGGGCACCAGCTTGGACCAGCGGCATTGAGTGGTTAGATGCCCAATATCTCAGACCTGACCTCTTGCACCTGGATCAGAAACCATTAGGTGTTATTACCCCCTTTCCCCAGCCTCAACCCTGGTAGCCTACCTCCAGCTCAGGGGCAAACATGCTGGGAGTAATCTCTTCACAATAGGGCCTTTGGCCTGAACCCCATGCTTCCCCTTTCCAAGTTAAAAAGGGGATCTCTTGTCTAGTGAAAAGGAGCTCTACTCCTCTAATATTCTAGCCTAAGCCTCCTGGTGGACCCTGGGTTTTTAACAGGCAGTTCCAGATACCCTGGGATCCTATGACCCAGAGCTTCGTCCCCTAGCAGTCAGAAGGGTTTTGGTTGTTACAAGAGGATGGGAAGTGACCTAAGGCTGCTCAATGAGTACTCTGGGGTGGACTGGAACATTCCTAGTAGCCACCCGCAAACTGACAGCATGGGTCTACTACCCTGGCCTGTCCCCCTTTCTACGTGCTGGGGCCGGATAATCCGGGACCATCTGTCCCTTGCTCTCGTCTCATGGGACGCACCCATGTCCAACTCTGGCAGTCGGTCCCTCTGATGCCATCCAGAGATCTGTTATAAATGTTCATTGTAAAAATTGTCGTAAGTGGCTTCCAGAGCCTGCACACCAGGTGAGCGTCTTCAAGTAGGCTACCCGTTGTTAAGGTACCCCATGGACCAGCCATCCTCTTTCAGGCAGGATGAAAATTCCACCTAACTCAGGCCGTCGAGTCGCGATTCTGACCCTCAGGCCAGTGATAATATTCAGTTAGAACAGTGGCCTAGGTGGGATTCTCCTGCTCCTTTTCCAGAGCCTCCTCACTAGGTGGGCATCCTCCCCCATCAGAGCACCCACCCTCACAACATTTGCATTACTGCAGTTATTCTTCCCAGTAATTCCTGCATGTTAGCCAGGGGTCTTATTAAACAATGTTTCTGCCTTCCCAGGATTTCTCCAGAAGGTTAGCCCCTGGGCATGCATAAGGTTTTGGTGCCAGGCAGCCATTGGACCCCACAAGGATGGCAGGAACGTGTTGTCAACCCCATCCCTCACATTCCGAGTAGTGACCTTGGATCTGGGCAAACCAGATGACTCTCGCCATTGGTCATCTACCCCTCCTTCCTTAGTTAAAAAAAAAAAAAAGAGAGAGAGAGAGAGAGAGAGAGAGAGAGAGAGAGAGAGAGAGAACAAAGGGAAGAAGTGGAGACAGAAAAATCGGCCAAAGGGGTAATTGGAGGCACACCTCATCATGGTGACACACCCCAGACCTACCTAGCTGGAGGGAGTCTTTCCCCTCCTGGCCACTACATCCTCAAGATCTCCCCCCCCCACCCCCCGCCTTTGCATCCCTGGTACTGGGATTCCCAGGTTCTGTCCATTATGAAGCTGGGTGTGCCTCCATTAGGTATGCAGCTCTATGGCCTTCATGGCATAAGTGCTGCAAATACCAGAAGTAGTACTGAGGCTACGGGCCCTGGAGAAAGATTTCTCTCCCATGGCCGAGTTCCATCATCTTGATGCCTTCTGCAAATCGTTGATCATCAGGCATCAGTTGCTAGATGCTCCCTTTCAAATTGGTGTAATGCCTTGAAATGCCTAATAGGTCACTACCACGAGAACACTGGGAAGGTTATGATGTCTTCGCTGAAGACACCTTGGCCTCAGGTGACACCTAAATAGTGGTGTAGCTTGCCCTGGACATGGCTGGTCACACCATTCTTACAACTGGGGATAAGCAGTCTTGTCTCTTTATGGCGATCTAAGCCAGCCACGTAGGCATTGCATCCTATTCGGCAGTAGTCCCTGTCCCATTTTCCTGATCTGCCTTTGCAGCCACACTAGGGGAAAATGTGGGGTTTTCCCCTCCATTTTTCCCCTTTCCCCCTTCTTCGCGTCTCATGACATTCATTATCTGCTGCGAGTAGACAGATAGCTCGAAATTCCGCTGCCTTTTTCCCCATAACTTTCACACTTCAATCAATGATAGTGCCAGAATAATGGACTTTTCTTCCTCAGCAGTTTCTTAATACCAACTGCTCAGATCCTTAGGGACATTAGGTCTTGCTGCCTTTGTGGATCAGCAGGCCCTCCATCGCATCAGCACTTGTACTTTACTGGTTCTTGCCTGGAGGCTGGATCTTACCGGCCATTTACCCTGGTTAGTAGAGTCTCAGTGTTGAAGGCCCTTTTTCCTCAGAACCCACGTATGAGGCTCTTCTTAGTAGGCGTTTTGTACCCCACTGGGGTCAGATTCCCTGACTGAGGTTCCTCCTTACCAGGTCCTCAGTTCCAAGGCTGACACGTTAGATCCCTCCAGGGAAACCTTACTGGCTTGGGGCCGGCTACCTTATGTGGGAAAAGCAGTGCTGGAGGCGGACAGGTCCAACTCCGCCCACTATCCTTGAGCATATCTATTAGTCACCTATTACTGAATGTATCCAAGCAGAGCCCGACAAAGAACAGTGGGTTACTTACCAGTAACCATTCTTCTTCAAGATGGGCTGCTTGGACTCATGCACAAAGCCTCCCACCATCCTCACACTGGAATTGGCCACTTCTAGGGACTGGGCTGCAGCCACATATATAGCCACAGGGTTGTGTGGGGGGCAGTGGCTGCGAGCCCTCTCTTGACAGGCTAGGGCAAAAAGTTTCCGACCAATCGTGCACTGTGGCACTGATACACCTATTACTGAATGAATCCAAGCAGCCCAGCTCGAAGAAGGACAGTTACTGGTAAGTAACCCACCGTTTCCCCACCCTGTTGCCATTGTGAGAGTGGCAAAAGTTGTAGCATAGATCTGGCCTTTTTCATAGATATATTCCTTATCTAAAGGCCATCCCAGTCTGCAGTGTGAAAACATTAAAGGAAGATAAACTGAGCTCTGTAGTGTTATGTCACTGGTGAACCCTTTAGTTGGCCATTGCAGTGAGTTCTTGGTGCCTTGAACATGATTTTACTGCTGTTGGTGGCTTGATTCTCTGAAAGAGCAAATCACTTTGGTTCTCAAATGTGCCAATCCTCTCAGTCCTTTGGGATTTATGTTTCACGCTCTAGAGCCTGTGGCTGGACTGCACTGCTGCCTCTGGTATCATAGACAAGTAGGGCATCCAGTCCCTTGTGCTGAGGCAGGACTGAGTAAATCTGGACCATCCTTGTCCAACCTGGTCTTAAAAACCTCCAGTGATGAGGACTCCACAATCTCCCTAGGAAAACTGTTCCAGAGCTGAGCTCTCCTTAGGGTTAGAAAGTTTGTCCTAATGTCTCACTGAAATCTCCCTTGCTGCAGGTTGCTCCGTTACTCCTTGCCCTCCTTCCAGTGGACATGGAGAACAGTTGATCACCATCCTCTTTATAGTAGCCTTTAACATAGCTGAAGACTGCTCTCAGGTCACCCCTCAGTCTTCTTGTGTCAAGAGTAAACACGCATGGGTGGTGGGCAGGGGCATTGCTGGCGCCTGGCACACAGGGCATGTGCCCCAAGTCCTGGCGCCAGTGACCCAAATCTTTTTTGTGCCCCCGGACGGGTATCCAGGGCCAGGCTGGCTGTGGAGATTCCTGCCTCTTCCAGCCAGTGATCCCGGCCAGGCTGCCTGCTGTAGCCACTGCCTTGCCCAGCTCCGGCATGGGCTGGGGATTGGGAGCCGGGCTTGCAGTGGCAGGAGCCCAGGGCCCCAACTCCAGATCGGGGCAAGGCGCAGGGGGTGGGGGGCTGGGCCCAGGCCCCAGATCTTTCCCCAGGCAGGGACATTCCTGGCGGTGGGTATTATAATAGATCAGGGAAGCCCTGCTGTTGGGTGGCTGGGCTGTGGTGGCCCTGGCTCTTTCCATCCCTCATGGGTGGCAGGTAATAGAGGCTGGGACTCTAGGCTGCAGCAGGTCTTAGAGTTCTTTTGGATTGCTCTGGACTCTGGCCGGATTGCTTCAGGTTCTGGCAGACCAGCTGGGGTTTGGGGCTGCTTTGGGCACTTACTGGCATTCAGGGCTGCTCCTAGTGCCTCTGGGGAGGATTAAGGACTGTGCTGGGTGCTGTTTGGCTGGGGTTCTTGGCCGGGTGTTGAGAGGCTGACCAGGGTTCAGGGTTGTGTCAGGTGTTGGCAGTTGGCAGAGTAGGAGCAGGGCTTCAGGTGGAAGGGGCAGGGCAGTGGGGCTAGTCTCCACAAAGGGGGGCGGTGAGGTGGTGCACAAACTGCCCATGTAAACATGCTGAGTTTTTTAAAAAAACAAGGAGTTGTATGGCACTTAAAGACTAACAGATTTATTTTTCGCATGAGCTTTCATGAGTTTTTTACCTTTTCCTACTTGGTCAGAGTTTTTTTCTAAACCTTTGATTCTTTTTCTTGCTCTTCTCTGGGCATTCTCCAGTTTGTCCACATCTTTCCTAAAATGCAGTGCTCAGTCCTGGACACCGTCGTCCCACTGAGGTCCCAGTGGCACAGGGCTAGAGCAGGAGTATGATCTTCCGTGTCTGACACGCCACATCTCTTAATCCACCCCACAATGACATCACCCTATTCAAGGAATTTGTGTCTGAAATGGCTCCTCTCTCAGGTGCTGCCATTGTGTTTATCCACCTGAAATGTCTCTCTGATCTTGTTCTGACTTGAACGTGGATGTCAGAGTCCACCAGCTTCCGGCACCTCCAACCCCTCCCTGATTTCTGAGAACACCCTCTCAGGAAGAGCCTCTTGCTTTCACCTTCCAGGGATGGAATTAGGAACTTCTCTCACTTGCTAGCCAGACCCAGGGCTCCAATGCCTTGCACCACCTGTCCTTGCTCAGCAGGACCCCCTGCAAGACTTCCCTGGGGTGAATGTAGTGCCAAATGACCTTTTCAAACACTTTTGTTTTGCTTTTCAGAGGGAAGCAGCGAAAGGGTTTGTAACCCAGTCACAGGTCTTTACACAGCTCAGCCTCACCTAAAGGCTTAGCCAGGCCTACATCATTCCAGGGACTTCCTACTTATGGAGTCCTGACTCACCATTGCTCCAACTTCATTGGCCTCTTTTTGTCAAACCCACCAAGTTGTTTGTCTTTCCTTCTAGCCTGTCCAACTCTCCAGGGGGCTTGGAGATAGATTTCAAAGCAGCTAGGTTTTTGTATTTTTCTTTAAATACTGGTAAATGGGGCTAGCTGAAATTATGTTTCACTTTCTTGCTTACCTGCAGTGCAATCCAACCTGTTTGAATTAACCCTTAGCAATCCTATAGCCAGCAACCCAGTGGGAATCAGAGGAAGGGATCAGATTAATAAATATCACAGGTAGCTCTCGCACCCTTTGCAGTCCCAAAGTGTGTGTGGAGGAGCACTATGAGCACCTACTTATAAAGGTGTGTGTGGGGGGGGAGGGATTTCTGAGCTTGGGGCTACAGGCAGGGAGGGTTCATTCACCTGCACTACCAATTGCTTCTACTGCAGCTGACCAGGAATGCTTCCCTGGCTTGAAACCAGTTGCTTAGAGGGTTTGTTTCTGTGTGTTAGTTGAGTACACAGAATAGGTAAATAAATCTTGTTGCCGGTTAAGATCAGGTGCCAACTAGAGCAGGGCTGAGGTTTGACTGGGGTGGTACCTTGTAGCTCCTCTTCTCTGGTTTCCAGTCTTGACTCTGCTACTGACTCACTGCCTGACTTGGGTAAGGCATGTTACTCCCTGCCTCAGTTTCCCCATCTGTAAAACAAGAGAAACCGCCACATACTCCTGCTAGGGAGTCATGATCCTTGTTTGTTAGTTTATGCTTCAGGACTGCACACCTTTTGTGATGCTGCAGAAGGGTATTTTAATAACAGAGCTACAGGTGCCATTAGTCTAGTTTGCCAGAGCAATTCCTCTGGCCCATCTAGTCATAGAATCATAGAATCATAGGGCTGGAAGGGACCCCACGAGGTCATCTAGTCCAACCCCCTGCCAAAAAAAGCAGGACCACTCCCATTAGATCATCCCAGTCAGGGTTTTGTCCAGCTGGGCCTTGAACACCTCCAGAGATGGAGATTCCACCACCTCCCTAGGCAGCTTATTCTAATGCTTCACCACTCGCCTAGTAAGGAAGTTTCTCCTAATATCCAGCCTGGACCACCCCAGCTGTAACTTGAAACCATTGCTTCTCGTTCTGCCCTCTGTTACTACCGAGAACAGTCGAGCTCCATCCTCCTTGGAGCAACCCTTCAAGTAGTTGAAGGTTGCTATCAAATCCCCCCTCAATCTTCTCTTCTGCAGGCTAAATAAGCCTAGTTCCTTCAGTCTTTCTTCATAGGGCTTGTGCTCCAGCCCTTTGATCATTTTGGTTGCCCTCCTCTGGACTTTCTCTAATCTGTCCATGTCCTTTTTGTAGTGGGGAGTCTCTTTCTGACAGAGCCTTGGGAATGTGCAAGGAGCCTTTACTAGGGAATAATCTGACTTTAGGGAAAGGATCTTGTCCAGTGTCACTCAGCTGAGCAAGTTAGGACGCTACTGTAGATGGTTTACAGCAGGGGTCTCAAACATGTGGTCCATGGGCTGCATGTGGCCCCCTAAAGCTATCTCTTGCGGCCCTCAATGACACGATTGTTATTGATATTTGCAATATCATTGTATGGTAAGGTTTCAGTGGTGCGGCCCTTGGGCTACCATACTAATCCTCATGTGGCCCTCATGGTGATTTGAGTTTGAGACCCCTGGTTTACAGCATAGCTAGCTTTAGAAAGGACTTCCCAGGGTTAGGGTGTGGCAGTGCTGTTGTTTGGGATGTGTATGTAAGATGAGACAAAGCCCAAGGGCTAGAATGGATTGGAATTGCTCTGCATTGAGCCCTGGTACAATACTGTTAGAGTTAGGTTTAGTGTCCCTTCTCCCCCTGAATCTCTCCCCCAGAATAGGTGGTTGGGACAGAAAAAGGAGAGGCTAGGACCAGTGAGAGAGACAAACATGGGCTTTTCTACACTACAGAGCCATTGCTGGCTGCACCCCCTTTCTAGAGGCAGCTGCCAGAAGGCGTTCTACCAACATAACCACACCACCTCCCTGGACAACATGACTAAAGCCAACAGAAGCTTTCTTCTGACTCCAGAGCTTCAGCTCCACTGAAGGATTTGCCAACATAGCTATAGTGACTGGATGGGTGGGGTTTCTTTGCTCACTCTGATGGACATAGCTGTGCCAGCAAAACTTTGCAATGTTGATAAAGACTGTGATAAAGGAAAAAAAAAAACAAGGAGTCGTGTGGCACTTAAAGACTAACAGATTTATTTTTCACATGAGCTTTCATGGAAGAAAATCCCACTCCGTCGGATGCTTCGAAGATGGGGGAACTTTCCCCATCTTTGAAGCATCTGATGAAGTGGGATTTTCTCCCACATAAGCTCACGTGAAAAATAAGTCTGTTAGTTTTTAAGAGTCACACTTTGGGTTTGGTTTTTTGTTTTTTGTTTTGTTTTTTTTGCTGGACTAGACTAATACGGCTGGCCCGTTGGAAATGTGGTAAAGGAGTCACCTCTGTCCCCATGGCCTGGATCAGCTTGGCCTGCCAATGACTTGGAATTGCTGGCTGAAAAGCAAGACTCTACCAGAGAGATGGGGAGGGGTAGGCAGTTATAAAGTTGCAAGCCAAATCCTGGGGGAGGGGGGATGTTTGGCTAGGAGGCTTGATCTAGAGACTCCTGCCTGCCACAATTTGCAAGGGCTCTAAGCAGCAACCACTCTGGTGATCTGAGTTCACTGCCTGAAACCCGGTCACAGGCCATGAAAGGATCCAAGCAGCTTCTGTTCTGCTATCGTAAAAGGAAGAGGACAAAGTTCAGAGAGTAGGTGCCAGGCTGGGCTGGAATATTTGAGCTCTGCTTTTGCTTTGCCTTTCCTTGAAGACTGAGCTACAGGTGAGTGGCATTTTCATCTTTGCTCTTAGGATATTTTGCAAGGGTTTTCTGGCTTGATCTGAGAGGGATTGTGTGCAGTGGATGGGTCTTTACATGCCGTTAGCTTCATAGCTCTTTCTGTGCAGGCTGTTTGCCACCTATAGATCACCTGTGTCCAAGCTCTGGGGCTACCTTAGAGGGTAACAGTGTGGTCTGGTGGCTAGAGCCTGGGGTCAGGTCTATGAATACCTTGGTTCTAGACTTCTGTGGCCTGGTGGGTAAAACACATCAGGTCTCCATGGTTCCATTTTTGTGTTGTGTGACCTTGAGGAGGTTTTTTCAAGTCTCCCTTTCCCTGTTTGTAAAAGGCAGGCAAGTGAGATTTAACCCTTGGGGCAAGGGCATTGAGATCTGCAGCTGGAAAGTGCTGCATGAGTGTGTTGAAACTGTGAGTGTCTAGGATAAGACGAGTAGTGTAGACGAGTGAACAGCTAGTGCTCTGTAAACACTTATTTGTAAAGTGCATGAGGTAGTGAAGAACAGCCAAGGAACAGTGTAATTAAGACACAAAGGAGATTCTGTGATGTGTGCAGCTGAGCTGTGAAATGAAATGGAGAGGTGGGGAGACTAGACACAAGAAGTGACTCCAGACCCTAGGAGCTGCTGAGTAGGGGGCCGAATTGGAGAATGCCACAGAGCATTCCCAGCTGGATACAATAGGGGCTGGGGAGGTGTACCTGAATTAGGACTGATGTGGTTAGTGAGGGAGCCAGGTATGAAGAGAGCCCTGGAGCAGGCATACAGAATGGTTCTAGCCAGGACAAGCAGAAGAGGCTGACAATGCCAGTAGTGGGGTAGTTGGCCAGTCACTGGGATGCAGGTTATATCAGTTTAGCTGTTTTTGGATTCATATTAGTTTCATTAAAAGTCGATAGAAAGTTACCCTAAGGCTTTGTCCCCATTTTATTATTTTGATTTTGTTATAATGAAATTGAGGTGAAACACTTTGGGCTTATAAATCATAATATAAATCAAAGCACTTTGTTTCAACCAATATCTTATATGACCCATTATTAAATATTATATATTTTATTTAAAAATGAGAAGAAATATTGAGTGATCTGTTTGGACTTTTTTATTCTCTTACAAGTAGAAATTAAGCACTTGGGGCTTCATTCAATTCAACATGTACCCCATATAAAACATTACTAAATACTACAGAATATACTCAATTTGAAATGAAAAATTAGCAAAGCACCATATTTTGACTTTGTTTGTTGTAAAGAACCCCTTTGGATTGACACATGTTAAGAAGCTGAATCACTTCATGTCAACATATATATGACGCGTTCTGAAATGTTCTGTTTGAACTGAAGCACTTCGGTGGTTCTGAAAGAATTTTTTACAAATTTCATTCCCAGGGAAGTCTTCACTATTTTATGTATATATTTTTTTCCAATTTGGAAGGAAAGGAAATGGAGCAGAAATTCCCAAATCTGACCAGCTGTAGTGCCCATGAAACTATTTCAGGGGGTGGTAGGGGTGAGCGTGGTAAAAGCCAGGAACATCACAGCTTTGAATATGGTATAAAGATTAGAAGGCAGAGCTATCTGGAGTTAGGAAGTTTTTCCTGATATCCTAGTCTGCAGAGTTGCAGATGCTTTGGCTGGCTGTCTCTCCTCTCTTAGTCCATCCTTGCCACTGCTAATGGACTAACTCAGGTTAGCTTGACCTTCTCTGCCCTGAACCATCTCCACAGCAACAGAGCAGCCTTCCTAATCTTCTGAACTCTTAGTAATATCTCTGCATTCTGCTTTTTTATTTTTTTTCTCCCTAGCTGACTGATCTAGTCAAGCACCTTCAGCCCCTGAATACTCCAGGAATTACCAGTATGATGGTCTCCTGTGCCCAAGGCAATCAGGGTAATGTGAGCCAACTGGCTAGTTATGGATAAGTTCCTTGGTTCTCTGCTCTGCATCCCATATCTGTGTGACCTGATGGCTAGGAGAGAGCCCTCAAAGTCATCAGGAAGACAGCTATATTAATGGGAGACAGACTGTAAGCCACCATCACCCATTGGGATCTGGGGTGGGGATGTGACAGGACCTGAGTCCTGCCCATCTTTCCAGTCCTCTTGTTATCCCAGAGTAGCTGCCTATTTCTTGTGATGGGGTTGGTGATGGGATATTAACTCATCAGGACTTTTTGTTATGTGTGTGTACAGCTCCCAGCAGACCAGAGCCCTGCTCTGATCTTTCATTAGGTACCTTCAGATACTATAAATAATACAATTACTAATTGGCAACAGTGTAATAAAAATAGCATCATTATTAGGTTCCAGAGATAACTGTGCTACAAGGACTGAGGGTGATCTGCTCCCCTTGGAGCTACTTGTCTCCAGCTGACTTCCAGTCCAGGCAGATGGGACTGCACAGGGCCCCATTAGGAAGTCCCCTTTTAGTTATGAGATCTGGGGGCTTTAATACAGTTTTCTATATATTTAAAACAGAGGTTGGCATCTGTGGAAACGGATGTTTCCGGCTTTGTTCACTCTGGTAGTTGGATATACAGCAGATGTTGTACACTGAGGAGGCAAGGCAGGGAGACAACTCCCTCTAGAGGGTTACTAATCAGCCTCCAAAGGGTCGGGTGTCCAGGTCAGCATCACTGGGCTATCATGGGCCCTGCTGTCAAACAGGACACTCTGAATTGAAACCGAGCAGTAGACTATGTGGCAACAAGTGGGCAAAGACTGCGATGCCTGCCTTGCGGAGAGAAGAGACAGGAATGTATCCTGGGAGAGCAGCAGCTGGGAGAGAACATTTGCCCAGGAGAAGCCCCAGTATCAGCAGGAATGGGGCCCAGTTTCTTGTTTCAGGCCTCCACTGGAGTCCCCTCCCTTAGATGCAGTTATGGCTGGCACAGTTTGGAAAGTGGAGTTACACTGACCCTGTGACCCTTGAAGACACCCCACAAAGCCAGCATGACTCCACTCGGGCAGGCCTGCTTGTGTTTATCACTCCACCACCTATTGTTGTTAATGGGCTTGTTTAACCAAGGAGGGACAGAAAAGGGAACATTTGGGCATTTGAAGGTTATATTATGCAAATGGAAGGGACAAGATGGATTAAAAAGGGTTGAATATGTGGTGCTGCCTTACTTTAAATACCCCCTAAGTGCCCTGCAAATCTGTGAGTTTCACTGGTGATTGGTCTCAAGGAGATGTTTAAACAGCTTGGGAATTGGATTTTTGGTACCTTGTTATTGCTGGGCTTCTGTTGTCCCACAGATCAAGAACATAGTATGGTTCAAAGAGGAATTGGATAGCGAGTTTGCCTGCGCACTTGCTAGTGGATTCTGTACCTTAAAGTCTTTGAATCATGACTTGAGGACTTTTAACTCAGTCACAGGTTAAGTGTTTATTATAGTAGTGGGTGGGTGAGGTTCTGTGGCCTGCCTTGTGCATGAGGACAGACCAGATGATCATATTGGTCTCTTCTGACCTTAGAGTCTATGAATCTTGTAGTGGACACTGAACCTGTGAGCATCATCTTTAATACAGGGCCTGACTTTGGTTTACTGCCTTTGGTTCAACCCTCAAGACTTGCAGTACACTAGGCCCAGTGCTCCTCCAGGCTCTTTCTCTCTAGCATCTCTAGCAGGACTCAGAGATTGGATCTTAGGGGTGTCCACTCAAGTCATCAAGTGACCAGCCACCTCCTTAGCCACAGCGCAGCTGCTGTGCCCATCCAGTCTGAGCTCTGGACTAATCAGATCCAGCAATTGTGCAGCTTGTCCAGGCGACAGCATCATCTCCTCCCACAAGAAAACTGATTCTAAGTGATTGCTGAGGAAATTTTCCAAGGCAGAGATGGGTGTTGATTTCCCCCGAAAACTTTAAAAGGACAATGGTTAAGGATGCCAGGTACTCTGTGGCAGATGCTTCAATGGAAGTATTATTTTCACATTAGGTCTGTTTCCACTATTTGCACAAATCCCTTTGGAATAAGGCTGGGATTTGTTTTGCTTTTAGACATCTTAGGGCAAGTTTAGTAATTAAATAACATTTCATTAGTTCACCTGGTCATGCTGATGGAACACACGAGAGCGTCTGCATATCTCTGCACTTCTGCCCCGTGTGCCACTCTCCCATCCCTCACTATTTCAGGACTCTCTGAAATAACATCCCCTGAAATAGATCTCCCATACCAAGGGGTCTGTGTATTCTCCATGTCCCCCGCCTCCATGCCGCTGTCCACCATCCTCCCCTCATGCACGGGATTTCATAGATACCAAGGCCAGAAGGGACCACTGTGATCATCTAGTCTGATCTCCTATATGTATCAGGCCGGAGAATGTGAACAGAATTTCCAGAGCATGTCTTTTAGTCAAATATCCAATTTTGATTTAAAAATTGCCAGGGAGGGGCAATTGCTTAGTTGTTCCAGTGGCTAATTGCTCTCTCCATTAAAAATGTACCCTGATTTTTCAGGTCTCTGGGTGGTTCTCCCATCATAGTTGTATTAACACGGGAGGCAGAAAGGGCTAACTGTTCCTAGAATGTATCTAGGGTTTCAGATGGGATCATGCTTGTGGCAGTTAGACACGGCTGTTTTATGCATGCTGGCTCACTCAGAGCTTGTGTGAGCATGTCTACCGCAGTTGGAAATTCCATCTTCTGTTCCAGCTCAAGGGGCCTCTTGGTGGGATCCTCAGTGCAGAGGCCAGGAACACCAAAGGGCATAGAGACTCAAGTCTCTGAAAGTCAAACTGCTGCACATCATCCCTCTGCATGGGAGGGAAGCTTGCCCTACTGCTGCCCAGGCTGACTCTACCCTGGAGACAAATTGGAGTTTGAAGTCTCCAGCAATATCTGCATGACACCATTGCCAGATAGTAAAAAGTTCACAAGGCAAATAATGACAGAAATTGAGCATCCACCACTGATGTGCTCAGTGAAGCTCATCATTGTGTTTCATTTCATTCCTGTTGCAGAATTCCAGACCAAAGAGGATGTCTACTGCTCCTCCTTAGCAAAGGCCCTGTATAGCGTGCCCACGCCAGTGACTGTTGGGTTTTATGCACCATGGGGGCACTGCAAAAACATGCTCTTACAGAAAATCCGGGGTGAGTAGTGCCCTGGAGAATTTAAGAAGGAGAACGGACTTTATGGGGATGGGAGAGGATGGGGATTATAATCTGCTCCAAAGACCTGCCTATTCTTGAATGTTCCATGAGGGATGGAATGTCTCTGGAAGATCCTTCAGGGGAAAGTTTTCATCCACTGCAAGATATCTAACCCCTTCCTTTCTTATCTCAGAGTACATGGTTAGTGAATCAAGAAAGAAAGATCAGCAGGAACTTCAGCGGACGGGGAAAAAGCTGCGTGGAAGCTCTGGTCGGGATCTTATCAACCTCCTGTTCCTCATGGTCTTCTACCAGCCAGTCCTGACAGAGCAACAGAAGCAGAGGAAGAACATCCAATATGTTTTCATCCATTTTAGTGCCTGGGAGTATGCAGGCAGTGACCAGCTCTGGGCAGGCCTCATTACCACACTGTGTGATGGCATCGAAAGCCACTTTGGTCTCCTACCCATGAGCATTTACAGGGCCATAGGCAGGAAAAGTGGCATCATCGAGGTACCAAAGGATAAGGAATGGATTAGCAAGAAGTTTCTCTGCCTACCCCTGTGGGCTGCTGTGATCATTGTGATCACGGTAGCTATTGGGGTGAGCATTCTCCTCCTAGTGGTTGGGATCCCTGTTGGGGATGCCTCAGGCGATGCAATAGCCATTGTGGAGGGTATTGGGGCAACAGCTGTTGGTGTCTCTGCAGCAGCTGGCATTCGGATTGCCATCATGGTATTACGAAATGTCTTTGTCACCCAGAAGACTCAGCTGGAGAGGCAGATGAATCGGACAGATCTCAGCTCTCAACTGGGCTTCATGAGCAGTGTGAAAGGTGAAGTCAGGACAGTCAGTAGGTTCCTTCAGTTCATGGAGATCTTCCAGCGGCGGAAGCTCCGCGTGGTGTTAGAGATCACTCACTTGGACAGGTGCAGCCCTGACAAAGTGGTTGGTGTCCTGGATGCAATGAACATCCTCCTTTCAGACCGCGATGCCCCATTCATCTCAGTCCTGGCTGTTGACCCAAGCATTATTGTTAACTGTGTGGAAAGCTCTATGTACATGAAGGGCATGGCCAACAATGGCTATGAGTTCTTAAATCGCATTGTCACCCTGCCCTTCTCTGTCCCACCGATGGATTGTGAAACCAAGCAGAGGCTGATCAGGGACATCATTGAGTGGAAGGTGCAGCAAGAGAGGGACCAAGGGGAGGAGCTAGGTTTCCAGCAGTATCCCAAGAGAGAAGCTAATTGCAACTTTCTGTCAGTCTCTCCCTACAATTCTGCTAACCATGATTCGCAGAATATATATGCAGATGACAGCCAGGTACCTCTCATTGTTAGAACCCAGGAACCAGAAACTGGCAGCAGTGGAAGGGGCATAAGAGCCAAAGACCTAATTCAAGAAGCTTTTCACTACCTCAAGGGTGACTCCTTGAAGGAATATATGACAGACAATGTGGTTCAGATGCGGCGGATTGTGAACACCATCACTATCACCATCAGGCTCATCCCAAAAGACCAGGTAGATCCAAAGAAGGTGGTAGACTGGGTGCTCCTTGCCAACCAGTGGCCATGCCGTCTGAGCTGGGTCTTGCAGTGCATTGAAGATGAGGAGCAAAGGAGTAGCATGGGCAGCTACCATGGAAGCCCACTTCTTCCTGACATGTTCTTGTGGGAAGTCTATGAGAAGTACATGGAAGAGCTGGACATGCTTAAAGGCCAGATGGAGAAACTTCTGGAACTGGACAGGGATCCTGAGCTCTTCCACAACTTCTTGTGTGGCAGGTTTCAGGTGGCAGAGGCCACCTTCTACCTGTGCTACACAGTCAACTTAGACCTGTCCTTGAAAAGGCAGATGGAGCTGCTACGTGGCAGTCATAGCCTGAAATGGACAAAGAAATTCAACAGGCTCACCACGTGCACCCTGCTGGGTATGACGGTGGATGATGTCTGCAGAGAGGTAGGTGACATTCATACTTCCTTACATCTGACTGAGTCAGCTGTACATAGAATGTCCCATGCTTCTTAGTAGCAAGCCATGTGATGGTGCTCTCTTACACTGATAGAAGATGAAGGCTATGGCTACGAGCTGAGAGAAAACTATCCCATATAACAGGTATATTTGCAAAATCAAACCTTATGTGTGCCAAAGAATGTTTTTGTTTAGGTTTTTGCTGAGGTTGCTGAACTCAGAGTTTAGGAGTTCCAAAAAGGCAGCTGTGTTAGTGTAGTTCAGCAAAAGAAGCAAGGAGTCCTGTGGCACTTAAAGACTAACAGTTTTATTTATTGCATGAGCTTTCATGGGAGAAAATCCCACTTTTCTCCCATGAAAGCTCATGCGATAAATAAATCTGTTAGTCTTTAAGTGCCGCAGGACTCCTTGCTTCTTCAGAGTTTAGAAGTGACTGTTCCTTTCTGTGTATTGTTAGGAACATGGCAGTTACTATTCTGGAAACCCTCAACACTTCAGGGGACTTTTTAAATTCATGATGACTAACAATGTTTGGCCCTTGGTACTGCCTTGACCTGGACCTTGAAATGTCTTCCTGGAACAACAACTCTGATCCTTGGAGCTCTCTCGTCTGACACTAAAACCCTTGGCTGGGTCTCCAGTGGGCTCCTTGTTTACTCTCCAAAATTATGTGTCTGTCTGTCTGAGCTAATAGTCTTCCATAGTCCTATCTGCTATGTTCACAGTATGCAGTCAGAGAAGTGAGATAAAATGTAGTCTTGCTGGAAGTTTGTAATGTAACATACAAGAACCAAGAAACAGAGGTGTCAAAAAAGGCTGCTCCCTAAGGTCATGAGGCACAGTTCACTCCACTGCAGGCTGACTCTCACTGCTTGCCTTCCTATAGAGCCACCAAGCTTCCAAGCAGGACCAAGAAAGCCCATCACTATTAAAGTTTTAGCTTGCAGTTCCAATATACTCCTCAGTAGACAGTGCTGTCACTTTCTTTTCAGTTGTCTGATGTACTGTACTTCCCATACCAGATTAAGGGTCTTTCCAATAGTGTTCAGACATTTAGCAGTGAGATTTTCCAAAGATTGTTGATAGTCTCACAAACTGGTGGCACTTCTTGTTTGCTAGATTCCAAATGAGTTTAGGCATTTTCCTCTCTGGAGCCATCACTGAGAAGATCTTTTTTAAAATGTATTTTGAAACATTTTAAAAATGAGTGTGGAACTAAAGGAAGCTCCCTCTTCTCTTCCAGATGGACATGGTTGGCTTTAAAGAAGAAAACGTCCAGCTGTACAAACAAAAGCTGAGGGAACATGATCTAAATGGGCGTGCCCTAGTCTACAGTGACAACAATGAAATCAAAGAAGCCCTCAGCATGAGCCTTGGAGACTGGACTCTCTTCAGCATATATTTCCTTGGAGTTCTTCCCCAGCCAAGTTCTGTTGCACCCTCAGTCCCATTATATGTTAGGCCAGAGCCTCAGAAGAACATGTTTGTCTTCAGAGAGACAATGGCTGGAGGGAACAGTTTGTCTCTGAACACCTCTAGAGAAGATCTTCAAGACAAGAGACATACCTGAGTCCAGTACAAAACTAAAAGCAAGGTCTGGACTTTTCCAATCAATGTGCTTTTCTGCACTTTCAATGACATGTCTCAGGCAAAGGAATAAGATAACTGCAAAACAATTGGTGATCGGAATGTGGCAATATAGTGTGCCTGAGGGATTTGGGGGATGCTCACGTCAATACAGGGGATTTTAGATACTGGATACCAAAGTAGTTTTATCTGGTTAGTACAGCAGGAGATGGGGAGTCAGGATTTCCTTGCTCTGCCACCAGCTTACTGTGTTTTTGAGCAAGTTGCTTCTTCTCCTTTCTGGGTTTCAATGTCCTTATCTGCAAAATGGGTTTAGTGCATATTTTAGTGCATCGTTTAGTGCATAGAATGATGTTTGTTAGGCCCCCACCCCCTAAGTTCTTGGTTCACTGACAAAAGCAGAAGTTCAGAGTCCGGGAAAAGGGATTACTGTGGGTTCATTGGGTGTTATGAAGCAAGCATCTCAATTTTTCACACCAGTAATTTTCCTTGTTCCTCATTACTTCCTGTTTGGCCTCAGTTGTTATACTGTATCTTAACCAATCATTTAAAAATATTACAAGATAATTCTTTAGCCAATTCTAAGATATTGTAAGATAGTTTTTAACCAATCATATCCCACCACCTTAACTGATTACAATTGGTTATGCAAGAGACAGAAACAATCAAAGAATCAGAGAGAAAAGATCAGAAAAGTGGGAACCATAATGACCAAACCATACCAAGTGTAAATTTTACAACCACAACAGTTGAGAAGTGTCTAAAAACCAGAGAGAATGCTGTCAAACAAAGTTTTCTTTAAACATTGTAGGATCCTTCCTTTATCCAGAGGCATTAGCCTGGGTTGCCTTCTTAACAGCTTGGTACTGCCTTATTTTAATGTAAGTTGTTTGGACTGTGTGGATGTAACCAGACACTTCCTCTATGGCTGCTTCTTTTGCTTGTTTTTGTTTAGCCAAAGTGCAAGGCCTCAAACTGTCCCAATGAGAGAAGGCCCATAGGTAGGTGACTTGTGATTTTGATTCTTTGTATCTATATCCCTATAACTAGCTACGTGATAAGAATATACTTAATTCATAAGCCCTTACAGGAAAACTTAAATATTTCTTGTTTAACAATTTCTAAAGGGGTAGCCGTGTTAGTCTAGTTCAGCAAAACTAGCAAGGAGTCCTGTGGCACTTTTAGGCTACATCTGTACTAGCAAATTAATCTGCTATTTGCTCACTGTCTACACCAGGCTTTGCCTAGTTTGAACTAAAAATTTTTTGAACAGTTAGTTCGAACCGTAGTTCAAACTAGCATGATGTAGTCATTCTAGTTCGAACTAAAAAAGTACTAACTAACAAAATAAGTTTGAACTAAGTGGTTAGTTTGAACTAAGCATGTTATTTAGTTTGAATGAACTTTTAGTACTAACTAGCTGGCGCTTCTTTTTAGTTTGAACAAAAAAGTTACTTTGAACTAAAAAACTGTGGTCAGTTTGAACTAACCTCGAACTGCCTAGATCGGATTAAGCAAGTCCAAACTAAACAGTTAGATGTAGACAAAGCCTTAAGGACTAACAAATGTATTTATTGCATGAGCTTTCATGGGGAAAAAATCCCACTTCATCAGAGACTTGACAAAGTGGGGTTTTCTCCTGTGAAAGCTCATGTGATAAATCAATTTGCTAGTCTTTAAAAGTGCCACAGGACTCCTTGTTTGTTTTATTCTAACAATGTTACTTTCCTAGTCATATTGAAATATTAAAGGCAAACCCTGCCCAATCCTCTGTGTCCCCAGAGATAAGGGAACCAGGTGGTAGCCCTGTGAAACTTTCATGGTTTGGGGACCTCGATTATGCCATCTTTGCCATCCTGACAGCCAACTATGGGGATAAAGGCAAGGACACAGGCTGTGAATAGAGGCCAGTGGATTCTTGTTTCTGGAGTTCTATTATTGGGTCTAATTCCAGTCACACATGGTTTTAAATCAGGCGTCACAGAAGAGGATCCAGCCTTCTGTCTACACAGCATTGCTCAAATATTAACTAATTAATCCTCATGCACAGAGTCTCCCTGGGACTGATTGGCAGCAAAAATAATTCTTGCTGTGAAGCCTTGGAACCTCAGGTGGATTTCTCCAGGGCTGGAATTGCAGCAAAAGTGTTCATATTACCTGTAACCCTGCACCCTGCATAGGCAATAGTGGGAAACGATTGGTTCCACTGCAGGCAGGGCTCTCTGCACAGGAGGGTAACCTGTTGATATTTCTGTGTTTAATAAAACCATGTTAACAAATTATCCTTTCCCAATCTCTGTACTGTAGGGGTTTGGGGAATTTAGGGCCTCTGCTCTAAAACCGTATGAGCAACAAACATAGTTAGCCTTGGAAGAATTCAGTATTGGTGGATTTTTTATTTAATTTCAGTTGATAATACCAGATTTATTTTAAGTATGTCTTTTATTTTCACACATTTAAATTTCACAGTGGTGAGAAATGACATGGGAGGATAAGTCAGTAATTATTTAATGCCAGTAGACAATGAGATTTCATTGTCTAATAAAACCCAACACCATGTGTCAAAATATACTAAATAAATATCCTTAAATCAAACGTGTGTGTGTGTACGTGTACAGTGAATCTGAAATTTGCCAATATTTACTGATAAAAATCCTTCCAACTTGTTGGCTTCTGTGGGGGACAAATTAATCAGGGCTCTCAACCTGGAAAGAGAGGCCACCGATCCTCCCCAGTGATGAAGGCCCGTTCCCAGCTGAGACTCAAATTAGCAGAGAACGAGGTGTGGTTCAGGATTTATTATTCAGCTGAATAACAAAAGGAACTGCATCAGAGGGCAGCAAAGAAGTGCTAGCCCCTCTGAGCAGGCCCCCCCAACAACTCGAGTGCAAGAGAGAGCCCTGAGGGGCAGCATCACAACACTTTTATCCAGTACAGTATGATAATGCTATGATAATGCTTACATGATTGACAATGTTTTAGAGACCCTTATATGGTTACATCAACATTATTAAATACATATTAATGATTAAAGAATGCATATAATTATCCCCGCCTCTGTTTATTGTTGACATCATTTGCATTATCCTGGGCAGCCGCAGTACCTGCGAACTCATTAATTTCTGCCTAGAGATGCTGACCTTACATTCTTGTGAGGCTATGGTGCCAAGAAGGGTGAGCAGGAGATAGGAGGTAATACTCCCTTTTCAGTTAGAACAAAGACGGACAGTCTAGCTTACATTCCTTGTCCAGATGGTCAGGAGAAAAAGCATGAGAAAGGGGAGATAACACACTTTAACTATCAACTCCAGGCCGCTTGTTAAAGAAACTTAAATACATGACTTGCCAGAGAAACGACCCCACTACCATAGCAACCCACGGCTCCAATGAGGCCTACACTTCAGCACCTTTCTCACCGTCCTACAGAAGAGATTACATACAATTTCCCTTACACTTCCCTTTTTAGGGGATGTCTGTAGTGCAGTTTGATACCCCTGGCTAGCACAGGCCAGCTGACACAGGCTGGGGGATCAGGATAAGAGATTGTGCAGTGTAGACATTTGGGCTCAGCCTGGCACCCTCCTAACACACAGGTCCTATACTCCCCTCCTCTTTACTACCAGCTCACTACAGCTGTGTGATAAGGCCACATAGACTTGCCAAGTTCTCGCAATTAGCCTTGTTGTCTCCCTTATGCTTTTGTTTGGGTCTTTGGGCCAGATTTCCACCCTTGGCTATGAACATTTCGCCCTGTTAAATTCAGTGGTGATTTGCTCATTAACAGCAGAAGATAGAGCTTGATCATTCATGAACCAAGCCTCAGGGTTACATAGAAGTAAACCTGTGGGTCAGAAGTTCTCAAACTGTGGGGGAATGTTTGGAGGTGGTGGTGGTGATGTGGGGTAGGATGTGTGCAACTGCTCTGCCCTGAGCTCTGCTCCAGCCATGGCCCTAGTCCCTGGCTTGGCTGTGGTTGCGATGCCCAGCTCCTGGCTTGGCCCTGACTCCCATGTCATGATGCCTGGCTCCTGGTAAGAAACTGGCAGGTGCTGACCACCCATTTCTGTCACACCCCCTGACCTCAGCTGTCCTGGCATCACCTCCAACTGCCACGGAACCTTCAGGGCCCCACATTCCACCCGAAAGTAACATGGTCAACAGTCACCTCCAACTGCCAAGGAACATTTCTGAGTCCCTAAATACCAACCCACCCAATACCTGCCCTCCCCCCTTTGCTCCCTGAATCAGTTCCAACTGCCACAGAAACCTCAGGGCTCAAAGTCAACAGCTTACTCCACAGCAACTCCCGTCCCCCAACCTTTGCTTCCAACTGCCACAGAACCTTTGGGTCAAGCTACCAAAAATTGTGGGTTACCCAAGCAGCCGCGATTAAGAGCTTGTCTTGCACCAGTGTCCCATCTCACAAGTCAAATCATAAAGACATACTTTGCTTTTAAAGAATGTTTTAAAGCACCAAAACACAACAATTTATAAAGCACTAATAGAAACACTTCTGGGTCAGATGGCTTCTCAGCACAGTTCTCCTCCCTGAAAGAATGCATGCCCTAAGAACACCCCAAAGACGTTCTTGCTCTGTGAGAAGTCATGGATCTGTTCCTGCTGGTATCTGTATTGCAGCTGGTTGGCTGCACTGCACCCTTGTAAAATCTCATGCATACTCCAACTCAGTGACAGTACAGCTGACCTGCACCTTTCAAGTGACAATAAGTAAAGTTAGTGCAAAACCCTGGCTGGGATGATTTAGTTGAGGTTGGTCCTGCTCTGAGCAGGGGGTTGGACTAGGTACCTCCTGAAGTCCCTTCGAATCCTCATCTTTTAGGATTCTGTGACTGATGATTCAGTCAAGCTTTTGGTTTCTTTTCAGTTCTGGTTGGCGAGGGGTCAGCATCTCCAAAAGTACCACAAGTGTTGATTTTCTCCAGAGAGAGGCCAATGACTCAATGGGCCAGTCAGCCCCTCCTTTAGTAAAACAAACAAGGAATCCTATGGCCCTTAAAGACTAACAAATTTACTTATTGCATGACCTTTCATGGGAGAAAATAGGACTTTGTCAGATGCTTTGAAGATGGGGGAATTTACAGAACGGGAGGAAATAAATGCAGGGAAGTGTAAGTCATGGGAACAAGTCACACTAACAGCAAATCAAAGCAGTCATCTGAGAGCTGACAAACCATCATATGCAGTGTTCCTGCAGCCACGTTGGTCTCAGGATATTAGACCAGGTGGATGAGGGAACATCTTTAACTGGGGCAATTTCTGTTGGTCAGAGGCCATCTATGGCCCTTCACAGTATGTGCTAACTAATTTTGTGTTTAGCTGTGATGCTTGGAATACCTTTCCCAAGGCTGAAATAGAGCTCTGTGTATCTTGGAAGTTTGTCGCCCCCTTGAGCAAAAGTTGGTCCAGTAAAAGATAGTACACACCTTGTCTCTTGAAACACATTGTCAGGCAGAGTGTGTGGGAACGTTGCCTTTTTTGCTCTGAGAGCTAACAGACGTCCCTAATACATCAGCTTTCATAAAACATTACAAAATAAAAGTAAATCCAAACCAATGCATTCCTATCCTTGCTTGCTATCATTCACATAGAACAAGCAAGTAAACAGAAGTACAAAACCTCTATATTTTTGTCCTTTTGTTGTCTTCCAGAGCATTTGTGGCTTTCTAAGGCCCCTAAGCTTTCCAAGGGTGGATGAGTCAGATGTCTGCCAGGCAGAACTTGGGTAAAACAGTTTCTGTTTTCATTAAAACGTTTAATAAGTTTTTCAAAGACACCTCAGCTCAGAACAGTCTGAAGAAGTTTTCTTTGTGCCTGAGTTAGAGATACTAAAGTCTAAGTTTACAAGCATTTGTTGTGTTGGGGAGGGGTAAAACATGCTTGCATGAAATTCAGTTAAGTTAGGTTTGAATTTATTCATATTGCAATAGCACTCATGCCTTTATCAGGAAGGCAGGTTTTTAGCTTTATAGTCTTAAAACTATGCAGGTTACAGTTTTACTCTCCCAGTGCAGTATTTGCATTGTCTGATCTGTCCCTGGCTCTCTTCCCTCATTTTACTATCTCTTCTGTGACTATCACTGACCCTTCAGCTGCAACAGGAGGGCTTGATCCCTCAAGTCAGCATTCTTCTGCTTAGAGGACTCAGAGGCCTGTTTTATAATATCCCATGCAGGGGCGTCACTTGGCACTGGGCACAAGGGGCCTGTGCCCCAGGTCTGGCAGGACTCCACCTCTCCTGGCCTCCAGTCTGATCCGGGGCCCAGGCACCCATGGCAGCCGCTCTGGCCCTGTCCCTGGCTGGGGATCCAGGGCCCAGCTGCCCGCAGCCAGGAGGCTACTCCTGGCCCTGGCCTGTGGCCAGGGGGCGTGGCAGGTCCTTTCCCGGGGCAGCAATGCTCCTGGTCCCATGGCAGCTCCTAGATTCACAGGGCATATCACTTTAGCTGGTGCTTTGTGCTTGGAGCCTAGCATTAGTTTACGGTCGAGTCGCTCCCAGGAGTGGTGTAAATACCATGCTACCTTTTTGTCACAAAATTTTTGTTTTAGCCCTACATTACACCCCTGATGAGCAAAAATGATTTGATTGGCAAAGCATCCCTATAATTAACAGGTTGGCAGGTCCTTTCCCGGGGCAGCAACGCTCCTGGTCCCATGGCAGCTCCGAGATTCACAGGGCATATCACTTTAGCTGGTGCTTTGCGCTTGGAGCCTAGCATTAGTTTACGGTCGAGTTGCTCCCAGGAGTGGTGTAAATACCATGCTACCTTTTTGTCACAAAATTTTTGTTTTAGCCCTACATTACACTTACACTGCTGTGCTACAGTACAAAAGTACACATCTGTAAGGCAGATGTAAGGCTGTGCCAACAGCTGTGGGGGGTGGGGGTGGGGGTGGATCTGATTTGCATGGTGAGAGCGGCCAGCGGATGGCTGGACAGCAGGAGTGATCAGTGGATGGCTCCAGCGGACAGTAAGCAGAGCCAGTGGACATGATGGGTGGCGCTTGCAGATAGTTGGCATGAGGGACATTCCCTACATAGTCTGGGGTTTTGTTGGGAATCGTTTTTGATTCTTCAGATCAGTGCTCGTTTTGCTATTAAGTTTGTGTTCTGTTATGCTGTGTGCAATTTTGCTGGGAATACTGTTCTGCACTGATTCTTCAGATCAGTGCTGGTTTCGCCACTGAGTTTATATGTTCTGTTATGTGGTGTGGGGTTTTGGTGGGAATATTGTTCTGTGCTGATTCTCCAAATCAGGGGACTAATTTTGCTATTGTGTGTTTATATTCTTTTCTATTACTATTAAAGCTCTGTATATTACACTCAGACTCATGCTTCCGAGTGGGGAAGCATTACTCCTTTGGGGTGCCCAGGCAATAGTGAATAATTTCCCAGACAACTGGGTGAGTGCTCTAGCTGGTTGGTGTTGCAACATTATTTGAAAACCCCTAGAAACAGAACCTGGCCCTTGTTCTGCCATCTTGCCTGGCAGAAGGGTTACACATCCATGAGAGATATTATCTCCCCAAGGGTGGCTGCTCTTCCCACTGAAGTCTTGAGGAGCTTTGCAATGTGTTTCCACAGGATTGAGAGGCATCACCCCTCACTCAGGTTAGGACTGGACTGGTTGGAGCTGAAGCGAAGAGCTAGGCTCGTATTTGCACCTTTCTGGCACAAATAACTTCTCTCTTCCCCACACTAAATGATGCAGAGGCAGGCAGACAGACAGATAGACAGAGCTAAGCTATAGATCCAGCTCTTCTGTAATTGATAGGCATGAATCACAGAATTGCAGACACCAGAATGAATCTCTCAGAGGAGACAAAGAACTAGCTCTAGACACAGGGAACTTAATCATCACATCACAAGTGGGATTAAAAAATGGCAGAATAAATGGCCACTGTGAGGAACTAAAAGATGAGACCACTTGAAAAGTTCCTGCTATTGTGCTGTCTGTTGGTGTCACAAAGAGCTTGCTTCTGCTTTTTTACCAAGTCAGCATGAAGGTGATGGACAGATAATGGTGGAATCTTCAATTCAGACAGTGAAAGAATGCTGTGATAAAGTGCAAGCCTGAGGGATTTTAACTGGTGCCTCTCTGTACCCCTCCTCCCTTGCTCCAAATACCAAACATCCTTGAAACATGCCATGCTGTTGTATCATATCGGTCTGAACTGCCTCAATCTTGACATTATCAGCAATGTTATGTGAGACTCTCTTTCCCCTGGATCTGGGTCCCTTTTATGGAATAATGTTAGCCTGCACCAATAAGAAAATGTTAGATCTTATTACTGTTACCTTATGTATATGCATATATGTTAATGTTATTGGTAAGCTATAAAAGATTCCATAAAGCATCATAGGGGCTGAGACCAGCATCTAACTGCTCTCTCCCCACCAGTGTTTTCTTTTACTTATCTGTAATAAACTGTTAGCTGTGATACTACACTGAAGTTGGGTTGAACTGTTTTTTTTTTTGACAAGACAAGGTACAGATCCTACTGATAGTTCGCCTTGATGAGCCAAGACTGAAAAGTGCTGAGATTTCCAGCCCTGCTGGCTCTGCTAGATGGGAACAGTTTCTATATTTTTCTATGTTTTCATTTCTGTCTACCAAAATGAGGAAGGGGCCCCTTATTGTTTGGGGCCCTAGGCAGCCGCCTGCTTCACCTACCCCAAAAGCTGCCACTGGATGGCTCATGGGAAGGTTGAATGAGAACAGCTGAAAGTAAATTGGCCAGCTCCCTGATGCTAAACTCTTACGGAGCAGCACCTGTGAGGAAATGATTATACCATCTTCATTTGGCTAGGAGACCCCAACCATCCCGTCACCTCCAAGCTGGACAAGAGCAGCACTCAGACCTCCACATGGAGCCGTTAACATCTAGTAAACTCCAGCCAACACAGAACACTGCAATGCCTCTCCTCAGTGATACCCCTCCTCTATTCCCTTTGCTGGCTTCCCAGAGACGAGGGGGTCAAGATCAAGTTCTCAGTCCTGTTGTGGACCAGGGTGTATGTGGTCAGCTCTAGTAGTCAGAATGGGAGTCAGGTTTACTGTGCGGAGCAGATGACCTGTACCAGAGCCAACTACCAGTTATCAGAACCAGGAGCCAAGCCAGAGCCAGAATCAGGTAGGTAAGCTGAAACTCAGAGTCAGGGTCAGATACCAAATGCCAGAGACAAGATACAAGCTGGAGTCATGGTCAGAATCCGAGGATGGAACCAAGACTGGTAATCAATGACAGAAGGTGCCATGTGAAGGCGGGAGGAGAGGCAAGGATCAAGCACGGAGCAGGAGCACGGTGGAAACAGTGGCAAAGGCAGAGACAGGGACTGGGAGCAGAGCAAGAACAAGAAACAGAGCTGTAGGGTGAGCAGCTGTCCCAATTTTACAGGGACAGTTTGGATATTCGGAGACTGCTGTGTGAGCTGCACAGAGAGTTCCGTCGCCACTCCATGTCACTAGTGTGGGCCTGAAGGCAGCATTCGACTCTGTCAACCGAAGTGCATTGTGGAAGGCAGTGGAAGGGATAGAAGTTCCATCACTTAGTCTCAACCCCATAAAGGATCTCCACACTGGAACTGGAGCCAGGATAAGGATCAGTCGTGGGTATATGGAATGGTTCAGCACCACCTCAGCAAGGATGCCTGTTTGCACCAGCAGTGTTCTGTTGAGCAATCATCTGGATCTTAGAACAAGTCATGCAATGCAGTGCCCTTCAGACTTGGACCACACTGATGACATCACGCTGCTGGACAAACATATCTCAGACCATCAGTCATTGCTTGCAAGCTTCCAACATGAGTCTGTGGCACTTGCCTAACAGATAGCCTGCAAAAAGGCTTCTAGTGGCTGGTGCCAGCCTGACCTCATGCAGCGCATAAGATCTGCAGCCTCTGTAAGGCAATCCTTCCAGAAGACTTGATGCCAGCAAACACTGTCTGACAGGACCAAAGTCTAGCTTTACTAGTAATGCACCATGCTCTTTCTTCTGTATGGCTGCGAAACCTGGATTCTACTTAACGATGATATCCAGCATTCCACATGCACTCTCCAAGGCAACTATTACACATAAACTGGTTTGACTCTGTCAGAAACAGTGAAGTTGCCTGGAGAACGCAACTCCCCAGCATCAAAGATATTATCTGGTGTCATCGGCCCTCACTGTCTGAATATGAGGCTTGCATGGACAGGTCCATCCCAGCCCAGAGAGTGATTGAATGAGTCCTTAGCATATGCTTTAGTCATCAGCTACCCCAAAACTGGAAGAGATTCTCCTGTCGCCCACAGCTAACCTGCTTGCAACAAATCAGCAGTGGTTCATCTGCTAGAATCAGACGTGAATGGTGCAACACTGTTGGTAGAGGTCATAAGGGTTTGTCACAATGGACCTTGCTGTCCAGGTAAAGTAATGATGATGATATCTAGTCACACTAACTGTATGCAGGAGAACAAACAAGGAAGCCTGTGGCACTTTTAAAGACTAACATATTTGTTAGTCTTTAAAAGTGCCACATGACTTCTTGTGGGTTTAGCTGAACTACACTAACATGTCTACCCCTTTGGAACTTGTATGCAAGAGTGAAGCAAAAATAGGGTTTGCTGCAGCCATAGCAGGAAACCACCTTGTTGCTCAGACACACTCAGGGCTGGATTAATGCTCTCGTCAGCCCAGGCCTATTATATTTTGCCCCCTTTCCTCCTGTAGCAGTGGCAGTCTTTGCTGGCCCCTCTGCTGTGGGGAGAAGTGGCAGCGTGGGGCTGTAGTGGGTCAGCATTGCACTGCTGAGTCAGGCTGGCTGCCACTCCAGCAGTGGCGGTGGGTGGTACATTGAAGGTCTCCAACATGCAGGGGCCAAGCCTACATTTGCACCAACCTCTAAGCCTCATACTCCCCTGTGCGCAGGGAAGGAAGGGTCATGGCACAACCTGCAACTGGCATGGGGAGCGGGGTCTGTACCCGTGATTGGAGGCAGGGGGGTGAGCAAGTGCAGGCTTAGTTCCACTGCCTCCACGACACTTACTTGCTGCAGTCTGATACTGGCTCCGATGCAGCAGCCTCACCCCCTCCCCATAGGCTGGAGGAAGGGAAGGAATGGGCCAACCTTTCACGATGTACAGGGGAATACTGTGGGGCCGTGTAATTCCTGCACTCCCCAAGAAGGGTTGGGATGGACACTGTCCCCTGCCCAGCTGTTGCTCCAGGGGCATGGCCAACCCCCTTGGTACACTGCTTGGCAGGTTGGCCACAGGTCAGTCGTGGGGCCGGGCAAAGTGGCACTGGGTGCTGGGGTGGGACATTACTGGGGTACGGCTCTACGGATGGTACAGAGGCTGGATCCTAATGCAGCTGTGGTCTGAGAGCAGTCAGGCCAGCCTGGGGCAGGCCAGCCTGCCTGGGAGTGGGGACGCGCTGGCGTCAGTTCACATGGGAGCTGCTTTAGGCCCAGTTTCATTTTTGGGGATGGACCCTGTTAGTGCAGGGCCCTGGTCTGCAGTCCCTAAAGCCGCTCCCTTAATCCAGCCCTGGACGCACTGCCTGTTCGTCCTCCTGGCTTAAATGGCCTAGTTCAACCAATTGGTTGAGCCAGGCAATTGTCCAATCACATCTCCCATGAGGGAAGGTGGGGCTGGGGCTATAGACCTCGTAGCTTCCTAGACCCCCTGATTTCAGTAGGTATTATGTAAGCTGGGAATGGTCCTGTGTAACAGATGGTTCCTAGGACTTCCCAGAAAGGGTTTGTGTTCTGGTAGAGCTCTCGTCCTGTGTGGGCCCCACAGATTCATGCTGGGCCCCTGCCAGCCTATAACTCTGCTGTTTGGGAGTTTCCCATGTGTGACATGCCCCTGTGTCAGGCTCTGGGGGTGAGTTAATCTCTACGATTATCCCCACCACTCAGAGGCCTTGGATATGCTTTCAAGCATTACATCCTTCCAAGGTGTGCACAGCATGTGTGATGGGGAAGGGCCTGACCAGCCCCTGAGGAAACTGAAGGCTCTCTCTCTGGTAGGAGGGATGGAGACACCTAATCATACACCTTCTCCTCAGGTGATTCTTTGGGGCTTCTCCCAAGGAGTCTAGGGTTTCCCTTCACTGGAGAAGAAGACACATTGCAATGTTCCTTCCTGGCTCTGCAGGAGTGAGTGAACTTGTATGGCTGTAATGCCAGGTACCACTTCGTAATCCACTCCTTGGGGGTGGTGTCTTTCATCACTTGTAACCACTTCAGCAATGTATGGTCAGTTAGCAGGTGGAATGGGTTCCCCCAGACGTAATAAGGTAGGGCATCCACTGCCCACTTTACCACTAGTTCTTCTAGACAGTCTCATGGGGAAATAGTTTACATCTCAGGTGTACCAGGGGATACTCCTGACAACATGGCCCCTAGTACCACCTCTGAGGTATTCGTCTGGAGGATAAGCTCCTTTGAGAAATTTGGCTGGGTGAGAACAAGTTCTCTGCTCTGGGTGGTGGAATCTACGTTTTTGGAGTTTTTACGACCTGGCTTGACTTGACAAAACCCCTGGCTCAGATGATTTAGTTGGGGTTGGTCCTCCTTTGAGCACGGGGTTAGACTAGATAACCTGCTGGGTCCCTTCCAACTCTCATCTTCTCTGATGCTATGGTTTTGAAAACAGCCTGGATGAAGTTCATCCCAATTCTCATCTTATTTTATTGTAAATACTCATCTACGTCTGGAGTTAGACTCTAGGCATCTCACCATAGCTTAAACAAAAACAAAACAATCCCACAGCCATCCTCTGTGCTAGATCAATTCATCAGATTTCCATTCACACAATTCCACTAACAGACTTCTCTGCTGCACACCAACCATGAAAAAAACAACGCCTCTGTGAAATCCTAAGACTCTAACAACTTGATCTCCACCTGGAATCTTGGTGACTTTTGTGTCTGACTTTATTTCTCTTCTCTTCTTCCATGATAGATTTTAACATCTTCAGCTTCTTCTAAGCATCTGATGAAGTGGGATTTTCTCCCATGAAAGTTCATGCAAAAAAGAAACCTGTTAGTCTTTAAGTGCCACGCAACTTGGTTTTTTTTTTTCCTCTCTCTCTCTTTCTGTCTCTGCTCTGCGCAGTTGGAAAGACAACACTGATCCATCCAACAGCACCATCTGCTAACCAGCCAGGGAACTGCACAAGTATCAGACTGGGCAATAAAGATGCACATCTACATTGTGGAACTTTGTCACTGACTTATTTCAGTAAAACAAATGAATAGTCCTGTGGCACTTTTTAAGACTAATAAGCTTATTTATCACATGAGCTTTCATGCAAGAAAGTCCCACCTCATCAGACGCTTTGAAGCCACTTCAAAGCATCTGACAACATGGGTTTTTTTGTCCCAAGAAAGTTCATGCGATAAATAATTTTGTTAGTCTTTGAAAATGCCACAGGACTACTTGATTGTTTTGCTGAAGTAGACTAACATAGATACCCCTTTGGAAGTGGTGTTTATGTGTCCATTACTAATTTGTACTGTAGTACCCAGAAAGTGGATCTCCTGTGTGGGGTGTTCCAGGCTGTTTGACTGTGGAGTGGAAATTGTTGAAATCTCTGTGGAAATCTTTAAGGGCATCCCTACTGTGGGTCCAGATGATGAAGATGTCATCAATGCAGTCTAAGTAGAGGAGAGATGCTTTGGGATGAGACTTGAAGAAGCATTTGTTCTGAGTCAGTCATAAAAATGTTGGCATATTGTGGGGTCATGTAGGTATCCATAGCAGCGCCATTGACTTGAAGATATAAATTATCTTTAAATCTGAAATGGTTGCGGGTGAGTACAAAGTCACAAAGCTCAGCCATGAGGTGTGCTGTGGCATCATCTGGCATGGTTCTTCAAATAGCTTGTAATCTGTTTTTGTGTGGGATGTGACAAAATTCTCTGGGATGACACTGACATGCCTTTCATTGTGTCTACCACCATTATTAAAAGCTGGTTCAGTTTACAAAATGGCTTGGTTCATTCCAAGCAGAATGCTAACACCAACCTATCTTCCAGCAACTGGAGAGCACGCTCCCTGGTGAAAAGCATGTGGTTTGGGACAGAACACTGGCAAAAAGATTTTTCTGACCTGCATGAAAGTAGGAGACCATCCTGAGAAGAAAAGCCAGGTGGAGCTGTAACTGCTTCTGGGTTCTTGTGGAACGTCACATAAAGTGGGGTCAGAGATCAGTACCCTAAGCACTGATATCTACTTTGCTGAGGTGAATTGCTGTGAGGAAGGCCACCTTCTGTGATGGGTACAGAAGAGAACAAGTAGCTGAGGGCACAAAAGGGGGCCACGTGAGTTTTGACCGCCAAATTCAGAGCCCAAGTTAGGATAGGGTGACAAGCTGTGTAGTGAAGTCTAAATCAGGGGTTCCTAACATTTTTAAGGCTGGGGATCCCTGCATAATGAAAAAACCCTATGCGGTCCCCATGGGTGTCGCTGTTGCAGGCAGAATTTGGCCTACACAGGGCAGAATCTGGTCTGCACTGCTCTCCTGCCAGGGTGTGGAGGCTGCCGTGGCTATAGCCCCCTCCCTTTGCCATGGTGCCATGGTGTCATCCCCTGCTGGGGAGCTAGGAGCCGCCATGGCCCCAGTCCCCTGTCAGGAAAAAAGGGGGCTGCCATGGCTCCTTGCCCAACTCCCACCATGTGTTCCCCGCCCACCGGCCCATTCTCCACCCCCTGCTGGTTTCCCACAACCCCCCTCCTTATCTGGCCACTGGCACTGCTGGCACCTGGCCACCCTCCAGGCTACTCTCACTGAGCATGCCCTGAGCACACTCAGGGTGGGGGTTTAAAAAAAGTCCTTGCCTGGAGGAAGCTTCTTGCTGGCTGGAAGCCTGGATTTTTCTGGCAACCAGAGACCCTGGCAGCATCCAACCCTAGTTCCCAGCCTGTCCGCAGACCCCCTGGAGTAGCTCTGCAGCCCCCCCCCCCCCGGGGTTTTGGACCCCCTGGATGGGAATCACTGGTCTAAACAGTGAAATGTCATCTTTTAATTGTATATGTCCTTTGATTGTATAAACTGTGTGTAGCCTGTTCTGGAAAAGTCACTGTTACCAAAAGCAAACTCATAAGACTGGCAGACACTGTTTTCAGTATTGTAAAGGAAGAAGAAAAACTGAGGGTCTTGGTCTTGTGATTGCTTGGGCCCTGGCAAAGATCTGTGCCTTGGGCAATCCCTAAAACCCTCTCCTATTGTTAAAAGATAGACTTAATGATACCTTGTGGAGTATTTTAAAACAAACAAGGAGTCCTGGGGAACTTAGGGTATGTCCACACGTATCTTTTAAATCAAAAATCATCTCTGCCCTGGGGGTCTTTTTCCCTCTGCCACTGGCTCTGCAGAGGACCAGGAGGCCATGTTGCCACATCTCCCATGTTGCCTCTCTCCTAAATCGAACTAACAAGTCCTGCGTACGGATCTGCTAGTTTGATTTGAGTTTTTTCTTGTGTTGACCTGTTAAATTGATTTAGCTGAAACTGATTTAACAAGTTTTATTTCACTTTGGTTAAACTGACAAGCTCTGTCATTTCGATTCAAAAGAGGTTGGCTGGAAACAGCTAAAACCTACTTTAAAGCGAAATAGCTGTTAAATTGAAAGGGTTGTTTTGAAATAACACTGGTCGGACGTGTTATTTTGAAACATCATTGTTTCGATTGAAAGGTTTGACCTTCCTCCCAGGGTGCATGGCACCCTTGAAGGAAGGCCCCCCCAACCCCACACTGCCCCTTCAGCAGCCTGGCCAGGGAGTGCATCAGCACCCTGGCCAGGGAGAGAGGGAGGGTGCAGAGGGGATTGCAGGGGGGTGGGGGCAGAGATCACAGGGCTCCCTGCTTCCCTCACTGCTGGCCAGCCAGCAGGGACAGAGACAGTGGGGTGCCTCCTATCCCCCACCGCTTTCAGGGTGGCAGGGTCAGAGATCATGGGGTGCCCTGCTTCTCCCACTGCTGGCCAGGTGGCAAGGGCTGAGCTCGCGGGGTGCCCCGAATCTCTGCGATCTCAGCAGAGTGCCCTGCAATCTCAGGACCTGCTGCCTGGTCAGCAGCAAGGGATTCAGGTTGCTCCCGATCCCTTCCCCTGCCACCTGGCCAGCAGCGGGGATGGAGGGTGCCCCCCATCTCTGCCCTGGGGGCCTTTTTTCCTCTGCCACTGGCTCTGCAGAGGACCAGGAGGCCATGTTGCCACACCTCCCATGTTGCCTCTCTCCTAAATCGAACTAACAAGTCCTGCGTACGGATCTGCTAGTTTGATTTGAGTTTTTTCTTGTGTTGACCTGTTAAATTGATATAGCTGAAACTGATTTAACAAGTTTTATTTCACTTTGGTTAAACTGATTTAATGAAATCAATTTAACCACTTAGGTGTGGACATAGCCTTAGAGACTAACAAATTTATTTATTCCATGAGTTTTTGTGGAAGAAAAATCCCACATTGTCAGAAGCTTTGAAGATGGGGGAACTTATAGAATGGAAGGAAATAAATGTCCAGAAGGGTAAGTCATGGGATCAGGTCACACTGTAACAGCAAATCAAAGCCATATAATATGTTATTCTTAAGTGCCACAGGACTCCTTGTTTGTTTTACTGAACTAGACTAACACAGCTGCCCCTTAGCAGTGTGGAGTCTCTTGTTATTCTGAGCATGGACATGCCTCTCATGTCCTAAGAGCTGAATTCCAGCGTTGAAATCACTGGAGGGTTTAAATCCTCAAAGACAGGGGCTCCCAACCTTTTCAAGTTTGCAGACCCCTTTTTAACATAAAATTTTGTGGACCCTCGGGTGGGGAGCAGTGCCACCACTGCCAGGATCAAGCCATGAGCAGGGAGTGGCACCACTTTGGTGGGGATCCGGCTATGGGTGGGCAGGGGTGCCACCACTGCTGGGATGCAGCCCTGGCTGAGGAGTAGCAGCACTGCTGTCGTGATGCAGCCCCAGCCAGGGAGTGGCATCACTGCCCAGATCCGGGCCGGGGAGCACAGCCATCACCGCCACTGGTGGGACCAATCAGGCCTGGGCAGGGAGCTGAGTCTCTGCTGCTGTTGGGATTCATCCCCAGCCAGAGAACAACCTTCTGCCTCCACCACTGGGCCTTCCCCAGCCCCCCATGGGTCTTGCAGGAGCTTCCACCTGCCCTCTGTCCCCTGGGCCCCCATCAGCCCTCCAACCCCAATGCCCTTATATCCCCCTCCCATGCCTATTTACCCTCCTTCCCTGTGCCCTCACTTATCTGCAGGCTGAAGCTAGCAGATCCAAACTGCTTCTGCAGTTGGCTTTTCTCACCTTGCACAGCCCACATGCTTGGGCTGTGCAGGGCAGGAGATTTTAAATGCTCCCAGCAGTGTCCACAGAGCCCTCGCAATAGCTCTGTGGCCCCTCCAGGGGTCTGCAGATCACAGGTTGGGAACCACTGCTCTAAGAGCTGAAATCACTGGAGAGCTGAAATCTGTTAAGAAGTCAGGAGAGCTGACTGAGGACCAGCAGAGGTTGGTGCCTCTGGCCAGCAGGAGCACTAGTGTGCATGAGAGGCCAGCCAGTGGTGCAGCTGGTGGGAGTGGCTGATGAGCAGGCAGCCAGTGGGTAGCTGGTGGGAGCATTCAGTGAACAGCTGGCAAGAGCAGCCAGCAGGTGGAGCCTGAGATGGTGGTGCCAGCATGCAGCAGGAGCCACAAGTGATCAGCATCTATTGATAGGGAAAGTCAGCAGATGGGATTAAGTGAGACCCGTAGTTTCCAAAAGCAACTGGAGAGGACTGGCTGAGGGCCCTCCCCCACAAGAGATGGATGCTAAAAGTGTGCTCATCAGTATGGGGTAACAGAGAAGTAAAGGCCCGGCTCTACATACAGTGGAGTGGGGTAGGTTCTGCTTATTGTTTTTGTAAATCCTGCATTCAGTGTCTCCCCCAAATCAGTGCTGGTTTTGATATTTCTTTTTATATATGTTTTGTATTATTATTAAAATCTTTATGGACTACACTCAGATTCACCCTCTAGGACACCCAGGCTACGTCTACACCTAAAATCTTAGTTTGGACTTAGTTTGGCCTAACCAAGTAGTTCAAAAGTTAGTTCAAAGTAAGTGCATTTTTTAGTTTGAACTAACTTTTTAGTTTGAACTAAAAAAGTGCAGTTAGCTCAAACTAAAAGTTAGTTCGAACTAAAAAAAAATGCACTTCGAACAAACTGCTAGTTCAAACTTATTTAGTTCGAACTAGCATGTCTGCATTGTGCTAGTTTGAACTAAATATGCAAATAAGTTTGAACTAAGCAGTTAGTTTGAACTAACCAACCAAACTAAATAGTTCAAGCTAAATTTTGCATATTGATTTTATATTGATAGCTGTAACACAAGGTACCTTGCAGTCTTGTCATCATACAGGGCTTATATGAAACAGCTAAAGGCATAGAAGTTTATAAGTTAACACAGGATAAGTTGGCATAAGACAGACTTGTTTGTGCATTGGGCAGTGATGTGGACATCCAGGGCCCACACCCTGTCCGAGGGAGGTCAGGAGTCATCAAAACAAGGAGGGACTTAACTAGTCTGGATCCTAAATATTTAAAAGTACACCTCAAAACCCACAGAAATATCTAGAAACAATCTGGAAGGATGGCATGTGTCATTATATGCATGAACCTGCAAACCTATAAAATAAATGGACCCCAACAATTGGAGGGTGAAAAACCCATATTTGGGTATAGAAGGAGAACTCAAGCTCCACACAGCATATAGGGACCAGCCCTGTTGCTGGAGGTAGCTTCCTAGCTTGTTTCTTAGCTTTTTGGAGCCTTAGCTTTTAGCTCCAGCTCAAACTGAAGCTTCTTAGACCACCAGCAATGCCAGCCCTATTGCTTCCTACTAGCTATTTAGTTATTTTAACTGTCTAAGTATACTCTAATTACAGCTGTGTAGTGCTGTCAGCTCTCTACTTGTCCTTCAAGTTGAGGAAGTGGATACTTCTCTTGACCAAGCCATTGGAAAGAGGTATGAGTATATTAACCCATGGTATATAACATAAATCTGAATATAGTTTAAAGCAGGGGTCTCAAACACATGGCCTGTGGGTCGCATGCAGCCCCTAAAGCCATTTCCTGCTGCCCACTATGACACAATCATTACCAATATTTGCAATATCATTGTATTGAACTGTTTCAGTGGTGCAGCCCTTGGTACTAATCCTTATGCAGCCCTCTACTAGTCCTCATGTAGCCCTCACAGTGATTTGAGTTTGAGACCCCTGGTTTAAAGCATACCACATAATATTTTCTGTGTGTATTAGAGTAGAATTTGACTTTCATTCAGTTATTACTCATCTGTTCATTTGATTATCTTTCAGTTGTCATTTTGTCTATCATTTATGCTCATTGGAATAAAACGTTTTCATAAATACTTTAAGTATCTGTGTAACTATCCCTATTGGACATCCCAGGGGTCACTGTTCAAATTTTTCTGTGGTCAGATTCAGGCAAGAACCCCTGCTACTTAGCTCTGTGTTCTTAAAAACCAGGGCTTAGAGTCCAGCCTGTCTGACTCACCTGAAACAAGACCCCTTCTTCCTCCCCCCACAGCCTCTGCTTGAACCAGAAACCAAAAGCAATGAAAAGGCAGAGGGAGACACACTTATACCCCTCCAAACAAGGGTGATATGATTAAGGAAAATCCCCTAGCCTCATCTACAATGTTCCCTGTAAGCTCCATGTGTGCGCGCAGCAGCCCTCTCTCACTGGCACACGCCTCACTGCCACCCGTGCACCACTGGCAGCCATGGCTCCTAGCTGACCCCAAACACACATTCTTCTGACTAGTAGGAAACTGTTTCAGTGAGTTTAAAATCTCCTGCCCTGAGCATGTTCAGGGCAGGAGATTTTAAACTTCCTGGCACAGTTTCCTGCCGGCCAGAAGAATGGTGGCAGTGACAAGCACCCTCAGGGTGGGAGCAGCTCCAGAGGCCAGGTAAGTGGCCCTGAGGGAGTTGGAGCTGGGGAGCTGGGGAAAGGGTGCCCTGAGGGACTTGGGGAAGCCTCCTGGCCTGCCAAGGAAGGTGCTTGGGGGAACAAGGATCAGCACCTTCTCTGGGACTTGAAATTACAAGGGGGTACAGAGGGAGGTGTAGGGGGGGTGTTGGGGTGCTCACTAAATTGGTATAACACTGTTACTAGTGGGAGGGTGTTGGGAAATTTAAGGGGGGGGGGTGTTAGGGAAATCCCTGAAATGACTGCAATCCAGGAGACTTACGGTTTATTTTTGACTCTCACTGACTTGCTGGATGACCTCTGGCAACACTTCATCTCTCTCTTATGGCTTGGGGCTGCTCCAGCTCCCATTGCAGAATGGGGGGGAGGCAGGGAGACCAGATCAGGACCTGGGTGTTCCCATTCATCAAATACTTTCATAGCCTTGAAAGAAGTGCTCAGGTGCTGCACATGAGGGTGAGTGGTTAGAAGATGAAGCATCCTCCCCCATCTAAAGGGGCAGCCGTGTTAGTCTCGTTCAGCCCTGTGGCACTCAAAGACTAACAAATATATTTATTGCATGAGCTTTCCAGGGAGAAAATCCCACTTTATCAGAAATCCAACTTCTTCAAAGCATCTGATGAAGTGGGATTTTTCTCTCTGGAAAGCACATGGGCAATGTCTATACTGGCAAAGTTATTTCAATAACTATGCTGATATTAATTCAAAATAATTATTCCAAAATAATGAGTCTTACAAAACTCCTGTTTCAAAATAAAGTAGGCATTAGTATTTTGAGTTAGAGATTCTAATATAGAAATTTCACAGCCATGAAATTGACCAGGTGTGACTCGGACCTCCTGCAATATCCTTCTGAATGTGCCAAAATCAGCGCAAGTGGCAAAACCAGGGGCCAAACCCCCAAACCACTAATGGGTGGTACTTAAATCCGTCTCCCAGTCAGTAACAAAACTTGCTTCTGATTCCCCACTCTGGTCATCACCAAGCATAACAAAACAGAAACAGCCCCCTTTATTTCACATCAGTTCCTCTGGGTTCCCGCCTAGACACTGGATCTCTTAAAGAAATAGTTTCTCCTCACCCCAAAAGGCCAGCCACATCACCCAGAAAAATATAGGCTTGTATCTTACCCAAAATACCGCACTGCCAGCCAATACTTTAGTAACTACAATTAAAGGTTTAAAATATAAAAGGAAAACAAACAAAATATTAGAGATGTTAAATGGTCATAGTGAATCACATCCATACAAATGATTTAGAGTCCATAGAATGCAAGTCCTTGAAGAATATGTAGTTTGCAGGTTAGTCTAATTTCTCTGGTATGCAGCCAGCACCTGGGTGGGTCTCAGTCCTTTGTTCAGTCCCAAGAGACTGGTTCTAGAAGAGGGTGTTGGTTGCAGACAGACTGAAGACTAATGACAAAATGGAGATGGCGCTGTGGCCTTTTATCAACTTTTGGCCAATGTTCCCTCTAAGCGGCGCTAGTGGGCAGGGGCGCAGTAGCCCCCCCTCACCAGCGCAGTGAGCATGTGGGACAGCGCAGGCAGCCCTGCCTTTCCCCAGCCTGGAGGAGCCCCGTGTGTCTCTTGTCTCAGCTCTGGCAGGCAGCCTGTGCTGCCTGCGGGAGCAGTGAGAGCTGACGGCCCCTCCTCCCTGCTGCACATAGCCAGGGAAGGAGCAGAGGGGGAGGAAAATTTAAATATCTCCCTCTCCTCTGCACCAGGCTGCTTGTGCAGAGATCGTGGCATCTTTGGGGCCTGTGTGGGCCCCAGCATGTGAGCAGCCCTGAGCCTGGGCAAGAGGGGGGACACTGAGAGATGGCAGGGCTAAATCGTGGGGCTCCCAGAGGCAGCCGTGTAGTAGCCACAGGGACGCATGGCTCTCTGTGGCAGCAGGGGATGGGAGCTGGGCTTCAGGCAAAGGAGCCAGGCTGTAGCTGGAGGACTTGGGACTTGAAAGACCCAAGCAAAATTGTATTGAGCCATTTAGCATCTCTATCAAGGGTGAATGCTCTGCTTTTCACTTGCTAAAAGGCTCCTGAAAGAAAAGCAATCCTTTAAAATAAACAAAAACAAGTTGGGTTAATTTCAGATTTATTTTCTTTTCTGTGAGAGATTCTAATGCAATCAGTTTGTCAAGGTGGGGCTTTACAATGTAACTTTGTATAGACTCCTGTGATGGAAGGAAAGAAATCCTAATGATTAGGAAAATGAAATGAAAAACTGAAAGGAGAAAAAGTCATTTAAGGCAGAAGGAAAAAAATATTGCCAGTGGTGCAATAATTTTTAAAAAAGAGACTTTGTATTTCTATTTCCCCAATAATGTGTTAGAAAAATAATCATTTTCTTTCACAAATCCATTTATGCTCTTGCTTCTTGCAGCTTTGATAAGGTTTGCTTTAACTGTCAAAAATTAAAAATTATTAAACAACCTTTATTATATTCCACTACCAGACATAAAAATCTCAATTGTACCTCATTTTGCTTATTTTAGTTCTGAGAGTATTTACACTCCAGGCATACTAATTATAGCGTCCCTTTTATTGTTGAAAATGATTTGGATAAAAAAAAAACCCTATAAACTCCAAAACTGAGATGTTAGAGACACTTTATATTAAAGGAAGATACTCACAGTGTTTAAAATTTCCTGTATGCCTAATCAATTTTTTGCCATTCATTTAGGGGATTGTTGTCCCATATTTAGCTTTTGAGAGGTATGATTGGGCATGATAATGTAATAGACTCTAACCTAGCTCTATTTGATGCAAATTCTTTAGGCACAAAAGACGGCCCTGGTCACTGAGATGTGATGCTGTGAGGATGTAATAACCCTTGGGGAGGAAGGGGTTAACACTCTGGTCAGTGAGTCCCAGGACAGCCAATAGGAATGAAGCACAGCTTTTTGAATGGTTACAGCAGCCTGGCCTGGGTCTGTTTGGATGCAGCAGAGCTCCTGGAAGGATCAGGAGGAGGCCAGAGGGGCCTGAGGAAGAATCCAGCAACATCCTTACCAGAGATAAGCTAAGTTTGGTACTGACCAGGCGTGGGTAGAACAGGGAATGTTTACTTAGACGTGGTCAGGGTATTTTCTTTGTTTTTGGCTTGTTTTTTGGATTTCTCTGTGCTAAGCACATGTAACCCAACCCCCCACCCCACTACCCTGTAACTACCTAAGTTAATTCCCAGAGAAGCAACTCTCTGTGTTTATCATCTGTTCTTTTTGATTAAAGAGTTTACCTTTTAAGCAAGTTCTGGTTCTGTGTCCTGAGAGGCAAGAGGTTTGTGTGCCCGTGCCTTAGACTGCACAGGCAGCTACTAGAGGGAACCCTGTTCCAGTTCCAGCTCATATTGCAGCTGGGGTTCAGTCACGTTCCTGAGAGAGGAATAAACAGGATTGCAAGTACCTCACAGGGAGGAATTCCCAAGTGCGCCTTCCTGGGTCTCAAGAGGTTTTTTTTTTGCATTTGGGTGGTGGCAGCAATACCACTCCAAGGCCAGGAATTGGAGGCCTTGGAGACTTTTAGGAGCAGGCTTTAAGGCCAGTGGCTTTTCTGGCCTGTTGCGGGCCCCCACCTTCTGTACTCAGAGTGCCAGAGTGGGGAAAAAGCCTTGACAGAGGAACTGTCTTGAAACATGTTTTCTGCCCTTGCCACCTTTAAAAGTTTTGAATTTCTCAGATAACTTTACTTAAGGTGTTGCCCCGAGGGAATCTGGAAAGCAGCTGCTACCTAGTGATTGTGATTTGCAATGCATGGTAATGTAATATGTTTACTGAGGGCAGAATAGGTGTATTTTCAAGGTTGATAGCTAGATATTAAATATAATCCCCTCAACATGTCAGTCTCATAATCAAATCTGAAGCTACCTACTAATTTCAATCTACGTTTTGGACATTTAGGGCCTGATCCACTTTGAATCCCTTTTACCCCAGTTGGGCAGCATAACAGGGACTTAAATTCCAAAGGGGCAGCTGTGTTAGCCTAGTAAAGCAAAAAAAGCAAGGAGTCTTGTGGCACTTAAAGACTAACAGATTTACTTTTTGCATGAGCTTTTGTGGGAGAAAATCCCACTTTGTCTATATATGTATTCTGGAAATCTGACAAAGACAGGCAACAAAAACTGAGCGGTGTAGATGATGGTAAAGGCTAGACAGGCAGCAAGTTTCATTGTCTCACATTTGTTTAGTAAATTAATAAAACTACAGTACATCAATTTAACATTTTTATTGAAGTTTGAATGAAAAGACATCTATGAATTACTTTTGAATGAAGATACTTAGGCATGCTGATACTTTCATCACCAAAAAACTGTTGCCCAGGCCTCATAAATCGTTGCTCAGTAAATACCATAACTTGCTCAGCTGCATCATCAGCTTAGAGGGAACATTGCCTTTGGGTCTCCCATGCTCTCAGAGTTCTTGCCAAGTCAAAATAGGGTTGAGTCACATGGGTAGTCTGGGTGACTATTTCAAAGGGGTAGCCGTGTTAGTCTAGTCCAGCAAAAAAACCAAGGAGTCGTATGGCACTTTAAGACTAACAGATTTATTTGTTTCTTTCTAGGCCCACTGCAGCTGGGAGTCCTCTTAATCAATGGTCCATTAGGATGACAATATTTCTGCAGACACCCAGTCTGGGATTGCTTGTAGTCAACTAACTTGGAGTACCAATATAACAAATACATTCCTAATATTTTTTACAGATACAATACCTACATATAAACCATATAATCATTCCTAGCAGACTACAACTTTTCTATTGATACCAAACATGGTATATCACATATGGATTATTACAAATATGATATATTAATATGAAATATAACCATAAACAGTCCCCTAGGCCCAGACAGCATTACACCAGGCTCTGAACTGCTTGTGTGGAGACACAAGTAGCTAGGAGCCCGATCTGACTCCTAGCCCATTCCTAGCTCCCCAGCCTGAACAGAGGGGCCAGGGGGAGGGGGCAGATTGGCATGCCTGGAGGGAGGAAAGCAGACTTGCTGGGGGTTTCTTGCCTCTGGCAGGGAAACCAGCCTGCTGGTATTTCCCTGTCCATGGCAGGGAATGCATCCCACTGGGGGGGGGGGGGGAGGGAGAATCTCTCCCCATTGGGGAATCTAGCCCTGTCATAGGGAATCTCTCCCCTGGTAGGGAACAGAGCCCCACTGGGGGTAATCTCTCCACTGGCAGGGAAGCGAGGTGGAGGTGGAGAAGGAGCCCAACTGCGGGTTGGCTGGAGAAACTGGCACATGGGCAGGGAAGGCTCTTGGCCAGGAGTTGCATAAACTACCCCTGCTGCAGGGGTTAGAGTGTAGTTTGCTGGCCCCAGAGCCCTCCAGCACAGGTGCCCCCCCGTGCGGGTGGGCCACCCAATAATCAACCCCCCCACACACACACAGAGCTACCCCCAGACAGATAGACACAGAAACACACATAGAGCCAACCCAGAGAGACCTCATCCCCACACAGCCACACCAGAGAGCTAGACAGACAGGCAGACAGACACAGAGGCACCCCTAGACACACAGACACAGAGGCACCCCCAGACAGACAGACACACACATAGAGACACCCCCAATCAGAGAGACACACACACACACACACACACACACACACACACACAGAGGCACCCCCAGACAGAGAGAGAGAGACACACACACACACAGAGCCACCCCAAGACAGGCAGAAAGACAGACACACACAGCCACCCTCAGACAGACAGACAGACCCCCCTACACACATAGGGCCACTGATGCAAGCACTAAGCAATGTCAGCATAGCAACTCAGCTTGTACCCAGTATGTTGTATAATGAACAAGGAGTCCTGTGGCACTTAAACACTAACAATTATATTTATTGCATGAGCTTTTGTGGGAGGAAAATCCCACTTCATCAGACTTACATTCTAAGTTCTTTCATCTTCAAAGCATTTGGATGAACTGGATTTTCTCCCACAAAAGCTAATGCAATAAATATAGTCATTAGTCTTTAAGTGCCACAGGATCCTTCTTTGTTTTACTGAACTAGACTAACACAGCTGCCCCTTTGGATCTTGAAAGGATGTTGTATTTCACCTAATAGAGTTTTTTTTAATTCTTCATTCCTGAAATAGATGAGCACCATAATGTGAATACACAGAACATATATCACTCTTAAGTTCATGTGTATGCATCTTCATTTCTTTAGTGTTATGTGTAAACATTCTGGCACAATATAACTTCACAACAGTGCAGCAATGTTCTCTATATAGGGTTGTAAGGAGAATCCATTGCAATAAAGTAGCAGAAACAGAGCAGAAAAACATATCCAGAAATTCTGTTCTTTAAGTCTATTTTTCCCTTGCTATTCACAACACTGTATAATTGTGCCCCTCCTTTTTGCATATTCTGTTATGGGCTTTGTCAGAAAAAGAAAGGAAACTACTTGCTCCAGTAAATGGCAGCTTGAATTTCCAACCTCTACTAAACTAGTCATATGGGCAGGAAAATTAATAACTATGTACGGTAAAGACAGCGATATCAATAAGTTTGTTGATAAAAGGCTCTACAATTTCAAGAAGGGTTAAATCTTAGGATCAGGATGAATTCTTAATTAAGAAGTATGTTTAATCAAGGATTACTGTCAGGTTCTGACTAAACCATATGCCAGTTTTTATTTGGCTAATGTCATAGTACAAGAGTCTCAAACTCAAATCATCATGATGGCTCCATGAGGACTAGTACAGGGCTGCATGAGGACTAGTATACTGGCCTGAGGGCTGCACCACTGAAACCTTTTCGTAGACCAATATTGCAAATACAAGTAACAATGGTGTCAGTGCAGACCACAGGAAATAGCTTTAGGGGCTGAGTGTATGAGACCCCTGACTAGTGTGACAAGAACCCAAACACTAAATCTGCGTCTCAGGCTTCCAGTGAATTTGGGGAGTAGAAGAGAAAGATATTTCTAATCTAATTCTATTTTCTTGCTTTTTGTTTATTTACACAGTCAGTTGTCCCTCAAAGCTGATGATGCAGCTGAACAAGTTGTTGGATGCAATGGAGGTGCTGGAAGGCAGTGGGGAAGGGGCCCAATGGGAGTTGGGGAACCAGCAGGGAACTTGCTCAGCGGCATTCAGAACCTGCTCAGCTACATACAGAACTTGCTCAGCTGCATCATGGGCTTAGAGGGAACATTGAGGACACAAAAAAGACTTTTCAAAATAATCCTCCTTATTTCAAAAAATCTTTTCAGTGTAGACGTACCTATGCAATAAATATATTAGTTAGTCTTTGGCTATGTTCACACACACAGCGTTTGTTTCGAAACAAGCCATTTCGAAACAAGCCGTTTTGAAATAAAGGGTTATTTCAAAACACAAAAAAAGTGTTCTCGAAATAAGGGAGCAAAACAGCATGTCCATAGTGTGAACGTGCTATTTCGCTTGGGGAGGGGACTGCAGGCACCCGTGGGGTGCAGTGCTGCTGGGCGCCACACCCCGCGGGTGCCTGCACAGGGCTTCAGGCACGCGCGGGGTGAAGTGCAGCCCGGCGCCTTACCGCGCCGGCTTAAAGCCTGGGTTGACCCCAAACCCTGCCGTGGGGTCGGGGGTGCCTGGCTCAGCCCGCCGCTGCAGGGGCTGGGGTGAGCGCGGCTCTGGGATTCCCTGGTGCAGCTGCTCCTGTTGGGAGCGGGGCCGGGGTGCCTGCAGTCCCCGTCTGCTGGCCAGGGGCAAGGGGCCATGGATGCAGCTGCCCTAACTACATGGTAGGGGCAGGGGCAGGAGGCCATGCCCATGGCGGCTCCCCATGGCCAGCAAGGTTGGTGATGTTCGATCAGGAGGAAAAAGGTGGAGGGGGCATGGCACCAAGGGGCTGGCAGGGGCTGCCCAGATCCTGCTTCTCCACCCTGACCGAGGAGGCCAACCTTTAGAGCCCAGGTTTGCATTTCGGGTAACACCCACAAGGTACTTCATATCCCATCTAGCTAGCACATTGTGAATGGACTATTCACCTTGATGGCTGATTAAAGGACACTTTGCCTGAACAATAGACCAGTGGTTCCCAACCTGTGGGCTGTGTACCCTGGGGGGCCACAGTGTGGCTCCAGGGGGTCCATGGAGAGCCTGGAAGCTGGGGCTAGATGACGCTGTGGTCTTTGGTTGTCACGGAGACCCAGGGTTCCAGCCAGCAGGGAGCTTCCTACAGGCAGGTAGTTTTTAAAATTCCCACACTAAGGGAGAGCAGTCTGGGGGGTGGCCAGCTGGCAGGAGCTCTGGTGGCCAGGTGAGGGGTGGAAAGGGGTGGTAGGGGATGGGGAACCCTTGGGGAGTGCAGAGAACATGCCAGGGGGTCGGGGCAAGGGTCCATGGATGCAGCTGCCCTAGCTACATGGCAGGGGCAGGGGCAGGAGGCCATGCCCATGGTGGCTCCCCATGGCCAGCAGGTAGCTGCCTAAATCTCATGCCCCATGCTCAGGGTGGGAGTTGCAGCCCTGGGGTCACTGGGGCTGGCCCTGGGACTGCCAACAGGAATCAGCACCTGGGATCTGTGTGCCCCTCTGGATCCCCCCCACACCCAGCGTGCTCTTACCTGGTGGCTGGGGCTGGAGCAGCCTGGAACCAGAGCGACTAGCGTGGCCACTCTGATCCTGTCTGCCAGGCAACGGGGCCCAAGTCGGGGGAATCCAGACAGGCACGCAGGCCCTGGGCGCCGATTCCTGGTGGTGGCCTCCAGAGCCAGCCCTGGTGACCCCAGAAGGTGAACAGGCTGAAACCGGGGCAGCAGAAGCAGCTCTGGTTGCCCCATGAGAAAGCTCCCAGCCAGATGAGCTCCAGCACATGCCCGCAGCTCCAGAGCCTGGGAGCCTAAAGCAGGTGAAGGGGAGCCATGGGGAGGTCCTGAGAAGGATGGACAGGCTGGAAATGTAGAGATGAGGGGGTTAGGCCAGTGGGGGGAGGCTGCTTGTATTTAAGGGAGGGGAGGCTAGGGGAAAATAGAGTGGAGGAAGTTAGGAAAGATGGTGGGGGGAGGCTGGGAATATTTGGGGAATGGAGTGGGCAGGAGGAGGCTGGGGTTATAGAGGGGAGGGAGTGAAGCTGGCAGGGGGATGGTGTGTATGTTTTGGAGGGGAGATTTTGGAGTGGATGAATGGGGTGAATGGAGAGGCTAGGATGGGTGTTTTGGGGGCATGGGGTTGGTTGGGGAAAGCTGTGATGGTTGTCTCTGTGGGCTTTGGGTGGGTGGAGAAGCTGGGGTTTGTGTTTCTGTGGAAATGGGGTAAGTGGGTGAGGCTGGGGTATGAGTTTTTCAGGGTATTGGAGTGGGTGGGATGGGGAAGGCTCAGTTGGATGGGGCTGTGCATGGGAGGTTGGTGTGGCTGTACATGCAGGTAATCGGCTTGGTGGGGAAGGCTGGGATGGATATCTCTGGGCAGATGGGAGTGGGTGGTAGAGGCTAGTGTAGGTGTTTGTGGGAATGGAATTGGTGGAGAGCTTCAGTGGATGAATCAGGGGCTTGAAGTGAATAGAGGAGGCTGGGGTGAATGTCTCTGAGTGGATGGTGGTAGGCAGTGGAGGCTGGGGGAGCCAGCAACAGGATGGGGGAGGCTTTGGGAAGGGGATTGGGGGGGCACATTTTGGGCCGCTTGTCCCAGGGGCCAAAATTTGTATTTACAGCTCTGCCAGCAGAGGCAGGCGCATGGGGCCACTCCTGCTCCCTGGCAGAGGCAGGGGAGGGTCATGTGACTCAGTCTGGGTCTAGGGGACTGTTTTTGGTTATCTTTCATACTAATATTTCATATTTGCAATAATCCATATGTGATATACCATGTTTGTATCAGTAGAAAAGTTGTAATCTGCTAGGAATGATTATATGGTTTGTATGTAGGTATCATCTCTGTAAAAGGTATTAGAAATGTACTTGTTTTATTTGTACTCCAGGTTAGTTGACTGCAAGCAATCCCAGACTGGGCTTCTGCAAAACTATTGGTATCCTAATGGCCCATTGATTAGGAGGACTCCCAGCTGCAGCAGGCCTAGAAAGAAACCTATCTGGCCAATTACCTAGACTGACCATGTGACTCAACTCCATTGTGATTTGGTAAGAACTTTGAGAGCATGAGGCAGCTGAAGGTGATAAAAGGCTGTGGCCCCATCTCCATTGTATCTTCAGTCTACAATCAACACCCTCTTCTGGAACCATTCTCTTGGGACTGAACAAAGGACTGAGACCCACCCAGGTGCTGGGTGCATACCAGAGGAATTAGACTAACCTGCAAACTACATATTCTTCAAGGACTTGCATTCTACGGACTCTAAATCATTTGTATGTATGTGATTCACTTTGACCTTTTAACATCTGTCATACTTTGTGGGTTTTCCTTTTATTTTTTAAACCTCTAGTTGTAGTTACTAAAGAATTGCCTGGTAGTGTGGTATTTTGAGTAAGATCCAAGCCTATATTGTTCTGCGTGATGTGTGTGGCCCTTTGGGGTCAGGAGAACCTATTTCTTTAAGAGACCCAGTGGCTAGGCGGGGACCATAGGAGCTGTGTAGTCAGGTCCTCGACTCGTCAGGGCGAGGCAAGCAATCCGTTCGTAAGTTTGGGCCTTCAACCCCGGTTGGGGCAAGGCAAACCAACAGATAGCAAGTTCGGGCCTTCAACCCCGGCTGGGGTAAGGCAAACCAACAGATAGCAAGTTCGGGCCTTCAACCCCGGCTGGGGTAAGGCAAACAGATAGTCTGGTGGGTAGCAGGGAAGGGAGGGGGAACGCAGGCCCACCCGCTCCACTGGGTTCCAGCCCAGGGCCCTAGCAGTGACCACACGAAGGGCCACTGTGTCAGTGGGGCTCCTGCCGACATGCACCGACTTATAATTGTCCCTGGGCTACTTCCTTCCCTTGCCTGGTGAGACCTGGGGCACGCCGTCCTCGTGATCCTCCGGATAGGACCCCCAGGGCATACCCGTCAGGCCCTCGCTATCTTCAGGGGGCAAGGCTGGAAACTCAGCCCCCTCGGCCAACGGCAGCTCCTCCAGGTCGCACGAGTCCGGAAGGGCGGGCTCGCTGTCCTCAGCAGAAGGGAGCTCCTCCAGGTCCTCCCCGGCGTCGGGCTGGTCCACAGGGCTCAGGCTCTCTGCAGAGGGGAGCTCTTCAAGGTCCTCCCCGGGAGGAGTCTTCTCCAGGGGTACAGTTGCCCAAGGTTCCTCGCTCTGACCCTTCGTGGGTGGGAAGTCTGGTCACCTGTCAGCCTCCCCTCCTCCTGGTGGAGGGAGATCTGCCAGGAGTGGCAGCCACCTCCCTCTGGGTTCCCTCCATGGCTGCCTGGTCCTCTCCCTTTTATAGTCCCCTGCTCCCGGTGCCCTTCCCTTTGGTTCCGGCCCTGGCCGGTCTGCTGGGTCTCCTCTGGCCAGTAGGGGGAGTGTGGGCGCCCATCTGCCTCTCTGCAGCTGCCTAACTGCTCCCCTCTGCTACAAGCTGATGTGCAGTAAGGGGGCCATTTCTGTTTTGTTATGCTTGGTAATGACCAGAGTGGGGAATCAGAAGCATGTTTTGTTGTTGACTGGGAAACAGGATAATCCCTGTGCAAAAGAATAAATGAATACAAAACTGACATTAGAAAGCACAAAACAGAAAAACCAGTTGCTGAACACTTCCATCTTTCTAATCACTCTATAAATGATTTGTTAATGACTGTTAGATTGTGTGAAAGCAGGACTAAATCATGACTATGGCTTCTTTTCCCATTACAACAGGTAATTTGACTTCACCCTTCCCAGGGTTTGAACCTTAACAACTGCTCTGATTTGCTATTACTGTATGACCTGATCCTATGTTTTAGATACACTCTCTTGCATGTGTTTTCTTTCCATTCTATAAGTTCCCTCATGTTCAAAGCATCTGACAAAGTGGGATTTTCTCACATGAAAGCTCATGCAAAATATAAATCTGTTAGTCTGTAAATGCCACAGGACTCCTTGGTTTTTTTTTAAGTAGCACCCATCAGTGGTTTAGGGGTTTGGCCCCTGGTTTTGCAACTTGCCCTGATTTTGGCACATGCAGAAGGTTATCCCAGGAGGCCTGGGTCACAGGGGCCATGGCTGCGGCAGCTTGGCTCCCTGGCACAGTGGGCCAGATTATGCCCATGCGTGCTGCATTTGGCCAACTGCAACGTTGCTGCACAGAGGTGGCACCACTCCCATGCAGACGGGGAGGTGGGTGGGTCTCAAAGGTTTTTTTGGACTAAAAAGGAGTCCCCAGCCTTAAAAAGGGTGGGAACTACTGCAGTAGACCATAGAACAGGGGGTTCAGACTTAAAGCACCACAAGGGCCAGATGAGAACTAATACATTAGCTTGAGGGCTGCATCACTGAAAACTTTTCCTACAGCAATATCGTAAATATCAATAACTACAGTGTCATTGCGGGGTGCAAGAAATAGCTTTAGGGTTTGCATGTGGCTCATGGGCCACAAGTTTGAGACCTCTGCCATAGAAGAGGACTGTCCCTGCTTGATGGCGCTTCTGGTGGACCTTTCATCCAGAACATGGCTAACAGCAGGTATGTCTACACTACAAGTCTGAGTTGACTTAAAGCCCTTTAAGTTGACTTAAAAAAAACCCTGGCTACACTGGGAAGGTAGTAAGTCAACTTTAGCATTTGCTTAAGTAGACTTAATAACTCTCACTTGAAAAGTTGACTCAGCAGTTAAGTCAACCTTATTAAGTCAACTTAAGCCAATGTGGCCCAATAGTTGGCTTATGTTGACCTAATTGCCTTCCTGGCTACTGGAAACATGGGAATGGGGGCTGGCTAGAAGGCACAACACAGTTGGGAGCATTCCCAGCTGTGTGCAACACATCAACTCCCCCATGTCTTTGCCCCAACCCCGCAGCCTTGCATATTAGGACTATAGCCCAGGTCGCCTTCCCGTGACCTCATCTGGAGTCTTTCTCCTTCTCAGCCCGACCTCGCATCTTCCCCCCCTTCTCAGCCCGACCCACTTCTCTCTCCTTCCCTCTACCTGATGCCATGTCTTTCCCCTTCTCAGCCCGACCCTGAATCTCTCTCCCCCTCCAGCCCAACCCTGCATGTCTTCCCTTTCTTCATCCCGACCTGATCAAGTGTCTCCCCCTTCTCAGCCTGACCCCACATCTTCCCCCCTCTCAGCTTGACCCTGCATGTCTCTCTCCCCTTCTCCAACCCAACCCTGCACTCGCCTCCCTTTCTCCAGCATGACTCTGTCTGTCGCTCCCCTTGCCTTCTGCAGCCCGACCTTGCGTGTCTCTGTCCCCTTGCCCTTCTCCAGTGTGTTTCTCTCCCCTTCTCCAGCCTGACCCTATGTGTCTCTCCCCTTCTCAAGTGCAACCCTGTGTCTCTCCCCTTGCCTTCTGCACCCCGATCCTGTGGCTCCTCCACCTCAGCCTGACCTATGGCTCTCCTCTTCTCAGCCCAATCCTGTGTGTCTCTCCCTTCTCTGCCCAAACCCGCGTATCTCCCCCCTTGCTCTTATCAGCCTGACCCTACCTGGCTCTCACCTTGCCTTTTTCTGCCCAACCCCCATTGGTCTCCCCTTCTCAGCCCGACTCCCCTGATATTATTGTAAAACAAAGGGGCACGTCTACACGCACAGTTTTATTTCGAAATCAGTCCTTTCGAAATGGCTTATTTCGAAATAAAACCCTTATTTCGAAAGGGCTCATTTCGAAATAAGGAAAACCGCGTAATCAAAATGGCCGTTATTTTGAAAGGGATATTTCAAAATAACTCCAATTCGACCGCTGTTTCGAACAGTTGTTTCGAAACAACAGGTCTAATGGCGTTATTTCAAAATATCCCTTTCAAAATAATGGCCGTTTCGGGGGGGTGGGGGGGCAGGTTTTACTTTTTCGAAAGGACGATTCTTATTTCGAAAGGACGAGGTCCGTCCTTTCGAAATAAGAGAACGTCGTGTAGACCTAATTTCTTTTATTTCGAAATAACAAGTGTTATTTCAAAATAAAAGTGCAGTGTAGACATGCCCAAGGAGTCCAGAGGCGCTGTTTAAGACTGACAAATTTATTCATTGCATGAGCTTTCATGGGAGAAAATCCCACTTTGTCAGGTGGTTTGAAGATGGGCAACCTTACAGAATGGTAGGAAATAAATGCAGGGGAGTGTAAGACATAGGATCAGGTCACATGGTAACAGCAAATCAAAGCAGTTGTTAAGATTCAAACACTGGGAAACAGCACATAGAAAGAAAGAAAGTTGCTATTTCTTTTAGATTAGTTGGTGTGAAAGCAGGATTAAATTGTGACTGTAGATTTTTATTTTCCCATTACAACAGGTGATTTGACTTCACCTTCCTCTATGTGCTGTTTCCCATTATTTGAGTCTTAAGAACTGCTGCACTCTGCCGCTACACTGGCAGTTGCCCTGTGGCACCTGGTCCAGAGCTGGAATCTGGGCAATGCAGGGGTGAGGTGGGGTGGAGTGCTGTGCTGGCACATTGCTGGGCTGCGACAGGCTCCCTGACCTCCCTGTTAGCACATGCAATATGGAGGGTGGTGTGGTCACTCACTTCCGGTAGTAAAGGAGTGGCTGGAAGAGAGGGGCGCTTCTGCTGTGGTGCACTGTGGGCCAGGTACCCACAATGCACCACTCCTAGGATGACTTAGCAGCTGCCAGTGTGGATGTGGGCAGTCCCCTGGCATTCTGAGTGTGGGAGCTCTAAGCCGACTTAATAAACTCTACTTTAAGCCATCTTAAAGTAGACCTTATTAAGATGGCTTAACCAAGCTCTGTGTTGTATACATAGCTAGCTGCTGCTGTGACTCTGTCATGTGAGGCCTGAAAAAGCCAAGCCATCTGTGTAAAATGCATAACCTAAGGCTAACCTTTGAAAACATATTATAGGAAAATACAATAGCAGTCTTACAATTAGGCTAGGGTTTTGATATGCATGTGTGTCATTAGTGATTTCCTGATGATGTTTACATATACCCTGTTATAGGTTAGCAAGGTGAATGAACAGCTTCCCTATCTGTTACCATTGTTCTGTTGGAAAGGGTCAAGAGGGAATATTAACATCTAAATGGACCTTTGATGTACCCATATAAACGGTCTGTTAATGGTGCTAATGCAGCTAATTAACTGTGGTGCCCTGGAAGTGAAGGTTTTCCTTCAAAGGACGATATACATTACTATGGTCCACTTAAGAAAGTACCTGGGAACTGTCATCAAAGCCCATATGAAGAAATGACCTGCAAATGTCCACCTTGATACAACTACAAAAGGAAGTGGGGAACATAATCCCTTTATTTCACATTTGTCCAAGCTTCTCAGGAAAAGTTTGGGCCGCAGGACTGAGATTCCAGCCAGCAATGGCCTGAAAACTGCCTTGCTAATTCTCAGGGGAGAATTAGAACAAATTTGGATTATTTGGTCTATTCCTGTAAACTGGATTTCTAACAATGGAAGCTGTGAAACAAAGACTTAAACCCATCTAGGGATTGGATGTATGCCTAAAACCTGCAAACTCCAAATTCTTCAAAGATTTATCTTCTATGGACTCTAAATCATTTAGATGTATGTGATCCACTTTGATCCTTTAACATCTCTCATTTTGTTTCTTTTCTTTTTATATTGAACCTTTAGCTGTAATTACTAAAGGGTTGGCTGGCAGCAATGATTCCTCTAAGCTGTGTAGCCATGGGGCCACGCAGCCCCTGGCGCTGCCTGGCACAGGAATCACTGCCAGCTGTGCATGGCCGACAGCTGCTGTCCCTTCCCAGAGAGTGACCCTGAGCTGGGAGTTTTTAAAACTCCTGCTCAGAGTAAGCTCTCACTGAGCCTGTGCAGATTCTCTGCGCAGGCTCAGTGGGAGCGCCTCCAGCCGGAGGAGCAGAAGGGGGCCCAGCCACACCACTATGGCAGCCAGGTAAGGGGGCCCTAACCACCCCCCTTCCAACTCCTGGGTGGGGAGGGATGGGGGCCAGAGTTGCTCCACCTGCCTGCCTGTCTGGCCTCACCTCAGTAGGGTGGAGCAGCCAGCCCAGCCTACCCCCAGCCAGCCGCACCTCCCCAGGACGCAGAGTGGGCTGACGCTGAGCTCCAGCATGCAGGGTTGGGACCCTGGAGCAGCCTGCTCCCAAAGGGTTTGGGCCGCTTCACCCCCACCCCCCCCCCGGCCAGGAGGCAGGCCCTTTCGGGCTGGGGGGGGGGTAGGAAAGAAGTGGCCCAAACTCTTTGGGAGCAGGCTACTCCAGGGCCCTGCTCCCACATGCTGAAGCTCAGTACCAGCCTCCTCTAGCCCCCTAGGGAGGCACAGCCAGCTAGGGGTAAACTGGACTGGCTGCTCCGCCCCACTGCCAGGAGGCTGGGCAGGCAGCAGAGCTTGCGGGGAGCGAGATCGGGCCCATGTGGGGGGGCCGCGCAGTGAGCAACATATGTTGCTCAACTGCTTTGGGCCCTTAGAGGGAACATTGTCAGCGTGGTATTTTGGGTAAGATCCAAGCCTATATTGGTCTGTGTAATGTGGCTGACCCTTTGGGGTCAAGAGAACCTATTTCTTTGAAAGAGCTAGTGGCTGTATTGGGGATCAGTGATGGAATGCAGTAAAAGAGGCTAAATATATTTTATGGTGGCTTCTTGATATCCATTGTGGGGGATCAGAAGCATTGTTTGTGACAGGTTGGGGAGTTTATCTCCAGGTAACCCCACCAGTGCTGGGAGAATCTGCTCTCCTTTTAGCAGCTTGCCCTGTTCTTTACATATTCATGTGGTTATCCCAGGAGGGCTGGGTCACAGGCTCCTCAAAGCAAACAAGGACAGGTGACTTGCTCTTGTGACCCCAGACTCTATTTGTGCTATAATTTGCCATAAGCTCTAAGACTGAGAGCATCTCCTCCACATGAAGAAAGTTGTACAGAACCCTGACAGCAGCTCCATTGGGCTCCTTTTCCACTCTGATTTCTGGACCATGGCCTTTCACTGAAAGGAACTTTTCAACCCATGAGGACCTGTCAATCTTTTGGAAGTTATCAGAGACATTATAAGCCAGCAATCTGTGAAATCACTGCTAAAACCTGATCCAGAACCAGGGACATCGCTGGTGCTGGGCACTCCGGGGCATGTGCCCTGAACGCCAGTGTCAGTGCCCCGGATCTCTGGCCCAATCGGGCTGGAGATCCAGGACCCAGCCGCCGGTGGCCGCAGCGGCCCCGTCCGCCGCCCACAGCCGCGACGGCCCCATCCTCAGCTGGGGATGCGGGGCCTGGCTGCCCACGGAGGCACAGTGGTGCCTGGCCCTGTCCCCGGCCAGGGGTGGGGCCTGGGCCATTGACCCGGGTTCCTCCCCCAGCCAGCAATGCCCCTGCCAAGAACATGGTAATGAGTGCAGGGTATAATGTCTCCAACTGTTTTAACTCTCTTTTCCCTTCTAAATACACCTTTAGATATTAGTTACTAAAGAACTGGCAACACCATGACTATTGAGTAAGATCTGGGTTATATGTTAACTTGGCCATGGGACTGGTTTCTTGGGACCAGAAGATCATTTTGTTTGAAGAAACTGGTTTTCTGTAATCACTTGTCATAAAGTTTAGCATCTGGGCAGTAAAACCTGGTGTGACAGAGACCCCAGAAAAGCCTCTTGGATCCCCTCTGTCCACAGCCGGTCAGGACTCTGCTACGGTGGAGTCTCCTCCCATCCAGCATCTGGGTCTCAACGCTCCGTGCAGCCAGCTCCCAACTCCAGGCTCAGAAGGTCCGATCCTTGCTCTGTCTCTTCTCCCTTGGAGGGGGTTTCCTCCCTCCAGGAGGGTCCCAGCCATCCCATTCAGCAGCGACTCTCAGCCAGTGTGGCAATCAGAGAGTTTATTAGCAAACCAGTTCATACAGCAGCAAGGACAGTTGGTATCAGCATCCTCAGAACAACCAGAAGTGAAACCCCCCAGGGGATTAGAGCTACACCCCAGGGCAGGGTCCTTTCTCTTGGACCCCCATTTCCCTACTACCCTTCTTCCCCCTTGGTCCTTTGTTCCCCTCCTTGCTCTGCCCCCCCTCCGCCAATGTTCCCTCTAATTTTTCATAGTCTGTGTGCACAAAAAATTTCTTTTGTGCAAACTTTCAGAACCAGTATGCAAACTTGTGCACACTCCAGTGAGTGTGGTCAAACTTGTGAGTGCAATGAAGCAAGTGTATATGATGCAAATAATATCTAAATTTTATTTTGATATGGTGATGGAAATGATTTTATAAATTACAAAACCTTATTTGAAACAAGCTATTTGAAACCACTGTTTAAAAGTAGCACAAAAATGTTAACACTGTTGAATTTTTTTGTGCATGCTTTATTTTATTGTGTGCATGGGCTTCACAACATGTGTGCGCATGCACACGTGCACAGCTTAGAGGGAACATAGCTCTCTGCCCCCTGGTCCAACCAGCTGAATCCAGTGTGACTAGCTGGGGGGGGGGGGAGGTACAGCCTCCCTAAACACTACCCCCCACCCCCCTAGTGGCCCTACTTCATATCACCCACCTGTGTTCCATCTCCCGAATAGAAAAGAAAGAGGGTCAACACCCCTGTCCTCCCTTATTAACCTAGCAGAGGGTTCCCACTTCTCCACACCTGGGTATCTAAGGCATCTGTGTTTTTGACTTTTTGTTAAGCAGCGTAGTGAGACAGACATATACTTTTGTTACTAGCTAGGTGTATTTTATGGAATAATGACCACTAGTTGGGGTGGGTCTTTCCCATTCCCTAGCAGTTTGTCCTGAGTTCAATGTCCTCAGCTCTAGCTCACTGAGCCATGGTGACAGACCCCTAGGCAGTGGTTTCCAACCTTTTCAGCAACAGGACACACTTCAATGAGACAAAGAATTCCATGGCACACCCACTTTTTTCAGCTGAATTGATTGCTCATAAACATCACATTTACTTTATTGTGGTTCCAGTCTTACTAGAGGGTTTTGCAACATAGTGCATGCAACAGGCTAAAGAAGAAACAAACATATTAATGTCTCCAATTCACTGGGAAAAAATACATGTCTTCTCAGTTTTCCCTTTGGCCACCTGCATTTAGAATAGGGATATCTACAACATGGCCTGTGGGCTGGGTGCAGCCCGCCAACCTCTTCCATCGGCCCATGACTGCATTCTCTCTGGGAGAGAGAGGTCTCTCATACCCAGAACTCCACGATGCTGTGAGAGTGTCAGGTCTTGTGACATCACAGAGTGCTGGGTATGTGAGATTGCTCTGTGAGATGGTGCTCTCTCCCTAACAGAGAAAGGAAGAGAGAGCGGTAACAGGGAGTGCAGTCTCACCTACACAGTGCGCTTGCGATCCTGTGAGTATGCCCTAGTAGAGTGGTTCCCAACCTTTTTTCTGCTGTGGCACACCTTGATACCTTCAAATTTTTTGAGGCACCCCACTGTTAAAAACTCATGAATATTCAAATTAGCTCAAAATAACATGAATATTTTTGAACCATGGCACAGTGGTTTGGAAATGCTGCTATGTGGGGTAGTAGGGGTAGCAGAGCAGGGATGGCAAGACAGGGGAGGTCAGGAGTTATTTGCAGTGGCAGGAGTGAATGTGGGGAGCAGAGCAGGGCAGGGGCAGGGCTGACGCAACCCAGTAAGCCTGGTAAGCATTGCAGAGGGGCGCCAGAAATGGTAGCAGCGTTCCTGGGCAGGGGTGGTCAAAGAGGACAAGGGCAGCCATGTGGGGAACAGCACAAAGGTGCCAAGAGAGGAGAGGGGAAGAGAGAACAGGAATGGCTGGGGGGGGGACCTGGAGAGTGGGACTGTAGGGCAGGGGAGCACGACGCAGCAGCCACTTCCCCCTTTCTCCACAATAGCTCCCTGCCACCCAAGGAAATCCTCATCCCACTGCTGCTCCCTCCTACCCCAGTGGGTCCCGTTGTCTCCTCCGTCAGCCCCCTGCTGCCTGTGATGGACCTTCCCATCACTGCAGGGGCCAGAACTATCCCTCCAGCCCCCAGCTCACCCCCCCCCAACCAAACAGCCACCCCACAACCTCAGCCACACACCCTCTGCTACACATCCACTCCCACCTACCTCTGCTCCACACCCCTCTCTACCCCCCACAGCCCCCAGCAGCCCCCTCAAAGTCCTTACTTTGGCTGTTTGCAGGCTGGCTGACAGGGTGGGAGCTGCCTCCCTGCCACAAACTACTTTGTGGGGCCCCCTAAGGGCTCACTATCAGCCCCCACTGCTACCTTCCCTGTGGCCCCAGTTCCCCCCTGCAGCCCTAACTACTCCAGACAACCCCCCAGGACTTCTTTTTTGTTTTGCTGAACTGAACTAACATGACTATCCCTCTAGAACTCGTAAATTATTCTTGGGTATGATACATCATGAAGCTTGTAAGCTGATCATCTTTCACTTAACATAAATGAGCTAATGCTGAACTACAAAGTTAAAATGAGCATTTTAAAAAATTTTAAAAAGTATGAGCATTAAATAATAAATAAAAAGTGGTAACATTCATGATGGCTCAAAAATAACAAATACCACATTTAAAATTTTGGCAGTCAAATCTCACAAATGTTTCATATAGGCTTGGGTTTATGTGCACTAGACATTTAATACAAATAATTATAATAAATTAAAATAAGTAAAAAAAAGGATCCTAGTGTGTAGCTATAAATGAAAACCACCATATTTCAGTGAAATTCTCTGATGTACTCAAGTTTATAAGACTCTTGCCCCCTCAACAATATTAAATCGCAAGTACAGAAGAAGCTAAAAAATTACTTACAAAAATAATCATACAGCACAGACAGCTGTAATGATTATCTAAGAGGGCAGCACTGTATTTATATGTAGCAGCCTATATGGACCTCCCTGGTAAACTGGTCTAACCAAAGCCAAACGAAAGTTGTCACAAAGTCAAAGGAAAAGGCAAAAGAACAGGTAAAAAAAGAAAAGGAAAAGGCAACATTTCACAAAATTAAAAAATGGCAGAATAAATGGCCACACTGAGGAATTAAAAGCTGAGCCCAAGGGAAAATTCCTACTATTGTGCTGTCTGTTGCTTGCTTCTGCTTTTTTAGCATGTCAAGGTAAAGGTGATGGGCAGATAATGGTGAAATCTGCAATTCAGATGAAGCACAGATCCTAATGATAGTTTGCCTTCATAAGCCAAGAGTGAAAAGTGCTTAGGCTTCCAGCCCTACTAGCTTTTTGCCAGCCCTTCACAGCTCACATGGCTGGGCTGAGCAGGGAGGGAGCTCTAACTCCAGCTCTCTCAGATTCTCATGGCACACTTTGGGTAGTGCCGCGGCACACCAGTGTGCTGCGGCACACTGGTTGGGAACCACTGCCCTAGTATTTTGATTCATGATATGTACGGCCCACCTAGAAGTACATTTAAGTCAAATCTGGCCCACCAAAGCAAATGAGTTTGACAGCCCTGATTTAGAATGTTCACATTTTAGAATCGAAAGACTGATACCTTGCTTTTAATTTGATGATTAATTTTCATGAGTTTTATGAGTTGCAATTTTGGTTGGAGAGAATATTTTTTAAGATGAAACCATGTTTGGTTTGCATTAATTTTCATTCTTTGTACAAAATTTCCTGGAACACTTGGACAGTTCTAATGACCCTTGGCAGAGACTACTACACAGCGCTGCTGAGTGTGAATGGACATGTGGATAAAGAGGGGGTGTGGGGGTGACTGTACTGTCATGCCGTGGATGGATGTGCCCTGGGACCACACCCAGCTACACAAGAAACAGTAGAATAGCTGCTGTTTTTATGAAAAAATTTTAGGTGCTAGACTTCAAAGGGTTGCCTTCACAGAATGGATACATTGCCAAATGAGTGCTCTGAAGCTTAGATAGCTGCTTCCTGTAATTCAGAGCAAACTTTGAGATGTGTGGTCTGACACAGATGTGAGAAGATAAATCATATAACTGATTTGTTTAACACAAACTTTTATTGCATTAAACTGAAGAGCTCAATGGTCCAAAATGTGTCTAGCCTGCAGTGTAAACATACCATGCAAGCAGAAGAAAGGGAGAGAAAATCTGTGTGAAGGATGGACAGGGCAATATTTTAGGGAAACAAGGCTGTATTTTTGCTAGATCTTGACCTCACTAAATCCTACATTACTCCCCATTCCCTCTGTCTGAAAGCTTCTTAAGGGCATAGACACAGATATCCAAGTAACAGAAAGTTACGCAGTTCATTTGCCTGCAAACTTTATTTAGTTCACACACTAAGGAAATCATATTTCCATTCATTGCAGCACCCATTTAAAAATCATTCATCACTCTTCATTATACAGGTATTAATGCAGAAAACTAATTGATATCTTGAGTGACACAGGCCTCCTGAAAGTGCACAAATCAGGGCAAGATGCAAAACCAGGGGCCAAACCCCCAAACCACTGATGAATGATACTTAAACCAGTCTCCCAGTCAATCCTTTAGTAACTACAACTAATGGATTAATATCAAAAGAAAACCAAAAAAAAAAAAAAAGAGATGTTAAAGGGTCAAAGCAAATCACATACATACAAAAAGCAAATCCTTGGAGAACCTGGAGTTTGCAGGTTAGTTCAATTCCTCTGGTATATACCCAGCACCTGTGTGGATCTCAGTCCTTTGTTCAGTTGCAGCAGAATGGTTCCAGAGGAGGTTGTTTGTTGCAGATTGGAGACTGAAGACGAAATGGAGTTGGGGCTGCTGCCTTTTGTCACCTCTGTCCTTCCCCATGCTGTGCAGAGCCCTTACAATCAAAATGGAGTTGAGTCACATGGGCAAGTCCTAATAGCTTGACAGGTTTCTCCGTGGCCCAAATTACCTGGGAGCTTCCCAGTGGGCCATTAAAGACACAATGGAACGGTTGCAGGCATGCATTCTGGAAGTGTCGCCAAATCAAATAATTTGGAACATAAATAGAGCAAACATATTCCTAACTTCTATTACAGATATGACACCTACACATAAACCATAGAATCATTCCTAGCAGATTACACCCTTTTCATTGGTATCAAACATGGCATATCACATATGGATTATTGCAAATATGAAATATTAATATGAAAGATAATCATAAACAATCTCCTAAACTTAGACTTGCAGATATGGGATTGAAAGCTGATTACATTTTTGCATCTCTGATATTTACTCCATTACAGATTAGTGGCTCCTGTAAGTGTTGCTGTTAAGCTGGAGGGCCATCACGTTGGTGTTTCCTCCAGGGTTGTTCTTAACCAATCTTGTGCCCGGTCAAATTGATGTTTCCTGTAGTGTTGCTATTAGTTTGGTCGCCAGCCACTGAGATGTTTCCTTCAGGTTTTTTGGTAATCTGGTGGCCTGTGACGGTGATGTTTCCTCCAGTGTTGGTATTATTCTGGTTACCTGACACAGTGGTATTAGCATTCCCCATGTTCCTGTCAGTGAAGCAGTGTTTACCAGAGACAGTGTTCTGGAATGCAGCTTACACTGTTGCCTTTTTTTCCCTCTGCTTCTGACTCAGCTGAGGTGGATCTACAGTGACTTCACGTCTTACCACCTGCAGCAGCTGCACACCCTGAAACACAAGGAAAGAACACATTATTGTTCATTTCCACTTGTGAAATATATGCAACATTAAAGGTTATGGATGGAGTCAGTAAAGCAGGCTCAGTGCATTCATCCAGCGTGGAACAGGGGCACCTGGAGGCTGGGATTTGCTCCCCTCAGTTGACCAGGTGAGAAAGTTGTGTTAAAATTAAGATGGAGAAAGTCAGTTGGGAACTAAAGTGTTAAAGCTCTTCTGCTACTCTCTCCCCACTTCCAATCTGACCGTGAGCAGTTTAATAGTGAAGTAAGATGGAAGGGCAGAAAAACTCCTAAAACTCTACTGCTTCATTGTGAGACACGTCTCTCACTTTAACATTTCAATAATTCCTGAATAAGGCCATCTGATACCATTTTCCTCTGTAACCCAGTGTGGAAGAAACTAAGTATAGTACCTGGCTAACTCCATTTTGTAAGCAGAAGACTCCATTTCAGCTTGAACAAGGAGTCTCATACCCTGTTGAGCTGGGTAGTGGGGCAAATTAGCTTAAAAAAGAGACAGAAGCAGGAATTGAACTTAGGAAAACAACCAGGTAGCAGACCCCCCATATAAGGGAAGAAGAGCATCTCCTCATTATGGAAAGATAGTACAAGCGTCACGGGACTGGAGAGAAGCCAAGTCACACTAGGTGATATACATGAATATATTATAATAATATATTACCTATATAAGGTAACCCCATCCTTTGTTAGGGGCTCTTGGGTCTTTGTTTTGGCCCCAGAGTCCGCAGCTCTGTATAGTTTTCCAATAAACTTTCTCTCTTTTACTAAGTGTGGCCTCCACTGACTGAACACCCTTAAATTTCCTCCATGCCAGATTTTCCCCTGAATGGAACAAACGCAAGCTAGCCATACTGAAGGGGAGTGGGGAATCAGCAGAGGAAGGGGGAAAATGGAGGACAGGTGAAGCTCCTGTCATCTGTTACTTTAGCAGAACCACAGCTTCAAGCACCTTTGCAATTGTCTATAGATCAAAGTACTGGCTGATGACACCACTTAACATCTTCTAGCATAACAATGGCCTTATCACATCTATGTCCATCCTCCTGAGTCTTAACCATGTGGACTCTTTGATGAGATGTATCACCCAGAGAGAAGAGAAATAATAAAGGTGGTGAGGAGGCATGGTGGGCAGGAGCATCGCTGCCCCAGGGAAGGACCTGGGGCACCTGCCCAGCCCCCTACCTCCTGACCACAGTCCGTACCTCCAGCCCCAATTCAGTGCTTGGGCCTCACCCAGCCTCTGGTGCCTGCCGGGCCTCAGATCCCTGGCTGGGGACAGGGCAGGGAGCGGCAACCGTGGCCACGGGGCTGCCCAGCCTAGGAAGGGGACA
>ML681972.1:3803797-3824297 GCA_007922195.1 Podocnemis expansa
GGAGCGGCAACCGTGGCCACGGGGCTGCCCAGCCTAGGAAGGGGACACAAGCAGCAGCGGCAGGGCCCCAGATCTCTGGCCAGAAAGCGGAAGAGGCAGGGACCATGCCAGAACCCAGAGCACCGGCTCCAGGATTCAGAGCACGACCCCTGTGTGCCAAGTGCCAGCAATGCCCCAGATGGTGGGAGGGGGAGATGTATGTGGGAAAGTGAGCACACAGAGCTCCAGGCATGGGATAGAAGGAGAGGCGCTGGTGTGTGCAATGGGGTGTAGCAACTCTTCCAGCCAGATGGGGAGCCCTCAGTTTCCACAAGAGCCAGAACAACTCCTCACCGGCAGGCAGGATGCACTGTCCTTGGCAGGAAGCCAGGGATAAAAGCCCTGCGGAGGCTTCAACACAGGGTGGAACAGCAGGGGAGCTAGGTTGACTCCCAGATCCCACTAGGAGGATTGCGGGGCCAGAAGGCATCGGTGCGAGGAGGTGTCTCCAGGAAGGGAGGGATTGAGGACTCTATAGTAACCCTGCTCAGCGGGGAGGCTGGCCCTGCCTGGGACTATGGGACTGGGAAGCAGAGAGTCAACGCTACTTGGAGAAGGCCAGGGTCTCAGCTAGTGGGACCGCAGTGTCTACACCACCTGACAGGGGAGCAAAACACCCCCTTTCTGAAAAGACCACGGGTGCGGCCCATCACAGTGTGCAAGGAGTTGTGGGGGAAAAGAGAGGAATGCAATCTGTGCAATGAGCCTGGCAGACAGATGCAATGAAATGCGACCTGCTAGTACTTTCATAGCTTTAAGGCACCTCCAGCTATCTGGAGAGATGCCTTTGCCTGTCTAGAGAGAGAAGTTAAGTAAACAAATCTTAATGGAGAGAGGGCGGTGTGTCTGTTGCAGTGGAGGAGTCAGGAAGCACAGAGTCAAGATGACTTTTGAGAGTTTTACCTCCAAGTGATTTTCCCAGGGAACCAACAAGCAATTTCAAAGACCTGCATCACTCTCGGGGGGCAGCAGAATTTTCAGCATCAAGCTGGATGCAATTTAAAGACCTGTCGTGATGGAAGCTGGACTTTCTCTGGTCACAGCTGTATTCCTTTTTGAGATTTGTCTTCCAAGCTGCCATGGATTTGAGGCAACAGCATCAGGAGCCCTGAAAGGAGAAAGGTGGAGAAGACAAGAGGGAAATCAGGATTGCTTACTCACCAGCTGTTGGCAGAAATGAGCACCCTGCCTCCTGGATTCTACTTCTCCAGCAAAGGAGCTGCTGTGGGGTGAAAGACCAAGGGCAGTGGCAGCTCCTCATATACAGTCCCAGCCTCAGACAGGTGGGGCATCCACCCAGTGTGGGGAGCCCTCACTTCTTCCCTGAGGAGACACTCCGCCTCCAGGTCCCACCCACAGTGTGTCATCTCACAGTCCTGCAGAAATCGCTGTGGATGAGCAGAAATCTCTCTTCTGGGACTACCTAGGGCACCTCCCCCAGTCAGTGGGAGTAAGAATTCATAAGAAAAACTCTTCTCCTTTATATTTTCCATGCCTCCCATCTCAATATTGTGCCTCTTATTGAGGCTATGTCCACACATAGGCAGCTAAATTGATGCAAGTTAAATCGATTTAATAAAATCACCATAAGAATCATTAAAATGATTTAGGTTATATCAATTTAACAGGTCCCCACTAGAAACACAAATTGAACTAGCATGTCCATGGACCGGACTTGCTAGTTCAATTTAGGAGAGGGGCGCCATGGGAGGTACGGCACGATGACTCTCTACAAAGGGAATGCCCCCACCCAATAGATAGAAAAAGGACAGCACACTGGGAAGGAGAAGGACGAAAGTGGTAAATTGAAATAACAGTTAAATCAAAATAACACGCCCACTCAGCGTTATTTTGAAATAACAATTTTGATTTAACTGTCATTTTGATATAATAGTAGGTTTCATTGTATCAAAATGACTTTGACTTTTTTCATTGTATCAGAACATCTCTGTCTGCAGTTGTTCTCTCTAAGCTGATAATGCAGCTGAGCAAGTTATGGATGCAGCTGAGCAAGTTCTCTCCCATTCCTGACCCCGGGTCAGACCCTTTCCCCACTATCCACTGGCTCCCACAAGTGCTTTCATAACTTGCTCAGTTGCATCATCAGCTTAGAGGGAACATTGAAAGAAAGGCATTGCTTTGCTATGAAAATGAATAGCCATCACTCCCTCACTACAGAAAAAGAATGAATCATGAAAATTTCTGCCATCTATGTAGTTGTATTCAAAGGTAGTATATTACTGTAACCCACTCCAGTTCTTAAAATTATTAGCAGATTTTCTGGCTCCACTGCCCCATGTGTGAGAACTGGAAGGAAACTCAACAGGAACAAGCCATTGAATGATAAAATAATAATTCCTCCACTGATAAATAACTTGGGTTGGTTGGACTGTATGTGAACAAATCCAATCAGCTTTCCTAGAAGCATCAATAGACTCACTTACAATAAACCATTGAAATGGTAGCTATTGCCCCCATTATGACTCTAGATATCTTTATTCATTTCTCATTTAAGTTGGACATATTAAACTTGGAAAAGACACACCAGATCATTGTCATTCCTTCTATAAGCACAAGGAAGAGGATGACATCTCAGGTATTCAATGGGTATTGATCTTAGCCAAAAGCCACAGAAAGAGTGCAACTGGAACAAACCCTTGCTTTTTTTTGGTTTTTTTTTTGTTTTTTTTTTCTTTGTGACATTGCAAATGGACTCCTCTGTCAATCAGCTTTGATTCAAATCCTTTGATAGGTGCAATTTCTGTACTCTGTACTAAAGTTCAAAAACTAAATTTTCAAATATAAACTTGAAAAATACCTTAAAAAGTTAAAAAAAGAAAAAAAACAGAACTCACTTTTCATTTTTCATTTTCCACAGCAGCCCATTTTTACAGTTAATAAAAAGTCCTAAATTATTTCTTTCCAGCCCCTTTAGTGGTTTTATTTAATTGTTCCAACTGGTTCTTGTTAATAATTTTATTTATGGTAGACTTTATTTTCCTTCATTTTATTAGTGTCATTTTCCCCCCTCCCCAATTTAGCCATTTTGTACGGATAAGGGCCAAAAATAAAACTAACTGTTACAGGTCTTGAACCCACAGCCCCAAGCTTAAAAAAAGCCACCTTGCCTATAAACTGAGGTACCCAGCCAGCCTCAAAAAAAGAAAATCAACCTGGGTATTCAGGGGATAGCTGAGCTCTCGGTGAGAAGGTTTGGTTTCTACAGAGCTGCAACTGGGAGGTGTGCACATGCGACCACCTCCGATCTCCAGCTGCTGCAGGAAGAGCCATCACTGGGCTGTTAGAGGGCTTCTTTAACATTCCCTTCTTATGCAGTGAAAAGCCCAGACAAAAGCAGCTATTTTTAAAATGCCTGGAGGGCAGAGGACTTCCTGGACCTCTGGTAACCTTACCCCAATCCAGGACCTGGCTCCCTGTTTCTGCCTCACCTCTTCTTTCCTTCCAGCAACCCCACCCCGCTCCTGCTTTCCCTGTGGCAGGATCCCCCTCTTCCACCTGCCTGATGCGAACCCTTCTTGCCTCCCCGTAATACCTCCCCCTCCCCCTTGCCGGTTCTTGCTTCCACTCCTGCCTCTGCCTGACCCAAACCCTTCTCTCTCCCCCACCATCCCCCTGCTGCTTTCCCCAGCATGATCCCTGCCTCTTCCTTGCCTCCGTAACTTCCCGCCTCCCCGCTTAAGCCCTTCCCCCTTGCCTGGAGAGCTGGAGCAGGAGCACAGTCAGGTCCAGAAGGGCAGGAGATTTTGAACGCTCTCAGCCCTAGCCCCGAGGCACAGCACCAGATCAATCAATCATGTCCAGGGCTGCCGGCCTGCGCTGGGGCGAGTGCTGCCTGCACTGGTGAGCAGCGTCTTCTGTGCCAGGGCTCACCAGCGCAGCTTACAGGGAACATTGCTCCCCATCTGAGCCACTTGTGCACCATGGGCTCCTTTATACCTGCTCTGAGGTCTATGGGCTTTGGCCCTGGCTGTCGACTGGGAAGGTTTCTATCCCCATCACTCTTGCTCTGGCTCAATGCATGCCTCGTTGAATTTCCTCCACATAAACAAACCCACAAACACCTCCTCCCCAGTGCCACCTGAACTGCTACGGATGGCCTCTGGCTGTAGCAGATGGGTGCTCCCTGGGGCAGTGAAAGGGCTGGTTGGAGTGGGCCCACGAATCTCTCAGCAGGGGGCACACAAGCCAGGTGAGATTTCTAAGATCCAGCATAGGTCTTGCAGCCTGAGTGTAGAGGACAGATCATGAAGACCAGCCACCCTCCCACTGTGAGATTCCAGCCAGTGTCCTGGCTCCTGGCACTGCAGGAGACAGGCAGCTCCTTGGTGAACGTCTTCTGTCCTGCGTCAGCACTGCGGAGTGAGCGCCTGCCTCAGAGAACCGGGAGCTCCCCATAAGATGCTCCAAAGTGCCTAAGGCAGTGACAGGACTTTACGAGGCCCTAATCTGGTGCTGAGGAGGAAGACACCCCTCTGGGTGCTCGGGAGGGCATGACCAAATTTCTGGAGCCCTGAGAATGGCCAACACGCTGATGCCCCAGGCGATTTTCAGCAGCGAGCAGAGCTGAGGGAGTCAGTGCACGCCCAGTTTGCTAGGCATCTGCCAAAATGGGCTCCCCTTCCCTGGTTCATTCCTGGTCAGTGTCATGGCAACCGTAAGTCTAGGTCAGGCCTCACCTACCGACCCTGATGGACATGTAGGGGAATCAGCCACCTCTTCCCAACGACCGTCCATGACATCTGGGCGCCCAAACCCGTTCAGGTTTTTAGGCGGGCGAGCCCATCCCCACACTGGACCTGCAGGCTCAGAGACATACATGGATGATTCAACGTCTTGTTAGCCTGTGTGAGAGTGATCAGTCTGACTACGTCCTGCCCCACCTCGAGGCACTGCACCTGCAGCCCCAGCAATGTCCCAGCTCCAGAATAATAACAGTCGGGACAGGAGCCAAAGAATGAAGTTCTGAGTAATTGAACTTTCCTTCCAGAGAAATTGCCTAAGTGTAGCAGCACTCAGGGCATGTCAGCTCCTTCTGATTCACACCTTCCCTGCAAGCAGTAAGTCTTCCACAGAACTCCCTTGGCAGGTTATTAAGTTTTGTGTCTCCACCCTGCGACTCTCACACCTGGCCCCTTGCCAGACGTAGACAATAGCATAGAAGAAGACTGTCCCTGCCCGATGGTCCTTCTGGTGGACCTTTCAAGCAGATCATGGCTAATAGCTGCTCCTGTGACTCCTCAAAGGATACAAGGCCAGTTGACTTGCTCGTGTGACCCCAGACTTCATTTGTGCTATAATTTGCCACAAGCTCTAAGACTGAGAGCATCTCCTCCACGTGAAGAAAGTTGCCCAGAACCCTGACAGTATCTCCATTGTGCTCCTTTTCTGCTCTGATCGCTGGACCATAGCCTTTCACTGGAAGGAACATATCAATCTTTTGGAAGCTATCAGAGACATTATAAGCCAGCAATCTGTGAAATCACTGCTAAAACCTGATCCAAGAACATGGCAATGAGTATAGGGTATAGTTTCTCAGACCGTTTTAACTCTCCTTTTCCTTTCTAAACACACCTTTAGATATTAGCTACCAAAAGATTGGCAACACCGTGACTATCGGCTAAGTTATATGTTAACTTAGCCATGGGACTGGTCTCTTGGGAGCAGGAGATCGTTTTGTTTGAAGAAATTGGTTCTCAGTAATCGCTCATCATAACATTTAGTGTCTGGGCAGTAAAACCTGGATATCTGAGGGGCCTGTGTTTTTGACTTTCTGTTAAGCAGCGTAGTGAGACAGACATATACTTCTGTTACTAGCTTGGTGTATCTTATGGAATAAGGACCACTAGTTTGGGGTGGGTCTTTCCCTTTCCTTAGCAGTTTGTCCTGAGTTTGATATCCTCAGCGCTGGCTCACTGAGTCACAGTGACAGGCCCCCTAGAACAGCGGTTCCCAACCTTTTCAGTACCAGGGCACACTTCAATGAGACAAACAAATCCTTGGCACACCCACTTTTTTCAGCTGAATTGATTGCTCATAAACATCACATTTGCTTACTTTATTATGGTTGCAGTCTTAACAGAGAGGTTTGCACCATAGTGCATACAACAAGCTCAGGAAGGATCTAAAGTATGAATGTCTCCAATTCACTGGAAAGAATACACGTCTTCTCAATTTTGCCCTTTGGCCATCTGCATTTAGAAAAGGGATAGCTAAAATGTGGCCTGCAGGCTGGATGCAGCCTGCCAACCACTTCCATCCGTCCCATGACTGCATGCTGCATGACCACACTCTCTCCCTGAGAGGGAGGTCTCTCGTGTACAGGTCTTGCGACATCACAGAGTGCGGGGTATATGAGATTGCTCTGTGAGACCGCGCTCTCTCCCTAACAGAGAAAGAGAAAGTGGTAACTGTGGTGTTTTGGACTACCTAGGGTCGTTGGGGTTGTCATAGTGATAAATGGGAGAGTCTTTTAGGTGCTAGGAAAACCTGTCTGTCTCCTCTCTCTCTCTCAGTTCTCTTTCAGTAAAGACTTCTTATACAGCTCTGAATATGCTGTCCTCCTTATTGGATTATAATTTCCCTTAAAACTCCACATCTGTCGACAGAGGATGGGATTTGTGATGGAGTGGCTATCCTCAACAATCCTGGCAACTTTGGAAAACCAGAATACAATGGAAGAAGCAAAACTTTATTTTACTGCTTGCATGGGGGTTGGGTTGTAGCTGTGAAATCTCATCTGTTTGCCTAAGGGCTAGCTGGCTATTCTGAAAGCTGATCTGCCTGCTGTTAAGAGAAGAGACAAACAATAACCACAAGAGGGCATCATGGCTTTACTTACTACAACCTTTGAAGCATATGATCATTCGGCAGATTCCTGGCAGACGTATACATCTCAATTTCAAAATTTTGTAATAGCAAACGACATAACTGATGAGAAGAAGGTACCAGTTTTTCTAACGGTCATTGGAGTTAAGACTTATAATTTGCTATGTGATTTGCTTTATCCAGAGAAGCCAGAGCAGAAACCTTACAGGGACCTAGTGGAAGTTCTGGGAGCACATTTTATCCTAAAGCCACTAGTAATTGCAGAGATGTATAGGTTCTACCAAAGAGACCAAGAGGAAGATGAATCAGTTGCACAATTTGTAGCAGCTCTGAGGAAGCTGGTAGCACACTGTGACTTCAAGAATATGTTAGAGGAAATGCTGCGTAACAGGCTGGGGTGTGGCCTGCACAGTGAATCAACACGAAAACGCCTATTGACTGAAGGTCAACTCACCTTGCAGAAGGCTGTGGAAATTGCAGTCTCCATGGAATGCGTCACCCAAGACATGCAACAGGTCGGGGTCAGTGTCCGTAAAGTATCCCTACAACCTGCCCCCAGGGCACCGGGGAGACAAGAATGTTACCGGTGTGGGAAGCAGGACCACCTCGCATCTGAGTGCCGGTTTAAAGAACTACTGTGTCGACAATGTGGTAAGAGAGGGCACATTGAACGTGCCTGCAAACAAAGGAAGGGTGAGCCAAACAGAAGAGGCAGACCTGAGAAAAATGGGCCGTCAGTTTGGCGGACTAAGAGGGAAATTCTGCATGCAGTAGAGCAGAATACAGGTGATCATAGTGACACCCAATTGGAAGATGAAGATTCCCTCCATGTTTTGTCTATAACAGCTGGCCCATGCAAATTCTGGGTGACACCTGTGTTGGAAGGCAAACCTATACGGATGGAACTGGACACTGGCGCAGCAGGTTCGTTAGTTTCTAACCTTGTGTATGAGAAGGACTTTAGACATCTGCCACTTAAGCCGACAGTAGTCGTTTTGAAGACATACTGGAGAGACTGTTCCACTGTTGGGTACTATTGATGTGAAAGTAGAACTCAATGGACAGACCACAAAGCTACCACTGTTTGTGGTAAAGGGGAATTACCCAGCCCTAATGGGAAGATCTTGGATCAGGAAAATCCAACTCGACTGGTTGCAAGTGCATCAATTGACTAAAGAAGAAATGAATCTAGCAGCGGTACTAATAAAACATGCTGCTGTTTTTGGTGAAGGCTTAGGTAGTATGAAGGGAATCACTGTGAAATTAAATATAAAGTCTGATTGCCAACCAAAATGTTTGAAGGCCAGGATGGTGCCATTTGCCATCAGACCCAAGGTGGAAGAAAACTTGGAGCGGTTAGTCAAAGAGGGAGTCTTGCTGCCAGTTACTCACAGCCAGTGGGCGACACCCATTGTCCCAATAGTGAAGAAGGATGGCTCCATTCGGATTTGTGGAGATTTCAAGGTCACTGTCAACCCAGTGTTATGTGCAGAACAATATCCTCTTCCCCGCATTGAGGACATCTTTGCAGGTTTGGCTGGAGGACAAAAATTTAGCAAGATTGATTTGAGTCAAGCATACTTACAGATGCATGTTAAAGAAGAATCTCAAGAATTGTTGACAATCGTAACACATAAGGGGTTGTACAGATACTGTCATTTACCTTTCAGCATTACTTCAGGCCCAGCTTTGTTCCAAAGGGCAATGGATCAGATTTTGAGTGGTTTATCAGGTACAGTGTTATCTGGATGACATCCTGGTCAAGGGCAAAACTGAGGAGGAACACCTTACGAACTTGGAAGCTACTCTGCAAAGACTGGAAGAGCATGGTCTACGTGGTCACAGAGACAAATGTAAGTTTTTCCAGCCCTCAGTTGAATATTTAGGACATATAATTGATGCTGATAGTATCCATAAGTCTCCAGCCAAGGTTAAGGCTATTGTGGACGCTCTGCTACCTCAGAACGTAAGCCAACTTCGCTCTTTTTTAGGCTTATTAAACTATTATGGCAAGTTTATTCCACACTTAGCGATGCTCCTGAAACCCCTACATGAGCTTCTGGGGCCGAAAGAGGCCTGGAACTGGACTGAAGCCTGTGATGTTGCATTTAATGAAGCTAAATGCTCACTGGTAAACTCTAAGGTTCTGACACATTTTGACCCATCCTTGCCCCTACAGTTGGCTTGTGATGCTTCCCCTTATGGAGTTGGGGGTGTATTGTCACATATTATGCCTTCTGGTGAAGAGAGGTCGATTGCTTTTGCTTCACACTCCTTGACTAAGGCAGAAACTAACTATGCCTAAATTGAATGCAAAGCACTAGGCATTGTTTTTGGCATTCAGAAATTTCACCAGTACCTGTGGGGAAAGAAGTTCACACTTCTCACTGACCATCAACCCCTGACATCAATTTTGGGGCCACACACAGGCACCCCACATTTGGCTGCTAGTCGGATGCAACGATGGGCATTGATACTTTCTGGATACACATATGAAATCAAGTACAGGCAATCCTCTTTGCATTGCAATGCTGATGGCCTTTCAAGGCTACCCTTACCGGGACACCATCAGGATCAGGGCCAGGAAGGAATCTTTTACTTTGAACAGGTGGAAAACACACCCGTCATGGCTTCTCAAGTGAAGAAAGCAACACGGGTTGACCCAGGACTCTAATGAGATATGGATTTCGTGATGCATGGAACGTTCTTACCTGACTCTCAGGTCTCTCCTGACCTCCGCCCCTATGTGTCTAGGACGACAGAGTTATCGACCCAATCCAGGTGTTTGTTGTGGGGTATGCATGTTATTATCCCACCTTCATTAAGACCACGTTTGTTGGAACAGCTCCATTCAAGTCACTGTGGCATAGTGCGCATGAAAGAAATTGCACGGAGCTATTTCTGGTGGCCGGGCTTAGACAGGGCCATTGAAGAAACGGCTAGAGCTTGTACCTCGTGCCAGAGCATCCGGAACGCACCTCAGTTGGCACCTCTTCACCCATGGGATTGGCCCGAAAAGCCATGGCAACATATCCATGTTGATTTTACTGGCCCATCTGAAGGATGTATGTTTTAATTGCTGTAGATGCCCATTCAAAATGGCCAGAAGTCTCTGTAATGCAGTCCACTACTACGGAAAGCACTATTCAGACCCTGCGTGGCTTTTTTAGTTGTTACGGTCTTCCAGAACAGCTGGTGAGTGACAATGAACCACAATTCGTTTCTCAGGATTTTGAAACTTTTATGAAGCCCAATGGAATACATCACATCAGGTCAACACCGTATCATCCTTCCACCAATGGACTTGCTGAAAGGTTTGTACAGACTATGAAGCAAGCTCTAAAATCTGCAAAGGGACATTCACCTCTTCATAAGCATCTGGAAAGCTTCTTGTTGTCCTACAGAAACACTCCACAGGCTACAACTAAGGCATCTCCAGCTTTTCTTATGATGGGACGGCAGTTGCGCTCTTGCTTTGATTTGTTGAAACCACGAGACACACGGCAAGTGGTTCAATGCCAACAGCAGGACCAGGTCAGCAGACATTCACCAAGAACAAAGGGCCGCACCTTCAGTATTGGACAGCCAGTTCTTGCTCGAAACGATGCTTCAGGAGCTAAATGGGTCCCAGCAACGGTCATTGCCCAGACAGGACCTGTTTCCTACTCTGTCCAGACAGCGAGTGGCCTAGTTTGGCGACGGCATGTAGGTCAGCTGCTTCTCTGTCATATCCACCCAGAAGATGCATCTCCAGCAGACATATCTGACTTCACCCTTACTGATGATAGAAAATCAGAGCATGAAACTACTATTTCTGTCTCTCCTGCTCCAGCCACCCCATCAACGCCTTCAGCCTTCCTGGACCAACCGGACACAACATCCTCTCCGGTTCCGGCTATTTCCCCAGTACCTGTGATCCCACCACCACCAATACCAGCTTGTGGGGTGGGCACACCAGAAGTTCGCCATAATCCACCTCACGACAGAAGGCCTCTTAATCGGCTGGATCTTTAGCTAGTGGTGACCCTCTCTTCATGGGGCAGAATAATTCCCCCGGGGTTCGCCGGGGATGGGGCAGTCTATCCCATACACGCCATCTCACTTTAACTCTTTGGCCACCTGTCTTTAGAATGTTCATGTTTTAGAACTGAAAGACTGATTAATTTCCCCAAGTTTTACGAGTTGTAATTTTGGTTGGATAGAATATTATTTAAGATGAAGTCATATTTGTGTTACCCTGATTTTCATTACCTTTGCCCAAAGTTTCATGGTGCAGTTGTACAACTATCCCGGCACATCAATGTACTGCGACACACCCAAGGAAAACCAGTGTTGCCTTATGCTCTCCTTCCTTCTTCCCTAGGTTCTCTCTCTTCCCTCCTTCCACCAGGGACCTACCCAAGCCTCATCCCTTCCAATACGCAAGGAAGTTCACCAGTAACACCCCTCCCCTCATGGAGCAGGCATTATATATGACGTCCGCCTTGTATCTTGGCAAAGTGGTCATCTTCTCCCCTCATCAGGAACTATGCAGATTCCCTCATATTGGCCCATCATAGCCGGGACCCAGCACCTACAACCCACTGCTAGAGATGAGTCAACCAGTCGTGATATGAAGATTGACTGCCCCTCCACATACAGGTTGAGAGGAGAAGTAAGAATATCTTGCGAGTCACGTGCCCTCCCCAGTGCTCCGATTCCAGAGCTTGGGAGTATGATCCTTTGGGGGGACCTGACCTGTTTACAGAGATGGCTGGATACCCCTTCCCTCGCTTCAGCACATCTCTCCCTACATGAGTCCATAAACCAGGAGAGTAGAATATGGAGGCAAGGAGAGAAATGCACACTTAGCCTTAAATTTACATAAGCCACTCCCAGCACCCCGCGACAGTTTCTCGCCACCTCTGTCTCAGGTCATACCCCCACCCCTATGGTCGGGGATGACCTGCCAAGCGTCTAGGCTTCATTCAGAGCCTTCCCTCCAGGGCCTCCATTGCCATGTGTGAACAGTTGGAGGAGTGGGGTCCCCATCCACTCCCTCGTCACTGTTTTTTCCTCCTACATTATCTTCCTAATGGAGGCAGGATGTCTTAGTTTATGGCGCCCCTTATCAATCCTGGCCATGGCATCTTCTGCCAATACCTCAGTGGGGAAAGGCCTTTGCCAACCCCTGTTTGGAAAAGGGGCAATGTGTTCCCTGCCCCTTGGTTGGTAACCTAACCCGACTGATTCCCTTTGGGGTTAATGCCACAAGGTCAGCAATTATTCCACCCCTGCTCATCGCCTGCGGTTGTAGGAGCCTGTTGCTCTGGACCACGGGTGCCTTTCTTAGGAGTCGATTCTACTAATAGAAGAACAACCCTCTTACACTAGACTGTCTTGCTGGTGACAAGGATGCTCTTTTGCTATTATGATATAGCAAAGTTCCCTGGTAATGGACCAGAACCACCTTTGTTGGAGTTCTAGTCTTCTGAGAGAGTGGCAAATGAGCCCTCAGCACTCTCATACACATCTTCTCTTGAAGATTTTGCACTTGGTGGCATGTCTGTAGGCTTTCGCCTGGTGGCCCACTGCTTCTTCACCCAATTTTGGGTGCTGTGTCAATGGTGGATAGCTGTGGTGATGGTGGATAAGGTTCTAATTGTGCCCACCTTCCACAATACGGCTAGCAGTTACCTAATACTGAATGTATCCGAGCAGTGCTCAAAGAAGAACGGTGGATTACTTACCACTAACTGTCCTTTTTTGAGATGGGCTGCTCGCATACATTCAGGGCCCTCCCACCGTCCCTGATACTTGGAGTTTGCTGTAATAAGGGACTGAGGGGCTCAGGGTGGGGCCATCTATATATAGCCATGGGAGCGGCCAGAGGAGGTATTGACCCCTGACCCTACTATGACACGCTAGGGCTAAAAAGTTTCCAGCCAGTTGTGCGCTGTGGCACCTAGACACTTAATACTGAATGTTTGCAAGCAGCCTATCTCGAAGAAGGATGGTTACTGGTAAGTAACCCACCAATAAAATACACATTTTAACCTAATATTTCTACTTAAACTAACCTCATAGTCCCAACAAGTTTATGCTCAAGGTGCGTGGCTGTTAGATGTTTGCACAGCCAATCTTTGCCTAAGGCCAGGCAGGGCCCAGATCTTGCTTAGAGTTGTTTCCAGATGGAGAGTCCCAGGCCAAAAGCCCCTAAAATCCTAGGTGTCTCTCTTTGTTCTTCTTCAAGTGCTGCTCGGATACATTCAGTATCAGGGTGTAAGTGCCGCAGCGCACGATTGGCCGGAAACTTTCTTTAGCCTTAGCCTGTCAGAACAGGGCTGGCAGCCAAAGCCCCCTGGCCACCCCGTGGCTGTATATATGGCCGCAGCTCTGCCCCTCCCTAGTTTTCTCTTTTTGGCCCTCAGCAACACTTTGGAACAGCCTGTTTCTTGCTTTTGCAAGGGCCTGTTTCTCCGCTCTGTTTCATGAGCGTTTTCACTGGAAGATTTGTTTGTGGACATTGCCAGCGCTCCTACTGAGTCCTTCCAACAGAAACTCGAACCCGAGGGACAGCTCCCATAGGAGGTATCTTAAAGGCCTGGGTGAGTTTCACTGGGTGGATTATGGTCCATCTGCAGATCTTTAAACAAAGTACTCAGGAAGACAGGGAGAGAAGGCTGCATAATATTGCCCAGGAACGGTTCCTGCAGCCAACGCCGGGCACCGGTGCCCTCTCATCGCCACTCTTCGGCTATGAATAAAAGCTGTGCTTGGCCTCTAACATGGCACTGTGTGCTCAGTCGGCACTGGGGCCTTCTGGGTGCTGCTCTTCAGCTATGCATAAAAAGCTGCAATTGGCCTTTAACTCAGCACTGTGTGCTGGATTGGCACTGGAGACCTGTCGGCGCCACTCTCCGGTTGTGAATAAACTGCCGTGATCGTCATTTGGCTCAGCACCATCTTGGTGCTGTGTGACCTTATCCCCAGTATCTCCTCTACAAAGAAAAGGGCCGGAGCATCTGAGCACCATGTGTTGGTGGCAGTGCCTTAGGCCAGTTGGCACCAACTCCTCTCAGTGCCGCTCCCAGCAGAGGACAAGTAAGCACACTTCACATCACCTTCAGCACTGAAGTGCTGGTGCTGCTCTGGCTCTCCTCTCTGGTGGGGTGAGGGCCAGAGCCTATCATGGTGCTTTCCACACAGGATGACCTTAAGCTGGCAGAGGCTCTTCGGCTGTGAAAACGCAGCCAGACCATTGAAGCAAATGGTAAGTCCACCTTCCTTTCACTTTACCCAACACTGGGAGGAGCTGCTCACTCCTTGGCCCTGTGTCACTGCGGAACTGAGGGCTCTAACCCCTGTGGCGCTGACACCTTGCCTCAGTGCTGCAAGAAGGTCCAAGAGTGCATGCCTCAGGCCCGGCCTTCTACTGAAGGGTTCCCTGTACCAGCTTCTTCCCGGTACCACACTCGAAGCTGGTTACCTCCCAGTGAGGCCTCGGAAGGGGAATTCCAACTCAGTACCACGGCCCTATGAGAGGGCATCCCGGTACCGGACTTATCCCTTCCCCCAGCTAGATCCAGGGTCTTACAGAGAAGACCCTACCACACTTCAGCCCCCTTACCAGGTCACACCCCTCAAGGGGAACTCAAACCCTTTATTCAACCTGGAGTTTGCATCTTCTCCAGTTGCCATTACTATCCCTCTTCATACTCATGTCCTTAACATCACTGAGACACACTGGCCTGAGCTGTCCTGGTTTACCCCGGGTCCCCAAGGGTCCAGGGGGTCTGACCTCCCGAGTCAAAGGCCTATTCAACTTCAGCCTTTCAACTGAGAATTGCTAACCATTAGGCCTTGTTTAACAGATATTCCCTAGATCTGTGTAATGCTATGAAGGGTTTTAGCAGTTTCCTCCCACAAGAACACTTTGAGGATTAGGATGCCTTCATCGAGGAAGGCACCTTGGCCTCATGCAAAGTCCTTACAGTGGCATGGGATGCCTCAGACATGGCCAGCTGCGGCATTGCTACAGCCGTGGTTATGCACTGAGTGGCCTCTACCAGGACTTACAGCAGTCTACATTAGACCTTCCCTTTCAAGGGACAGTCTCTCTGTGTTCGGGCCACTGACTCCCTGATCTGTGGCAACTGTGACTCTAGGTTAGCCCTCAGAGCCCTGGGTATGCTTACTCCCCAGGTGCCTCAATGTTCTCCTAGCCCACCACGACCCCATGAATGCTTGGGATGAGTGCCCTCATGGTAGCCTCCCCCCCCCCCCAAGTGAAAGGGCTACCCTTTACGGGTCCTTGGACTGTGGGTTGATGATCCTTTTCTCCCATTGAAGGTAATCAACTCCAGTACGGTCACCTCTCCCTCCATCAAATCCAACTCTTGAACTTCAGGGCAGCACCCTAAATCGCTTGTGTTAAACGCCCCCTCACAATCGGCCCCACCTCTTCCTCTTCTCCAGTAATAATGCATCTCCCTCTCCCCTACCATACCCTTTAGGTCAAGTAAGGGCTGGGCAACCAGAGAATTCTCCTCACATGCGCTCGGTTCTAGTTGCATTTGCCTTTGGAGCCTTGGTGGAAATCCGGGGGTGATAGAGGTATGAGAAGGGGATACATGATGCCCCCCCCAACAGCTGCTCTACGGCCCTTACCCAGGGCTACTGCCTGCTGGGACATGTAGGGGAGAATACCTACTCCCCATCCTCTTACCCAGAGACTCCTCCTCCCCCCCCCCCCCACACCTTGTCCAATGCTTCCCCAGTCAGGTACACTGGGATGTGTATGCCGCCGCTTCACTGGCCCCAGGAGCATTTCTTATATGTGTTGGCCTGCAACAGATCTTGGGGGAAATTACTGTGGGATGGTGTAGCCCACCTACCAGGTGGTAGGTAAGAGGGCGAGCTTGTACCCACTTATCTGCTACCTTTTCCCTCCTCACCTCCCCAGGCGGTCCCCTTTTTATTCTCAGGGCCATGGTCTTCAGACTCGTATTAGCTCTGTTGCTTGAGGCATCCTTGAGCTCCACTGCAGGCGTTTTGCCTCTTCAGCTCCCACCTCTCCTCCCCAAGGACATTCACCACATCTCATTGGTCCATCCGCCCACAGGCAAACCTTGCATTTAGCCCTCTGCTGGAACCCCCCTTGCTCTGGTGTCTCCTTCCAATCAGGCAAGGGACGCATTCTGTAGAAAACCCCAGGCAGCCATATAGGAGCTGCCTTGACCTTTCTATGGCATCCTCCTCCTCCTAGATTCACAATGAGGGGAGATAGTAAAGGTTAGAACTCTTAAACCCCATTGATATTCATACACCTGAGTGAGCCTGTTTGAGGACATGTGGTCCTTAGCTCACAGTTAGTACCCTTGCAGGACTCTGGCTCCTGAGGGAATTTGCAAAACCCTTAGCAGGCTGGAAGGCCGGACGCCTTATGGGTGACGCTTTCATAATGTCCCCTAATGCCCTGTGTTCCTTAGAGGACACAGTGGCTTCCCCTTGTTTTTTCCCTAACTAGGGGTTGCAATAATAACACCCGTCCCCTCTTGGAGTAGGCATTATAGACCACGTCCACCTTGCATTTTGGCTAAATCATCATCTTCTCTCCTCATCAGGAACTATGCAAGATCCCTTGTAGTTGGCCCATTGCAGCTGGGACCCAACACCTATTCCTGCAGCTAGAGATGAGTCAACCAGCTGTGATATGAAGGTTGACTGCCTCTCCATAGAAGTGAGAGTGAAAATATCAGGCAAGAGAAGTGAGAATATCATGCGAGCCACATGCCCCGCCCCCAAACACTCGGATTCTGGAGCTTGGGGGCACGACACTTGGGGGTGACCTGGCACGTCTATAGAGATGGTCGGATACCCCTTCCCACTATTCAGTACACCTCTCCCTTCGCGAATCTGTGTATCGGGGGAATAGAGTATGGGGACAAGGGAGAGAAATGCGCACCTATCCTTGGGGTTGTGTAAGCCCCTCCCAGAACCCTACGATGGTTTCTCACTGTCCCTGTCTCAGGTCATTCCCCTGCCTCTTTGGTCGGGGACGTCCTAACATGGGAATTTCAAAAGGGATAGCTGTGTTAGTCTAGTCCAATAAAAAAACAACAGAGTTGTGTGGCACTTTAAGACTAACAGATTTATTTTTTGCATGAGCTTTCGTGGGAGAAGATCCCACTTCAAAGCATCTGAGGAAGTGGGATCTTCTCCCACGAAAGCTCATGCAAAAAATAAATCTGTTAGTCTTAAAGTGCCACACAACTCCTTGTTGTTTTTCTAACATGGGAATTCAATCACCTTTCCCCCAGTTTCTCTGTTTTCACTTCCTGGTCATTTAACATTCATGACCTCTGCCATTTGGCTTCTTTCCTGATGCTAGGATGGGTGTACCTAAAGGTCCCCTATTTTCTTACTGTAACCCATGGAGGGCTTCTAAAGAAGGGCCTTCCGGGGATCCGCATTTCTTTCCTTACAACAACCTCCTTGACGGAGTGTCTCTGACACTTTGGGCCCCAGAGATGGGCCTGCCCAGCGTCTAGACCTTATTCCAGGGCCCTCCCCACCAGGCCCTCCATTCCCATGCTTCAACGGATGGAGGGGTGGGGGTCCCCACCTACTCCTTCCTCTTTATTTTCTTCCTATGTTATCTTTCATATGGAGGCGAGATGCCTTAGTTTAGGGAGCCCTTATCAATCCTGCCCTTGGCCTCTATTGCCAGTATGTCAATGGGGAAAGGCCTTTTGCCTATCTCCTGTTTGGTCAAGGGGCGATGTGTTCTCTGACCCAGTCTTGGTTAGTAACTTAACCCAATTTACCTCCCTTTGAGGTTAGGGCAGCAAGGGCGGCCATTATCCCACCCTTGCTCATCACCTGTGGCTGTAGGAGCCCGTTGCTCTGGGTCATGACTGCCTTTCTCAAGAGTCGATTCTGCTAGGGAAGGTCAACCCTCTTATTTAGATGGTCTTGTTGGTGACAAGGATACTCTTTGCTATTGTGATATAGTGGGCTCCCCAGTAATGAACCGGGACTGCCCTCTTGGAGTTCTGGTCTCCTGATAGAGTGGCAAATGACCTCTCACCACTCTCATGCACGTCTTCTCTCGAAGATCTTGCACTTAGTGATGTGTCGATAGGCATTTGCCTGGTGGCCCACTGCTTCTTCGCCCAATTTTGAGTGCTGTGCCGTTTGTGGGTGGCCGTGCTGGCAGCGGATAAGGCTCTAACTCCGCCCACCTTCCACAGTGTGGCTAGCAGTCACCTGCTACTGAATGTATCCGAGCAGCACTCGAAAAAGAATGGTGGGTTACTTACCAGTAACTGTCCTTTCTCTCCCTGCTCGACCCCTCCCTTCCTGGGCTGAGGTGATTCCTTTGTCTCCTCACAGACACTGCCATTAGCAGAAGGTCCTGGGTTCAATTCCCAGGGGGTTGGACTCGATGATCTCATGAGGTCCCTTCCAGCCCTATAATTTGATTTGATTAGCATACATTTCTTCTTCGGGCGCTGCTCGGATGCATTCAGTAATAGGTGTCTCCGTGCCAGAGCACCAGATTTGTCGGAAAACTTTTGTCCTAGCCTGTCAGGAGAGTGCAGGCAGCCACCCCCCCCCCCACACCACCTAGTGGCTATATATACAGCTGCCTCCCGACCCCTCCCCAGTTTCATTTCTTCCACCTTGTGTGTCAGATCTGGAACGTCCGCTCCTTGCGAATGCAAGCAGCCTGTCCTCCTTCTATTAGCTTTTCACCCGACTGGGAGAACCTTTTTGTGGACATAGTTCCACCACAGGAGTCTTCCACGGAACATCGCAGACCACCGACTAACTTGCCAGGGTTCAAACCCTGCTCCAAGAGCAGCAAGGCCTTCCCTCAGGACAATCCCCATGGGAAGTGCCTCAGGTGCCTAGGCAAAGACCACTTGGTCTCAGCCTGTTCCCTGTGTCTGTCCTTCAAACCTTGGACAATCAAGGAGAGGGAACAAAAGCGCTGTGCCCTAGCCTCTGAACAGGCTCGGCACTCTTCACCCGAGGCTTGATATGGCAATTACCAAGGCCATTTTTCTTCCCTCACTCTCTTGAGGGACCAAAAAAATAGACTGAGAGAGAGAGAGAGAGAGAGAGAGAGAGAGAGAGAGAAGGGATGTAAGAGAAAACCCATTTTCTGATGTGCTCAGAAATTCAGAGGCCTGTATCCTCCATGGGAATGCCACCTGGAACATTTCCCAGGATGGAGGTAATCCACCTTGATTGGTTTCTCTAAAACCTAGGGCACTGCTGCAGTACCGCAGTTGACACTCCAAGAGTATCTTCATTTCCCAGGTGGGTGGGAGGAGACTGCTCCTCCTCCTGTAACCCATATCTTTTGGGATAGTTCTGCCTTAACATGACCCTATCTCCAGCGGACACATAGGTGCAGTGAGTTGAGACAATATCATGTCTGGTGGTGCCCTAGGCACCCGAATCTTATTCCTGATATTCAAACTCCATCAGCCCTCTGGCCACATCAACTAAGTAGCCAAGCGGTGGTATTGCATTTGTTTCCTGCCTTCCCTTCTCCCATCCTTCACATATCCCTTGTCCTCCGGGCAGTCTTCCAGGTGCTGTAATCCTGAAGAGAATGTAAGGCCCAATAGGCCAGCTCTCTCTGTGAGCCCTCACACTTACCGAGGTACTTATAGGTACCAAGCCAACAGCAATGCCTAAGGCTACCATGCCACCTTATAGGTGCTAGTGATCTGAAGTGCCCTTCCAGCGGTAATCCTCCGGGTTCTTACACTATACACGGCTGGCAGTTTGCGCTTTCATGTGCTTAACCTAAGAACCTTTGGCCCAGCATGCCAGGTGCTACTCATCACACCACCTTTGGCTTTCTGGCTTCATCGTACTAGCATGAAGTGTCTTCTTCTAGACCCTTCTTGACTGAACTCGGTAGTCTTTATTCCCTCATGCTCCAACGTACTTTAATTCTTACACCCTTCGGCCATGTACCTTAAGGTCCCGTCCGTGACTAGTTCAAGGGATAACGTTCATCCCTTCTGTGGCTATCTGCGTATGCTGCAGTTGTCATGGCTAGGCCCATAACCCCTTAGCTTCCAGCAATTCTCGTGTAAGTCCACGCTGAAGGTCCCCTATGGCCAGTCTTTTACTCTCTGGCCTTCATACCTTATGCTATACCACTAGATACAGCAATTAATGCATTTCCTCCGTGTTAGTCGTGTTGCACTGTCTCAACTTTCCTTTAAGGTGACGTTAGTCCATTCAGCCCACGCACGCTTGCTTCGGCTGGATTGGACCTAACCCCTGCTGTGGGTTGGCCCCACAGTTGTTGATTCTCTTTCGCTAGGCCAAGAGCCTAGATGGCCTCTTGGCTCCTGTTAGAACCTCGTTCGCTGGACTTCTTCCCTTCTGGGGTGGTTTGCCGTGCTGTAGGTGGAAAAGCCAACTACACCCGCCGTCTGTCAGCATGGCTAGTAGTCACCTATTACTGAATGCATCTGAGCAGATCTTGAAGAAGAACAGTGGGTTACTCACCAGTAACCATCCTGCTTCGAGATGGGCTGCTCAGATCCATTCAGGTCCCTCCCCTCCATCCCTGCATCTGGAGTTGGCGACTCCTAGGAACTGG
>ML681972.1:3824697-3851541 GCA_007922195.1 Podocnemis expansa
CCTTCAGTCCCCTGCAGGCACCGGCGGCGTGCGGTGCAGCCCTGCCCCCCCCAGCCCATGGACACCCCTCAGCACCCTGGGAGGAGGGGCACATGTTGTCTCGGAACACTTTGTTCCGAGACAACATGTCCGAACAGGGCTGTTTCAAAACCTCTGTTTCGAAACAACTCTGTTTCGACAGGTAACCAGGTTTAAGTTATTTCGCAAAGACCACGGCCTGTTGTTTCGAAATAAGGAGTGTGTGTGGACATACCCATAGAGTTCTCCTTCAAGCGCTGCTCACATCATTCAGTTACAGGTGTCTACGTGCTGCAGCGCACGGTAGCTCGGAAAGACTTTAGCATTAGCCTGTCAGGTCAGGGCTCACAGCCAACGCCCCCTCCCTGCTGAACTGCGGCTATATAGGTGACCATGACCCTGAACCTCCCAGTTCCTTTTTCTGCCATCAGTGTCAGTTTCAGATCAGCGTAAACTTGCAATACACAAGTGCCTGTCTTCCTGCAAAATTCAAGATGCCTGGTTTCAAGCCGTGCTTAGGGTGCTGCAAGGCTTTCCTGATGGATGACCCTCATGAGAAATGTCTCGCTTGCCTGGGTGAGTTCCACCTTGCGGCGGAATGCCCCATTTGCCAGTCCTTCAAGCAGAGGACTCGGTTGGAAAGGGAGCACTGCCTCCTCTTGATCTTGGGGAGTGGAGCCACCACCCCTGAAACCAGCCAAGCCATGAGTGCTCTGCCAGACCCCTGATTGTCCTGGGCTCAGGACCCCCACCACAGCTCATTCGTACCAGGCTCAAAATCTGGACCCGCAATGGTACTGCCCCAGCACTGAGCTCGTCGGTCACCAGGTAGCCTCTCAGCTGCCCTAAGAAGGGTACTGGCATAGGCAACCCCGATGGCCCACCATGGGCACCCAACTCTGGCCCCGGTGCAGAAGACAAAGAAAAGGACTAAAACGGCGCCGTCCTCATCAGCATCGCAGGGCCCGGTACTGCCCCCCCATGGTACTGACGTCAAGCCCAGCACTGACGTCCATCACGGTACTGCCAGTCCCAGTACCACTGGATCCAGTACCGCCAACTGAGGAATCAACATTGAAACTGGTACTGGCATGCAGCTCTATCCCATCTTCCAACCCAGCAGGAGTGTCACTGGCACTGGGCACCCTGGGGCACATGCCCTGAAACCCAGCACTGGTGCCCCAGATCTCCGGCCCAATTGGGCTGGAGATCTGTGGCCCAGCTGCCTGCAGCTGCAGTGGCCCCATCCCTGGCCAGAGATCTGGGGCCCGGCCGCCAGCAGCCGCGGTGGCCCCATCCCTGGCCGGGGATCGAGGGCCTGGCTGCTGGTGGCCACGGTGACCCTGTCCCCAGCCGAGGATGTGGGGCCCAGACTCCTGTGCCCTCTTCCAGCCCCGGCCCTCATTGGGGATCTGATGGCCTGGCCGCGTGCGCTAGTGGCAGCCCCGATCCTGGCCGGGGATGTGGGGCCTGGCTGCTCATGGCAGCGCCGGGCCTTGTCCCTGGCCAGGGGGCATGGCCTGGTGGCTGGGGGCATGGCTGGAGGCTGGGGGCTCCCCCAGATAGGGATGTCCCTGCAACCCGGTACCAACAACCAGCCTGACACCGGGCCCAAGCATGGCACCTCTCAGCCCTCCTCCAGTACCACCGTCAAGAAACTCCTCTCCATCACTCCTCTGAAGAGCTCTTGGTACCGGGCTCCTGGACATCAGAAGGAGGGTCTTCCAGATTGTCCTCTAAGGACCACTTCCTCCCTCCACAGGAGGAGTGCCCGAGGAAGAGACTGCTGAAGCGTTCCATATCTCTGAGTTCAAGGACGTCAAATAGACCACAGCTACAGGGAGAGATCTCCGCTCCCCCTATGGCAATGCCTCTAACGAGATCACCTCATAGCGAGTGGATCCTCGACTGGCTGAACACAGCAACCAATGACATCTCCTCTCGTTACGCCCAGTCACCACTGCTGGAGTCCTCGGATTTTTCCAACAACAAACCTGACCCCGACTCTACACAACATAGTAGATCGCGGGCCCAATCCTCTTCTTCACCTGATGAGCACCTAACTGACATGTCCGCTGACCATGAGGGAGACCTCCTTCGTATTTAATGATATGATATTTATATTTGATGTTAACTAGGTATTACAGCTCTAGTATATATGTCTTTGAAATGTGTATGCTCAAACTGAATTTTTTGATACATGGATGTTAATTGTTCCTGTTAGACGTAGCTGTGAAAAATTTTGAGTGTACTGCCCCAGCAGTGGCAGTAGGAATAGTTAGTATATCTGCATAGGCTAAGTTAGCTTAGTTGAATAAAGAATACAAGGTTACATAATGTCAGGTGTAGCAACCTTGGCAGATTGCCAAGCTTCGAAAAACCTGCCTGGTAACAGCATGGCGTAGTAGTGCATGAGCCAGCAGCCTGTGGGGAAGCCTTTCGAGAACCTTCTTCATGAAAGTCTGTGAGAGTAAAAAGGGCGCAAAAGGAGGGGACACGCTGGCAACCCCTCTGATTGGACAGAGGCCCCCATATTTATCTGGGAATCCAGCCTCGACCGGGGTTTTCGCTGCGCATCGTTGTGTGAAGGGGGTAGCTGAGACTTGTTGCTCCAGCTCCAGTTGCTATGGACCTAGACCAGGTTAGGCCTCAGCCTTGGAATCAGGGACAGAAGCCGATCTGAAGATCTGGTTGTCAGAAATCAGAGCTTCAGACAGTGGCATCGCTGGCGTTGGCACACCGGGGCACGTGCCCCGGGTCCTAATGCCAGTGCCCTGGATCTCTGGCCCAATCGAGCCGGGGATCCAGGGCCCAATCCCCAGCTGGCCGCGTCCGCGTCCCCGGCTGGGTATCCGGGGCCTGGCTGGCTGCCCAGCAGGCTACACCCCTGGCCAGGGATAGGACCAGGGGGAGGCCACACCGCCACAAGCAGCTAGGCTGCGGCATGGTGTGGCCAGAAGTGGCTGCTGGAGGCCAGGCCCGTGCCCGCGCCCACGCCTGCAGCGGCAGGCAGCCAGGCCCCCGATCCCCAGCTGGGGACGGGGCCACTGCAGCCGACGGCGGCCAAGCCCTGGATCCCCAGCGGGGGATCTGGGGCCCGGCTGGCTGCCTGTGGCCGCAGTGGCCCCATCCCCAGCCTGAGATCTGGGGCCCGGCTGGCCACCCGCTGCTGCGGCAGCCCCGTCTCCAGCTGGGGATTGGGGGCCCGGCCACCCGCTGCAGGGACGGGTGCAGGCCAGGCCTCCAGTGGCCGCTGCCTAGCTGCTCACGGTGGCATGGACTCCCTCTGGCCCTATCCCTGGACAGGGGGCGGGAGCCTCTCCCCAGGGGGCGTGGCCTGCCCCTGGGAGCAGGGGTTGGGCCCATGCCCTGGGTCCTTTGCCCCCCCAGTGACGCCTCTGGCTTCAGGTACTGATTCCTTGGGCTTGGGAAGCTGAAGAGGATTTTACCACAGTTCTGCATAAGTCCCTGAAGAAGGTGGAGCTGAACTTTGTAAGACGCTGCTCTACCTATTTGAACTTTGTATAAGGGTGAAGGGACATTGATTAGAGGACATTGGGTGCCCCTGCACCTGAAGTAGACGAACCAAGCAGGACTTCAAGGGCCCAGGACTTCGAGGGACCGTCTACCAGGGTGGTCGTCTCTACGGCCGTAGCCAGGCTGAAGAACTAACCATAATTATTTGGGTTCTTAACAGCCAGAGTCCCCATTGCGACTGGGGGTCTCCTGTGGCCATACAGAAGGGTGCAGTGATAGGGGTTCACCTTAAAAGGGAATTCTCAGGCTCACAGCCGCTGATCCAAAGGATCACTGTGTCCTGGGGAGGTACTTATAACATATAGGGTAACCTGAGGTAAAAATGTGTTAAGGAATTTAATTATGTTTATTTGTTATTACAAGTCTGTGTCTGATGTGTGTTCCCAATGGTGTATATGTTAATGTCTGTCCTGGAATATACTTACCTGAACTCAGTCCTTATAAAAATACTTACCTGAACCCAGTTTTTATACTTACCTTACATGAGATCCTCTCCCCTGTTTCCATGTGTAACACCCACGTAGCCCGATTGAGTCTGCCTTGCAGGCAGCTCTGATCAGAGACAGGGTGTGCACGGGAACACAGCAAGGAGAGCCCCTTTGCCCCAGGGGCACCTGTTCAAAACCCCCAGAGTGACCACACACACACACACTGGGATAGCGCAGGGATTTTGGGAACGGGGAAGGTTTATTTACAGAGGTGCAAAGGGGAAACCAACAGGGGAGATGGGGCAACAGTAACACAGAGTAACAGCTAACACAGGGCCCTGCAAGGCCCAACAATGCAGCAGGCTGGAGGCAGACGTGAGCTCTGCTTCTGCACCATGAGTTCAGGAGTCCCAGCACAGTTCCAGTCTAGTGTTCAGTCCAGCAACTCCTAGTCTTCGGCGCCAGCACTTTCCCAGCAAGAGAAAACCGTCTGATGCCTCTTCTGCCGCTCTCTGCAAACCCAGAGCGACACCCTCCCCACTTAACTAACTACAACCTCCCCCCTGAGTGCCAGATGCTGTACTCACGGCCCCACAGCTCCAGATGGCCAGTCACTGGATGCTGCTCTGTCCTTGGGAGACTCTCCCCAGCACAGTGTCCTTCTGTGGGTGCTGGCCTGGCATCCCAGTTCAGGTCCTCTGTCTTCCCTGGCTTCAGCCAGGGCCTCCCTCTCTCTTCCTCCTTCCCAGGCCTCCGGCTGCAGCCCCAGTCCCAGCCCCCTCCTCAGCTCCAAAACCTCTCCCACAGGGCAAAAATTTAAAGGGACCATGCTCCTTAAAACCCCAGGGGGGTTAGACATGTTTTAAATAAAATTCCACAAGTTGTTTAGCACTTCTGCCTGGTGTCTGATTCACAGTCAGTGGACAAAAAGGGTGGCTACATGATAGATGCTGTTGGCTTGGTACCTATAAGTACCTCGGTAAGTGTGAGGGCTCACAGAGAGAGCTGGCCTATTGGGCCTTACATTCTCTTCAGGATTCCAGCACCTGGAAGACTGCCCGGAGGACAAGGGATGTGTGAAGGATGGAAGAAGGGAAGGCAGGAAACAAATGGGAATGCTGGCAAATGCCTTTCTTGATCCCACCAGTGTCCAAAGCTGCGGATAAGAAATACATCTCTCCAGAGGGGTTTTCCTTCTTGTTTCATCATCCCTCTCCAGGATCCCTGGTGGTTGATGCTGTAAACCAAAGGGAGAGACAGGGCCAGCTGAGTTCCATGCCCAAGAACAAAGAGACAAAGAAACTTGACCTCCTGGGGAGGAAAGTTTACTCCTCCGCTGCCCTCCAGCTCCGTATTTCCAACCATTCAGCCCTAATGACGTGCTACATCTTCAACCTGTGGGAAACCATGCAAAACTTCCACACGGCCATCTCCGAGGAGTGCCTGAGAGACTTCGAGGCAATGCTTGAGGAGGGAGAGAGGGCATTCAGGGATGCTCTAGCGGCAACCTGGGATTCAGTGGACACAGCCGCCCGCATTATGGCCTCCTCAGTCATCATGCATCAGTTGGCCTGGGTCCAAGGCTCCAGCCTATCCATGCAAATGCAGCAAATTATTCAGGACCTCCCCTTTGAGGGTCCTGACCTCTTCGCCCCATCCACAGATATGAAGCTCCACGATATGAAGGACTCAAGGGCCACGCATTGATCCCTGGGGATATACACTCCGCAACCCAACAGGCGCTCAACGAGACCACATCAACAGCAGCAGCTTCAACTGCAGAGTCAGTTCCTGAGATCCCGCCAGTTTCCCCAGCACCATCTTGGGGACCTGGACAAGGACAAGACCTGCTCAGGTAAAGGGAGAAAGCTCAGCACCTCACAGTCTGGAAGGCACGGGCAGGGACCTGACTGCTCATCTGGCTGTAAACAGCATTTTTGTGGGTCCCCTTGAGGGCAGTGCACCAGGGCCCCTGTTTTCCCCCCACTGCCTCTCCCACTTTGCCCCCCAGTGGACCCGTGTGACATCTGACCAGTAGGTTCTCGACACAGTGGCACAAGGATACCGTATTCATGTTCCTTTCAATCCCTCAGGACAGGAAACCGCCCCCTCGTGCAGCATCAGAGAACCAGGAACTGTTAAACAGGCTTGAGGCCGAATGCCAAAAACTCTTCTCCCTCGGGGCCATAGAAAAGGTCCCCAAACAAGAGCAAGGCAAAGGGTTCTACTGCTACATCTTGGTCCCCAAACCCAATGGGGACCTACAGCCTATTCTAGACCTCAGAGCACTAAACAAATACGTAAAGAGAATAAAGTTCTGCATGGTTTCCCTGCCTCAGATTGTCTCCTCCCTGTCCCCAGGAGACTGGTTCACATCCCTCGACCTAAAGGACGCTTAATTTCAGATAGCCATCCAACCCCACCACAGACTATTCCTCAGGTTTGTGGTGGCACAAAACCACTACCAGTTCACTGGTCTCCCCTTCAGGCTATCGTTAGCTCCCAGGGTGTTCACAAATGCGTGGCACCGGTCACAGCGTTTCTACGCAGGAGGGGCATAAGAATCTACCCTTACCTGGACGATTGGCTTATAGTGGGCAAGTCAAGTCGACAGGTGCAAAACCACATCAACCTGGTGGTGAAACTCTGCAAGTTTCTTGGCTTCCGCATAAACACAAAGAAGTCCAAGCTCTGCCCCACTCAGGACATAGAATTCATCAGGGCATGACTAAATGCTCAACAGGGCACGGCGTCCTTGCCTCTGTCAAGATTTTGGTCCATTTGCGCCATCATCACGGAACTGCAAGCACCAGGGGTAACCACAGTGTTATGAGATTTGTATAAGACCGCAAACTTGTGAGCATAAGTGACTCCATCTTAGCACTGTTTCCTTAATATTATTTCAACCTCTAGCCTGACTAACAGAAGTACAGGGCCCCTCTCATCCTTGAACAGTCTGTAAGCAGGAGATAGGGGAAACTGCACCAGTCTCGAGGTCACTTATTAATCAACAATTTCTCCTGTTTATTACATTCCCAGGCTCTGAGGAGCCAGCCTGACCTTCTTTACTAATTCTCCTATCTTATATGAATATCTATGAAAACTATCCCTATATGGTACTAATAATTGTATTAATCTTGTTTACCTTGAATATATTAACTATTTTTAGATTTCCTTGAATTAAGTTGTACCTGGGTATAAAACGCTTTTAGCACCGGTCTTTCGGGGCCGGCCACACTCAGTAGCTCTGAGTGTCAATAAACTTGTGATTCTTCCTCCTGTTGTCTGACTCCTTCATTGACCAGAGCAGAGAACGAGCTTTTCTCTCAACAACAGCACGCCGGTGGATGCAGCTTCTGGGACACATGGCTGCAGTCACCTCGGTAATCTGAACAGCACGCTTGAGGATGAGACCTTTCCACCTCTGGTTCTCCACGGTGTTCCAGCCATGGAGAGACCATGTGGACAAGGTACTTTTGATTCCCCAGTATGCCCTAGAGTCCCTCCAAATTTGGAGGGACCCCCGCTTTGCGATGGGGGACATCCTGTTCAGGAAGCCCAAGCCCTCAGTGACCCTGCTAATGGATGCCACCTGTCCAGGGGCCTCTCTACACAGGGTGTTTGGAGCCCTGAGGACAAACTCCTCCACATAAATGTGAAGGAGCTCCGCTCCATCAGATTGGCCTGCACAACCTTTCTTGACAAAATCCGTGAGAGAATGGTCCAGGTCCTCACAGACAATACAACAGCCATGTTTTATACCAAACGGCAAGGGGGAGTTTGCTCCTCAGCTCTATGTGAGGAGGCGTGCGAGTTTTGGCAATTAGTGATAGGCCACCACTTTATGCTGATTGCCTCCCACCTCCCCGGGGTAGACAATGGCCTAGCAGACTCACTCAGCAGAAAACCCCTAGTGAATCACAAGTGGTCCCTCCACCACAAGGTGTTCTCCCAGCTGATAAACAGATGGGAACCTCCCAAGGTGCACCTGTTTGCCATAGAACAAAACCACAAATGCCCTCAATTTTGTTTCCTCCAGGGTCAGGAGGAGGGCTCCCTCAGCGACGCTTTCCTCCTCAGTTGGTCGGGGGCCCTGATGTTTGCCTTCCCGCCAATTCCCCTGATCCACAGAGTGCTACTGAAGGTCCTTGCGGATGGAGCACACATCATTCTGGTAGCTCTGGACTGGCCCAGACAACTCTGGTTCCCACTCCTGCAGGATATGTCCATAAGGACCCCGCTCCACCTACCTCGGTGGGTGGATCGCCTAACACAGGACTCAGGATACCTTCGGCACCCAAACCCAAGTCTCCTACATTTGATGGCCTGATGATCTCTGGCTCAGTGAACAAGAGAGGTGCTGCTCAGATAGGGTTAAGAAGGTCCTGGTTGGTAGCAGAAAACCCTCCACCAGGTCCACCTACATCGCAAAGTGGAAGAGCTTCTCCACTTGGTGCCGTGACAAAGAAATAGACCCTATCTCTGCACAAATCCATACAACTCTGGACTCTCTCTTAGACCTAAGCGAAAAAGGCCTATCCCTGTCCTCACTATGAGTCTACCTAGCGGCAATTTCGGATTTCCACCAAAGAGTTGATGGTGTCCCAGTCTTTTCACACCCCATATCTCACAGCTTCCTGAAAGGGGTGGAAAAGCTCTTTCCCCACCCTCGTAAGCCCACCCCTCAGTGGGATCTGAATGTTGTGCTACAGGCTTTGACAGAGCTGCCCTATGAACCCCTGGACTCAGCTACTATGCTGGTGTTATCCTGGAAGGTGGCTTTCCTGGTAGTGATCACCTCAGCTTGAAGGGTTTCGGAGTTGCAAGCCCTTTCCTCTGAACCCCCATATATGACACTCTTTCCAGACAAGGTGGTCCTCCGCCACCATCCATCCTTTCTGCCCAAGGTGGCCACTCCCTTCCACATGAATCAAGAAATTTGCCTGCCGGTTTTCTATCCCGACCCCCAGCTTACAGAGAATCAGAGACGGTGGCACACCTTGGATGTGAGGAGAGAGCTCCTAATTTATATCGAGCTCACATGATCTTTCCGCAAGACCTCCTTGTTCGTGGTGGTTGCCAAATGCATGAGAAGCTCCCTAGTGTCCTCTCAGTGCATCTCCAAATGGATTGTAAACTGCATCAAAGACTGCTACAGAAGGTCAAACATGCCTCTCCCAGGGACTGTGAGAGCCCACTCTACCAGAGCTCAGGCGTCTTCCACGGCCTTCCTTGCCAAGGTCCCGATTCAAGAGATCTGCAGAGCCACTACGTGGTCGTCAATACATACTTTCATGATGGACTATGCCATTGCCCAACAGGCTAGAGACGATGCCGCTTTGGGCAGAGCTGTACTCAGTGTGGGTAGACTGTAAGTTCTTCCACCATCCTTGGGTATGGCTAGCAGTCACCTGTAACTGAATGATGAGAGCAGCGCTCGAAGGAGAACGGTTGGTTACTCACCAGTAACAGTCCTTCTTCGAGATGGGCTGCTCACATACGTTCATTTCCCTCCCACTGTCCCCGCTAACGGAGTTGGCAAAGGTGTATGGGACTGGGAGGGTCAGGGTCATGGTCACCTATATAGCCATGGTCGTGGCATGGAGGGGGCATTGGCCGTGCGCCCTGACCTGACAGGCTAATGCTAAAGCCTTTCCGAGCTACTGTGTGCTGCGGCACGTAGACACCTGTAACTGAATGTATGTGAGCATCCTATCTCGAAGAAGGATGGTTACTGGTGAGTAACCAACCAATCATAACCCAGGGTGCACAGATGTGCAACCCATGACAGGGTCTCTCTACACTAAAGTGGAAGTCTGATTGTAGTGTGCTTGGGGTACTGAAGCTAGCTTCAGTCTAGCTAATGTTGGTAACAACTATAATGCAGACATGATAGCATGGACTTTTCCAAAGGCTTGCAACCAAAATACAAGCTAGGAAGGGTCCCTTCAGTTTGCTAACATATGCTTCACATGCCAGGGCCGTCTCTAGGGTAGGGCAACTGAGGCAGCCACATAGAGTCCCATGCTTTAGTGGGTCCCGCAGGACCACTCCACTGCCCCCGCCCATGCTGAGGACTGGGAGAGCAGGCCAAAAGGGTGGCCTGGTTCAGTGCTGCTGGTCCGCCCCCCGCCCCCCACCATGTGCGCTTCTCTCAGCTCTGTGCCGGAGTAGCGGGGAGGCAGTGCAGGGCCCGTATCACTACCCCCGCCCTGGCTGTGCTGCCTGCTGGCCCCTCCTCACTGCTCTGGCACAGAGCTGAAAGCAGCACATGGGACAGGAGGAGTGGAGCAGCAGCACTGAACCGGGCTGCCTTTTGGCTGGCTCACCCGCTTCCTGGCATAGGATGGCCAGAGCAGGGGCATTCCCCTCCCCTGGGCTGGCTGGCCCCACCCCCCAGTGCTGGGAGTAGTGAATGGGGGCCCCACAGAAGGCGATTCGCCCAGGGCCTTGCACCCCCCTAGGAACAGCCCTGCCCACATCTACACTGTTACTGTTACCAGTGGTGCCAGCAAGATTTGTGTTACAGTCACACCTTCATTTGCTGTGTAGACATACCTTGAGTCAGGGCTTTGCTCAGTTCTGTAGTTCCTGGAGCAGCAGAATGTGACATGAAGGAGAAGGGTTACCGCCCATTGTGTGACTCTTTCCCAATATGTGAATAAGAAGCAGGCTACGAAGTGATTCCAAATTTTCCATGGCTTGGGGTCTATTCATCACCTCCACCACCTACTCTATCCAGACAAAGAGGCTGAATTCATTCTCCACTCTGGGTGTTCACAGAGAAGACTCATGTCTTTCAGTGAGGTCTGCTGTCCTACAGGGCATTGGAAATCATATATGAAGCTAATGATTAATAATTAGCATCATATAGTCTTCCAAAATAGATCCATATTGCTTTACAAGCAGGAATGGATCCTCATTTTGAAAATGACCAAGATAAAGTCCATCTTAATTCTCTTCTTATTGCATTGTAAATACTTTGCTACATCTGGTGCCTATCTGAGAGCATGTCTATACTGATGGCAGCAAAATCGCCATCATCAGTGTGATCTTCCAGGCATGATTCGGCAGTGAGTATGAACTCACTGCTTCACTCCTGAAATTGTTTCAGCAACTCCTGTCCCCTAATTGGAGTTGCTGAAAGCCAACAACAAGGCATTTGCGGTCAGCTTCCCCTAGTGTGCCTCCGCAGCTTAGAAAGTCGTCGGCAGATACACAAGGTATTTTATGTGCCTTGCGCGTCTGCCATCGACTGTCACTGAGAAACCCTGTAAGTACAGACTAGAGCTGAGACTCTTGGCATCTCCAATGAATTTAAACAAAAAAATCCCACAGCCCTCCAGTGTGCAAGTAGGTCAGTTCACAATCCCACTAACAGACTCTTCTCCATAGCAAACCAACCACAAAAAAAACCAACCTCTTTCCTAAATCCTAAGACTCCAACAACTGGATCTCCATCAGGAAACTTAGTGATTTTTGTGCCTCTGACCACATATCTTCTCTCTCTTTCTGTGATAGTTTCTCTCTTGCTGTCTCTGCTCTGCACAGATGGAAGGCCAGCACTGACCTGTCGAGCAGCACCATCTGCTAACCAGACAGCAAACTGCACCAGCCTGAAGCATTTTACAATGAAGATTGGAAGGTTACTTACCTGTAAACGTCTTCTTCAAGATGGGCTGCTCACATGCATGCTAAATTAGGTGTCTATGTGCCACTGTGCCCGGGTGCCTGGAAGCTTTTTTGCCCTAGCCTGTCTCTGTAAGGTCAGTGGCCAATGCCCCCACTGTCCTGCTCATCTGTGTGGTCAGAGGTGGCCCTGACCCCCAGGACCATCCCTAGGTGGGTGTGGGGCCCTGGGTGAATCACCCTCAGCAGGGCCCCCACTTGCCCCCCAAGCACAGAGGGTGGGGCCAGCCAGCCCAGGGTAGGGGCAGGCCCCTGTGCTGGCAGTCCTATGCCAGGGGCTGGGTGAGCTGGCAAAAAGCAGTGGAACAGGAGTGCAGGGTCTGGTTTCTCAGCTGCACTTAAGCCTGTGGTTGTCAAAGTTTTTTCCTTGGGACCTAGCTCTGGACCCCTCTGCCATGTGGCAACCAACCACTGAAAAAAAGCAGCCGCTGACAGAAACTTGAACAGTGACTATGGCTGGGGGGGGGCAGCTGGGGGGATGGCAATTCCTCATGGTTTTCATCCTTTCTCTTGAGGCTTCTTTTGCATCTTTGAAATCTACACATCTAATTTGAGATCACCAGGGGTGGCCAAACTTGTGGAACTCAAGAGCCACACAAGTTGATTATTAAACCTTCAAGAGCCGCACTGAGCCATATAGCCATATACTTTTACCTACTAAATTGGTTTGCTGACAGTCCTCCATGAGCCACACTTTTTCATTCAAGAGCCACATGCGGCTCCCGAGCCACAGTTTGGCCGTGGCTGGAGATCACCTACGTGGAACATGCAGAGGGTGATCCCACATGCCATACTCCTGTCTCAAATCAGGAAGCATGTAAACTCTCTAAATTTGCATGTAGTAGTCTGGAGTGTTTGTGTGGGAGCTCCTTGCAAATGACGGGGGGGGGTTGGCGACTGGGTGGAGAAATGTGATGGGAGTGCTGAGACAGAGGAAGGAGGAGAACCAATGCTAGGCTGGAAAAAAAGGTCATGGAAGATCCTGTCTGCCACTGAGCCTGTCCAAGTCCCTCCAGGTCCTGCTCCTTTCTCCGCTGCCCAAAGCCCAGGAGCTGAAGAAGCCTCTCTGGGTTCCACTTTCACCTCTGCACTTCATCTGCTCCCCGAGTCTGCATGAGTTTTCATGAACACACAATTGCCCACAATATTGTGATTGAAAGGGTGCTCACCCTCTCTGCTTGGCCTGGTGACCCCTGGCAGCATGCATAAGGCAGCATCACAATGGGGCTATCCACTCCCCTTTCAGATTAGGACCTTGTTCTAACTTCTCCTTCCAGCAGATCCATCACTGAGCTGGATTTTATTGTCACTTAAACTTTCTAATTGTAGAAAAAGCACCATACTTTGTAACACAGGCTCCTACTAGAACAGTTTGCTTTTCTCTTCTCTTTTCAATTATCAGTCAAAAAATCTCTGGAGTTTTTATTAAAATCTACAAGTTATAACTTTTGTTGCAAGCAAGGGAATTCTTAACCCACTGAAGAAAGAGACAAGTCCTAATTTGCAAAAATAACTGCAATCCCTATATCTCAGAAATGGTGGAAGAAGTCGGTATTCACAGTTCCTCTTCAAGTGCTTCTTGGATACATTCAGAAATAGATGTCTCCATGCCAGAGCGCCTGATTGGTTGGAATTTTTTGCCTAGCCTGTCAGAAGAGGGCAGGCAGCTATTACCCCCTGCGCCACCCAGTGGCTATATATGTGGCCGCCGCCCACACCCTCCCCAGTTTCAGTTCTTCCACTTTCACGTCAGTTGTGGAACTGTCCACTCCTTGCGCTTTGCAAGCAGTCTGTCCTTCCTTCGCTTTATGAGCTTTTTGCCAGACTGGGAGCACCTGTTTATGGACCTAGTTCCACCAAAGAAGGTCTCCCCTCTCTGGCCAGAACATCACACTGCTCCTTTGTCCTCCATGCCGGGGTTTAAACCCTGTGCTAAATGCGGCAAGGCCTTCCCGCGGGACAATCCCCACAAGCAGTGCCTCTGGTGCCTGGACGAAAGCCACATGGTCACCGCATGCTCCATCTGTCTGTTCTTCAAGCTAAGGACAAGCAAGGACAAGAAGCAAAGGCGCTGTGTCCTGGCCTCCGAGGAGGCTCGGCACTCCTCTCCCAAGGCTTCAGGACCTCCTCCAACACTGCGTGCCAGTTTGGCACCAGAACCCACCTGGCACCGTACCGACAGGGGCCGCAGGACAATCTCTGTACAGGCCTCGGTACCACGGCGCTGACACAGCCCCGCATCTTCAACACATGGCTCTCCCTGGGACCGGTCAGGGTCAGCGCCAATCCTGATGAGCCTGGAGGCAGTGGAGGCTGCCAGGGCAATCCTCCTGCTCCCTACACCTCCCTGCCTGGTGCTGGTTAGAGGGGGCAAGCCAGCCTTCATGTCAAGGGCCTGGGCCCAACACAAGTGACACCACTCTCCTTCCCTGCCACTGGCCCTGGGCTCCGAAGCTCCAGAGCCCATCACCCCATTGGATCCCGGTACTGTGGAGCTGTCCCCCCAGGAGCACATCACCCTGCTCTCTCAGTACTGCCCTGTGGGTCCTGAGAGGCTTCACCTTGTTCCAGCCCAGGGGAAGAGGCTTCAAAGGGCTCTAAATGGCCTCAGCACCAGGTGTAGGTGCTATCACCCTTCCGGTACCGCCCTCATGAATGGTCACTGCAAGGGGCCTCGGTGACCACGCTGGTACCACCTCCAGCATGGGGAAGACCCCTAAACACAGTACCGTCCTCTTACATGGGCTATTTGTCAGCGCATTTTGATCTCCTGCACCGTGTGTCAGCCTACATGGGTATGAAGGTCCAATCCTCTGAGGCATTCTCCGATACTTTATTCGGCCTGGTGTTCTCCTTGGAGGAACCAGTCATGGTTGCCCTCCACCCCAGCACCTGGGATCTGGCCTCCTCCCAATGGCAAAACCCAGGTTCCATCTCCCTGGTCTCAGATACAGCTGGACTCAAGTACAGAGTGCTGGGGTTGGAGTTCCCTTCACTCTCCCACCACCCAGTCCCACCTCATTCTGTGGTGGAGGTGGCTTTAGGACCAGGACAGACCCCCCACAGTCCCCTCCTGGCATTCAGAGATGCAAGGGAGTTGGAGTTACTGGGTAGGAAAATATACTCTTCCTCGGCCTTCCAGTTGCGGGGGTAAGAGCCCAAAGCCCTTGCACTTCCCGAGTCGACCTGAGTGGCCCCAAGACACACACAGACAGAGGAGGTCACACACGCATATGCTTTTATTTACCTACCAGATCTGGTGGAGCAGTTCCCTAACGAAGCTGGCTCCCTGAGGGCAACAATAACATGGGTTATATAATACAGTTTAGAGGAAGGGGGTCAGGTCTGATGGATGCTGGCACCGAGCCAATTACAAACCTGGATTTCGGGGTGTTTACCTTACATGGATTGTCACCCCACCTTGTCCAAGTGTGGGCTGTTTCCTTATATGGGGCATTACCTCATCTGCTGATCCATGGCCCATGTGACTGACCTCAGGGAGGGGGACAGGTAAGACGTAACCACCCTGGATCCCTGAAATGGTGTCTTAAGGCTCAAGATGGAGTTTGCTGACTTAGGCCATCCCCTTCAATGCCCCCTTTCACGGGGCCTCCATACAGGAGGTCCAATGACTCAAAGAGGTCATTGCGAGGAAGGGGGCCTCCTGTTGCTCCTTGACGAGGGTGAGATATCTGAGTCTTCGGTGATGAGAAGAACGGGGGCTAGTGCCCCTCCCTAATGTGCCAACCATCTCCCGAAGGAGACCACAGCAGCACAGGAGGTGACATAAACCACCCACCAGGGAGATTCCTATGCCCAGTAAGGAAAGGAGCAGGGTTCTGAGCTAAGCGGTGGACAGCAACCAAGACGTAAGCCAGTCCCACCAGTGTTTTTCTATTCTGTGGGTTAAGCCCTGCTCCAACCTGCAGAGGTCCCTGAGGCTTGCCTTGATAGCCTGAGAATTATCGGAAAGGTTGAAGCAACACAGCCCCTCGAATTTGTGGCATCCATGTCCAGTTTTAAGGAGTAAATAATCAAGAGTGAGGCGGTTTTGCAGTACCGCCTTGCGGAGCTGGGCTTGCTCATTGTTTAGCACAGCAAGCATGCTAGAGGTAAGGTTAATAGATTTATCCAGGGCACAAGTGATTTTGCGCAGGTCTAAATAGGAGGTTTCAACCAGGGCAGGGTCCCCTACTAGAGAGACTGCCAGAGCAAATACCTCAGCATGAGAAAGGAGATTAACCTGACTATCACAATCATGAGGAAGCAACCGCCTGTTTCTCTCTGGGGCAGAGCGGTCCTCCATCTGGGGCAGGGCACAGAGGGAGGCTAGTTTCCCAAAGGTACAAGGCCCTCCAGTGGAGTTGGCAGGGATATAAGAGGAGACATTCCCACAAATCATAAACCAACCCTGGGGTAATAGGGGGGCATACACAAAGAAATATTCTACTACAAGAGAACAGTTAAGCCCAGAGGGGAGGGAGGAACAATCATGTCTTGAACAACCTACCCATTCAACACATTCCATAGCAGACAAACTTCCCCAAAATCTAAGCTGATATCGCTTCTGATTAGTCCAAGCAGAAGGTGTGGTTGATGCCTCCATAATGATAACACTGACCTGGGCGAGTTTGCTGGTGATATTGAATGCCCGAAGCCTGGTTGTACCAACGACTTTGCCGAATGGAACAGGAACACCTATAAAGCAAGTCTGCACCAGGTTTGCCAGAGTTAGTCGGCTGGCAACACAAAAAGCAGTGGAGTTAACCGCAGCTTTCATTAGGTTAACAAAAGTGTTTTCTCCCCAACTTGGCATTGGTCCGGTCCATTTCCCTTTCACTCCCCTTGGTGTGGCTCCGAGTGGCAGAAGGAGCATGATGAGTATTAAGGGTTCCATCATGTTGGTTTTAGCCTTCCAATCTTTGCAGGTCCTTCTTCACTCCTGTATTGGAGGAGCGGTGGTTATTCCCCTCCCTTAGTGGAGGGGTGCCTGTCACCTGCTTCTCGTCCTGGAATCGCAGGGACAAGTTTGCGGTGGTTGGTGTGGATCCAGTGGGGCCGCCCATGTACCTTAACAGCCGAATGGGTAAAGAGTAGAGTCCGGAAGGGGCCCTCACACTGCGGCTGTAGGCAATGCTTTCTTCGATGTGATCTGGTCAGGACCCAGTCCCCTGGTTGTACCTTGTGGAGTGGAACATCCAGTGGCAGGGTTTGTTGATGGATAGCCTTTTCTCTCATGTGATGGATCACTCTTTGCACCTGCAAGATGTACTGCAGCAGGTACTCATCTCCTCTCAAGAGGGAAGCGTGTGCTGGCTGCAAATGTGGGCTAGGAAAGGGAAATCCAAAAACTATTTCATAAGGAGGAAGTCCCGTGGAGGCCCTGGGGTGGGTCCAGATATACATAAGGGCTAGCAGCAAGACCTCAGTCCATTTAAGGCCAATTTCAGTACATATTTTAGCTAACATAGTTTTCAGGGTTCTATTAATTCTTTCCACCCATCCCGCCGATGCCGGGTGGTAGGTGCTGTGCACTTTCCATTGGAAACCCAGGGTTCTTTCCAATTCCTGAATAATCCTGCTGGTAGAGTGGGGGCCCTGATCATTATCAATTCCCAAGGGGATCCTGAGAGTCAGCTCGCCCTGTTGCTTCAGCCTCCGCCCACCCTGAGAGTTGGTCAACCACTACCAGCAAGTGTTTCTTTCCTTGTTGGGGGGGGCATGTTGGCGAAATCAATTTGCAAGAACTGAAAAGGGGCTATTGCCCATGGGTGCCCCCCCTTTGTCCCTCCCATCCTCTCATATTACTGCACGTCCTGGGTTGTGCTGTGCACAGGTGGCACACTGCCGAGTAATGCTGGCTGCAATAGCCGTAATGCTTGGCGCACACCAATGCTTACTGATTCTCTCAACCACCCCCCTTGAGCCTGGATGGCCCAGCTGATGGGTCATTTGTACGAGTGCTGGAAGAAAGGCTTTGGGGGCCATTGGGCGGCCATCCTTTGAGTGCCAAACCCCCTCTGGAGAGCAGTAGGCTCCCATAGATTGCCAATGCTGAAGTTCTGCATCAGGGACCTCAGAGTATAGTGCGGTAAGGAATTCAGTGTTCAGCAGGTCCAGGGACAGGGGAGCAAGGGGAACAGTGGAAAAGCTGCTTTCAGCTGCCGCTTTGGCCGCTTTGTCAGCGGTGGCATTGCCGTGAATGATTTCGTCCATCCCATGAGTGTGGGTGCGACAGTGGAGAACGGCTACTTGCGAGGGTAAAGTGAGGGTGTGTAAAAGGTCCTGTACCTGGGCTGAGTTAGCAATAGGGCGGACAGAAATGGTAAGGAAACTGTGGGCGGCCGATAAGGCTCTGGTGTCGTGGGCAATGCCATGAGCATAACTAGAATCAGTGTAGATATTGACTGTTTGACCCTTAGCGAGCTTACAGGCGTGGGCAAGGGTGTGGAGCTCTGCCTTTTGGGCAGACCAGTCAGGTGGAAGGGGTCTGGAGAGGAGGCAGAACTGGAGCGTGCAGACAGCAAATCCGGCGCACTGGCGTCCATGAATGATGGACGTGGAGCCATCAGTGAACAGGGTTAAGTCAGGTTTAGAAAGGGAGACATCTGTGGCAGCCTGGGAGGCAGAAAAGTGAGTCTGTAGGTCGGTGGAACATGAGTGGGCTGGGGAGCCAGGGGGCTTCAGGGAGTCAGATCGGAGAGTCGCAGGGTTGAGGGTTGAGCAGGACTCAAGGGTTACGTCAGGATCATGGAGCACTTCCAGTGCCAAGCGCGTGAGCCTGGCCGCTGAAAGGTGGGCTAGGACCTGAGTGGTGACAAGAGAGTAAATGTGATGTGGAAGCCAGACCACAATGGGGCACCCAAGAGTAAGGGAACAGATGCCAGGGAGGACAGCAGGTAGACCAGCCAGTGTCCAGAGACAGGGAGGCAAACCTAAAATGACAGGATCGAAAGGGTTGGAGTAGTATCCGACTGGCTGGGGCCAGTCTCCATAGGGAGGACAGCCTTAATGGAGGAGGGACCCACATCTGCATACGAGAAAAAAGGCTTACCATAGTCTGGCAGACTGAGGGCAGGTGCAGAACACAGTGCCTGTTTGAGTGAGTTGAAGGTCTTTTCAGCTTCAGGGGACCATTGGAATGGGAGGTTTTCCTTTTGGAGAAGTGAGTGCAGGGGGTTTAAAAGAGTAGAGACATCAGGAATCCAGGGGCGGCAAAAAGTAATGAGACCCAGAAACATACGTAGGTCCCTTTCAGAGGCAGGGGCCAGGAACCAGCTGATAGCCACCAGGGGCGTCACTGGGGCGGGGAAAGACCCAGGGCACAGGCCCAGCCCCGCCCCCGGAGGGCAGGCCCCGCCCCCAGCCAAAAGGCCACACACCCCTGGCCTGGGATAGGGCCAGGGGGAGGCTGCGCCGCCGCCACCAGCTAGGCCGTGCTACAGTGCGGTGCGGCGCAGCCTAGCCTAGCCTGGCCCGGCATGGCTGGAAGCGGCTGCTGGAGGCCGGGCCCGCGGCCGCAGCCCTGGATCCCCGGCCGGGGACGGGGCTGCTGCGGCCACAGCCAGGCCCCGGATCCCCAGCGGGGGACGGGGCTGCTGCAGCCGTGGGCTGCTGGCCGGGTCCCTTATCCCCAGCAGGGGACGGGGCCGCCGTAAAAGTAATGAGACCCAGAAACATGCGTAGGTCCCTTTCAGAGGCAGGGGCCAGGAGCCGGTTGATAGCCACAATGTGATCCGGAGATAGGACTGTCTGAAAGAAAAGCAGATAGGACCTCAGGAAGGGTGAATTGGAGCTTCTTGAGAGACACTTGGAACCCCAAATCCACAAGAAAGGTAAGGAGGGAGAGAGTGTAATGGTGACAGGCTCCCTGAGAGGGGGAGGCTAGTAGGCGGTCGTCTGTGTACTGAATGAGGGCGCTTTCCTCTTTCGGGTGCCAGCCCTCCAGAGCCTCAGTGAGGGCAGAAGTAAAGATTGTCAGGCTGGTGGTTAGTCCCTGGGGCAATTGTGTCCAGCACAGCTGGATGGTACGGCCCTCCAGGAACGTCCACGTGAAGGCAAAAAGGGGTTGAGAATCATGGTGTAAAGGAATAGTAAAGAAGGCAGAAACTAGGTCAAGGACAGAGAAGTGGGTAGCAGAGGGAGGAATCAGAGTCCAGATGGTTACAGGATCGGGGACAATGGGGGTGAGGGGGACCACAATTTCACTGATGGCCTGGAGATTCTGTACCAGGCGATACTGTACAGGCTGACCAGGTTTTGCAGGTTTAGGGATGAGCAGCAAGGGGGTGTTGTAGGGAGAGTGGCACTCTACCAGGATACCCTCTTGGATGACATTTATTATTTGTGGTGAGGCCCCCACCACTCAGTCGCGAGGGATAGGGTATTGCCGCATGCATGGGGTCCGGGAGCTACGAAGGGTGATCCTGACAGGGGCACACAAGCGGAGACGCCCAACTCCCTCCTGGCACTCCGCCCAAACGTTGTGAGGAGCTTCCTGAAGCTCCGGTGGAATGGTGGGGGACCCTTCCAGCACCCCCTGCAAGGTGGCTAGTAAATCAGGGACCCTGTCTTTGGGAACACTGACAGTAATACCCTCAGGGGATAGATGGATGGTGGCCCTTCACTTACAGAGGGGGTCTCGGCCCAGGAGGGTAACTTTTGGGTCAGTGGGAGACAGGGTCTGCAGGCGGGCTAAAAGTTCGGCTGGGCCCCTCGCGAATTCCTAGTAGTCCCTGGACAAAGAAGGGTTCCTCTGCAAGTCAGAAGTTTGTGGGACTGAGCTCAGGTAGGCCCTCCTGGGTCTAAGGTCTGATCATCCCTCCCAGCCCCTGGAAGGGCATGCTCGGCGGTTCTGGTGACTAGGACAGTCCCGTCTGAAGTGGCCCCACCCACCACACCCAAAACATACCACCATCAGGCGACCGGGGTCCCCGGGGGGGCCATGAGTAAAAGCCGGGGCAGGGGCTGGGGAAACAAGAGCATGGGAGTTGCCTGCCGAGGCAGGTATGTTTTGCTTACCAACCACCGCCAGAGCCAGTAGAGCTCGTGCAGTTTTTTCTTCCGATTTTTCCTTCTTTTCCTGGCACCCATTGTGGAGATGGACTGCAACGGCCAGGACTTTGGTGATGGATTCTGCCAACCAACCAGGAACGCTCTTTTCGAAATACTCCCGGATATCCTTGGTGCTGCCCCTGACAAAGTAACTCACCAAGAGGGAAGCCTGCTGTGGCTGCTCTGGGTCCAACCCACCCAACCTTTGAAAAGCCTCCTTTAACCGCTACATGTAATCCTCGGGATGTTCACTGGGTTTCTGAACAGTAGCCTTTAATTTACTCCAATTAATAGTTTGTTGGCTGCTCCTGCAGAGGGCCTCTATTAGAGTACCCCTAGCTCGCGCCAGTTATGCGAGATGCTCATTGTTCTGGGGATCCCAGTTAGGGGCGGCTGACGGCCATTTGGCCTGCCCTTGCTCGGTACCAATTTGAGTCACCAATTCCTTAATTTTCGCCCTTTCTGCCTCAGTAAAGAGAACCTCAAAGAGCTGATTGCAGTCGGACCAAGTGGGATTATAAGCCGCAAAAATCCCCTCAATCATGTGCCACGCTTTTTCAGCATTATCACGCAGGCGCGGCATTTGCTGTTGCCACTGAACTAGGTCAGAGGCAGCCCAGGGTTGGTGAACCCAGGTTGTGGTAATAGTGTCGTCATGCCGGACGACAGGGTAGGCTCTAAGAGGAGCCAAAACATTAGTGGAATCTGGAGTCTCCCTGGAGGTATCAGGGGTAGCTGCCTTCTTGGCCTTACTCCGAGTGAAGTGTTCTGATGTCTCTGATGTCTCTTCCTCGGAGACGTGCTCTTCCCCTCCCACTGCCTGATCATGAGTTGGGGGCTCCATCCTCCCTGGGGCCCAATCAGACTGCCCCACCACCCAAAGTTCGTCGTTATATGCTGGCGACGTAGAGGCGCTCAGGGGACAGAAGCTCGGCAGGGCACTTTTAGGGGGCAGATGCTTAGACATAGCCTCATACCAAATATAATAATAATCCACGTGCCCCGGGAACAAACTTTCCAGGATTTTCTGAAGATAAACCACCTTATTTAGCTCAAAAGTGCCCACAGGGGGCCGCTGCAAAGCTTGATTTTTATAGGTACAGCCTGGCCAATTAACAATACACAGCTGAGCAGCCCTCCATCTGCTTAACCCTGCCCCCGCCAATTCTTTCCAGTGTTGCAACACCCAATCCAGTGGACTGCCCAGAACCACCTTAGTTCCCCCCTGACCCATGGTTAGACCCTAGTACAAATTCCCGAGTTCAAGAGATCTTACCCGCAGGCTCACTCTATCTTACACGGTACACTCTCAGGTTTAAGAGATCTTGCCCGAAGGCTCACTCTATCTTACTTGTTTCTGTGACGTCCTCTGCTCGGAAATCTGATTTTTCCAGCAGGGACCCTTAGCTAGCGGCCAGGAGAAGCAAAAGACCCAATGGTCCGAAGCGGGACCATTTGCTGGCAGTGGGCATTCAGCTTCTCGTGGCTCTCGCCTCGGGATCCCGGACGAGCCCCCAGTTGTAAGAACCCAAAGCCCTTGTGCTTCCCGAGTCCACCCGAGTGGCCCCAAGATACACAGAGACAGAGGAGGTCACACACACATATGTTTTTCTTTATCTACCAGATCTGGTGGAGCAGTTCCCTAAGGAAGCTGGCTCCCCGAGGGTAACAATAACATGGGTTATATAATACAGTTTAGAGGAAGGGGGTCAGGTCTGATGGATTCTGGCACCGAGCCAATTACAAACCTGGATTTCGGGCTTGTTTACCTTACATGGCTTGTCACCCCACCTGGTCTAAGTGTGAGCTGTTTCTTTATATGGGGCATTACCTCATCTGCTGATCCATGGCCCATGTGACTGACCTCAGGGAGGGGAACAGGTGAGACGTAACCACCCTGGATCCCTGAAATGGTGTCTTAAGGCCCAAGATGGAGTTTGCTAACTTATGCCATCCCCTTCAGGGGGTTGCAACAACCAGGCTCTAACTGGCAGGTACATGTTGGATGTGTGGGAGTCAATAAATAAATTTAGACATCTACTCTCACCAGAGGCCAGGGAAGAGTATGATGCCTTCTTGGAGGAGGGTAAAATAGCTTCCCAGGACCTCCTATTGTCAGCCTGGGATGCGGTGGATATGGCGGCCCACACTATGGCCTCAGTGGTAACCCAGCACTGCGCGGCTTGCTTGTGGAAGGCCAGAGTGCCCCCAGCCTCTCAGCAGCTGGCCCTTGATCTCCCCTTCAGGGGCGGCGCCCTCTTCCCTCCAGAGACCTCGGCCATCTTGGGTACCACTCATGACCCCTGGGGGGAGTTAAAATACCTCGGCCTTCTCCCAGCGGGGCCTCTCCCCCGTCTTTCTGCCCCATAGGGCCCATAGGAAACCGACCCCCCCCCCGATAGTTACTGGTGAGGACTTAACCCTCACCACTATAACTTCAGTTCGAAACTCACCTGGGGGACCCACCCGGCAAGGCCTTTCCCCACCCAACGCTGGGGAAGGATTCCGACTGCTTATTCAGCAGTTTGCTTATAATCACAGCTTTGCTGTCAATCATCCAAACCCTGCTGTGGAGTGCCCACTGCCTCGGGACTATTCCTCCGCCTTGACACAGACCTCTTCCTCTAAGTAAGGGTGGATGACTCAGAGGTTAAGTAGCCTCTCCTTCTTCAAGTAGGATTAAGGTTTCACCCATATCCATACTCCCACTGTTGACCTTAATGCATCCAACATCTGAAGGGGCTCGACCTTCTCATTATCCAAGCCTCCTTAACCACCATAGTGGTCACAATGGAGACCCGTGGTTAAACTCCCATGGGCATCCTATAGAAAACAGTTTTGCTCCCAGCAAGCTATCACGCCCCACACACAACACTTCCCTCCTCTCCCCCTCCCCCCCACTCCCTTGGGTGGCATCTCCTTCACCTTTCAGGACACTTAAAGGTTCACAGAAGACACTGCAAACATTGAAGAGTGTATTGCCCCCTCGATCCCGAACTAAATGGGGCCCTTCCACTTACTGGAACCATTTCCATACTAGGGAGCGTCACTCCCACACGCTTCCCCATGGAGAAAGCCCTACCGTCCTACTCCCCAACCAGACAGTCGAGGAACCCCTTGTTGATGCTTGTTTCTCCCTCATAGAGGGCGTCCGCTCCCCTGCCCCCGGAAGATGTAGGGTGGAGGGAACCTTCCCTCCTTTCTGATGTGCTGCCCAAACCAACCAGCATAATTAGCTATGCCTAAACATAGCTTGCACCTGATTGACCCTATCAAGGTCTCAAGGTATATGCTCCAGCTCGGGATACTCCAACCCCTCCTGAACCTATGGAGCAGGCTTATCGCTCCCACCTGTCAGGTGCCGGACATGCAGGCTGGAGCCTGGCCAGGGATGCAGGCCTTTGTCAACTAGCTTGTTGTCTCTATGCCAGAGATAAAACCCTAAAGCTTGCTACCACCAGCTGGTTCACAGCCTGGCAAACCACTTGGTGAGGGGTACCACCAACTAGGCCACCGTCCCATTTTCTGCCTGTACTTCCACGCACAAAAGAGGGGCTACTCTAACAATCAGTGGATTCTGTTCCCTCTCCGGGCCTGTTGATCACAGCTACCTGGAATGCCCCTTAAAACCCGATACCTTTTCTCTTGACAAAGTGGACCGGTGTCGTTTCCCCTCCCTATCTCTAATGTGCCCATTCTCTCCCCCCCAAATCGGGATACTCTTGGGTCACGGCCATCAGAGGAGATGACAGAAGAATACCGATGTTTCTCTCCCACCCCTTTGCCACTCGGTCAGAGGCAGAGACATTTGTTCCTCTGCCTTTCCTCATCAGACTTGCAGCCTGTGGTGTTTTGGACTACCTAGGGTCATTGGGATTGTCATAGTGATAAATGGGAGAGTCGTTTAGGTGCTAGGAAAACCTGTCTATCTTCTCTCTCTCTCTCTCTCAGTTCTCTTTCAATAAAGACTTCTTATACAGCTCTGAACATGCTGTCCTCCTTATTGGATTATAATTTCCCTTAAAACTCCACACAGCCAAAGCTGCTTGGACAGTTCAGTGGGTAGCCAAGATGTCTTTAACCTCAGAGTAAGGGGTCCAAGACCTGTGAAGAGTATCCCCAGGCTCATCCTTAGGGGAGGGCAGGTGGGGCAGCAATTTTTCAATACTAGTGTGCCATGACACTTGTGCATTTTTATGTTGGATTTTGTAAGCAAGTCATTTTTAAGTGAAAGCATGAAGCTCATGTGAACCTTAGGGTATGCAAGACAAGTTGGCCTGCTGAAAGGGCTAAAATTGTCTGGAAATGCTGAGAGGCACTGTTTTATCAGTTTGGTTTGATTCCATCCCTTGTTCTTAATATCCTGAACTACACATTTCTATTCATCATTTGTCAGACCATCTTATTTTGTAATAGATTGGGGTGTATCTGCTGTAGCAGTAATATATTTATCTCAATATTCAGTGCCTCCTGTCCTAGCAACAGTTTTCCTAAGTTCACATAATGGCCAGTGAACATGTATGCATCTGCTTTAATGCATGGCCTGACTTTGGTTCACTGTTCCTGGTTTGCATCTTAAACCTTGCACAAGGCCAGTGCTGCAGGCTCTTTCCCCCCTATCAACCCTAACAGGACTCATTGGCTGTGTCTACACTGGGGGTGGGGGGGGCACTGGAAGTTGACCTTGTTAAGTCGACCGAAGGATATGTCTGCCCTGGACACAGGGCAGACGTATCAGGGGCACCCCAATCCCTACCCCACCTTCGGTCCCAATTGGGTATCTGGAGCCCAATCAACTCCAGAAGCGGATCTGGCACAGATGCCCAATCCAGCTCCTGCCCTCTGGCAATGACGTGGGAGCTGGTCCAGCTCCAAGCCCCTCTTCACGATGGCAGGCTTGCAAGCGGCCAGGGGAGATGCAATGGCACTTCCCAACCCATCTCCGCAGGTGGCGGGGCAGCAGAGAGTGACTTGGAGCCTGACCCAGTCCCAAGCCCCTCCCTGCAGCCAGAGGCACATGGTGCCAGCATCTCCCCTGGCCGCTTGCAAGAGGCCAGGGGAGATTTTTGAGGCAAGCTGCTGGAGCCAGGCCAGTTCCTAGCCCCAGCAGCTTACAGAGAGGGGCTAAGAGCCCCATCAGGCTCCTAACCCCTCTCTGCAGGCTGTAGGAACTGGCTGCCACCCCCCCACCGCTCAGGGAGAGGGGCTGGGAGCCAGATCCTGCCCCCAGCTCCTCACCACAGGGCTGGAGCCGGATTGGGCCCTCAGGCCATCTCAGGCCCAGAGCCCAAGCCCCGCCTTGGGTCAGGGAAGGGGGCAGGCCCTGCCCTGTAAAGTCAGCTTAAAAGCTTAAGCCGACTTACAGGGCAGGAGTTATTAAATTGACTTAAGCATTTGCTTAAGTTAGCTTATTTTCTAAATATGGATTGGGAGTTGCTGAAGTCGACTTAAAGGGCTTTAAGTCGACTTAAGCCCCTAGTATAGACATAGCCATTGACTGCATCTCAGTAGCGTCCATTCAACTAGTCATGTAACCAGCTGTCCCTTTAGCAGCCACGGTGCAACTGCTTGTCTGAGAGCACTAGCCAGATCTAGTGATTGTACATCTTGCCAAGGCAACAGCATCACCTTATGTCCCACAGGAAAACTGCACACAACATCCAAATTCCAGAAGGGCAGCCATGGCAGTCTATGTTAGCAAAACAAACAAGAAGTTCCATGGCACTTTTAAAAACGAACAAATTTATTTATTGCATGAGCTTTTGTGGGCATAATCCCACATATTGTGCCCACAAGCTCCTGCAGTAAGTAAATTGTTAGTCTTTAAATGTGCCACAAGATTCTTTGTTTTGCTAACATCCAAATTGCATCTAAAAGATTGCTGCTGTGGAAATTTTAAAAGCAGGAATGGATGCTGATCTCTCCCTAAAATTTTAAAAGGATGATGGTTCAAGATGCCAGGTACTTTGTAATAGGTTTTCAGTGAATGCATTATTTTCTCATTTGCTCTATTTCTGCTATGTGAATAAATCCCTTTAGAATAAGGCTGGGTTTTTGTTTTGACCATCTCAGGTGCAAGTTTTGTAATAAATATCTAACTAAATAACATTTTGTTGCT
>ML681972.1:3891541-3964796 GCA_007922195.1 Podocnemis expansa
TCCATCCTGATGACAACCCAGGATTTGAAGTCTCCAGCAATATTTGCCTGGCACCACTGGCAGATATTAAATTTTCACAAGGAAAATAATGGCAGGAATTGAGCATCCACCGCTGATGCTCTTGATGAGGCTGATCATTGTGTTTTACCTCTTTCCTTTTGCAGAATTCCAAACCAAAGAGAACATCTACTGCTCCTCCTTAGCAAAGGCCCTGTACAGAGTGCCCACGCCACTGACTGTTGGGTTTTATGCACCATGGGGACATGACAAAGACAAGCTCTTACAGGAAATCCAGGGTGAGTGGTGCCCTGAGAATTTAAGAAGGGACCTCATTGGAGTGGGAGAGGATGGGGATTACAGTCTTCTTCAAAGAGCTGCCCATTCTTGAATGCTTCCAGAAGGGTTGGAATGCCATCTGGAAGACCCTTCATGAGAAAAATGTTTCATCCACTGCCAGCTGTCTAACATCTTCCTTTTTATGTCAGACTCCATAGCTAGCAAACAAGGAAACCAGCAGGAACATCAGTTGACAAGGGCAAAGCTATGGGATCGGATCATACTCCTGTTTCGTATGATCTTCTACCAATCAGTCCTGACAAAGCAACAGATGCAGAGGAAGAACATAGAGTTTGCCTTTATCCCTTTCAGTGCCAGGGAGTATATGGGTTGTGACCATCTCTGGACAGTCCTCATCACCACACTGTGTGATGGCATCGAACATCATTTTGGTCGCCTACCCATGTGCATTTACAGAGCCATAGGCAGTGAACATGTTACCAGTGATACCAATAAAGAATGGAAAAGCAAGGAGCTCCTTTGCTTACCCCCGGGGACTGCTGTGATTCTTGTTGTCACGGTAACTATCTGTGTAAGCATTTTCCACCTAACATTTGAGATCCCAGTTTGGAATAACTTGGGATAAGCAATAGTGATTGTGGAGAGCATTTGGGTCAGCCTCTGCATATTTCCTGTCATCTTGATTGCCATCAAGGTGTTAAGAAATTTAATTGTTACCCGGAAGACCCAGCTGGAGAGGCAGATGAATCAGACAGATCTCAACGCTCAGCTGGGGCTCATGAGCAGTGTGAAAAGTTAAGTCAAGACAGTCATCAGGTTCCTTCAGTTTATGGAGACCTTCTAGCAGCAGAAGTTCCAGGTGGCGTTAGTAATCACCCACTTGGACAGGTGCAGCTCTGACAAGGTGGTCAGAGTCTTGGATGCAATGAATATCTTCCTCTCAGACCATGACACCCCATTCATCTCAATCCTGGCTGTTGACCCAAGCATGATAGTCAACTGTGTGGAAAGCTCTATATATATGAAGGGCATGGCCAACAATGGATATGAGTTTTTAAACTGCATCATCACCCTGCCCTTCTCTGTCCCTCAAATGGACGATGACACTAAGCAGAGGCTGATCGGGGAAATCAGCAAGCAGGTGGTGAAGCAAGAGAGAGACCAAGAGGAGGAACTTGGCTTCCAGCTGGATCCCAAGTGGGGAGCTAATTCCCACTCTCCGTCAGTCTCTCACAACAATTCTGCCAGCCATGATGCGCAGAATACATAGGTAAATGACAGCCAGGTACCTCTCATTGTTAGAATCCAGGCACCAGAAACTGGCAGCTGTGGAAAGGGCATCAGAGTCAAAGACCTAATTCAAGAAGCTTTTCACCACCTCTTGGATGACTCCCTGAAGGAATATATGCCGGACAATAAGGTGCAGATAAGGCAGATTGTGAACACCATCACAATCTCTGTTGAGCTCTTGGTGAGGAATGTCCCTGAAGAACAGGTGCATCCAAAAAAGGTACTGGAGTGGGTGCTTCTTGTCAATCAGTGGCCATGCTGTCTGAGCTGGGTCTTGCAGTGCATCAAGAATGAGAAGCAGAGGAGTAGCAAGGCCGGCTGCCAAGAAACTTCCCATCTTGCTAATGAGTCACTGCTGAAAGTCTATGAAACGCACATGAAAGAACTGGACATGCTTAAAGGTCAGATGGAGAAGCTTCTGGAACTGGACATAGATCCTAACCTCTTCCACAACTTCCTGTGCAGCAGGTTTAAGGTGGAGAAGGCCACCTTCTACCTGTGCTACACAGTCAACTTAGACCTGTCCTTTAAAAAGAAGATGGAGCTGCTCCATGGCAGTCACAGCCTGAAACGGACAAAGAAATTCAACAGACTCACCCTGTGCTCCCTGATGGATATGACGATGGATGAAGTCTGCAAAGAGGTAGGTGACTTTCATACTTCCATCTAGCACAGTGTTTCACAACTTGTTGCAGGCCATAACACACTTAGGCCGTGTTCACACAGCCCTCTTATTTCGAAACAACAGTGACTTGTTTCAAAATAACTGTTGCCTGAACCTGCTATTTCACTTTGAGCTTCTTTCCTTAATTCGAATTAACAAACTGTTAATTCGAATTAAGTTATTTCGAAATAAGGTGTTATTTCAATACAAGTTGTTTCGAAACAACCATATCGAAATAACCCCCTGTGTGTGAACACAGCCTCAGTGATGAGTCATGACCCTACAGGACACACCAGTCCGCACCCACCCGGCTAAATCCAGTCATCTCCCCAGCTCTCTATCACACACTTACCTTTGTGTAGCAACACAGTAATGTGCCCTTACACAGTGGTAGAGAACTGCTGATCCAGCACAGTCAGCTATATGTAGAATGCCCCATGTTTCTTGATAGCAAGCCATGAGACAGTGCTCCCCAGTGCCAGCACTACACATGTTGGCACCTAGGGCAAGCAGCCCCAAAGGCACCCTCTCCCCACCCAGGGTCCAATCCAGCCCAGGGTCCGATCTGGTGCTGCACTGCTGCCGGCCAGTGGTGCAGAGCCAGAATCAGCCCCAGCTGCCACCAGCCAGCAACACAGAGCTGGATCCAGCCTCAGTTGCCAGTGGCAGATCAGGGGACGCAGGGTCCCCCCACCTGTGGCCCCCTCCCACTAGAAGGCCTCCCACCCTACCAGCAGGTCAGCACTGAGGGGGCAACTGGGGCCAGAGGCCAACTGCAGCATGGCTGGTTGGCCCTGGAGAAAGGCAGGGCTGACTGCCATGCGCAATGTGGCTTTGGGCATCACTAGACCCCATACACCTTTTGAGGCCTGCAGTCAGCCGTGCCACCTCCCCCCTCTCCCAGTGGGCCCGCCCTGCCGCACCCCTGGGCTGGCCTAGGGGTGGAGTGAGCCTGGGAGAGCTGGCCTGTGAGCTGGCTCAACTCACTCCTGGGGGTGAATCAGAGCAGGAGCTCAGAGCACAGCCTCAGGCCGGCTAGCCCCACTCCCCATCCCAGTCCTGGGGGCAAGGTGCAGATGCCCCGGCTCCAGCACTCTCTAAAATGGGGCACCCAGGGCTTTGCCCTGGTTGCCCTTCCCTAGTTATGGCCATGGTGCTCCTTTACACTGATAAGAAATTGAGGGCTATGGGCACTGTAGCTGGAAGAAAACTATCTGATGTAATAGGTGCATTTGTAAAAGCAAACCTTATGTGTGCCAAAGCATGTTTTTCTTTAGGATTTTGCTGAGGTTGGCTGAACTCAGGGTTTAGGAGTGACTTTTGCTTTCCGTGTATTGTTAGGAACATGGCAGTTACTATTCTGGAAACCCTGAACACTTCAGGGGACTTTTTAAACTCATAATAACTAACTCTGTTTAGCTCTTGGTACTACCTTGAACTGGACCATGAAATGTCTTCTTGGAACAACAACTCTGATCCTTGGAGTTCTTTTGTCTGACCTTAAAACCATTGGCTGGTCTCCAATGGTTCCTCCTTTTCTCACTGCAATTAAATCTGTCTTAGCTAAGAGTCTTCCATAGTCCTATCTGTTATGTTCATAGCACTCACACAGAGAAGTCAGTGATAAAAACATAAATACTCCTACTGGAAGTTTGCAACATTACATGACTTTATTTCTGTTTCTTAAAATCCAGGATAATACACAAGAACCAAAAAACAGAAGTGTAAAAGCAGGCTACTCACTAAGGTTGCAAGGCACAATTCACCCCATTGCAGGCTGACTCTGATCACATGCTTCCCTACAGAGTGTGCTAGCCTGCAAACAGTGCCATCCTTACTGGGGATGAGTGGGGCGACCACCCAGGCCCCACAATTCCATGGGCCCCTTACTGCTGCGCCAGTCCGCCCCCCATCACCTGCTGCCTTCAACAGGAAGCCAAAGGCTGGAGGCAGGACAGGAGCTCAGAGCCCAGCCTCTGGGCTGGCCTGCCCCGCCCCGTCTTCAGGGGTGGAGCTGCTGGGCTAGGAGTGGGAGCATGGAGCCCATCCTCTGAGCGGGCCCATCCCACCCCCCAGGGCAGTGGAGGAGGCCAGGGACCCCCACAGTTCAATTAGCCCTGGGCCTCACCCCACACAGGGATCATCCTGCCTGCAAACAGGACGAGGAAAACCCCTCACTCTTAAAGTTATGGCTTGTAATTGCAACATGCTCGTCAGTACACTGCGCTATCACTTTTCCCTCAGTTGCCTGATCTACTGCACTTGCCATATTAGATCAGGGGTCTCTCCCATACTATTCAGAAGGGCCGGTTCTACTACAGAGGCAATCTAGGCAGTCTTCTAGGGCACAAAACAGTAGGGGGTGCTAACAGGGCCATCCTTGGGGGAGAGGGAGAGGGGTGATCGCCCCTGGCCCCATGGTTCCATGGGCCCTGCGCTGTCCTGCTGTGAGCAGGGTAGCGCAGGACCCATATCGCTGCCCCCCGCGGTCATGCTGTCCCTTGCCCCCCTCCCAGCTGCTTTCATCACAGAGCCAGCCTCTGCTTGGGCTGGCCCTCCCTGCCCCCAAGGAGAAACAGCTGGTCCAGGGGTGGAGCGGGCCAGCCCAGAGGCTGGGCTCCACTCTCACCCCTCTCCTGGGCTGGCTGTTCTGCCCTGGGGCAGGGTGAGAGAGTGGAGCCCAGCTCCCGGACCAGTCTGCTCCACCCCCGGCTCAGGGGAGGGGAGGGAGTGTGGGGCCAGCTTGTGGGCCAGCACGCCCTGCTGGGGGGCTTGAACAAGCCGATTGCCCTGGGCCCCGCACCACCACCCCCCGGGCGCCAAAATCACAGGCACCTAGGACGCCACAGAACCTTGGGCTGGCCCTGGTATTCAGACATCTTGCAGTGGGATTGTCCAGATATTGCTGATAGTCTCACAGCCTGGTGGCATTTCTTGTTTGCTAGAATCCAAATGAATTTAGGCACTTTCCTCTCTGGAGTCATCACTGAGAGGATCTTTATAAAAATGTATTTTGAAATATTTTAAAAATATGTGTTGGTACTAAAGCAAACTTCCTCATCTCTTCCAGATGGATAAGGTTGACTTTAATAAAGAAAATGTCCAGCGGTACAAATAAAGACTAAGGGAACATAATCTAAATGGGCATGCCCTAGTCTACAATGACAACAATGAAATCAAAGAAGCCCTCAGCATGAGCCTTGGAGACTGGACTCTCTTCATCTTACTGTAACCCCCCTGGGGTTTTAAGGAGTGTGGTTCCTTTAAATCTTTGCCCTGTGGGAGAGGGTTTGTGGAGCTGAGGAGGGGGGCTGTAGCTGGAGGCCCTGGGGAGGAAGCAGGGAGAGAGGCCCTGCCAAAAACCAGGGAAGACAGAGCAGCTGACCTAGGATGCCAGACCAGCCCCCACAGAAGGACAATGTGCTGCAGAGAGTCACCCAAGGACACAGCAGGATCCAGTGACTGGCCATGTGGGGCCGTGAGTACAGCACCTGGAACTCAGGGGGAAGGTTGTAGTTAGTTAAGTGGGGAGGGTGTCGCTCTGGCTTCGCAGAGAGCGGCAGAAGAGGCATCAGAGGGTTTTCTTTTGCTGGGAAAGTGCTGCCGTCAAAGACTAGGAGTTGCTGGACTGAACACTGGACTGGAACTGTGCTGGGACTCCTGAACTCCTGGTGCAGGTACAGAGCTCACGTCTGCCTCCAGCCTGCTGGATTGTTGGGCCTTACAGGGCCCTGTGTTAGCTGTTACTCTGTGTTACTGCTGCCCCATCTCCCCTTTGGTTTCCCCTTTGCACCTCTGTAAATAAACCTTCCCCATTCCCATAATCCCTGCGCTATCCCAGTGTGTGTGTGGTCACTCTGGGGGTTTGGAACAGGTGCCCCTGGGGCAAAGGGGCTCTCCCTGCTGTGTTCCCGTGCACACCCTTTCTCTGATCAGAGCTGCCTGCAAGGCAGACTCTATCTGGCCATTTGGATGCCACATTACATTTCTTTTGAGTTCTTCCTCAGCCAAATTTGCCTCCTTCTGCATCCTCAGTCCTGTTACCTGTAAAGCAGGAGCACAAGAAGAACATGGCTGGAGGGAACAAGCAGACTCTGAACATCTCTAGGGAAGATCTTCAAGATAAGAGATTAATTTAAATTTTGTACAAGACTAGAATCAAGATCCCCCAATCAATGTAGTTCTCTGCGCCTTGAATGACATGTCACGGAAAAGAAATAAAATAACTACAGAATGATTAATTAGGATGTGGATGCGGCAATATAGTGTGTCTGAGGGACTTGGAGGATACCCATGTCAATACAGGAGATTTTAGACACTGACTATCAAAGGGGCTTTATCTGGTCAGTACAGCAGAAGACATGGAGTCAGGATTTCCTTGCTCTGCCGCCGGCTTACTGTGTTTTTGAGCAAGCTGCTCCTCCTTTCTGGGTCTCAGTGTCTTTATTGCAAAATGGATTTAGTGCATGTTTTAGTGCACGGTTTAGTGCCTATAATGATGCTACTTTTCTAACTGCATTGGAGTAGTAGGGGCAAACCGCACCCGTTCAGCTGTGACCCCAGCCACAGTGGAACCAGGGTGATAACCCTGTGAAGGTGGCATGGTTCAGAGCAGAGAGGGACACTGAGAGTTCTGCGGCAGTTGGATGCAATGGTTGGGAGAGAGGAGGGGAGCTGCTGTTGGGTGAAGTGTTGACTTTGAGCCTTGATGGCTCTGTGCAGGGGACGAGTGGGTGTTACGTGGGTTGGGATTTGGAGATCCACAAAGGTTCCTTGGCAGTTGGAGGTGTCCATTGGGGTTGCTGTTGGGTGGAATGTTGGATCCTGAAAGTTCTGTGGCAGTTGGGGGGAATGCTGGTGGGGTGAAGGGAGCCATGGGGGAGTGCCACTACCCTGCTGGAAGACGCTGTCTCCTAGCTGGCTGAGAGCTCCTCCGGAGCTGGGAGTTATTAAAACTGCCACCCAGACAAGCTCTGACGGAGCATGCTCAGAACATCTGAGCATGCTCTGTCAATGCTTCTCCTGCTGGAGGAGCCATGGCTCGGACCTGCATGGCTGCGTGGGAGTTGGGGGGGGGGGTCGAGCTGGCTGGGGAGTTACTGAGGGGAGCAGGCTAGGGTAGGAGGAAAGGATCTGGCTGGCTCACAGTGTGTGCTTACTGGGAGAGCTGGAGGGGAGGATTGGGCCCATGGGGTGTGCAGAATATGGCCAGTGGGGGGTGTGCAGGATCAGGCCCGCCAAGGGGGCAGCCTGCACAGCAGGCAACTTGAATTGCTCAGCTGCCTCAGGGCCTTAGAGGGAACGTTGATTGTCAGCTACTTCTTCTTTAAGTTAATACTTACTAGAGTCTTTGCTCTCAGTGTACACTCACTATTACTTATAGTACTTGGCGATCTAGCACAGCGAAGTTTGCTACCACTCCACTTAAGTGTTAAGGAACTGAACATCTTTCTCAACTAGGTCTTCAGGGAAGGGGGCAACTATACTAATCCAAAGCGTATTGTGTCTGTGAGTGTACTTTTACTCTAATCAGTACCCATTTGATTAACCATTTTCTTGTAATGATTCATTTGTCCATCATTTTATGCTCTCTTAATAAAAGCTTATAAAATTATACAGATTTGGTTATTAGTGTGAGCATTCCTGTCAGGCACTCTGGGGGTCCTTGTAAAAACTCTTTATAGTCTGATTCTGGAACAAGAACCTCGCTATCATCTGATCAGATCCCTCAGTGAGCCTGTAACTTCATTCAAATTACTAAGCATCCAGAAATCAGACAATGTTGTCACAGTGCTTCATAGACAGCAGGCTGCACCCCTCACTGTTACTCCTGATCTAAACCCATGTGTGATTGGAATCAGGCTTAACTTCTCTGTGGAAACATGAATCCCTGGCCTCCGCCCCAGCCCATGCCTTTGCCTCGCTCCTCACAGATGGCATGAGGGACCCAAATAAGGAGTCCTGTGTGGCATTTATAAAGACTAACAAATTTATTAAGTTCCAGAGAGGTAGCTGTGTTTAGCAAAACAAGGAGTTCCGTGGCACTTTTCAAGACTAACAGACTTATTTATTGCATTCTTCCATGAATGCTTATATGACAATAAATACATTTACTAAGGCATAAGCTTTTGCGGGAATAAAAGCTCACACCTTAATCAATTTGTTAGTCATTACTTGCTTTGCTGAAATAGACAATCTGGAATGAGTGACACGACTGCCAAGCAACAAGCCGCCCCCCCCCCCCGCACCTCCACCAATCAGTCACTACGCAAGGCCCGCGCCCGAAGCCGCGTGGAGACTGGGAAGACTACAAATCCCGGCATGCACTTCTCCCCTTCCGAGTGGCTGACGTCTCTGTTCCTCCCTCCCACCTTCCCGCCCCCGTCGGGGTGGGGCTGCTTGGCTAGAAGGAGGCGGGGCTGTCAAGCGCGATAGACCTATCCGCCCTTCGGAGTGGGAGAATGCTCGCATGAGTGACAGCGCAGTCGGCCTATCCCCGGTGCTCGTCCGCCTTCTGGCCCTTAGGCGCCGCCATGGGCCGGTGGGTGCGGGCTGTGGGGCGGACGGCCGGGGATTTCCTGCGGGGGGTGGCCGGGCGGAGGCCTCCCCGCGGGCCCCGCTGGAGCTCGGGCCGGGCCCCCGCCGTCCCGCCGGTTTCGGAGCTGGACAAGGCGGACGCCTGGCTGCTGAGGAAGGCGCATGAGGCGGGTGGGTGAAGGGCCTGTGGGTGGGGGGACGAGTGGCTGTGGCTGGGCGGCGGGGCCCGTGGTTGGGGCCCTGTGAGGAGGCGGGTAGGGGTCGCAGGAGGGGGCCTGTGGTCAGGGAGCCCTGAAGGGGGTTGGAGGTGTGAGGCTGTGGGACAGGGAGGTTGGGGCTGTCGGGAGTGGGCCAGTGTGGGTAATGGAGACTGCGCACAGGAGGCTTTGGAGGGGGTGCAGGGGGCTGTACTGTGAAGGGAGGGTAGAAGAGGTCTTGGCATGGGCTGGTAGCTGGTCCATTGTGGGGTGGGGTTTGCCCTGAGGCGTTGTTGGGGGTGGGCTACTGCCACGTGAGACCTGGAGTGGGATATGTGGGTGGGGGCGGTGATATGAGGGGGCATTTTAGTTTAAAGCAGCGTTCCCCAACCGGTGTGCTCTGTGTGCCACGTCTGAGCAGGAGGTGCAACAAAAGTTTTTGAAAAACTACACAAGAGTTCTGGATTGGCTCATGAATATTCATGAGTTCATTTGGAAACTGTATGGTGGTGTGTGTCTAATTAAAGGTAGCAAGGTGTGCCACAGCAGAGAAAATATTGGGAGCCACTGGTTTAAAGGCTTGGTGTGCTGGGAAGGACAGTTTGGGGACTAAAGCAATGCATGGGGTAGTGGGCATGGGTCAGTATGGGGTTGGAGGTAGAGCCCTGAACCCGCTATAAATATGTGGATCTGTATCTGATCTGCATCCACAAGAAATGGTCTGCAGATATCCATGTTGTATCTGCGGATGAGCTTATAATGCGGATATCCACATATTTGCAGGGCTCTAGTTGGAGCTGCTCTGATGTGGGGGGATGGAGTAGGCTGCTGTGAGGGACAGCATGGTGGGAGGAGCGCCACGGGATTCATGCAGAAAGGTAGCGTAGGGGCCAGTGAAGTGATGGAGCTGTAAGTGCTGAAAGGGCCTGAATTTGGTATGTCAACAAAGCATGTTGTGGTGCAGTTGTATCTGGGTGTGGAAATACAAGGAAAGCTAATGCGGTGCGATAACATCTTGACACAGTTTTATGTTGGTTAAAGAGATGGCAGTGTCAGTGACTAACACCAAATGTCTGAACAGCAATAGGTTTTACTGTTTTAATGCCTCTTCTCATCACTCAGTCATCTAGGTACAGTGTCATTTCACCTTCTCACTAAAATGCAGCCACTTTGGGGTAATAGGTGGCTACTGTTTAATATGACACTACCCAGCAACTTGGGACAGGAAGTGAGACTCTCTTATACACTGCAAGTTCTAAAGGGGCAGCTGTGTTGGCCTAGTTCAGTCAAACAAACTAGGAGTCCTGTGGTGCTTAAAGACCCACAAAAGTTTGTGTAATAAATAAATTTGTTAAAGGAAAAATCCCATACATCAGATGTTTTGTTGGTCTTTAAAAGTGCCATAGGACTCCTTGCTTATTCACTACAGATGAACTAATGGAGTGTAATGTAATTATCTCAGTTGGGCTGCCCCTCCTGACACTTGTGAAATTGGCTTAGGAATTTTAGTTGGCACAGGGACATTGGTTCTGTGTTTTTATCTAAAACATAACACTTCCTCTGGCCCCATGTTGGGCCATCTCAGTCTTCAGTCAGGTATAGATGAAGATGTTTGATGTTCTATTACCAGTGTTTTGCTGTACAGTTTCCCCTTATGCCGTGCTGACTTGAAGGGAAGCGCTACCCCACTGAATCATTGTTCTGTCCTGCAGCATCTGGGAGTGGAAACTTCCAAGTACATGCTAAGTTCTACATAAACTTCACAACACAAGATGATACAGCTGCCTGTTAACTTGATAAGGGCGATGGACTGAAAAAGAAAGTGGATTTTAATGGGATGGAATCAGAACTAGAGACTGCAGGGAGATTTTAACTTGTCAAAGATGTGCAGTAATTTCTGATTGCCTTTCTCACGGAGGTCTGATCGATTGATCTTTCAAACAAACACACTAGTCCTGTGGCATTTAGACTAGCAAATTTACTTTTTGCATGAGCTTTCATGGGAGGAAATCCTGCTTTGTCAGATGCTTTGAAGATGGGGACTTACAGAATGGTAGGAAGTTCCCCCATCTTCAAAGCATCTGATGAAGCAGGATTTTCTCCCATGAAAGCTCATGCAAAATATAAATGTTAGTCTTTAAGTGCCACAGGACTCCTTGTTTGTTTGACTGAACTAGACTAACACAGCTGCCCCTTTGGATCTCGTCTTTCAAAGACATCTTCCTGAAGCTCCTACAATGTGGCAGGAGGCTTGAGACACTACAGGACCATTTGGGTGTTAGCAGGACAGCATGACAGCCGTTGTTTTCTTTTTCCGTCCCATCTTATCAATATGAAAGGGGCGAACAATGCTAGAGACAAGAATCAAAGACTGTGACTGTTATTCTTTTGAAGACTTTGCTTCCCAGATAAAATGGTTCCTCATATCTTCTCTACCACAACAGGTAGCAGTATAAAAATAACAAATGGCTAAAGGAGAGGAAACTTTTTCCTTTTCTCTACACAGGTTTCCTCTCCTGGTTTCGCAATGGCTTGCTGGCAACCGGCATTGGAGTAATTTCTTACGTTCAGAGCGACTTGGGCCGAGAGGCAGCTTATGGTAAGTATCCTACACTAGAGATGAGCATGGGAGAGTGATGAACGGGACACTGCACCAACGAAAGGTAGTTTTGTCACTGGATTAGTTAACCCACCACTGAAATTTAGATTTTTGTAACTAAAGTCAGTTCAGCTATGACCTTCAAACAACTACTAAGCCCAGAGGTGGCTACATCTTACTTGTGGGGAAAGAGTCCAGTCCAGTCAAGTGTTTACAGACTTGATAGATTTCAAAAACCACTTTGAACAGACAGCTACAGCAGCTTCTCTCTGTTCCTGAAAGATCAAGAATAGCTTATGAACTGGGCTATGCAGGTGGCTAGATGACCACAGTGGTCCCTTCTGGCCCTAGAATCTATTATTCATTTCTTATAACAGTAGTTTTCAAACATAGGGTTGGAACGTGGTACTGGGTTGCAGTGCCCCTGATGCCACCAGCAAAAGACTGGAATGAATTGCTCAAAGATGTAATTATTGGGCATGAATGACTTATTTTTCAGTTGGGTTCTGAGGGAAATATGTTTGCAAAACACTGTTTTATAAAGCCCTACAAATGAATTGGCTCTATAGATCTTTCACCAATAGTCTATAATAACTTGTATGACTATAATAGGCTATGAAGAAGTTAATATGCATCTTTAAATTGCCTTAGTGTGGTGGTTCCCAACCTTTTCATGGTCGGGGACCCCTTTTAACTTAAAAAAAAAAAATTGTGGCCCCTTAGCTGTTTCTGGGATGAAGTGGTGCTGCTGCTGTGTGGTGATGCCGCTGCAGGCAGAATCTGGCCTGCACCGTCAGGCGAGCTGAGCTGCAACAGCCATGGCCCCCTCTCCCTGTCCCTGCCAGGGACTGGAGAGAGCCGAGCCAAGCCACCATGGCCATGGCCCACACTCCCTGCAGGTGAGCATGGCTGCTGCCATGGCCAGGCAGCCCTCTGCACACATTCCCTGGGCCTGCCACAAGCCCTACAACCCCAGTGCTTTTAACCCTCCAAGCTCTTCTTCCTCCTTCCCACACTTACCTGGAACAGCTGCAGAGTGGTCTGCAGCAGATTTTTCCCACTGTACGCAGCCCATGCGCTTGGGCTGCACAGGGCAGGAGATTTAAAATGGGCCTAGCTTCTGGCACTCTCCATGGACCCCCTGCAATACTTTTGTGCTCCCCCCCAGGGGTCTGTGGCCCACAGGTTGGGAACCACTGCCTTAGTGCACATTTACCTGATGACTCCAGTATTGTGGTAATGAAATGGTCTGTAAAAGGCCTCTGCATGGTGATTATGGAACACATACAAGACTGAAAGTCTTGCATGGATCCAGTGCCCAACTCAGCCCATGGATCCCTGAGTGGTGACCTTGAACAATAAAGGCTAAGTGAATATCACTTTGTGTCTCAGTCTGTAAAATGGGGATAATACCTCCATTGTAAAATGCTTTGATAGCCATTGAAAAGATGCTATAGGCATGGATAGTCTATACATTTGGCAGCTGCTGGAGGTCAGAGTTTGAACTCTTTTTGGGTTGTGTAATTTCAGTGTGTGTTTACTCTGTGTTCCAGGAAACCTGTTATGAAATGAGGAAGCCACTAGCAGATATGCTAAAATGGTAGCAGACTGACCTTTATGCCCTGGAAGGATGTGAATTGTAGTGTGTATTAATGTCCTGGGTCCTATGAGACCATAGAAAAGGAAATATAGCTGCCCTGAGCAAAGAGTCAGAGGGTGAAGTAAAATATGGGGGTGGGGAGGGTTAGGAGTGAATCTATAATATAGATATTGGGTGACTGTGTGAGACTAACATCCTTGTTCCTCTTGGGCTAGAATCTTGAAGTCTGGTGTGTTCATTGGAGGAAGAAATAGCAGATTTGGTCTTTACTTCAGAGGTCATCTATGGATCCATTTACAGAAATGGTGTTTCTCTTGTGAGACAGTTGCATTGAACACAAAGGCCTCCCATTTGGAGAAATTAAGGTCCTCTCACATCAGTCTTGTAGGACTTCTTCCAAAAAATTGCCACAGGAATGTGACTACTTGACAAGAGCCAATGTTGAGAACGTGTGTACTGAGAGTGCTGCTGCTGTCAGTCTGTAAAACATACCCACTAGGGATCACAACAAAAACTAGTGATGACCTTTGATGCAAAGCCCTTTTTTTTTCTCAGTGACACTGTGACCTTACCTAGCATTGTTAGGATCCCAAAGCGTGCCAAAATCTCTGAACTGCATTCTCTTGATGGCACATGTTGTCCGCGGCAGGCCTCTTGAGATCTGTTCTTGGTTCTGCTGTAGACTTACTAAATGAGATCTCAGGTAGGTCATGTCCCTTCTCTATGCCTGCTTTCTGATCTTCAAATTGGGAGTAATGCAGTCTCCTCCCTGAGGAATGAGAGGCCTAATGTGTGTGTTTATAAAGCTCTCATGATCCTTTGAAAGGTGCTATACAGCTGCAAAGTATTTGAGCAGATCTCATCTCATCTTGATTTATTCACTGATGCCACATGCTGGTATTTAGCTTCCTAGTTCCCTATGAAGAAAGCAGTGCAATGACACAAACAGTTGACAGACCCATCTTATTGCTTTCTTTCTGCACATAAACATGGGAATTGGTAGGGGAGGAAGAGGAAATGCAAGTCGTAAGGACTCTGGTTTGTGTGGTTATTCTAGAACTTGCCACAGAGTGGTGCACTGGTTCTTCAAAACTGAATAGAAAAGACTCGTATGTACAAGTTGCCTCCCATGGTCTGAGGAGTTGTAGGTTTATGATTGAACTGTATCAATTTGATGAGTTTTTCACCTTCAAGACAGGAAGTTCAGGCCCACTTGAAGTTCTTGTTCTGTTTCTAAAAATTGTCATGGTCTGTTTGACTGCAGTGAAAGCTATTTGGGATTTTGAGTTGAAGTGTTTGTGACCCAAACATTGCTGTTTGGCTAGCACAGAGGAAACCTGAGACAGAACTGGGAAGAAAACCCTGGTGTCCTGAGGCCACATCCTGTGCCTTAACCATCCTTCCTGCCTTCCAAGAAACAACTCTGGAAAACAGCATGTACAAAGTTGTTTTCCTTAAATCCTAACTCAGAGGAGAAATTGTAGGGAAGACTCTCTGGCATTATCGACACAGCCAGAACTGTGCTTAATAAAATTGTTGCATGTAGTTTTCTAGCACACTTTGACAAGTGTGGATGGGAATTTAAGAAACCCTTTGGAGTCTGGAACAACTTTATCTAGCTGTCAGTCCATGTCTGCCCCACCCAGCGAAACTGATAGGACACAATGCCCATTATAGCTCTGATTCCTTTATAAAGGGAGAGAGAATGATCTAGTAGTTAAGGCACAAGGCTTCAACTTGAGAGACCTGAGTTCTGCCACAGACTTCCTTTGTGGCCTTGGCCAAGCCACTTAGCCTCATTGTGCTTCTTACCCTCACCTAGCACTTTGCTACTTCCTAGGGGCATTACAAGAGGAAATAATCTGAGCATTTCACAGTCTTTAATGTTTCTCATAGTTGAGTAAACCATCCTTGCTTCAGCTACATGAGTGGATTTCACTCTGTTTCTACTCTAGGTTTCTTCATCCTCGGTGGGATTTGCGTCTCCTGTGGCAGTGGTTCCTACCTCCTCAGCCTCTTCCTCCTCCGTCGCACCATGATGTTTGCTTTCTCCACAGCTCTGCTGAATGGCACAGTGGTTACAACCGTGGCACTGTTCTGGCTGTGTGCTATTTCCCTATACATTGGTCGCCTTGAGGTTGAGATCATACAGGAGGCCAGTAGTAATGAATGCCAGGACACGCAAAAGGATGATGGGAAGTCCGATGAGTAAAAGCCAAGGTTCTGGGGAATTTTGCTGCCTTCATGATGATCATTTAGAATGTTCTCTAGCAGATTCAGTGGACTGAGTTTTAATGCAATAGATACAGTGCCCGTGGGCTATCCTACCCACAGTGTCAGAGGCCAGGAAGAAAGGGCAGCTTTATTGTAAATAAAGCACTGTTGGCTGCTTTATATTTATTTAACATTTTCCAGATTGGCAGTGGGAATTAGCAGTAGAGAAATTGGATCATTAACAGGAAATACAGCTACAGGAAACCCAGCTGTGTTAGCAAATGGATTGGTGGGATGGCTTCTGGCTGGGAGTTTGCTTTTAAAGAGCAGGCTGGTCCTTAAGATTCTGTATTCCCATCTTCTACAGGCATCCCACATCTCTCCTGCCAGGTATTCAGAATCTAGATACTTTAAGCCAAATTCACATAGAAATTTTGAGTTGCAACAGCATCCCATGGCACTTAGTTGTGCTGCGCCAGTTTAAGTTGTGAAATTGTCATATCACATTGAGGTTACTCATGGTGCTTCTTGAGTCCATTTTACATCCAGTTAAGCTACCATTTGTATTAAAAACATGAGACCAAAACTGCTGTCGTCTTGTGTCTGAATGAAATGTATGCTATGGGATTACTCCACTTTCTCACAATTCACATCCATTTGTAGAATGAGCTTTATTCTGTTAATGCAGGTTAAACTTCCATTGATTTCCATGAGAGGGAACAATAGTGGTCTCTGTGAATTAGGAAATCTAGCAGATGATATCCTAGCACAGGGGTGTCAAACACATTTGCTGTGGTGGGCCAGATTTGACTTAAATATTCTTTGTGGGCCATACATACCCTTAATCAAAATATGAGGGCACTCTTTCAGCATTGTAGTGTGCTGTGTATGTGAAACTGCATTTCCCAGTAACACTTTCTTATGGAGAGAGTGTGCTCAGGCTGAGTGCAATCATGGGCCCCATGAAAGTGGTTTCCAGGCTACATTCTGCCTGACAGCTGCATGTTTGATTTCTCCTCCCCCTCCCCCCCCCCCAGCACTTCATCTGAGGGAAGTAAATGCTAAGAGGACCTTATGGAAATATTCTAGCTTTACAGTAGGTTCATAGAGCAGGATTTGGCCCCACTCTCTTCACTTCCAGGAAATGGCATTTGTGAAAGCCAGTTGATAAAGATGTGTTGGCTATTTTTCAACCCAGAGGTGGCAACCCATTAATTTAAAGCCCCTGTTGGCAACACAGAGTTTGCAAAGGCAATGTCCCAAAGGGTTGTACAGTGGAAATGACTCTGTTTGCATTGGTAATTGATGTAAATGACCTTCAGAGCATTTGGTGTTGCCGGCTCCCAGAAGGTGAGGCGCTGAGCAGATGGATGTATTAATCACAGCTCTTTTTAACTAATGCAGAACACACCTGGACCATTTTCCCCTGCTGCAGCCTCTGGTGTGTACTTCACTTTGCACTGCTGTAGCATCTCTCCTGAGGGTTTTGGTATGTTGCTGACATCTCCATCTGACCTACTGCTTTTACCAGGCCTTTCTAATTAGGGTTAGCGCTCTTCCTCTTCTCAGGCATCTGCCTTCTTTCCTTATTAGTTTTACACCTGTTCAAATTACACTGTAAACTCTGTGAGGCAGGGACTTGTCTGCTAAAGCAGTGTGCAGACATGTTGTGTGTTTTGTGAATAAATCATACAGGCCTGTCAGTCTGGCACCTTGCACTAATAGCTGTCATGAAAACTTTTTCTTCAGTTTATAAACTCTGTCCTATTTTCCCATAGTGTCTGCAGCTCATCTCTGAAATACCCAAGAGGTACAATGCCCACGAGATTAGATGAGACATTCAACTACCCTGGGATTTGTAAATGCTGCCAGTTCTCATTATTTTGAAGCAATTTCTATATGAATCTTTCACAACTAACCTACCTCAGATTGCTGCCTTCCATGGTGGATGCAGCAGCTGCTACAATAATGTTTGTAGAAGTTTACACTAACTTTTCCTCTCCCCTTCACTCAAACTCAATGGGAGAGACTCTTCCCAGTACTGATATGCAAGCAAGACAAAGTAATTTTGGATGGTGGTTATTCATGTAGTAGTAGGGCCCAGTGATTAGTGCATTGGATTAAATCACAAGTCCTCAGTTCTGTTTTCAGCTCTGGTAAGTGGTGTGGTCAGCTAAATGTAAGGGACTGACTTGGTGGTGTCTGGCCAAGTCACCTCAACTTTTAGTGCTTCAGTTTCTTCCTCTGAAAGGCAGAATACATACTTCTCTCTACAAAAGAAAACTGCACTATAATATGGAAGCTTCTAAGCATATGATTGAATCTGAAATGTGACTGTCGATTACTTTAAATGTGTTGTATGCACAAATGCTAATGATGGAGGGTGTAAGCAACAAAAGAGAGCTCAAGAACAGAAGGTAAAATCCAAGGAGCATCGTTCAGTTACGGGTGTCTACATGCTGCAGTGCACGGTGGCTTGGAGAGTCTTTAGCCTTAGCCTGTCAGGTCAGGGCACATGGCCAATGCCCCTCTGTGCTGCGACCGCGTGACCGTGACCCTGACCCTCCCAGTTCCCTTTTCTGCCCTCAGCGACAGTTTCGGATCAGCTAAAACTTGCGAAAGCAAGTGCCTGTTTTTCCTTTGTGTGAAATTAAAATGCTGGGCTTTAAACTGCGTCCGGTGTGTTCCAAAGCTTTCCCACTCAACGATCCTCACGAGAAATGCCTCGCATGCCTTGATGAGTCGCACCTTGTGGTGAACTGCTCCATTTGCCAGTCCTTTAAACATAGGAGTTGCAAGGACAGAGAGTGGTGCTTATGCACTCTTGCTGAGGACTGCACACCTGCCTCTGATGCTGCCGGAACCACAAGTGCTCCATCAGCACCCCGAGCAACTCCTGCACCAGAGTCTCGGCACTGACCCCCGGTGCAGAGTTCAAAGCCATGGTCAGCTTCGTCCTTGGTACCACACGGCACCGTTCACCTCAGTCACCAAGTTTCCTCTCTGGTGAACTGGGATCAGGACTCTTTGGTACTGTCGACACCGCGAGCCCCAGCAACGGCACAGACTCTGTTCCGAGACCTGGCTCCAGTACAGGCGATGAATGCCAGGTCGAAGAGTACCCAGAGAGCAGTTGATGCAAGGATCGGCACCGCCCTCAAGCCTGGTACTGTCGAGCCCTCCACCGGCATCACAGAATGGTGCCAACAATTGCTCCGAGGCTCTCTCCTCTCGGTACTTGTCCGGTGAACTCTCAGCACCATGCTCCCAGGGCTCCAGAAGAAGGTGGCCCAGCTTGTCGTCCCTGGCCTCTGCCCATTCCTCTGCTTATCCCAAAACTGCCTCAGGAGCTGGACAATGGGCAGGCAAGTGTTGTCGGAAGCGCTCCCTGATGCCTATGCCATGGAGGAAGACGACCCTGTTGGCCCCGGCACAGACACTCAGGCCCACTTCCTCCGGTACCACTAAGGCCTCTCAGCCAGGCAGGGGCCATTCTTCCCCGCACTGCGCTGCGACCAGGAATTCTTTTAACAACTGGTTGCATGAATGGCTAGACGCGACGGCCAACGACAGCTCAACCTCGCAGCACCGTTTGATACCATCTCCACCTCAGACTTTGGATTCATCGGATATTTCTGATGATGAGCCTGATCCCGACTCTACACAGTGTAGTAGATCTCGGCGCCCCTTCATCCTCTCCGGGTGAGCACACCTTCTGAAGGCCTCTCGCATACAAGGACGATTCCCGTGCCCAGCAGGCCTTACTCTGCTGCATGGTAGTGAATTTGAATATAGAACTTGGGGTAGTCCAGGAGGAAATTGACCCCCTCTTTGACGTGGGGAAAAATGTCCCACCAGCCATGGTATCTGTTCCTCTTCATGAAGGGGTATATAGAATTGCCAGGGCACAATGGCAGACCCCATCTTCGATTCCGCCAGTGTCAAAAGTGGCAGATCGTGAATATCATGTCCCTCTGGACGAGTTTGCATTCCTCTTCCAATACCCCACGCCGGGATCATTGGTGGTCGATGCAGTCAATCAGAAAGAGAGACAGGGCCAGCTGACCTCTACACGTAAGACTAAGGAAGCTAAAAAGCTCGACTTGTTGGGCAGGAAGGTCTATGCCACAGCTTCCTTACAGCTGCTTATCTCCAATCATCTGGCCCTTATGGCGAGATATGTCTTCAACCTCTGGAGAGCATGGAAGGGTTTCACAACCTTATTCCTAAGGATCGCCTCAGAGATTATGAGGCAATAGTTGAAGAAGGGGCATTGGCCTCTAAAGATGATCTCATGGCTACTTGGGACATGTCGGACACAGCCTTGCGTGCTATGGTGTCTGCCGTGGTGATGCATCGCTCCGCCTGGCTTCAGGGCTCCAGCCTTTTTCCACAGATGCAACTTATCATTCAAGACCTGCCATATGAGGGCCCCGTCCTCTTTGCCAAATCCACAGATGCCAAATTACATGGCTTGAAGGACTCAAGAGCCACCCTCAGATCTCTGGGAATGTATACTCCGCAATCTACCCGGTACTCCCTTAAACCTCATCAGCTCTTGCAACAGCAACTCAAGCAGCAAATTCAGATCCTGAGTTCCTTTCCTCGATCCTACCAATACACCCAATGACATCTCGGGAACTTGGATAAGGACAAGGCTGCTCAAGCAAGGATGGGAAGTCCCACACTTCACAGTCCAGCAGGCATGGGCAGGGCACCGACTGCTCGTCGGGAAGGAAGCAGCGCTTTTGACGGTTACCCTGAGGGTAGTGGACCCACAGCCTCAACCCCAACCTTCACCAACTGTCCACACTGCTTCGTGTACCACTGGGTCAACATCACAACCAACCAGTAGGTCCTTGAGCCAGTAGTGGAAGAGTATCACATACAGTGTCATTCAGCTCCTTGGGCCAGAAAATCACCCCCTCGCTCAAGCCTCGGGATCTGGGAACTAGATCACCTGCTCAAGATGGAATGCAAGAAGCTTCTCTCTCTCGGGGCCATAGAAAAGGTCCCAAAGTGTAAGCAGGGAAAAGGGTTCTATTCCCAATATTTTTCTGGTCCCCAAACCCAACAGGGACCTCAGACCCATTCTAGATCTCAGAGCCTTAAATGCATAAGGAAAATAAAGTTCTGCATGGTTTCCGTGTCACAGCTCGTCCCATCTCTGTCTCCTGGGGATTGATTTGCAGCCCTTGACCTCAGACGCTTACTTTCACATAGCTATATGTCCCTGCCACAGACAGTACCTAAGGTTCATGGTGGGGGGAAATCACTTCCAATTTACATTGCTCCCCTTCGGGCTCTCTCTGGCCCCCAAGGTATTCACAAAGTGCATGGCACCGGTGATGCTGTTCTTGTGCTGGCAGAGCATAAAGATTTACTCCTACCTAGAGGAGTGGTTGATACATGGGGAATTGAGAACTCAGGTAAAGCTCCATGTCAGAGTGGTAACTCAACTGTGCGGGTACCTGGGCCTTTACATAGATCAAGAAAAGTCAAAACTGCCCATCCCAAAGAATAGAGTTCATAGGAGCTCTCTTAGACACTTGCAAATGGAGGGCCTCTCTGCCCCCTTCAGGATTTTGGTCCATCTGCACCATCATTATGGAGCTGCAGGAGTCTCAAGTGACCACAGCCCATCGCCACCTACAGCTGCTCGGGCACATGGCAGCCTCCACCTCTGTGATTTGGATGGCACACCTGAGAATGAGGCCCCTCCAGGTCTGGTTCTCTGCAGTGTTCCACCCATGGAGGGACTCCCTGTCCAAGGTACTGTCAGTTCCCTGAGATATCCTGGGGACACTACAGAGTTGGAGGGACCCCTGGTTTGCCAAGGGGGGAATTCCTTTCAAAATGCTAATGCCCACAGTGACTCTGATAACCGATGCCTAGGTCTCAGGGTGGGGGGCCCACATCTTGGTGGGGGGGGCTTTCAACCCTGGGGCTTTGGTCTCACACAGGCAGTATTTTTCACATAAATGTGAAGGAACTGCAGGCCATCAGATTGGCTTGCATGACCTTCCTGGACAGGGTACAAGGCAGGTCGGTCCAGATTCTAATGGGCAATACTGCAGCCATGTTCTAAACAACCTGGCAAGAGGGTGTCAACTCCCCAACTCTTTGCAAGGAAGCATGCAAACTCTGGAAGTTAGTGCTAAAATACAATTTCACCCTAGTGGCTGTGCACCTACTGGGAGTGGACAACAGGCTGGCAGACTCACTCAGCAGAAAGCCCCTAGCGAATCATGAGTGATTGCTCCACAACACGGTGTTCTCTCATCTGATACACAAATGGGGTAAACCCCAAATAGACTTGCTTGTGACATGGCAGAACTGCAAGTGTCAACAATTTTGCTCTCTCAGGGGTCAGGAGGAAGGGTCTGAACGACGCCTACCTCATCAGTTGGTCAGGCTCTCTGACCTATGCCTTCCCACCGGTCCCATTGATACACAGAGTCTTCCTGAAGATCAGGATGGACAGAGCAAACATAATAATAATAGCCCCAGACTGGCCCAGACAACACTGGTTCTCGCTCCTACAGGACTTGTCTGTAGACACCCCACTCCGCCTCCCCCTGTGGGCAGACCTCTTGACACAGGACTCTGGGTGCCTCCAGCACCCGAAGCCAGGCCGCCTGCACCTGACAGCCTGGAGACTCTTTGACTCAACGAGCAGGAAAGGCTCTGCTTGGATAGGGTTAGGAATGTTCTGGTCAGTAGTAGAAGACCCTCCACCGGGTCCACCTATACAGCCAAATGGAAACAATTTTCTATCTGGGCTTGGGGTAAAGGAGCAGACCCTGCACTAGCTCCTCTACACCTAATCCTTGACTAGCTGCTAGACCTTAGAGACAAAGGCCTCTCTCTTTCCTCACTGAGAGTCCACTTAGCGGTGATCTCAGCCCTCCATGAAAAAGTAGATGGGACCCTTGGTTTTTTTCCCATCCTACTTCACTAGTTTCCTGAAGGGGTTTGAAAGGCTTTTCCCACAGCCTCATGAATCCATCCCTCCTTGGAACCTGAACGTGGTGCTTCGGGCTCTAACAGAGCCCCCATATGAACCCTTGTACTTGTGTACCCTACTGGTACTCTCCTGGAAGGTGGCCTTCTTAGTAGCAACCATCTTCACTAGAAGGGTTTCAGAGTTGAAGGCCCTTTCCTCAGAACCCCTGCATATGAGGTTCTTTCCCAGCAAAGTGGTTCTGCGACACCACTCCTCCTTCCTCCCTAAGGTGCTTACTCCCTTCCACCTCAATCAGGAGATTAGCTTGCCAGTATTGTATCCAGATCCTCAGGTTACGGAGAACCAGAGGAGGTGGCATACCATGGATATGAAGAGAGTGCACCTAACATGTCGAGGGCACGCATCCATTCTGCAAAACCTCCCAACTCTTTGTGGCGGTCTCCAAATGCACAAAAGGTCTTCCAGTGTCCTCAGAGTGCATTTCCAAATGGATAGTAAACTGTATCAAAGACTGCTACGGAAAGTCGAGTACGCCCCTTCCTGGGATTGTTAGGGCCCATTCTACCAGGACTCAGGTATCGTCAACGACCTTCCTCGCCAAGGTCCTGATCCAAGACATCTGCAGGGCAGCTATGTGGTCATCAGTACATACTTTCATGCTTTTGTCCAACAGGCTAGAGAGGATGCCGCATTGGGCAGAGCCATACTCAGCATGGGCAGACTGTAACTCCTCCCATCATCCTTGGGTATGGCTAGCAGTCACCTGTAACTGAATGATGTGAGCAGCGCTCAAAGAAGAACGGTGGATTACTTACCAGTAACTGTGCTCCTTCAAGGTGGGCTGCTCACATACATTCAGGCCGCTCCCACTGTCCCCGCTAACAGAGTTGGTGAAGGTATAGGGGACTGGGAAGGTCAGGGTCGCGGTCACCTATATACTGTGGTTGCGGCACAAAGGGGGTGTTGACTGTGTGCCCTGACCTGACAGGCTAAGGCTAAAGACTCTCCGAGCTACCATGCACTGCGGCACATAGACACGTGTAACTGTATGTGAGCAGCCCATCTTGAAGAAGGACGGTTACTGGTAAGTAACCCACTGTGCTACTGCTCTCCTCTCGAGGCCCCAAAATGAAACCCCCATCCTGTAACTTACCTCAGAAGAGCTGATTTGTGAAATCTGCTATTCCCTGCGTCTAGGGCCATGATTCTGAATGTTCTATGTTGTGTCCAGCTGCATTTGCTATGAGAATGATTAAAGTGGGGGGCCATGCATCTCCCCAATTCCTGTTAGTCTGCAACCTGTTCCAGTGTTCTTAAGCACAGCTTTGGAAAGTTCGATGAAGTGAATTTTGCTGTCATCAAAATCACTTCCATTCACCTTTAAATCTGCTAGCAAAGAGCCATCATCTCCAGTTACTGAAAATATGCTCAAGGCTTCTTTACACCTGTCCTGCAATGACTGACTTTTTTCTTCAGAGCCCACAACTCCTACAGAAACTGGCAACAGCTCTGGCTGCACAGCACTTTGACAGTCAGCTCTTTAATTCATAAGGAACTTCCATCCCCATAACCCCCTGTGCCTTTCTTCATGCTGTTCCTGTTGCTCACCTAACTTGTTCTGCTGCTGTTCACTCATTTCATAGAATCCAGGTGCAAGACCCTTGATGGACCTATATATTGGGCAACCAGTTAATTCCTTTTTTTATTATTATTTTCATTGACATCCTGGACTGCAGAAAGAAGCAGCAATGACAACAACCAGTAAACAACAGAAGCTACCTTCATCTGATAATGGAAATTGAAAAACTAAAAAAGTTACATACATGTGCTACTGTTTGATGATGGGGCTGGGTTTTGTTTAACAGAATTATATAAAACTCATTTTTAATAAGTGCTAAAAGTAATGGCACTGGTTCTGTTTTAAGTGCAGCTGGTGCCATTGTCTCTTTGTATCCTTTTATTCTCAGTTTGCTCGAAGGAAGGATTTCTGAGCTGGCTCTGGCCCTAGCCTGAGGGCTTGTTTTCATGGGTGGGGGATCATTCAGCTGAAGTGCTGTGCTTGATTAGGCTAAGGGGGGAGAGGCTTGGCAGAGGCTGCAGATGACAGTGCCAGCCTTTCAAACTCTAGTCATGGGTTCAAGTCCAGCCCAGCATGACCATACACCACACTCACAGGTTTGTGGTCATCTGGAGAATTTGTTGATCTAAATTTAGTTCCTGATTGGCCCCACTGCAGCTCCCTCCCCCTTGGCAGTCTCAGCACAAAAGCCATGGACCAACTAACTCACTAGACAAGTGGTTTTCAAACTGGGTTGGGACCCAGTACTAGATCGCAGACCTCCAAGCACTGAGTTCTGGAGCCCCTGCCACAGCTGCTGGAAGATAGGAATGCTAAGAGATGGAATTGTCAGCTCATGGGCATGAGTGGATTTTTTTCAACGGGGTTCCAAGGAAGAAAGTTTGAAAACTACCGCACTAGACCACAGAACTGGAGGTTTCCCTTTCTCACTAGTGCATGGTCTCTTCATGGTAGGGATGAGGTGCTTTGGCAAGATGCAACGTGAGATGCAGGGCCCCATGTTGCTGACACAGTACTGCCTCTGGTCATGAGTAACTTCGTTTGGCAGAGTGGTTACTCCAACAGCTCTAAATACACTTCAAGGGATAAGGGACTACAGTAAATCAGTTTAGCCTCCAATAATTTCAAGGAACTACAACTCAGGTATTTAGGCACCTAAATCCCCTAATCAGGCACCATCACAAGCCACAAACTCCCCTGTTAGCCTACTTGTGTAGTTACCTAAACTCTTGTGGTGTCTCAAAGTTCCCTGGATACCTAAACTTCTGCCTCTGGAGATGCTCCAAGCACAGCCACTTGCTTGGGTCCTGTTTGCATCTGGCCAGTGATGCTGCCTACTTTACATCTTTGAACTCAGTGGTCAGAGCACACCAGGGCTGAGTGACCTAGGTTTGATTCCCCCCCCCCCCCCCAATGTGGTAAGAGAGAGTTTAAACAGAGGTCTCCCACCTTCCAGGTTTTTTTCTAACCAAGGGGATAGCCTGAGAGCCCTGTGTGGATACCAAATTTGTATCCACATCTGACCTCCAAACAGGGTCCATGGATGTAAGATAGATTTGCGGGACTCTAGATAATCCTGGTGTCTGTCTCTCTCAATTTCAACTTCTGTTACCGGCAATCTATTTTGGATAAATAGCTTGTCAGAGGAACCCTGGGAACTAGACTATGGTCTGCCTCCACCTAGGCAGGTGCCCTTACCACAGGGGACCAGCATTTGTCAAATGATCATTTAAGTGTTAGGTCTCTTAAGCCAATGGTTTTCAAACTTTTTTTTTTCAGGACCCAATTGAAAAAAATCATTTATGCCCACGACCCAGCAACTACATCTTTGAGCAATGTATTCTAATCTTTTGGCAGTGGCAGCAGAGGGTGCTGCGACCCAGTACTGGGTCCTGACTCATAGTTTGAAAACCACTGTCTTAAGCAACATTGACAGGGAGCTGAGTGCAGCAGGCTCTTGTGTAGCTTAAAAGCAAATGCAGTTTGAGGCTGAGTGAGATGGATTTTAGCAGAGCACAGAGACCTTTATGGAGTGCTGAATCCCCTGGAAGCTCAGGAGAGGACTCAGCCCGTCTTAGGGAAAAGACCCTATGGTGACGATTAAGATAATGAGGAGAACAGGAACTCTCCACCGGTGAGCAGAGGCCAAGCTGCCAGAGCAGCCTGAAAACCTTTTTCTTTGTATCCAGTTTCCATTCATCCTCCTTGAATAGGAGAAAAACACCCAGCGGAGCTGATGGAAGCCTCTTTTTCTGCCAATTCCCCCTCCCCCTAGGGAGGAATAAAAGGAAGTTTGCTGCTAACACAGAGTGGGTAACAGAAGTCCCAACCCAAGAGCAAAGCGCTCCCTTTATTTCATTAATAATCTGCAGGGAAAAGCACTTAAGCATCTCTAGCCCTGATACATCAGTGGGCCAAACTGCACAGTAGGTCAGAAAACAGGTCTAAGTGGCCTATTAGTCTGACTTGCAATATGTATGGCTGGGACACAACTTCTGAAGGGATAGCTGTGTTAGTTTAGTTCAGCAAAACAAACAAGGAGTCCTGTGTTGCTTTTAAAGACTAAAAAATGTATTTATCGCATGAGCTTTCATGGGTGAAAATCACACTTTGTCAGATGCTTTGAAGATGGGGGAACTTACATAATGGGAGGAAGATAAATGCAGAGAAGTACCACAGGACTCCTTTTTTGTTTTGCTAGGACACAACAAACTCAGGAGTCAAAGATGTAAAAGACACAGCCAGCTGGAGGGGGCAAGCTAAAGAGGAAAAACGGGTGCTTTGTCCTACACATTGCAGCAGATAAGTAGAGGGTGTAAGTCACCTCATTTTGCCTTCCCTGCCGATTAGAATAAGTGACTCACTTGGCTACTTATGCCCCCCCTGCTGCATTTACCCCACCAATTTCCAAGGAAGCTGCATCCGTTTGCTCCAATCTGTACTGCTCTGTGCATCTTTGCTTCCCCAGACCCTGTTCTGCTCTTGGTTACCATGGAATCACTCCAGATTTTACCCGTGTGTAACAGAACAGGAACAGAATCTGGGCCTCAGTTTTAACAACGGGGACGATATTCAGCTGCATAATAGGCGTCTGGCAGTAAGGATTGATTAGCGTTTATACAGCTTTTTGAAGCTGTAAAAGTACAAGGGGTCAGCCTAGCTCCATGGACTGCGATGGAAACCAGCTGGGGCTCAGGCCATGGCATGAGTGCAACGTGTCCTTTCTCCCCATATACCATTAGGAAAGGCAAAGAGATGAAGGAAGCGGCTCCTAGATATAAATTGGCTGGGAGGAGAGCTGATGCTTGCTGTGATTCTGGCTTTTCCACAAAGGGTAGCTGATTTTATTAAAAGTGCAGAGTCTGTTCTCTGGTGTAAATCTGGAGTGACCCATGGACCTGCTCTGGATTTACACCAGTGTAACAATTGAATCTGGCCCAGTAGGGCAGAGCTGTGAAGCAGGTTGCAGAATGCTGATAGGGAATACATTTTCTATCCAGATTTGTGCTGTGATTTAGTTGGGGGAAGGGAATGAAACAGGAGGATGGATTCCAAAATAAAGACTTTCTCCCTGCCAAAACATCTGGCAGCTTGTGTGATCGTGAGCCCCAGAGATGAGTTTCGAAGGAGCAAGGACTTCCACATAGAGCTCAGTGCAGAGTTGGTTCAGGGTCTCATACCTAATGAGACGCCTTCAGGGCAGCCACTTGACTCAGTCCTCTTTGCGCTCGGAGGCTGAGAGACTGTGGATGCTGCCGCTGGCCACGGAGAAGGGCAGCGTAGAGAACAAGGATTCAGCAGCTGTGAAAACGCCCCCTGCAGCACCCGAAATCTGTGCCAAGCTGGCGGCACCAGCAGAGTTCCCAAATGGTGCCACCATGTTGAGTCGCTGGATGTGGTGGTACATAAGTTCCATGGAGGTCTTGGACTCAGCGCTGCTCATATCCATGAGATTGATTGCGTGGGAGGCAGGCAGCACACTGCCTGGCACAGCCAGGGTCACGTCGGCCGGGGCATACCGGATTGTGCTTGTGGTGTAGAGGCTTTGGGAGCCTGTGGTGCTGGCAAGTCCATTGTGCCCACCAAGCTGATGCACCAGTGGGAGCACCACGTTCCCCGCGTGGAACCTCTGAAGTGCCTCCATCTCACTAGGATAGGCCAGGGGAGCAAAGGGCGTTGATGTGGTCCTCTCCTCACATGGCGACCCCGAGAGTGGAGGGGAGAGCGTTTCAGCCGAAGGGGTCGGCAGCACAGCCCTTGGGGAGGCGCTGAAGGGCACCTTGGAGATGCCCCCACTGCTGTCCATCTCTGGAGGCGTGAGCACAGAGTCTGGGATGGAGACGTACAAGTGGGAAGCGGCTTGCCTCAGAATGGGCTTCTCTAGGCTAAGTGCTTTGCTCACAGTGTAGGGGGATCCCTCGTGGAGGGCATCCCGAACAGAAGGGTAGGTCCACAGGGCACCCCTGTCATACTTGGGTGCCTGGCTCTGCTCTGTCTTAATGCTAAGCGTCATACTGGCTTTCGGTGAGTAGCTCCTCTGGGTCTGGATGACGGAGGTGAATTCTGATGTGCAGGGCCTGCTTGGTACTGGGTTCCTCTCTACTGCCATTTTGTACCCATTCACCCTCCTCTCCAGTGTCACTGGCTGGGGCGGGAGCTCGGGTTCAGTTTCACTGCTGCTGTCTGATTCCTCAGTGCTGCCAAGTGAGGCCTCATGGGTGGGGCTCTCAGCCTGGAACTCCAGCTTGATCCGTTTGCTCCGTGGCCCTGTGTGCCTGCTCTCAGCATCACTTGCCCCCACTCCCTCTGACACCTCCTCGTCCTTGTAGCTTGTTTCCGGGCTGCTGGCATCATTCTCTGCCATGGAGCAATGGGCCCCATCATCTGGTGTGCTCCGGGAGTAGCCTTTGGCCAAAGCCCCAGCCTCCTTGGGCAGAAACTGGTCCCCCTGCTTGTGTTCTGGCTCATGGTTGCTCTCTGGAAGGGAAGAAAAAAAGCGGATTAAGGAACAGTTTACTCAGCAAGAGATCTGGACTGAGGCAGTTAAACTCTGCTTAGCTACTTTGCGCCAGTAGGCGATGGGTTTATTTTATCAAATGAAATCTTTTTTCCAGAGAGACACCCTAGTGGGAGTCATGGCCTGTTTTATAACTGCTTCCCACCAGCAGCGCAACTAATGATCACAACCTCAGGGCATGACAAAACCTGAAAAGGGTTTAACTTCACAGCAATGCAAAGTCAACTTAGTATGTTTCCTCTTAGACTGTGTCTTTCCTGCCATGCCTGTTCTGTTTCCCAGCTTAGCCGCCAAAGAAGAGAACTCCCTGCCTCTGAGTGTCCTTTTCTTCCATCCGAGCATTACAACACCATTTCCTAGCACTGTAGTACTCCCCACTTGTGCTTTGCAGGTGGAGGAACCAAGGTGCCAAGCAAGGTCATGCTGTACCAGAACCAAGACCAGAACCCAGAAGTTCCTAAGTCCACAGGGCTGAAGACCTGCCTTGCTGTACCTTGAATACAATGCGAGTCCTTCATGCCCCGGGTTGGAATGGGTTCCCTCATGGGTCAAGGGCCCAAACTTGGATTCTCCCTGTAGAGCAGTGCATTGGAGATGGGGAAATGCTGTTAGGACCCCATCTATTCCATTACTCACCAGGGCCAGTACTGGGTTCTTGCTTTCACTTATAGCTGGTTAGAAAATGGGTATTTTTTCTATGGAATTATTTTTAATTAAAAATACCTAGGCTTAGAAGTGTTTCAAATAATCAGTTAGGAAATACTGCCAGAATGCCTCACAGGAACTGGCGTTTGCGTGCCCATGCTTATACTATCTTCTGTTCAGCAGGCTCATTGTTGAACATAAGAATGGCCATCCTGGGTCAGACCAATGGCTTATCTAGCCCAGTGGCCTGTCTTCTAACACTGGCCAATGCCAGGTTCTTTAGAGGTCTATAAAAGAACAGATAATCATCAAGTAATCCATCCCGTCAGTCATTCTCAATCTTTGGCAAACACTAATCCATGCCTATCCTAGCTAACAGCCATTGACAGATTCATGGATCCCCCATGAATTTACCTACTTCTCTTCTGAACCCGTTTATAGTCTTGGCCTTCACAACATCCTCTGGCAAGGAGTTCCACAGAGTTGGGTGTGCATTCCATGAAGAAATACTTCCTTTTGTTTGTTTTAAACCTGCTGCCTATTGATTTAATTTGGTGACCCCCTAGCATTTGTGTTTTGAGGCATAAATAACACTTCCTTATTTACTTTCTCCACACCACTCATGAATGTATAGACCTCTCTCATGTCCCCCCTTAGTTCTCTTTTTCAAGTTGAAAAGTTCCAGTTTTACTAATCTGTCATCATATAGCCGGTCCATCCCCTAATCATTTTGGTTGTCCTCTTCTGTACTTTTTCCAAAATATCTTTTCTGAGATGGAGTGACCAGGTGTGCATGCAGTATTAAAGATGCAGGCACACCATGGCTTTAGAAAGAGGCAATACGATATTTTTGTCTTATTATCTATAGTTTTCCTCATACCTGAAAACCATTCGGTTAGCTTTTTTGCCGGCTGCTGCACGTTGAGTGGATGTTTTCAGAGAACTATCCAATGACTCCAAAGTCTCCTTCTTGAGTAGTAACGGCTAATTTAGAGCTCATCATTTTATAGGGATGGTTGGGATTATGTTTTCTAATGTGCATTACTTTGCATTTAACAACATTAAAATTTAATCTATTTTGTCACCCAGTTTTGTGAAATCCTTTTGTAATTCTCAGTCTGCTTTGCACTTAACTATCTTGATGAGTTTTATAACATCAGCAGATTTTGCCACCACACTGTTTACATCTTTATCAAAATCATTTATGAATGTGTTGAACAAGGCTGGTCCTAGTACAGACACCTGGGGGACACCACTGTTTCTCTCAATTCTGCAAACTGACCATTTATTCCTACCCTCTGTTTTCCTATCTTTTAACAAGTTAATGATACAGGAAAGGGCCTTTTCTCTTATCCCATGATAGTGTACTATGCTTAAGAGCCTTTGGTGAGGAACCTTGTAAAATGCTTTCTGAAAATCTAAGTACGCTATATCCATTGGATCACCCTTACCTACATGCTTGTTGACCCCCTCAAAGAATTCTAGTAGATTCATGAGACATGATTTCCCTTTACAAATACCAGGTTGACTCTTCCCCAACAAATTGTGCTCATCTGTGTGTCTGATCATTCTGTTCTTTATTACAGTTTCTACCAATTTGCCTGGGACAGAAGTTGGGCTTATTGGCCTGTAATTGCCAGCATTGCCTCTGGAGCCTTTTTAAAAAATTGGTATCACATTATCAATACTCCAGCCATCTGGTACAGAAGCTGATTTAAAACATAGGCTATATACCACAGTTAACAATTCTGCAGTTTCACATTTGAGTGCCTTCAGTGGCTACCATCTGGTCCTGGTGACTTCTCACTGTTTAATTAATTTGTTCCAAAATCTCCTCCTCAATACTTGGCAGGCACTGGGCACAGGGGGCATGAGCCACAAGTCCCAGCTCCAGTGCCCCGACTCCCATTGGCAGCACAGGCTCAGAGAGTCTGTGATTGTCCTGAGTTCTCCTCTTTCAGCCCCAGCCCTGGCTGGGGAGCCAGGGTATGTCTGATCCCTGGCCAGGTTTGTGGCTGGACTGGGGGAGCTCAGGGCAGCCCCAGAGCTGAACTGCCATCAGTGGCAGGATCTGTTTGGCCCTGACCCCAGCCAGGGACCTGGGGCCAGGCCACCAGTGGAAGCAGCAGCAGGAGCCCAATCTGGCCCTTGGCTGGAGGACCTGGGGCAGCAGGTGAGACTGGACCGGGGGGTGGGGTGGCTGTGGTAGGGGGCGGAGCCAGTGGAGGGGTTGGAAGAGGGCACCAGCCTGGGCCCAAGCCCCAAATGTTTCCTTGGAACAGCGACACCCCTCCTTCAACATGGCATAGTTCCTTAGATTTGTCACTTAAAAATAATGGCTCAGGTTTGGGAATCTTCCTCACACCCAGTGAAGATGGATGCAAAGAAGTTCTGTGTGGGTGAAGTTCTGTGGTCTGCATTGTGCAGGAGGTCAGACTAGATGAGCATAATGAGTTTGAGTCTATTTCTTTTCTCCTCAGTAGCCGTATCTTACTTGAGTGATCCTTTAGCAGCTTGAGCATCTAATGATCCCACTGGTTGTCTAACAGGCTTCCTGCTTCTAATGTATGTATACTTTTTGAGTCTTTGGCTAGCTGTTGGTCGCATCCTTTTTTGGCCTTCCTAATTATATTGTTACACTTCACTTGCCAGAGTAGATGCTCCTTTCTGTTTTCCTTCATAGAATTTAAATTTCTCTTTATACAGGATGCCATTTTTCCTCTAATTTTTTTACCTGGTTTAGCCACGGTGGCACGTTTTTGGTATTGAGGTGTATTTACTGACAGATTAGAGAGCAGGAAGTGGGGGCTAGGAGGTGTTTGTTATAGCCAGGACTCCTGGGTTCTGTTCTCTTCTGTGGAGACAATAGTTTCTTATGTCGCAGCATGTTACAATAACTAATTAGTTAATGCCAGAAAAGTGCTCTCAGAGCCTCAAATGAAAAGCACTTGAGAGGGGTGAAGGACGCTCCTCTGTTGCACCTGCTCCTGCAACGGGGCTGTTGTAAGGAGCCTGGCAAGAGACAAACACTAGCACTGAGAGCTTAGGAGTAGTAGGAAGTTACCAGCAGATCCAAAGTTTCTGCCATCCCTGGAATCTGCCTCCCCTGACACACATGATCTGACCCTCTAACCAAGACTCTGCTCTGGGGATTGCCACACAAGGCTATCTGAGAGTGCACCCCTACAATATAATTTATCACAAGCCAAGCGAGGTTAATTAAGATGACGAAGCATCTGGAGTGCAATTAACAATTCTTTGTCCTGCTGTGGCATCCATCCCCTGAGAATCTTAAGGCACCTGACAAGCATTCAGTCAAGAAGCCCCATAACACTTGCCCTCACAATGGGATAGGAGGGCTAAGCAGTACTTCACCCCTCCCTGAAACGCCACTAGCTCTGGGGTGGGAGTTGGGAGCCTTTTAACAGCCACAGAATAGATATGGAAGGGGGAAGATGAACCCCACCTTTATTTAAAATTGCAGAAGGATTAGGGGAAGCTGAAGTTCTTGCCCAAACTGGAATTTGGACCAGGACACAGTGATTAATGATGACAAGCCAGATCCCTTAGCTGGTGTGAATCACAGTAGCTTAGCTGAATTCAGAGCTTGGCTGATTCACACCAACTGAGGAGATGCCCTCTGGCTACTGATAAACAGTAGTCATGGATTCCTTAATGATCACAAAGTGGAGCTTCATTTTTACCTCTTATCTGCCAGCCCAAAGCTCCCACAGCAGGATGCACTGGGGTCAGAAATGACTTAGACACAGCCACCTGTAGCAGTGGATCCCAGAGCAGCGGTTGAGCTAGGAACGACTCAGAAGAAAGAGCTCCCTTGTTGCCCCACTGATGCCAATTTCCATGGCACAGCAGGGGGAACAGCTGAGAACAGACCCATCCCGACACTACTCACCTGAGGAGTTGGGCCAGGGTTGCAGATCAGTACACTGGGAGATTGTAATGCATGATGGGACCACTGGAAGACAGGCCAGAGAACTCCCCTGAGTTAATTCCCTAAGTATGCTGGCAAAGCCAAAGCTGAATTACCCACCGCAATTCAGCACTGAGTAAGGGACCTGCTATATACTACACCTGAACCCTGGAGCTTGCAGCAACCTCCGATCAGTGCAGTGGTAATCCACAATCCCTGAAATGAGCTAGGAGCTAGCAGAATGTCCTGGCGCTGGTTCGGTAGCAATCTGGGCAGGGAATTTACCTTTGAAGTCAGGTTCCAAGTCAGACATGTCGGAGGCATCGGTCTGTCGGGCTGGAACCCCAGGCAACTGGAAGATGTCCAGGGCTGTGTTCTTACACTCAGGTTTGCTAAAACCGTTTGGCAAAAGTAAATCACAGAAACAACAGATCAGGTTCACTTTGGAAGTGAATTCAGCTAAATCAAATTAAATGCATTTTAATAGGAAGTAAGAGCATCCACACAGGTTTAATTTACTTTTTAAAAGTTAATTCAGACTAGCTTTCCTAAAACTATGTATGCACTAGAAACTGTACCGCAGCCCAGCTGCAGCTGTTCAACTGTACTTTAAATCCTCACTATCGCAGAGGAAGGAGTTCATCCATCACTTCAGTAAACCCATTGTGCCAAGAAGCAGTAGCTGGAAGAATTCTTCCATAATCCTAGCACTGCATAAGCGCATAGGTTGACTTAACTATGTTTCTCAGGGTGTGAATTTTTCACATCCCTGAGCAACGTGGCTGAGTCAATCTGTCTAGTGTAGACCAGCCCTCAGTGTCCCTGCATAGACAAATCACAGGCACCTAAGGAAAGTCAGATGCCAATGGGTTTTGGTGCCACTTTTCAAAATGTCAGCAGCACTTACATGGTGGAATTAGGTGTCTAAATAACTTGCCCAAGGTCACAGGCTGTTTTGTGATAGAGCCAAGAATTTAACCCAGGTCTTCTGTGGCCCAGTGTAGATGCCACGTCCCAAGCCAGTCTGTCTAGAAAGGGCCTCCAAAAGGAGATAGAGCAGGGTACGCCGATCCTTGGTAGATTGCTAAGCCTGCTGGGAAGGCCATGAAATTAAACCAAGTGAGGCCCTAACAAAAGAACCGAAGAAGGAAAACTTGATTTCAAGCTGACACAGCCAGCCACCTGCAGTCTGGTCTCTGCAAAACAACTCCACGAGGGCTATCGCCTTATTGTCCAAGAACAAACAAGGACAGATTGGAAATCGCAAGCTCTGTCTTTTAAAAAACAGCCAGCTTTGGGGTTTCATTGTTTATGGATGGGCAGAGTTGGATCTGATTCAAATGAGCCGTCCGCTGCAAATGGCTCTGCCAAAGCTGGGGGAAGGGGGAAAGCACAGAGCCAAGTTCTTCCCTGGAGAAAAACACCCACAGTGTCACTGCCGCACAGTGGGAGGTGGGACTGTTCAGGCCAGTGTAATGCCATTGAGGCAGATGGCACTACACCAGGAGTGAAACTGGCCCATCCTCTACCACATCGCTATCAACTCAGACCCAAGGACCCCAAAGCACTTTATTAACAAGAATGAAGCCAGCATCTTTAAGAGTTAGCCACTGCAATGCTCCTCACCTTGCAGAAGGTGAAATGGGACTTTTCATTTTCCTCCTTCTCCAAGCTAAGACACAAAGCCAGGAATCCTGTTCCCTCTCTCTAATCACTGGACAAGTCTTCCTCCAATACATGGAGGAACCCATACATCCCAGTTTTAATTACTGGATTGCCCTGTCCTGCTCAAGCCAGCCACAGAGCCTAGGAGTCCCCCACAACTTCCCTACTCTGCTCACGGTCCCATCCCCTGTGATAATAAAGAGTAGTTCTTCCCCCACCTCCAATCTAGTCCAGCTGAAGCTAATGACCAGAAGAGAGACCTGCTCACTGTGGGCTCAATCTGAGTTGGGATGGAATGGGTCACCCTTGCATTTCCACACCATTCATCATGTGCTGCTTCCAAGCGAAAAGAAAGTAAATAAGTTTCCATTCCAGGAAGGCTGAGGGAAAGTTAATTAGTCTCTGTAATTACAGCACTAATTAACTAAAATACTAATCACCCTGACAAATCATACACTGGTATCTGTAATTACTTACAGGATTAGCATAATAATACCTCCTTTTGCTTTAGCAAGGGGGAAACAACAGCCATTAATAACCATCTGTTGTAGTCATTCATATATTAATTTATTTTATATATATAAAAAACCCTCCCCACTGGAGAAAGTGTATAATTCTGGAGTGGCTTGAATGTTGCAGGTGGGAGAGAGAATCCAGATGAGCAGGAATTTTTACAGCACTGCATCCTCCCCGCATGTTGCTTAGAGCTGCTCTCTGCAGCTAGAGAGGCCAGTGAACAACATTTGTAGACTCCAAGGCGAGAAGGGGCCACTGATCAGCTAGCTTGACCTTGCGTAGAATGAAGGCCAGAGAACTGCCCCCCAAGTAACACCTCCCGCACACCTTTTAGAATCACACGCCATCTTGATTTAAAAATTGCCAGTAACAGAGAATCCACCATGATCCTGGGTACATTGTTCCCAGAGTTAATTACTGTCACCATTAAATACATACACCTTATTTCTAGCCTGAATGTGTCTAGCTTCAGCTTCCATTGATACATACAGGTGCCTCTAGGCACTCAATGGATAGCCTCCTTGGGCATCTGATGCGAAATGACACACAAAGCTAACCTGCCACTGATGGGGAGATATTTAGGGCCAGATCCATTGCTTGAGCCTGGTGAAGGCCCAGCCATAGTGGCCAAGGCACTAGACTACAGGTATGCTGTTTGTACCAAGCTAGCATGCGTCAGTACAACCCTCCCAGCTGCTCTGTAGACACACTGTGTTAGGAAACCTAGGTTGTGTTCCACAGCCCAGTTTTGGGACTCTAGTGTAGGCTTTGGGTGGGGAGTGGGCAGGGCTTAAAGTAAGGCGGAATGCCATTCTGGGGCCCCCTATTTTTAGGGAGCAAGTGTTCTGGGCCTCCTAAAAATAGGGAAATGCCCCATAATACTGCATTTCGGGGCCCCCCAAAATAGGGGGATGTGCCAGAATGCTGAATTCCAGGACCCCCTAAAAATAGAAGGGCGTACTGGAACCAGAGTTCTGGCGTGTCCCCTCTAGGCTGGAGGAAGGGAGGGGCTGTGGACTGGGGTCAGCCCAGCCACCCCTCCCTCCCTTCCCCAGCACCTGTGTGGCTCTGCCCCTTCTGGCCAGGGCCTGGCTGTGCATGCGGCCAGGCCCCAGCTGCCAGCCCGGGCTCCTTTTTCCCAGCCGGTTAGTACTGCAGCCTCCTCTTCCCCTCCCAGCTCTTCAGCCAAGTAAGGGGGCTGCAGGGGGGAGGGGTGACTATGGGGCAGCTGGTGGAGAAAGTGTGGGGGCAGGGAGGATGCATGGGAAGGGGGGAGTAGGGGGTCAGGATGGTGGGCTGAGGGGCTAGGAGGGCTAGAATGGGGGCAGGGTGCTTGGGGAGTGGGGATTGGAGCTAAAAAGGACATGGGGAAAGGGGTCTAATGAACATAGGTGTTTGGGGGGCAGTAGCTGGGGTTGGCAGTAGTTGGGGGAGCAGACATTTGGGGAGGCAGTAGCTGGGGTGCATTAGCGGGGCCCCCACTGGCGTGGGGGGGGCCTGCCAATTTAGAAGGGTTCCAGAGCCCCCAAATTATACTTTAATCCCTGGGAGTGGGGTTTAATGACTAAAGCGGAGACGGCCAAGTGTCAGGGCTCCTGGATCCTGTCCCAGTTCCAGCAGGTGGGTGGAGTCTAGTGGTTAGTGCAGGGAGGCAAGACAGCAGGACTCCAGGGTTCTGTTACCAGCTCAGGGAGAAGAGTGGGGTATAGTGGTTATAGAAGAGGACCTTGTGAATCAGGACTCCTGGGTTCTATGCCCTTCTCTATTGTATCACTGAACATGTCACTTCCTCTGCCTGTGCTCCTTGGGCCAACTCCCTTTGGTTTCAGTGTGAGTCAGACACCTCAACACTCTTGAGGACCTAGGCTTCTGTTCCTATACTTGGGCAAACCATTGCCTGTAATGCTGAGAAGTGGGGCACAGCAAAGATGTACAGATTGGCCTGTGTATATCAGATGGGGCCTGTGGATGTGATGTTTGTTTCCCTGCAGCTGCAGGATGCAGGTAGATGATCTCCTACCTTCAGGTCTCAGCTCACTTTTCCCAAGGCATCTCCCATGCCCTGCAACTATTGAGAAACAGTTTTTACCCAATTACAGTCCGGTTGGAATGGTTTGGGGGGGAAGTGATTTTCAATCACATCTTTTGCTTCTCTAAGCATTTAGTTTTCTGTGCAGCTAAATGGGTCAGAGCTGGACACTTCTTTATCAGGAGCCGCTGGGATGAAGAATATTAATCACTAACAAAGCCATCAGCCAGGCTGCCTGGAGCTGGTGGGCAAAGCACTAAAGCAGGAGGCAGGACTCCCAGGTTCTGGTCACAATTTGAGAAAGGAGTATAGTCTAGAGGAGTGGTTCTCAATCTTTTGATCCTACAGGACCAATCTAACCCCCTCCCCCTGCCCCCAGGCTGAATCCAAGCCCACCTCAGCTCTCCATGACACATTTACTGCTGTGTGGCTACACAGTAATGTGCCCAACACAGGGGTTGCACCCTACAGAATGGCACAAGAGTGTGAGACTACCTACAGCTGAACAGTGTGCTTAGAGCCCTGGTAGGGCCTATGCACCAGAATGCCTGGGTTCTAGTCCCAGCTCTGCCACTGTGTGAGCATGGGCAGATCACTGAACCTCTTTGCCTTGGTTCCAAACAGGTAGTTGTGTTAGTCTAGTTCAGTAAAACAGTTTACAAGGAGGCCAGTAAATAGTGCCCCCACTTTCTATGCTGGGGAGGCCAGTTCATTAGCTGCCAGTAGGGACCATCTCCTCCTATGGGTTTGTACAATACCTAAACACGACAGGGCACCCTGACTGGCTGGCTGGCACCATAATCCAAACTTTAGCTAATACAGTGCTTTGGGAATCCTCAGACAGCCTGTGTGTACAGCACTGCCCTCTCCTGAATGAACTCAGAGCAGTTCAGCTGTTTGTCTTTGACCCTATGCAGTCTGTGGTTAATGGGGATACACCTCTGGTAGCTCAATGGGTGGCTGCAATTTTAGGAGGATCTGGGCCTCTGCTACGGCATGTAGAACAGCAGAGTCTTACTCCAGCAGCCCACTGGCGTGTCCCAACATGTCCATGTGCACTCACCTGAGGATGTAATTGACCCAGACCATATTCCTCTCGCTGGGGTTCTTGATATTGACAGAAATGGTGGCACAGGACTGAATCCACACAAAACCCCCGTTCTTCTGCAGCCAGCGGTAATATCTGGTCACGACCTGGCCTTTGTTCAACACTAATTAAAAAAGAAGTTTGTTAGCTGAGGGATGCCAGGCCCTGCCCCTTTCCCTGTATAATGAGCACAGAAAGCCAAGAAAGGGCCTTTGCCCCCCCCCCCCCCAAGCTCCCAGGAAAGGTGCAGCCCGATTTATCACACGTTATCTAGCATTGAATAACCTCTGATGTCTCTGTGGCCCCTTTCATCTCAGTTCAGGAAGGATGCTGATCAACCGGAGAGGGATCAGAGAAGAGACATGAGAAAGATAAAAGGCTTGGAAAAAACCTGCCTTATTGAGTGAGATTCTCCAGAAGCACAATGTGTTTAGCTTAACAAAAAGAAGGTGAAGTGATCTGGTCCAGCCTATCAGTACCTGCACATGGAACAAATATTTGACCACAGGCTCATCAATTTAGCAGACAAATGTCTAACGTGACCCAGTGGTGGGAGTTTGAAGTTGGACAAATTCAGGCTGGAAATAAGGTATATCTTTTTAACAATGAGGGTAGTTAACTTTTGGACCAACTGACCAAGCACTGTGGTAGATTCTCCATTCCTGGTAAGTGTTAAGGGAAAATCAGATCCCCCCCCCCCGAATCGACCTGTGCTAGGTCAAACCAGAATCCAGGGCATTCCTATGACTTGTGTCAACCAGGAGGTCAAACTAGATATGTGTTGGACTGTTATAAAGAGTGTGATGATCACTTCTTCCATGCAAGATAGGACAAAAAGTAAGGGGCAAGTAAGGGAAATTTAGGTTCAATATTTAGGAAAAACTTTCTAACTCTAGGGCAGTGGTTCTCAACCTCTTGCAGGCTGCGACATACTTGGTGGCATATCATGACCCTACAGGACACCAGCCCACCTCCCCAAGGCCAAATCTAGCCATCTCCCCAGCTCTCTGCAACACACTTACTACTGGTTGGCAATCCAGTAACATGCTCCCGACACAGTGGTTGAGAACCACTGCTCTAAGCCCTGGCAGATGTTTCCAAGGGAGTTGGTAGAAGCTCTGTCATTGAAGGCTTTTCAGAGCAGTCTGTCAGGGATGGTCCAAATTGACTTGGTCTTGCCTCAGTGTGGGGGGCAGGACCTGATGACCTCTCAAAGAGCTCATCGAGCCTTGATATGCCTGTGATCACAGTGGTGCCTTTAAAGCATTATGACCCAGAGCACACAGTGGGGCCCAGCCCAAAGGTTTGCTAAGGTCAAGGCTAATTATTGTGAATACCACACTGCATCCCATCCAACACAGCTTTTGTGTTGCATATTAAAGGCCGAGTCCAAGTGCTCCCTCACTGGGATGTGAGGCAGCAACCGTTTGAACATCTGCCCTGCAGTTTAGGCCAGGAAGTGTAGACAGAAGCCTGTGTCCAGTGGAAACTGGTGGGAGCAGGGAGAGGTTTTGACAGCAGGGCTTTAATCTCCACAGTTGGGGGTTGGCCTGGACACGCAGGGGTTAAATGCTCTGATTTGGACAGGGATTTTCAGATGCTCTTGAATGACTGCAAGGGATCAGGATCTGATGATGTGAACTGCAGCAAGGCCAGCCAGGGCCAGCCCTGACTGCAAGGAAAGAGTGCCTCCTTGCTGAGCACCCTCTACCCCCATGCCCCTCCCCGCCACCCCATGTCATAACACCGGGCAGAGGAGAGCACTGTGGTTTTTAGCCCTCCTACCCAGGGACACAACCATTGCCTTCTACGGCACCATTCCTACACACACTGTGTACCAAAAACATCCCGGGAGACAGGGGTGTTAAGATGTCCCTCTAGGTCTGTTGCTCCTTTGTATATACCTCCTTACTGATCCACTGCCCATTCCTGGAAACTTACTTGGATTTCTCCAAAGCCAGCTCAGCATTGGGTACTAAAGACCCATCAGTTCCTTGTTTAACATAGCACACATTACATGGATTAAGACCTGGCTAACTGTTAGTTCTCAAAAATGTCACTGCGAACAGGAAAACAAACAAGGAGTTCTGTGGTACTTTTAAAGCCTAACAAATTTATTTATTGCATGAGCTAAACTTATTAGTCTTTAAAAGTGCCACCAGGCCTCCTTGTTTGTTGTGCGGAACTAGACTGACACAGCTACCCCTTTGGAAACTGTAAAAAGGACTCATCATCACACAGGTGTTGTTTCAGTGGGGTTCCCATAGGAACCTGTTCTTGGCCTTGTAGTTTTTAACATTTTTTAATCAGTGATCTGGAAGAAAACCGAATGGCCACTAAAAGTTTGCCGATGACACAAAAATTGGGAGTGTGGTAAGTAATGAAAAGGACGGATCGTAAATACAGAGCAAGGTGGCTCTTTGGTAAATGGGGCTCAAGCAAACAGTATGTGTTTTAACATGTCTGCATAAACGTATACATCTGGGAACAAAGAACACTGGCCATATTTACCGAATGGGGAACTCTGTCCTGTGAAGCAGTGGCTCTGAAAAACATTTGTCGTTATGGGAGGCTGGCTAATCAGTTAAACATGAGCATCGAGTGCTACCTTGTGATCAAAAGGGCTGATGCAATCCAGACATATAAGAACTAGGGAAGCTCAAGTAAAAGCAGAGAGATAATTTTGTTTCTGTGTTTGGCCCTTCTGCGACAGCTGCTGGAATCTAGTGTCCAGTTCTTGTGCCCACCATTCAAGGATGTTGATAAATGGGGAGGGGTCAGAGAAGAGCCATGAGAACAATTAAAAGATTAGGAAACCTGCCTTGTAGGAGCTCATACTGAAGGAGCTCATACTATTTAACTCACCAAAGAGAAGGTGAAGGGTGACTTGATTCCAGTCTATCAGTATCTACCTGGGGACAAATACTGACTAACGGGCTCTTCAGTCTAGCAGACAAAGATCTGGCACGATCCGGTGTCTGGAAGTTGAAGCTAGGCAAAGTCGGACTGGAAATAAGACGTACATTTTAAAACAAATTGGAACAATTTGCAGTCTCTTGAGTCTTTGAAATGCCTTGGGGCCGCTAAGGGCTAACTGGGGAAAAGAAAGGTGTAATGGCCACAGCAGCCCCCGCTGGACAGACAGTGTTTCACACATACCTGGAGGAAATCCCACAAAGGACAGAGCATGTGAAAAGGCCTCTGTGCAGCACAGCCAGCTCCTCCCCCTGGAAATATGCTGATCAGAAGGAACAATCACAGAGGCGGGAACAGAACCGCCTTCAAGCAAACCTGACATTGCTGGAGTTCAAAATCCAATCATGGAGGCAACTTGCTTTTTAGAGCAGTGCCCGACAAAAGGAAAAAGCAGCTTAGAGCCAGATCCACATAGGCTGCTTCCCGGTGCTCAATGAAACAAAAAGACTCACAGAAGAAAGAGGTAGAGGGCAGGAGCGGCTCCTGAAGAGGGGGTGGCAGATGCAGAGAGCTAAGGGACAATTCAGCAAGTGGGAGGGGGGGGCGCAGGGGACACAATTTCGCTTTTCACTAGGAACCCAGAGCCAGACTTCAAGCAGATACAACTTGCTATGTGTCATGGCAGCACCAACTAGGAAAGGCACCCTGTTGTGCTACACGCTGTGCCCACATGCACAGGGAGTGATTGTCCCATCCCGAAGAGCTTGCAGTATAAATAGCCCAGGAAGGGGGAATTAACCTCATCGTACTGATGGGGGGAAACTAAGGTATAGAGATTGCTTTTTAAGTGACACGTTAGGGGATTTGAGGCACATTTTGGCCTCAAAGTCCTGTCTCATGCCCAGAACATCACTCACACAGCGCTTTCCAGGCTAACACATCAGGTTGATGAAATTATGAGCTAGACAATCCAGCAGAGAGCTTCGGAATGTCCCTTTATGCTCTTTTCCCCACCACCACAGACCGGGACCCCACCACACAGAAAGGACGAGCCAGGGCCAACCAGAACAGGGGGCTGAAACTGAGATGCTTACAGTCCACGTGGCTCTGCCGGATTCCTTCCACATCCTCACCATGAACAAACTGGTAGCAGCTTTTCCCCACCAGCTCCGAGGGGCACAGGTCCATATAGTCACTGATCCTGTGGGCCAAGGAGAGGCAGATACAGCACAGGTCAGAGGTAGAACTGGAAAAGGGTGGAACAGGTGAACTTCCCTGTCCTCCACCCCCACACAGGACTGGCAAGGAAGGGGCACAGAGCTGGCATGATTTTAGAGCCAGACTGTGAGTTTAGGTAAATTGGCACAGCTCCTCTGACACCAGCTGACTCCAATGGAATGATGGTGGATTAACACCAGCTGGGATCTGGCTCCCTTGGCTCTGAAGGGCCAGTGGTGTATTCACATCAACTGGGGCCCTCACTCCCTCGCAGCAGGGCCGAAGAGAATTCCATCATACAAGGCTTTATTAACCAGAGGCCAAAATAAAAGTCACAGGTTTAATTTCGTTCTGACATCCCCCCAATAACCCCAGCTTTGTTCCAGGGTGACTGAGTGCAGAACTAGCCCTAACTCTGCTGAGCCCACCAGAGCTACATGAAAACAAGCTGCCTGCTCCTGGACCCACCTGCTCTCGCAGTACACGATCTGCAGGTCCATGTCAACCCGGAACACAAACATGTGGGACTCAATGCGCACCTCGCTGAGCGTCGATGGTGGCAGCGTGTGGGCCAGGGCCACCAGCCCCAGGACTCGGCTGAGGACTGAATGGGCATGGGAGAAGGATGGCAGGCATGGACGGAGGCGGCCAGTAACATGAATCACCTGGGAGTGGGCATTAGAGAGAGGGTTAAGTGTGGGAGGGGAGCATTTATTCCCTGAGAGGTCCTCCCTCTGCTGTAAGTCAGGTCTCCTAATGCCAGGGTCGGGCCAGGAATGAGTCAAAGGGAGCTCAGGGTCAAAGCGTGGGACATGGGCAGTTGTGCCTAGTGTGTGGAGCAGAAGCCAGTCAATCAGACTCAAGGTCAGCTGCACTTGTGAGCTTGCCTGAGGACTGACTGTGCTTCAGGCATTGCAAGGTGCCTTTTGTTTCCAGCACGGATTTGGTTGGACTTCTGGATCCCTTTGCATTTTAGCTCTGTTGCAGAGCTGCCGACCACGGGGTGAAGGCGGGAACAAAAGGTTGGCACTAGCCAGTCACGCCTTGGAGACCAGGCAACTGTGGGGAGGCATAGGGGGCCCCTGTGGGGGAGCCCTGAGAAAATGACACAGGCTGAGCTGGTGGTGATGGGCTAGGGGAGAAGGAGACAGGCTTCAAGCTTTCAGGGTCTGCATTGCAACTGATCTGTCAAGTGTCTTGGAATAAGGCACCCAGCTGGGTGGACTGGCTCACCAACAGCCTCTGCAGGGAAGTTCTGTGCAGGAAGTGTCTCCCCACCTGCCAGCACAGTGTTTTGGGGTCCTGGACCACTGCCTATAGGCACCTATGGCCCCAGGACCCTTTACCTTGTAGCCAGATGTCTTCACGTGCAACCCTCTCTTGGTCAAAGTAGATTTCATCCGGACGAAGAATGATCGTTCCAGGACATCATGGGCTTGGGAGCCAATGGGATCTAAGGCAGACATGGTCCAGTCAGTGTCCTTGCTCAGGCACCCCATCACCACCAAACACAAGGAGGCTGTGGTGATAGTCAACCCCTCCCTAGGGCTCTGGCCCAGGGACATGGCCTTTTTCAGGGAAGGCAGGTCCTCAAATAAATGAGGCACAGCCCTTCTGCAACCCTTGCGCCAACCTGCTCAGCCAATCTCCTTTGTGCCCTGTCTCAGTGATGCCCTTGCCTCTGGTCCCTCACCCAGTCAACAACTGCCATTGACCCCAAAAAAGGGAGAACCACCAGTATAAACCACTCAGCTGGGCCTGCTCTCTCCTGTAGCCCGGCCTCAGTCACTTCCTTGCTCTTACACTAGGGATGCTGGGTTAACTGCTACCGTGAAATCATCCTCGTCACCTGCCTTGAAATAACCCACCAAGTCCCCCACCCCTGTATGCAAACACTCCCACATCTCTGCTCTCCGCCCCCACACATCGCCTGTACTGAAAGTCAGATGAAAAAAATGTGGGAGGGACTACCATGACTTGAGAGCAGCTGTTGTGCACCCCTCAGCCCGCAAGCCCCACTCAAAAATGCACCCTAATCCTCACTGGAAGCCTCACCCAGGAGCACGTCCCCCCAGCTGTGTGGATCCACACTCCCCAGTAACACAGGGGAAGAGCTGCTGTCTGCTTTCCATCGGGGGAGCCTGCATGCGCCCCAGGCTCAGCTTTATATCTCATTCTCTTTTACTCTCCCGCTTCATATAAATCTTTTAAAGGTTCCCCAGATAAAAGCCCAGCAGACGGATATCAAATGAGATGGAGGGTGACTGAAGATTCCTTTTCATTTCTCACCTCCCGCCCGTCTCTCAGCAAGGCCCAGGGAGGGAAGGGGGAGCAGGGGGAAGGAACCAACATCCCTGGGTGAAGGCAGCTGGTGGGGGGCCAGGTGAGACTGACTGAATACCCAGCCAGCACAGTCAGTTCACACATGAAAGTGAGGAAGCGCTGGAGCATGGCAGAGAATTCCAAACTGTGGGGACCAGTGGGGAGACAAGAGGAGAAGGAAGGGTTTGGACAGAGAGAGCCATGAGGAATGGGAGGGAAGGAAAGAAAAGAGGGACTGAGGAAGGGGGGGAGCGAAAGGGAAAGGCAATAGGGGGTCCAGTAGTTAGAGCAGAGAGGGCAGGTTGTCACAGCTCGTGGGTTCCACCCCCAGTTCTGGATGGGCATGTCTAGCAATTAGAGTGGGTGGCTGAGCATCAGGACTCCTGGATTCTAGACTGGCTAGACAAGGGTCTAGGGGTTAGAGCAGGGAGCGCATCGTGTCAGGATGCCAACCCCAGCTCTGAGACAGGAGGGGGTTCTCAGTGAGCGGGGGGGACTGAGAATTAGGCCTGCTGGGTTCTTGTCACAGCTCTAGGCAAGGCAGAGCAGGAGGGGAACATAGGGAGCTGGGGAGAGGTGGCACCGTGGGCTGTTTCCAGCTAAGCAAGAGAAGCCGCTTTACCGGGCTCAGAGGCCTCAACCAGGGAGGAGGAGCAGGAGGAGACAGAGCTGGCCCTGGGGAGGCCTGGGAGTTTCTGGCTCCCTGGTGGGGAGCCAGCAGCATCAAGAGGCGTCTTGAGCCCCAGCTGCTCAGCAACCTCGGGGTGGTCTCCAGGATGGATGTAGTCGAAGACGCTGCTGCCTGTCAGCTCCACCTGGAAGGCAACAGAAATGGATGGGAAGAGTCAGGGATGGGCTGTGCCCCCCGACCCCTTTCTGGGGTCCATGCAAGCCTAGCAGAGTCACTCCCTTCCAGGATCCCAGTGCTGGGGATCCCCAGCCCCACTTTGCAGGACTCAGGCTTGGTGCATCTAACACCATGCCAGCTGACAGATCCAATCTGCCCGTGCTCAAGTCACCCACTCCCCCCCCCCCCCCATCCTAAGCCAGGCCCTGCTCCGCTTTCCAGGAAGCCGGCAGAGAGGCATGAGGTCAGAAGGTTGTGCTGTGAGCCAGGAGGCTGGGGGGGGGGTGCTCTGTGGGGCAGGGACTGGCTCTTTGTTCTGTGTTAGTATGGCCCCTGGCACAAGGGGGCTTGGTCCAGGACTGGGGCCCCTAGGAACTAACCTATTAGCAAGAAAAATGTACAGCCCCCTGGCACAGTGGGACCCTGGCATATGCCTGAGGCTTCCAGGTGCTACCATAATACACATAAAAGGAGACAACACCTGGCACAATGAGGGTCAGGGTCCATGACTGGGACTTCAAGACCCTACTGTAATACACCTAAGAGCAATAAAAATGTACCATGCCTAGCACTGTGGGGCTTAAACTGTGATTGGGGCTTCTAGGTACTCCCATAATACCTCTAATAGCCATAAAAATATACAGCACCTGGCACAATGGTGGCCTGGCCCATGACTGGGGCCTAGGCTTATCTGATTAAATCCAGCCCTGAGGGCAACTGAGGAGGGTGAACCCTGCTGGCAAGGGCCCCATGATCAAAACATGCTAGTGTATCACAGGCAGCCATCTCCACACTGAGGGTGCAGGTGAGGGGAAGGACTCTGGCTCTGGAACACTTGCCAGGGCTGTGTTAAAAGGCCCACAGTCTGACTCAGAGACAAGGTCCCCCTGAGAGGGGGGGCAAATGCTCTAATGAGTTACAGGCTGAGGCATGATAAATTTTGGACTTGGCAGATCCTCTGCAGTGGCAGAGACTAGCGCTGATGGCTCAGGAGGCCCCTTCAGTCCTGTCTGTGTAGCCTGGGGGTGGACTGTGGAGCAGCTTTGGGAGTCAGCCTGCCCCACACCTCTTACTCAGCCCTAGCAGCTCCCATAGGTCTGTGCCATAGTTGAAACAATCAACCTCTGGGTGAAGCAACTGGTCTACAGCCCCCTTCTCCCACCAAATGGCACAGCACATCCAGAGAGTGAGGTTACCATGTGTGACCTCCCAGCCACCTGCACAGGAAGGGGAGTCCCACTGGGCTGTGTAAGGTCAGCACTTCAGGCCAGCACGCCCCACCACACAAAACAGAGGGCCGATCAATAAATAATCAGGCAAAGCTGTTTTCTTTACCTGCAGGGCCAAGGCCTTTCAGAAGGGCTGGGGCTCATTAAAAGCAGAGTGTCTCAAGCCTGGGCGTCCAAGGACAACGCTTCCCTTGGGGACGGTGTGCTACATGGCAGTGGGAGGGATGAACTCACAGACATATGGCCTAGTAGGGGAGAACAGGGTTCGAGGGAACTGAGGAACAGGCCTCATGGCTGGGGTAAATGTTGTCTTTGTGTTCTGTGTTTGTGCAACCAAGTACTACCACACCTAATCACACTACAATGTATGGTACCTCGCACAAAGGGCCTTCTACCACTAAGACTATACAGTGCCTTGCACAATGGAATCGTAATCCAAGTGTTACCATACCCAACAGTACTAAACCGTACAGCACCTTGCTGGGGTACATGACTGGGGCCCACGCTGCATGCTTGCCCACAGGGGAGGGAGGAAGAGAGCCCATTTTAGTCATAGTTATTCATGGCAGGCTCCTAGACTTAGGCAAGTCTGGACACCCCAGTCTGAGCCACCAGCCCAGGCTGCCTTGGCAGCTGTGTAAGGAGTGACCACTGGAACCTACCCAGAAGCAGGTTTCTGCTAGCTAACGGGCATTTGGTGCTGGGCAGGACAGATGACAGGTGGAAAGGAAGAGGAGAGGGGAGCAGGTGGGGGGGGGAACCAAGGAGTGGTTCATCTTTCCAGGCAGGGATGGGGGTGCATGTGTGAGAGGGCGCATGGAAAGAAAACAGGGGAACAGGGAGTGGAAGGAAGTGGAGCCAGAGAGGGAGAGAGTGATAGGGAAGGGGGGTGAGAAACACTCCTCCAGGAATGGGGCTGGCTAATAGTGACTCACCTGGCATTATAGGCTGCAGGGCTGGGGCCGGGGGGCGGGGCAGTTCTCCCCAGAGGTGGGGGCAAGGGATTGCCCCCCCCCCCATACACTTCCTAAACTCAGAGCTGTGAGGCAAGTCTCCTATCCCCAAAGCCTGCGGCAAGGTCCACTCAGTCAACGCTCACTGCTGTATCAAAGGCTGCCTTCTTGCCTGGGGTGAGCTCCACGTTTGCAGCGCGCCAGGGAGGCATGGAAATCACCAGCAATCTGACAAAGACACAGGCCCCTGGGGAGCCCTCAGCCTGAGCTGCCACTTAAACCATGCCTCAGCCAGGATTTTGGGTGGGACCAGGTCTCATCCCAGCAGCCATCACATTTAAGCAATGGACACTGGGAGCCCTCTTTCACTGATAGAGAGACTGAGCAGGAAAGACACTGAAGGTCACACAGTGAATCAGTGGCAAAGTCAGGAGCTGAGGAACCCAGGAGTCCTGAGGTCTACTGGTTAGACGGGGTGTGGGGGTGGTCTGAGAGTCTGGACTGTCTGGGACAGATGTGTGGTCTAATAGTTACAGAAAAGGGCAGGGAGGGCTGGGAGCCTTATCTGGGTTCTGAGCCCAATTCCAGGAGGGGAAGGTGTCTAGCAGTCAGAGCAGAGGCAGACAGGAGTCAGGAGCCCTGCGTTCTATTTCCAAGTCATGGCAGGTGAGTGTTGCCTAGTAGCTAGAGCCAGGGGTGCAGCACTGGGAGCCAGAACTCACTCAGCTATAATGGTGAGAGCTGAGGGAGAACTAATGCACAATATGCCTGGCTTCTCTGGTTCATGGTGTGACCCTGCAAGACCACCCTGCTCTGTGCCTCAGTTTCCCCAGCTGCTGTTCCTTCCTGTCTTGTACACTAAATATGTTCTGATGGCTGAATCCCAGCTAAGGACTGTGCCCCATCAAGGCCAGGCAGGACAGACTTGCTAGAGAAGAGCAGAATGCAATATGCCAGTCCAGACACTGTTGCAATCTATTGTTCCAAGCCCAAGAAAGGAGGCTAACACCATCTTTGAAGCGTCTCTGTTCTTCCCCTTGCCAAAGTGAGAACAGTGGGAAAGGCATGGACCTAGAGGGAGGGGGGGGGCAGGAGGCCCATCAGCAGCAGCAGCCTTCCTCCAGACTGATCGATGGATTGATCGCTTCCTTTGCTCAGTGCAGTGCTCTCAGCCCAGACTCTGCCTTTCAACTTGCAGTTTCCCCTACAGCTATTGGCACTGAAAGGGAAAATGAAATGGGGCTACAAAGCACCGTTCTGCATTATTGAAGGGAGCAAGAGACAGCTAGGGACCGGGGCAGAGGCATCTGGGCTGCACCAGGGTTGAGTGATTGAGGGTTTGGTTCTCCAGCTGGGGTTAACAGTCAGATGTTGTCGTTAGGATCTCAGAGCCCATCATGGGGATTTAAACATGCTGCCAACTCAGCCCATACCATAAGAGGGGAAACTGAGGCACAGAAAAAGGCTGTCCAAGGTAGCAGACAGAATGCAGATAGAATGAAGTTTTGACTCTCAGCCTGGCCCCTCCCACATGGCCAAACAGCACTTCCCTCCCAGAGCTGGAAGAGAAAGCAGGAGTCCTGGCTCATATGCTAGGCTGCATTGATGGCGCAGGGTAGCCAGAGAATAACTACAGCATAGCCCACCTCATCCATGCCCTTGATACAGCCCATGGGCCTTGTGGAGGAAGAGAATAGCCGTATTCAGTGCATTCCAGCCACACCCCCAGTCTGGGGGCTAAGGGCAGGGCCTTTACACTGGCAGGGCAGGTTGCTGCTCACCACTGGAGGAGTTGGGTCCTGCCTGCTCTGTCTGCATGTTGCTGGTACAGGTCCTGACTCCACTTGCCTTGCCACAGACAAGCCAGCCCTTAACGCAACCATCAATCATAAGGCAACATGTGTCAGAGAGCCCTTGCTTGTTGCAGAGATAATTACTGCTTTTAATTATTCATGCTGTGAGGGCCAACAGCCACACCAACAGAAAAGGGGATGGGGAGGCAGCTGCAATGTTCGCTATTGCAGGTGAAAATCAGCTCAGACAAAGCCCTGGTGTTTGCTCAGAGTCCGTGGTATGCACAGCATCTGCCATGCATGAGGATGCAGTGCACTGAGACGAGGCACAGAGACTTGATGCCAAAAGGGCACCAGCGAGGCGGAGGACCTAGATGAGTCGCTTTTCAGTGTGGACCAGTTCCACTGGGCGAGGAGCCCTGGACAAGTTCTAAGGGTGATGGGGGATCATGACGACTCTGCCTGCTGGAAGGGAATTGTGTCCAGTCTCACTACAAAATCCACTCAAAATCTGGCCTCCCAATCTACTCCCCATCCACCTGGCTTCAAAATTATGAGATATTTAAACCACTATAAATGTCAGGGTCTGTTGATTTGCTCACTGGGTTTTTTGAGCCTTCAGGAGTCTTGTTTTCCAGCTCTCCTCCTCCAGCTGTAGAAATGTGCATACTTGTAAACAGAAGTGGTGATCATCACATGGCCCTGAGAGCTGGGCCTTCACAGCAGTACACTGATACCACCAGGGCCGGTGATGCTAGGTCTGTTTCCCAAATCTGGCCAGGAGATACCAGGTGCTGCACTGTCTGTCTCCACTGGTTTTGAAGAGGGAATGGATTAAGGGGGCCAGGGTGGCGTCTAGAGAGGTGGCTACTGTCAAGTCTGGCCAGAGACGAAGTAGGTGCTGATTCTGCCTGCTAGGGAAAAAGCCTTACCCCTTGAATGCAGAAATGGGGCTGAACCAGACCCAGGGATCTAGGGGGCCTCTGGACCTGAACTTGTGCCAAGTCTAAACAATGTAGGTTGTGCCCAGCTCTGCCCAAAAGTCTTTGGACCTAATTCTAAGTTATTCCACCTCTGCACTTGCAAGTAGAGGTAGATGGTTTTAAGCCCCTTTATGCAACCCATGTTCTGTGTCTGGCCCCCAGAGTCACCTAGAGCAGACTCAGGGCTGTTCTACTTCATGCTCTACTTCTCATGGGTCCTGGGGAGCAGAGAATAGCTGCAGTGCAGTACGCTACAGCCCCACCCCTGATCTGTCCCCTCTGTGCCTTAAGGAGCAGAGAACAGCCACAGCCCATTGTGCTCTGACCATGCCTCCAATTTGTCCCCTATGGGCACAGGGGGACCAGAGAACAGACATAGTGCAGTACACTCTATTCATATCCCTGGTCTGTCTCCTCTGGGTCTTGGGGCAGAAAGAGTAGGCACAGGGTCCCAGCAGTATGTCCTGGCCACACCCCAGGACCACCTCTAAGGACCCTGTGGGGCAGAGAATACTCACAGCATAGTGTACTCTGGGCATGCCCCTGATCCCCCCCCCCCCCCCCGGGCCCTTAGGGGAAGGCAGAGAATAGTCAGGCCAAGCCCCAGATCCACCCTTATGGGCCCTGGGGGCTGCTTCAATAAAACTGACATTTTTTATGCAACAATATAGAAAAACAAAATGGAGAACATTTTTGAAAATGTCAAAACACCCATTTTTAGAAGGCAAAGTTTTGATGTTTTCCTATACAAACTGACTTGTCATTTCAAATGTGCTTTATTTTATAAATAAAAAATGTAAAATTGAAAGGAAATGCTTCGATTGGCCCAACATGAACTTGGAGAGTGTGGGCAGAGAAAGCATTTCAGTTCATGAAAAAATCCTAAATTTTGCCTTTTCATCCAGATTTGGGATGAGAATAAAAATAAACAGTAATCTCAAAATTTTTCCCAGAAAATCCCCCTTTTCTGATCAGCTGTAGTTGCCATCAGTCATCCAGTCTTGTTATATGCCCCAAGAAACCCTCTTCAAGGTGGGGAAACCAGAGACATCTGATGCTCCTTGGAGCGTATTTCTTCTCCCCTTACCATCCTCTACAAATAGCTCCCCTGCCCTCCCAGGCTCTAACCAGTGGGAGCACATCAGCACAGTGAGCTCCTCAATAAAAGACCATTCAGATCTTCATCTTGTCAGCCTACTCAGCACAAAGGAGGGCACTATCATTATGTCTTTTCCACAGATGGGAAAACTGAGGGACAGAGCAGCCCACGGACAGAGAAAGTCAGCAGAAAAATTCTGCCTCTGCAACTATCTTGTCACCCTCACGCCTAGACCCAACATCGTTCTCAGAACTAGGGGAAGAGAACCCAGGAGTCCCAGCTACTAGCCCCGTGCTCTAACCACCAGGCCCCAAATTAGAACCCAGAAGTTCCAACTATAAGGCTACTGTGTGCTAACCATTCAACCATACACCCTTCTCAGAGCTAGTAATGAGAACCCAGGTGTCCTGCTCCCCAGCCCTGTGTTCTAACCACTTGATCACCTCAATCCCATACATTTGGTTAAACAGTTACAGCCTGGCTCTTGGTCTCAGGGCCCTGAATGAAGGCATTGCCATAGACAGGGTCGATGGGTGTGACAGTGACGCCCAGTGGTGAAACGGGAGGTTTTCCCAGCCACTGATGCGTCTGAGCCAGTAGATATCGCCTTGTCATTTTCACTGGCTCACATTATGGGAGGTGGCATTTTAAGCCGCCACCTGCTCTCGCCTCAACTGGAATCTCTTTCTGGCACAGATCCATTATTCATGTTAGTACACAGATCGCATCGCTCCTACCTGGGAGAGCCCGAGGTAAATAGACACCGTCTCGGAGATGTAAAGAAACTTTCCCTCTTGGTTTAGTGCAAACACAAACCCGTCCAGAGACTGAGAAGAAAAGAGAGACAGAGAGAACAAATTTATCATGCAGCTCACTCCAGCAGGGCACCGGCGGCAGAAATGCATTTGGTGCCAATGGAATTAGCTCGCCATTGCAAACGTTTTCTTGCATGCACTCCGAGCTCAAGCTAAGTGACTCGATTTCCAGCGCTGGCTGCCACCTGCCTGGATTTTCAAAGAAGACAACTGAGTTCTGGAGGGCAAGAAGGAGGAAACATCTGCGCCCTTGAATTAACCCAGCAAATGGAAAAGCCAAACCAGTGATCAAAGCCCCTCTTAAAAGCTGCAGCCTGCAAAATCTAAGAGCAATGTCCCCCTGTCTGCCTATCTCCATCTGTGCCACCTGTCTAAAACACTCAGGATTGTTTTTGTTCCATGTTTATACAGCACCTGGCACAATGTGGGCTTGACCCATAACTGGAGTACCTATGTGCTACCACAGTACACCTAAGACCAATAAATATGTGCAGCTCCTGGCACAATGGAGGCCTGACCTGTAAGAGTGGTTGGCTAGGTGCTATCGTAATATATCTAATAGTCAGAAAAGTGTGCAATATCTAGGCACAATGGAGGGGGGAGGTCTGATTTGTTAACTAGGTGCTACCATAATATACCTAATGCATAATAATAATGGTTTGAGCCTGTCGCAGCACCCCAGAAGGCACACACTGTTTCATCCCGTCAGCATGCACCCACCGTGGGGGAGTTCTCAACTGAGTCAATGAAATGTCCTGCATTGTCCTCCCCACAGGCTGACAGCATCTGTGCCAGGCCCCCACAGGGCTGCTACTGGGCAGTCCATCCCTCTGCCCCACCCCACCCCTCCATTGCTAACCCGCATACCTCACTCCCAGCCTCCAGAGAGGCAACTCCAGTCTGCCAGTGGATCTAATCATTGGCTTCCCTCATGCCACAGCCAGCAGGCCTCACTTGCCCCCCGCTGGATTGGGACTGGTTCATTTCACATTGTCTCTTAGGTGGCCACCGCTTTCAGTTTCCATTGCCTTGGGTCAGTTTTAACCACAGTGTGCAAGGCTGTGAAGCCTTTCACCCAGTCCCCTGAACCATGAAAAGCATCTGTTTAACTAAGGCAGGTGTAGGCAACCCCCGGCACATGTGCCGAGAGTGGCGCAGAAGCCCATTCTCAGCGGCATATGGCACCCTCTATGGCACCACAGAAATTGCCATGCCTGCCACCAAAAGCTACTCCAGGCACCTTCTTTCCGCAGCGTGCCTGGGGACTCCAAGAGGAGTGGCTTCTTTCCATAGCATGCCTGGGAAGCATCCCCTCACCTCCACTCCAGCTGTGGCTCCTGCCGAACTTTCAGGTGGCAGCCACATTTTTTCAGCAGAGAGGGCTGCCGGCACCAGCTGAGGCTTGAGGAGGAACGGTCAGCACGGGGGTTGGCAAAGGTTGCCAGCCCCTGAACTAAGGCCACACCTGTCCAAGTATTGGGGGTCTTGGGGGGGGGGGACCATTAGACAAACCGCCCCACCAGATGCTTCCCAGCATCCCAGGCACCAAGCCCACAATCTGGCCTGGTTCCAGGCATGCAGATGAATGATGAACAAGGCAAGCTAGGCAGCCAGGTCCCAGGGCATGTCACAGAGTAGGCCCAGCCCCTGGGGGGTATTTAAAATGCTGAGATGTGACCTAATGGCATGGCCCCTTCTGCCACCTCAGCCACCCAGGGGAACAGGGAATAATGGGCTTGCTTGCAAACGAGACACAAATTTATATCTCACTGCAATTTATGCAAAAGGCAGGAAGGTTAACTTCAGCGTCTTGGCCAAGTTCCAGTGTGACTGATTGTATCTCACCTCTGACGCATGCAAGATTGCTCTTCATAGCCTTTCCTAGTTCATGGCCTGAAACAGTTGCTGTACTCTACCCCACAAGCAGCCGATGCTCGGTGCCAGGCACTGTGTAAACAGCTGCTGCATCCCCACCCCAAAGGTGGCCACATCTTGGTGCCGTGTGAGCAATCCCTGTATGAGTATCTGCCATGCTGCACCCCAGAGGTGGCTTAGAAGTCTTTGTCTCAAGAGCTCCCATTGCCCCATCCCAAAGGCAGCCAGTGCTCAATACCAGGTGAAGGAGCCCTGTATAAACATCTGACACATCCTATGTCAGAGGCAGCTAAGCTAAGGCGCATCAGTCAGAAGGCCAAATCCTGAAATTTGAGTAGCAGTGCCCTGCGGAAACAACTTCCATAATCCATCCCAGAGGCAGCTGCATGGCTAAGATTATTCTGGGCTGTCGAGGTACTTTAATCCCGAGCCAGGTTTTAAGAGGTGTCATGGGACTCCCTGCTGTGTCCCTTACCTGAGACTACTAACAGTCAAGATGCCTTTAAGGGCCAAACCCCACCCTGGCATAAGTCAGTGGTGCTATACCTGTTTATGCCATGCCTGAATTAGCCCTTGCGCAGCACTCATTCAGCTTACAGGTGTGTTAACCCTGTCACTCATTGACACCCTCTGCCCCAACAGTGTTAACCCTTTCAGTGCTGGCTGCCTGAGGAGGAATTGCCACCGTCAAGACAGGGACTTTTCTCCCAGGGGAGAGGTGGGTGCCCCGAAGCTCAGGATGTGCCCAGCTAGGTGCACAATACCCTGATGATCTCAGCCTGGCCACCAGGGACACTTAGCAACCCAGACAGGCTTTCCTAGCTCAATGGCATGCAACTGTACAGTTGGTGACAACCTGGGTCATTTTTGGTGGCAGATTTCTTCCTCCCTGGAGCTGTTGCTAGCTGTGAGCTCATGGACCACTAAACTGCATATCACGCTGGGAGTCCATGATGCCTGGGGTCTGTCCCCAGCTCTGGCATGGGCGTGGGACTTAGTGGGTTTGAGCAGAGTGAACTTGGAGCCAGGCCACCAGTGGGTGCTCACCAACATTGCATGGGGTGCTGAGGAGTCACTCCACTGCCTTACAAGCTAGGCTAAGGACCTGCTCCTTTGTAAAGCTCTTTGAGAGATGCCCACAGCCCTGGGATGAGACACACTCAGCATCGCCTGTAGGACTCTGCAGACTGACCAAACAGTGGCAGGGACACACAGTGCACACCAGTCAATGCCACAGGCAGTGTAGGTGAGCATGTGTCGCTCTCTCATAGAGCCTAGGAACAGGACCAATTGCGCTGAATGTCGCCTGAATACATTTGTGCAATCACACCCCCACCTCCACCCTGCTGTGGAAAGACATGTTAATAATGGGAACTGAGTGCCGCTGACAGTCACGGTAACTCTCAGCCGCGTTAATTACCACTGCCAGACAAAATTGCTTTTTTATCAAGTGGTGGCGATGAGCCACCCGCAGGTCAACAGTAATTAAACACTTGACACCCGCTTTTTTGAGGGGGGAGGAGGGCCTTTCATGTGATGGGGAATTGATGGGGTGGGGGCAACTCCCTCTCCCCTTCCCCCCAGCAGCTTATTCGTATGACAAGTTTGTCACACTCGAGGGAATGGAAGGAGTTAAATGTGAAAATTCCCAGCCCCTGGAGTATAATTAACCCTGTTCTGGGATGGCCCAGTGAGTGAGAAGTCTGGGCCCAGCTTCCGGAGGGGAATGGTTCGCACAGGGGCCTGGACAGCAATCACCTACTACAAAGTGGGTGCACAGCTGGCTGGACAACTGTACTCAAATGAGAAGTTCTCAGTGGGTCATAACCAAGCTGGACGGGCATGTAATGTGCTGTCCTGCAGAGTTGTGCCATGGGTCTGGTTCTATTTGGCATGTTCAGAAATTATTTGGATAATGGCATAGAGAGTGCACTTATAAATTTTGAGGCTAATGCCAGGCTGGGAGGGGTTACAGGTGCTTTGGAGGACTGGAGCAGAATTAAAAATGATCTGGACAAACTGAAGATATGTTCTGAAATTAACAGGGTGAAAGTCAAGGAGAAACACAAAGTACTCCATGTAGGAAGGAAAAATTTTGCACACATACAAAATCGAAACTGACTACCTAGGAAGAAATCCTGTGGAAAGGGATCTGGGAGTCTAAGTGGATCACATGCTAAATATCAGTCAACAATGTAACACCAAAAAAAAAAAAAAAAAAAAGGTGAACATCATTCTGGGCTTGTATCAGCAGGAGTGTTGCAAGCAAAACTCAAGAACTAATTCTTCTGCTCTACTCACCACTGACCAGGCCTCAGGTAGAGTTTTTTGTACATTTCCAGAAGCCACACTTCAAAAAAGGACGTGGACAAATTCAAGAAAGTCTATAGGAGAGCAGCAAAATGACTAAAGGACTCAAAAACATGACCTACCAGGAAAGATTGAAAATTGACTTTGTTTAGTCTGCAAAAAAAAAAAGACCAGTGGGTGGGGGGAAAGGGAGCCACTGAGAACAGTCTTCAGCTGTGTAAATGGTTGTTTTAAGAGGAGGGTGAAAAATTGTTCTTCTTCTCCAGTGGCCTAGGGCAAGAGGCAAGGGGATCAAACTGCAGCAAGGGCAGTTTAGGCTGGACATAAGGAAAAACACCCTGGCTGTCAGGGAACATAAGCACTGGAACAAATACCCAAGGAAGTGGTGAAGTCTCTATCACAGACAGCTTCTATGCCTAGACAAACACCAGCAAAGCCTAGCCTAATACTTAGCCCGGTCTCATTGCAGGGGATTACCTCACTAGATCAGTGGTTTTCAAACTTTTTCCTGGGACCCAGTTGAAAAAAATCATTGATGCTCATGACCCAATAATTACATCTTTAAGCAATGCATTCCAGTCTTTTTGGTGGGGGCAGCAGTGTGTGCCATGACCCAGTACCTCAGGGGCTGTGAACCAGTACTGGGTCCCGACCCTAAATTTGACAACCTCTGCATTAGATGACCTTCATTCTTACAGCACAAAGATTCTGTGACTCTCTGATCTCTGGGCCACACCAGGGTTTTAGTTTGGCTGGTATGTCCAACTGGGTCAGCTCACAGGGTCAGCTAAGATAGGATCTGTTTTGGGATGCTGTGGAATCTCAGCTTTCATTTAAAAGCTTTAGTAAGTCTCTAGGCCTTACAGGTATGGAGAAAACTTCAAGCATTGTGAACCAAGTGTAACCAAGGTAGCCGCTCACAGATCTGGGAGACAGGCAAATTGCAGCTCCTTGGAGTGTTAACTCTGAAACCTAGCAATGGACAGGTGCATCTCAAGGTCAACTATTTAACTGCTCCTCAAAGGGAACTGGGAAGGGAACAGAGCTTGGAAGGGAACCCAGGCATCCTGCATACCAGCATCAATGCTCTAACTCAGGCCACCTCCTACAAGTGGGCATAGAGCACTCTCTAGGCCACCCCGGAAGAGATTTGGATTCTGTTCTGTCATGTGTAAAACCTCAGGATTGAGAGGGGCTGATTTTCACATTTAGCGCTTTCCTCTCCCTCACAGGCACACTCTACAGTGAGTGGCACCTCAATTTGCTGTTTTGACTGGGTGAGGCTTGCCTTGTGGGTGGGGCTTGTGAGAATAACTCACCCCCTTCCCAGGCTGACCCCACGCTGCTCATGATACAGAGCTGGGTGAGAGCTCTTTATTCCTCACAGTGACATGTTTCCCCTATTACATGTACACTGGAGGTACTGGGGACTGGTGGACACAGTACTGGACAGAGACAGGGAGGTGGGCTTATCTTTTCCCACCTCTGTGCCTCATTTTCCCCAACTGTAAATGGGTATGCTGCCCTGCTTTGTAAAGTATTGAGCTCTACTAAAAAGGCCCTATGTAACAGCTGTAAGTTATATTCCCTCCTAGTATTGGGGATAGCACCTAGGAGGCCTGAGGCCAGTGCTCTCACCACTAGACACCATTGCTTGAGCAAAGCTAGCAACAGAACCCAGGAGTTCTGACTCTGCAGCCGTCTAACCCCTAGACCACCCACCCCTCCAGAGCAGGGAGCTGTTCCATAGATGTAGCATGGCTCCTACGAGTATTATATATGGAATTATAATGAATTATTATTCAATTTCCTTTGAAAAATAATGGCTTAGCACAGAGCCTCCCCACGTGGGGTCATCCCCCGGGGGAAGGGGCAGGCAGGTTTCCCAGGGACTTGCACTCCTCTCCTTCCTTTCTGAATGGGAGCCCTGAATTTCCTGGGAGGGGGATTCCAGTGTGATTGGCCTGTTGCAGCACTGGAGGGGGTAATGCTGGGAACAGCTTGGGAACCATGAGGTTAAACTAAACAAAAATTAAATGGTGGGGGATGGAGGAAGGAACTGCTACAGCCTATAAACCAGGTAGTCCCAGGCTTTGCCATGCAGGTCACACTAAAATCCGAGGGTCCCCTCTCTCTAGCCTCACACAGGTCCACTTGACTCCTGCAAACACAGCTGTCAAGCTGACTCCCCTTTTCTACAGCAACCCCCCCCCCCCCCCAGGCCTGTAATGCAATTGCTCAGAATGAAGGTGTATTAGTCCAGAGGCAAGTGCTGGGCCTCCACAAGGAAGCAGGTGTCTTGGACATAGAGCAAATGTAGTTTGCAGGGCCTGGCTGCGCAGTGCAATCACATTATACAGCTGCCCCTCAGCACAGTGCTGACTGTAACTCAATAACATGTCTGCTCCCCGAGCACTGGGTGCACAACACCTGTTATGATCCCTCGCCAAATACCCTTCGGGAGGTGGGGGGAGTGCATAGGTGTTCGGGTCCAAGCTAAGCAAACAGAAGCAGATTTTGCACTGTCTGCTCCATGTGGAGGGGCTGTGAGTCAGGCCGTTTGGGTTCTCATCTCTGCCCTGGAAGGGAAAGAAGGATCTAATGGTTGGGGGGGGGGGGTGAAGGGGGCAGAACTTCTAAGTTTCCCACTGATGTGCTAAGGAAAAAAAATCGTTTCTACCTTCTTCCCAGTTAGTGGCTGCAAGAGTTAATAAGGCAGCAGCCCCTTCCATCTGGGGGGATGCACCCTCAGCTAGTTCACAGAGGACACTAAGCAGTGTGAGGGGGATTGGTAGATACACTGGAGGGAAGGAGTAAAATACAAAGTGCCCTAGACAAATTGGCAAATTCGGCCAAGAGAAATCTGATGAGGTTCAACAAGGACAAGGACAGAATCCTGTATACAGGACAGAAGAATCCCATACACTGCTACAGCCTGCGGACTGACTGGCTAGGCACCAGTTCTGCAGAAAAGGCTGGGAGTTACAGTGGACGAGACGCTGCACATGAGTCTTCAGTGTGTCCTTATTGCCAAGAGGCTAAGAGCAGATTGGGCTGCATTAGCAGGAGCATAGCCAGCAGGAAGAAGATGAGCTAGGCAAGCTAAAGTACAGTGCTGGCCCAAAAACAAATGACCAGGAAGCAACTGAGGCTGGAAATTAGAGGAAGAGTCTAACTTTCAGGGAAGGGAGGGTCTAGAACAGCCTCCCAGGGGAGGAAGAGGGTCTAGGGAGGACAAAAAAATAAAGTGGTTTGAAGACAGCCCTTGATACGATTCTGCCCAGGATGATCGGACAACGGGGGGACTGGATCCATGATCCCTGTCCCATCCAGATCCATGTCCCATGTCCTGTGTCAAACACCCCAATGGCAGCTCAGTGGTGTAAAAATTTTACCTTGCACCACACCTGCAGTTTTGTTAGGTCTTAGTTGCTGGGCTTTTTAGAGAACCATAAAGTTAGATGGGATTGCATGTGTCATCTGATATAACCCCCAGCTAAAATGCAGCATTTATTGTGTCTAACAACGTCACCTTCATTTCACTTTTCTTTGCTTGTATCCATTTCTGCCTGTAATCCCAACCTCACTCACAGCCTCTCTCTTTTCCATTAAATAAACTGGGCTGCCTTTAACTCTAAATCAACCATTTATTCTAGTGATCTACATGCTGGGTTTGAGTTGAAGTGATTATTAACTCCAGTGAAAGCAACAAGCAGGGTGTTTTTGTCTCTTTAAAGGTGCAACAGCCCTTATTTCTCCTCTAAGTGTCCAGGAGAGGGCTAGACTTTACAGGAGAGATGGCTTGGGGGAAATTTGGGACTAGGGTGCGAGTGGGGGTCACGCAATTAGTAAGAACCAAAACTGATGGAGCCCAAGGTATGGCTGGGATGTAACAAGCAGGCTGCTGAAGCAGGTTGGCTCAACATACTGTCAGCCACTTGGGAACATCCAGACAGGGAGGTAAAGCCTACTCCAATTTACAGGACGAGCAGTAACACAACTTCTCATTGGTTTCGATCCATCCACCCCCAAAAAATAAGAACATGAGAAACTGAGACTCAGGTGATCGAGGATCTATTCCCAGCTCAATCACCAGCCCTTGGCAAGTCACCACCCCACTCTGTGCCTCAGTTGCCCCATCATAAAATGTGGATAAGGAACTGATGATGTTTGTACCATGCACAGTAAGAGTCTTATTATTAATCTCCTGTCATCCATTTCCACTGGCACTAACCAGTCTAACTCTGGCTAAGATGGTATCAACAGCATCAGATTTAATGCTTTAATGCCACTGACTTGATAGATCTTACACCAGGAAAAGAGTTTTCTTGCTATATTTTATCCCTTCCTTTTTGCTGCTTGGGGACCCTAGCTGGAAAACACCAGCAGGCAGCTAATGAGCCCACCTGCATCAGAATGAACCCAACAGATGGTTTTGCTCCTGAATTCTCAGCCCCAATGGGCTTTGAATGTCCATCAGTCTGAGCTGGAATCTCAGCAAACTTCAGGGATGGGACCAAGGGCAGACACCACCAGCCAGGAAGGTTCCTACTCCATTGTCATCTAGTCACTCTAGGCCAGGTTTCCAAAGAGCTCAGCATCTCATTTGCCCTTGATTGCAATGGCAGCTGCTGGGTGGGCTTTTGAACATGCAGATGCAGACCCAGCTGGAGGCAGCAGTGAGGAATGACCCTCCTCGCCAGTGGATGGCTCTTTGCTTGTGTTCAGTAGGTTTGTCCCAAGTGAGGGCTGTCAAGACCCTGGTGATCGAAATAGGGATTCCCCCCGTGAACAAGTGCAGATGCTGCTATTGCTTGAGTTAGAGCCAGTAAAACGTCACCACGGTCTGCAACAGGCCACAGAAGGCTACTGACTAGGGACGGAGGAGAGGTTTCCCATCAACAGGTGGGAAGATCAAATTGGAGCCAGAGGTCAGATGAGCAGAGATGTGGCCAGAGGACTGTGTCTGTTCAGGCTTTATCTTGGCTCAGAAGCCTGGCTGCATTTGGGTCAGGCTTAGCAACCACAAGCCACCTCCGCCCGCTCTAAATACAGCTTTTCCTAGTCAAGCCAAAGTCATGTACGCCATGAGGCATGATCGGTAGAGGCCTGATTCCCCACTGAGACACATGTTGTGCATTCATTTGCACTAGTGTTAAATGTTATCAGATCACTTTGCACGGCATGTCAAGGGCTGTGCAATGCATAGGGTGACAGAGATTCGGCCCCTTCTATGCAAATGTGCTCATGTCACAGGTGGCAAAATCCCCACATGTTGGCTTTAAGTGAGAGGGAAGCAGGACTGGGTGGGTAAATCCCAGTTGGAGGGTTTTCTTCACAGATCAGATGAGTGCATGTCTCTTCCTGGGAAATCTGCACATGAAGAATCCGTGAGGACCCTTCCCAAATCCATAAGGGGCAGAGATGCCAGCCTCCTTCCCAGGGTCAGCTCTGGTGCCGGTGGCTGTCAAGCTGCAACCACTCTCCTCATGATCAAATCCAGAGGCTGGGTGCCAACACAGGCAGTAATTGCTAGAGGGGAGCCACCCAGGTAGCAAAGACCAGGAGCTTCTGGGGGATGTGGAGAAACACCAGTGGTGCCTTTCACTTTGCCTGCATCTGACTTTCAACTAACAGGCGGGTTGCTAACAGTGTATCATGCCAGCACCGCAGTGCAGGTACCTCTAGGGTGAGGCACAGCTGCAGTTTATACGGGGATCACTCTATCCTGAAATGCAGCCATTTCTTGGGGAGGGCACAGCCTCTGTTTATACAGGCATCATTCACTCAGCTCTGGGATGGAACCCAGCCGGTGTTTAGTAGCTGCACAGCAATGTGAAACAGCTGGACATTAACTGGGGATGGGAGCGATCCGCATCGATGAAGGATTGCCCCTTTCACCAGGAAGATGGGCTCTACAATCAGGTGATCAAACCTGAGGAGAGGAAGGAACAAGAACGCCCTGCCCAACTTCAAATTTCAAGGCCCCACAATGACATTTTGATGTTAAGTTGTGATGTGGCAACACCTAGACACGGGGAGCTGATGGCCATGCAGAATCAGGGATGGGGGAATCAGATTTCAAGGGGCCTACTGACTCTGAGATGACATGGGCAGTTGGTTGTGCAGCATGAGGTCCTATAACCCCCATCCTTTCACGTGGATGGCATGGAAGCTTCTGTGGTTAAAGCACAGCAAAGAATGGATTGGTTTTGGACCAAAACGAGGTGGGGGGGAGCATTCCGGGTGGAACTGAAAACAAAATTTTGGGCAAATTGAAAAGTTGGGGCAAAACAATTTCAGGCCAAACAAAACTTTTCAATAAAAGCAGTGGTTGTAAAACTTTCTGACCCATCTGGCAAGACAAATCAGCTGCTTTTTAAAAAAGGCAGGAAAGGATCATGGGGCATCTCTCATTTAATCTTTTGAGTACTTTGCCAGATACAAGAATCCCCAATGTGGACAGAACCAAGCTGGGGCCAGAAAGGGCTGAGCAGAAATATGGCTCAGATTTCCAGGCTGTTTGTCACAGCGTTTTCAGGATCATCTCTATTTTAACGCCACTCCCACATTGTACTGGATCTCTATGGGCTTGTGGAATGCTGAGTCTTTGTTTTCTTTTCCTTCCCTCTCTAGCGCACCAACTGTGACCATTTTTAAACATCTGCAGCTGGCTTTAAAGGAAATTTTGAATAAAAAGTTGTTTCAAAGCAAAAAATCAAAATGTTTGGGTTTAGATTAAAATGCCAACATGAAATGTCTCCATTTTTTCCTAATTTATTTTTTTAAGTTCTCTCTTCAGCCAAAAACAATTTGGTGAAACAACAGAAGTGTGCAACACTATGGTCTTGTCGTCACCTAACCTGCACTTCTCACCAAAAAATCATTTCAACAGAAAAAAATGGGGCCCAATTGTGGTAGTGTCAGGACCCTGGCATTTTCTTCAAGCTCTTGATCTATTTAATTATTCATTTTTAATGAAATGGACGTTTAGATTCCAGGGCACAGGTCTATAGCTGCACAAGAGACATAAGCCTGCCCGTACACTCATAATGTAAGGGTTCTCACAGCACATCATGGCCCCCGCCTCTTAGATGAAGAGCCAGTTCCATCCCCACAACACAGTGGTTCTCAACCTTCTGTAGGTCACAACACACTTGGCATCTGTTGCGACCTTACAGGACACACCAGTCCATCCCCCCCCCCGGCCAAATCCAGCCATCTCCCTGGTTCTCTGTGACACACTTTTTGCTGTGTGAAGACACAGTAATGTGTGCCAACATGGTGGTTGAGAACCGCAGTCATAACAGGTCATATTTCTTGGCAGCACTTCAGAAATTTGAAAAAACAGCACCAGCACCAGAATTAGGCTTGCCAGAGTTCGAGTTATTTTTTCCCCTAATTTTGATGTATTGCATCAATCTTTATTTTAAAGCATTTTTTTATTTTTATTGATTTAAAGATTCACTACTGTGCAAAATTATGGATCGTAAGCCTTTCCTTAAAGACTTTTTTAATCAATTTAGGGGCTCACAGTTGTGGGAAATTGTGCAGCGTGTCAGACAATGGGGTTCAGACAATAATTATTTAATAACAGCAGAGGCTGAGATTCAAAAAGCTGAAGTGCTAGAACACAAATTGTCAATGCTACATGTCAAAATATCTGAAGTTAGTATCATTAAATCAAACTCTAATGAGTTCTCAAGCAGCATGTTTCTTGGGTTTCCAATCTGTAAATTTCAATTGTTAGTGATGGGAATGTTTTTTCATCACGTACTTGTGTGTGTGCGCGCTTGTGTACGCACGCATGCAGTGAAATAAATGTTTACTGACATTGACTGAAAAAACTCAAATCCTTCCAAGTATAAATAGAAATGCAGATATTTTTCCTTCAAATTGGAAGTGTGAGGGCAAGAACTTTGAGGAGCTGCAGTGATGAGTGCAGGATGACACTTTTATGGGTGAGAGATCAGGGTGCAGCAGGATATTTCAGGGATGGAAAACCTTGCCAGTAAAGTGCTCAGAAGATCTTACAGTTAAGGGATTAGGATGCAAGAGACACTGGGTTTAAATCCTGACTCTGGCTGACTTTGGGTCCCTCATTAATCACTCTGTACCTTAGTTTCCCTCTCAGTAAACTGAGCACAACGATCCTTTCTTTGTTTATTTAATCTGTGAACTCATACTTTCCAAATCCAGAAGGGAGCCACGTGAACCTCTAATCTGACCATCAGTGCAGCGCAGAGAACAGCCCCAAAATGACACCACGCCAAAATGGTCCTTCTTGATTTAAGAATTATCGGTAATGGAAAATGTACCACAACCCTGGGAAAGATGTTCCATTGGTTAATTACCCTCACCAGTAAAAATGCACACCTCATTTCCAGTCAATTTGCCTAACATCAACTTCCAGCTGCTGGAACATCTCAGATCTTTCTCTGCTACCATTATTCAGCACTTGTTCCCAAGAAGATAATGATGGCTGTTTGCACCTTTTATCCCGTCAGTAGGATCCCACTGTGAGCGTCTGTTGCACAACATGGACACAGTGTCCAGTGAATGAGAGCAGTTTAATTTGGTTTTGTGTGTTAAAATGAAAGTCATACCCAAACCAAACCGGGATCTACAAACAACCCTAAATGGGCCAGTGCAAACCATCATGGGACCCAGGGGAGTTCAAAGTCAACTCAAAATGTTACATAGATTCCCCTGCTCCCATCATGGGCCCTGCAGTTAGTGCACCGTGCTGCCACCTTTGGGCGCCGGGGAGTCCCCTTCTCCCCCCCCCCATCAAGAATTACAATGACACCTGGAAGAAGGTGAGCTATGCACCTCCATACCCCCCTCCCCACACTTTCTTGTGTAGATGCATCAGTCAGCAGTTTGCTCTGACTACGTGGAGCCAGGAGGTCACGACTGCTACAGACATGAGCATAAAGAGGAGCAGCCATGCAGAGAAACAGCTTAGTTTAGTGAATAGGACACTGGCCTGTGAGCCTGCAGACCTGTGTGTGAATTCTGGTTCTAGCATGCGACCCTGAGCATGTCCTTTCCTTTCCTTGTGTATATGGTAGGATCCCTCGCCCTGCAATTTTGGTTGTGACCAGAGGCAGCCTTAGGCAATTGGGGGCCTAGGGGAAGGCCCATTGTGGGGCCCCCAACATTGAAATACAGCCACCTGTGGGATTGCTCACCCAGCAACAAAATGCAGTTACCAATGGGGTGGAGCTAAGGGACATTTTATACATGGCTTGCTCTTGCAGTGCTGACATGCAGCCACATCTAGAGTGGAACATAGCTGTTGTTTGACAGCTGCACAGCAAAATGGTGCAGCAGCTTTAGGGTAGAGCATATCCTGCATTCAGTTTGAAACTTCAGGGATATTAAAGGCAGAAAAGTGCAACATGCTGAGATGGAATTGGTTGAGACACTGGGAGCAATATCCCTAAACCTGAAGAAAGTGCTGTGGGGATCTCTAATATTACCAGAGGGCAGGATGTCAAGTTTGCATTTCATCCACATCTCTATCAGCCACCATATGGCCTCAGTGCTAACTCAGAGGATGAGACTGCCCATGCCCTCAACCCCACTGTCTGGCACACAACGCCCCTAGTTGGTCAGGGCTAACTTAGAGGGAGGTGCCCCCTACCACTGCCTCTGATGGCCCTGTGGGAGTAGCATCTCCTTTTTTGCAGTACCTTGGTTCTGTCTGACTGTCTCCAACATAAGTACTGAGCCAACCTCACCTTGTGCACCTAGAGAGCTCAAAGCTGGCACCCTGCAAGAAGCAATGGGAGCTAACATGTAAACACAACCACACGCACTCTGGATTCCCCACTGCTGACATTCACACCAGTGCACAGAGGGAACAAAAGGGACTGGCAGTCGCCACAAGGCAGATAAGGCAGAACTGGGCCCCTGTGGGAACATAGGGATAAAGAATAGGGACTCAGCAGCATCACCCCAGGAAATCGCTTTGCCATGGGGTGAGGATTTCCCCTGGAATGGAGGAACAGAGCACATCACACTCCTGGTACCACTGCCCTCAGTGTCTGTCTCTGGCCTGGGTGGTGAGGAGTGGGGGTCAATCAAATGCTGTTTAAAATATTACCACATGCCACTTCTGACAACTAGCCGGCAGCCTGGGGAGACAGCTGTAGTGAGAACTCCCAGCGCTAATTAGCCTGGTCCGTCTGGCTCCACCACGCTTGCCCTGAACTGTCAGGGCTCCAAGCTGCAGGGGTGGGACCTGGCGCAGATGGTGAGCCTCTGCCTCCTGCCTGCCTCCACTGAGTGACACCTGTAGCACCTGCTGCCATGCTTCCCTCAGCTGGGGGCAGGCAGGGGGGTGGAGAGGCCTGGCTGGGAATGGAAAGTGTCCCGTTGTTTTCCCTGGGCATCGGCTCTGGCCTATGTGGGGAAACTGGGATCAGCTGGACCAAATTCTGTATCACATCCATGGCCCTCTGCTGCTCCAACTATTTGCTGCTCCCCAGGGTAGGTTGGGGGCGCACCACCAGGGTACACAGTGCTATGGCTATTACTGTCCCCCTAGCATGAAAGGAGAGGGTGGATCAGGGGCTTGGCCAAGAAGAACTACACTGTGATTATTCTCTATGCCACCCTAACTCCCCCACTCCCCAGGACCCATAAGGGACAGATTAGGGCCATGACAAGGGCAGATTGCACTGCGGCTGTTCTCTGTCCCCTAGGGCCCATAGGAAGTGGATCAGGGTGTGTGGCTAGGATGCACTGCACTGTGGCTGGTCTGTGCCTCTCAGGGCCCATACAGAACAGACCTCTCACCAGCCAGGGGGGAGAGTGCGGGGTGGGGGGAGATGTACTCTCTGCTTTTGTTAGAAGAGGGGCCCTGTTCTCTCCTGGGCTTTAATTTATTCCCACTAGAGTGGGAGAGTTTCACTGATGTTCAGACTTCAGTCAGCACCAGACTCTCTCCCCTCACACACCTCATGGTTTTCCTCCTTTCTGAGGGATGGAGACCATTGTTCCATCTCTCTGCTATGTTCCACACCAGCCAGGCAATGCTCAGTTCACCTCTCCACCCAGGTTAGCCCCTGCTTCCTTCAACCAGCTGGTAGCTGTTAACCCTTTCCCGAGAAGCCCGCACTCACCTGCAAAATGTGTCCCCCCAGGTGCTGCTCAAAGAGCTTGGTCAGCAGAGATGCCACGTTCCTCCTAACAGGACCTGCAGAGAGGAATGCAAGCAGTCAGAGCCAGACACCTGCTGCACCATGCCTGCTCCGCCTAGCCCAGGGATGCAGGCAGCAAGGAGATACTCTGCCACTAGCCCAGGGATGCAGGTGGCAGGGGGATAATCTGGCATTAGCCGTCATGACACAGGTGTGATCATGAGGGTGGGGGCAGACCAGGTCCATGTGGCCTGATACACATGGTTCCTGCTCAGAGTTCCAGAGTTCTCCTCTTGGTAGAGTCACTCCTCCCACCTCCATGACTCAGTCTCCCACTCAAATGGGGATGGTGGAGAAGACATCCACAACTCCATGGGAGCACAAGGAGTCAGTGACTGCACTTTGCCCACAAAGCATTTTGTAAAGACAACTGATTTAGGCCTCTGCTCCCATGCATGCCATGGGACAGGTGAGATGGTAAATCCCCATGTGAGGGAGGGAGGAAACCAAGGCACAGAAATTGCTTAAGGTCACCAAGTGCGTCAAGGGCAGAAGCAGGTGCAAAACCCAGGCACTCTGACAGTCAGACTCCTTTATCCATTAAGCCATGGACCCTTCCTGTCACTAAGACTAATCCCCGGGCACTCCACCCCCCCCAACCCCCCAGTACTCCCCTTCTAACTATGAGGTCCCATGCACCTCCCAAAGCTGGGAATAGTCCTGCCTCCAAGCCCCCTAGTCAAACCCTGCCCTCGACTGAATTAGAGTTTTCAAAACCAGCCTTTGCACCGAGTGTCACCACGTCTGCTTGTTTCAAGTGCTGTTTGTGGCCGATCTGGGATGGAGAGTAGAGCCAGACTGGAGAGAGGGAAAGGGTCTGCAGAACGTGACAGACAAAAAGGCAGGTCAGACCAGTGGGGGCTGAGCAAGGAGAGAAGCCAGCATGGGATGGGGAGGAAATAGAGAACAGCAAGCCCTTGAGTCAGCTCCCCTGACCTGGTATCTGCTCTGCAGTTGGAGACAGGTGGGAGAACCCCAGAAGTGGAACCACCCCATGGCTAGCTGACCACTCAGGAACACAGAGTCCTGGCAAGCCACTGATATTCCCCCACTCACCTAGAGGCCAAAATTATTTGGGAACTGGGAAGTTTTATCTCTTCAAACAAGGGGAAATGTAGGACAGGAGTGGGAGGTGTGGCTTTGAGCATGTGGGCTGAAATAAGCATTGCCCAAGCCGTAAATGTCAGTCACACCTAATGTCCACCTGCAGGGACTGCAACCTGAGTACCATCCACACTCAAACGCTGGACACGAACAGCACTGCTGCTTTTGAGCGAGCTGGCAACCTTGCCAAGGAAGTGGAGGCTACAGCTCCGCTTAGCACCATGTCCCACCCCAGCTTGTAACATGACCACTCAATGCTGGGCTTTTCAGCCATGTGGCTACTCCCACCTCCTGCACGAGACTAACTGCTACAGGTCACTCAAGCTAACACCACAGCAAAGATGCTGTCTAACATCAGCTCCAGTTACTTCCGATTTACACCAAATGGGAATCAGCTCCCTTGACTCCAGTGGAGTTACGCTCTATTTACACAGGAGTGAGCAAGACGGGAGGGGTTGTTTCTAACAGGTCTGAGGACCAGTTTCCCTGAAGCCCAGTGCAATTTACATGACACTGTCTGTTTCATGGAGCTTCTGGGGAATCTTATGGAGCCAGGACCTCATCCTGGATCTTAAACAAGCCTCCAGGCGGAACGAACACACACATGCGCGCGCGCACGCGCACGCGCACACACACACACACACACACACACACACACACACAGCTTCATGAAGAAGGATTTGCACATCACACAACAGCCAGAGAGACCCACTGCACTGGGGAGTGGGAGAGAATTTGCCATTGTCCTTTGAACATTCCAGGCGGATGGCCGCAGAATATTTATCAGCTCTGTATTCACAGCTCCCCCAAAAGCCTGAAAGGTTCACAGGACCTGAGCTTAACCTTTTCTTTCAGGCTTTTCTCATTGCTCCACAGAGCCCTGGCTCACAGCAGCTGAAGGCAAAGAACCCTGGCTCCGGGGGTCGACAGAGGAACTGCAAGAGGGGTGGGGGCAGGAAATGAACTGAGGCAGGCGACTCAGGCTTTAGAAAAAGTGTGATGTCTGGGATTGCAGGAAGGTACTCTCCTCCTGGATGAAGTCATTGGCTCCCCATGGGTTCGTCCCCAGAGCTAGTGGAAAAAAATGGCGAGTACAGGTTTTGCATCAGAAAACATAGTTTCGTTGAATCCGAAAAGGGGCCAATTTCAATGACTTTTTTTCTGGAAAACTGTCCAAATAAATCAACTTTCTTGCTTTGATTGGATTTCAACTTAATTCTAAGTTAAAAATTAAATTTAAATAAAACCTTAATTTTATTACACATTACATTTAAGATAATATTTTATATAGTTGATTAAATTTATAAAATAAAGTGTCAAGGTTATTGAAAGAAAACCTTTCTAGGCCCCTGCCTTGAAACATTAAGGAATTTCCAATCTACACATTTTCAAAATTTCAATGTTTCATGCCAATTCAGAGCAAAATGAGTTCCACAATGTCTGATTTGTCCCACAGGATGCAAATTCTATTTTCTGACCAGCTCTCCACTTGCCACCATTATTCAAAGTATAGGATGAATCTGTGTCCTGACTGAACATTTTCATGAAAAAAATCAATTTTTTCCATGAAACCAGAACCAAAAAAATTGAAAGTAAAGTTGTTTTTCCTCTCATTTTTATTTTTTATTTCTTATCCTTTTTTTCCTTCCCTCTGTCCCCTTCATCCCCTGTCCTGGTCTCTCTTTCATGCTGTCTCTTTCCTTTTTCTTTTTAAATTGGCTGAGATCAAACTCAGGAGTGGCTGGGTAGGAATCTCTAGCCTGGTTTATTCAGGCTTCAGGAGGTCAGATTAGACAATCACAGTGGTTCTTTTCTGGTCTTAAAAATCTATTAGTCTATGGGGAAGGGGGGATGGTGGAAATCACAATTTTTTTTTTTTAATTAACCAGAACTGGGTCTGTTCTGAACCCTGTGAAAAGAAAAGGGTTTTGAAATTTCTGGCTTTACTTTTTCAACCTGCTCTGTCCCCGGCCTTCCTCTGTTCTCTGCCTTTCCCCACACTACCCCATATAAGCTGGTTGGTGTGGGTGCAAAAACCGTCTTTGTTCCTCCCACTTTCAAAAATCCTTCTGCTTGATTGTCTGTTCTATCTGCCCAAACCCTGGCTGGACACCTCCGCAAACCCCTTTTCCATACACGTTCCCCTTCCCCACTGCCCTCTGTTCTGTAAAACTCTCCCTAATACGCAGATCTTCCCTCTTCCCAAATAGTTAAGTGCAGAACACCAATGCTGCCTTACAAAACACAAGGGAACAGCTATGAGATGCTAAACAAAGTCATTTCCCCCACCTTTGATGCCTCAGTTTCCCCATCCGTAATAAAATAATAATAATAATAATAGTAATTTACTTCTTCCACAAGTGTCAGATAAGTGAAAAATGATCACTACTTAATCCTCACACTTCCCTCTCCTACATGAATCCTTGATCCCAAAGCCCTTAACAAAGGTGGGCTCTATCAGAGCTGGCTTAATAACAGTTTTTTTTGGCTCATTAGTAATTCTCATACATTAAAAATTGTTTCTAAGACCAAAAAGTTAAAAATTTTAGACATGTCTGGCAGATTGAAAAGTTGAAAAAAATATTGTTTTGGATCAAATCAAATCACTTTGCTTTGACAAAGTCAAAATGTTCTGTTTCAATTTTGACTCTTAAAATTTTTTTTAAATATAAAATCAAAGGACATTTTGCAATGTAAAGTCATTGCAAGCTGGAAAAAAAAATCAGTGCTTCCTCTGGAAAATATTGCAATGAAACAGTCTGAGTTTTTCTTTGCTCCTCATTTTTCCTATGCAAACAATTTAGCAAAACCAGTAAAAAATCACCAAATATTTTTTATATCACTGAAACAGCATGGCATTTTTGTGCCATGAATCTTTCCCCTGGAAAATATCACCCAATTATAGTCAGTTTTGTTCTCATTTTACAGCAGAGGAAACTGAGGCACGGAGCAGAAAAATGTCTCATTAAAGATCACCCAGCAGGCCTCTGGCAGACTGGGTACAGACCCAGCCCTCCCACGTCAGTGCCCCATCCACTCCTCCACACTGCCTCCCTACACTACTGGAAAAGCAATTCTGCATATTTATTTTATGTATTAAGGTAGTTCCCAGGAGCCCCAGTCATTGCCCTGGACCTCATTGTGCCACGCACTCTACATATTTTTTGCTAGCAGGTGCATTACGGTCACACCTAGGAGCTCATTGTGCTGGTCCTAATGTCTCTACAGGAGTTTGCAATCAATGCATGTCCAGGAGATGGCTCACTGCAAACAAAGGCACAATCAAAGAGGGAGTGATGGCTGCTTTAAAAAGAAACAGGATCTAAGCAAGGGTGACACCAGCCCCACAGCACACAGATCTCAAGGCCCAAGTGGGCATGGCTGGAGGCAGCTTCATCTTGGCTGTGTACTCACACAGCGGGTTATTTTGATACGGTTGTTTCGAAACAACCATATATCGAAATGACCCTTATTTCGGAACAACTTATTTCGAATTAACAAAATGTTAATTCAAAATAAGGGGAAAAAGCGGGAATCGAAATAGCAGGTTCACACTGTGAACTTGCTATTTCAGCACCTGTGTCAGGGGGCTGCAGCCCCCTGGGGGTGAGCCGCTACGGCAGCTCACCCTGCAGCCCCCGGCGGGTGGGGGGGGGTGAGTGGCTGCGGGGCGCTGGAGCCAGCCGCCAGAGCTGCCTCCAAACCCCGCCAGCGGGTTGGGGATGCCAGCCGGGGCTGCCCCCCCCA
>ML681972.1:3965196-4015477 GCA_007922195.1 Podocnemis expansa
CCCCCCCCCACCGGTGGCTGCAGCCCCCTTTCTGGGGCTGAGGGACCGCCCTCAGCACCCTGGCCAAGGTCCTGAGGGTTCCCTGGCCAGGGTGCTGAGGATCCAGTGTTGTTTCGGAACACTTTGTTCCAAAACAACACGTTCACACGCCTTGTTTCGAAACAAGGGTTTCGAAACAAGTTTTGTTTTGACCCCAAATGTGGTTTAACTTGTTTCGAAACAACTGTGCGCCGTGTGAACAGCTGAAACCTTATTTCGAAACAACCTCTGTTGTTTTGAAATAAGGAGGCTGTGCAAACACAGCCCTTGTGCCTTCTTAGCCCTTCAGGAGTGAGGCATTTGGAGGGTTCCACCAAACCTTCCAGTGCACTGAACAGGAAGTCTGAAAACCTGGACTCTGTCTGGAGAATTGTGGCATTCGAGGCTGGAAGAGGCCACCAGATTGCCCTGTGTCTGTGACCATCAGCAAATCGTAAGCTGCCAGTTCCCACCAGCAGCTGCATGAAAAACCCAGCAACTAAAAATCAACAAAAGTATCACAGACCACAGAGACAAGATAACTGCATGAAACAGGCAGGGAACAGGAGGAACTAAGGGACACCAGTGCCCATGACCCTCACCACGGCATGGAAACACTGCAGTGAGATCTACCTAGACAATACTGGCAAGAGACTGATGCCCCATGCTGCTGAGGTAGGTGCTAAATCCCCCAGTGTCCCTGCCAGTCTGACCAGTGGGGAATTCTTTCTGATCACATCTTGCTCAACCCTGAGCAAGTGAGCAAGACTCAGACACCTAAGATAGAGAATGCTCAGTGCCACCTCAGACCCTGGCCCTTCCCGCCCAATGACCCAAGTCACTTCTCCCATCTTGTGCCCAGTTTCCCATCCCCAGCTTCAGTGGAAAGTGATGAAAAGAAAGTCTCCCAGAATGCGTTGCATGGGGTGGGACGGTGGGAGCGAATTCCTTCCTGATCACTGATGGTAGCCAGCTGAAGCCCAGAAGCCTGTGCTTTTGTAACAGAAGAGAGAAACCAGAAGTGATGCCCAGAGCTGCTGAGCCCCACCCTATAACCCCACTCTTGAATTTATCCAGCTCTCTCATCAAACAAATGAAGTCATTTACCCCCAAATGCCTATTGGGAGACTGTTCCAGAACCTCACTCAGTTCTGCCACTGGGTGACCTGGGCTGAGTCATTGCCTCTCACTGTGCCTCAGTTTCCCATTAGTAAAAAGGGACTAACGACATGGCCCTTTCCCTTGTAAAGCCCTTGGAGATCTATCACTGACGAGACCCAGGGATTATCATCACTGTACAGGATTAATAGCAGCCCAGTTGTCAGTGACTCTTATGTGTCTAGACTTTTAATGCTAGTGAAGAAAACAGGCCTTATGGCAACAGCCCCAGGAAGCGACTCAGGACATCTGCCTCTGTCACAGACACTGCCGCACTCTGGCTCTCAGTGTGAGTGCGTTGAGACCGAGACTCTCTCTCACTACATATATGTACAGCTCCTTGCCCAGCGGAGCATGCATCTAATAAATATGAATGGTTTCTACTACATATAGGGCCAGACTGGGACAGACCTGCAATACAACTACATACGCATAACCCAGCTGCCTGGATCAAATGTTTAGGAAATGCAACCTTGAATCTGAACATCCCAGGCGTAATAATGAGAGCCAAATAGTTTTAGCCTGAGCAAGGATGTTCTGTTCTGTTTGTTCTTACAATAGCTTCCTTTTGATCATCTGAATAATGCAAATAATAGTAAATAATTAAAGATTGATGGGGGTGAGCTGACGGCCACTGTACATTAAATCCCTGTTGGGAACAGCGTGGAGATGCCGTCTGCAGCTACCTACCAGTCACAGTGGTCGTGTACAAATGGACTATAAAAATAGCGCTCTTGGGAGGTCAGGTGTGCATTCCGTCACCCAAATCCAGACACAGACTGAGGAAGACTCCTGAAGAGTGACCACTCCTGTGCATGGCCTGTTGAGTGAGAACATCTCTCTGTGGGTTTGGGAAGGTAGCATTGTCATAGTATGGTATTTGCATTGCACTAACTAGTGTGAGCCTGTTCTCATTAATCTGCAAACCAGCTGTTATTGCCACTGATGGCTGATACAAGCCCCATACCGTGGGAGAGAAGCCAGGAGTCCTGACTTGCAGCCCTCTTTAACCCATTAGACCCCTCTCATCTCAGGGCTAGGAATAGAATGCAGCAGTCCAGAGTCCCAGCACCCCCCCCGACTCTATTCCAGCAAAAGCACAGCTTTGCCAGCATGCTTGTGTCTGCACGAGGGGCTTCTATCAGTCCAGCTACGATGTACAGATATTTCTTCCAGAAGACCCCCTGACCGACCCAGCTATGTTTCAGCATCCTGCAGATATGGCTTTATCCCGTTACAACTATTCCCCTCCTGCACAGGAACAGTTCCACCAATATAGCCACAGCTTTCTCCTCTTGAAATGCCCACCCTAGGACAGTGTGAGAAATGTGGATGGCACTCAGTGAGCTCCCCACTAGCCCACACCATCTCAGGAAGCAGCCGATCTCCTTTATTAACTGTGCAGTCATTTACCCGAGTGCAAAATGCTCTTGTTTCTACGCAGCCATGGAATTAACCTCCAAGACCAACACTTAACAGATGCCCTGCAGGGCCGGGAGGGAGGGGGGGGGCCACGAGAATAAGTCTTTTCTTTTCAGGGCCCTGCTTTGGAGAAGAAATATTATTTTACAAAGAATTAAACAAAAAAAATATAATAATAAAATAGCTGAGGCGCCGTGCAGCAGCCGAGATGGCATTTATAATCGCTCCCTCTGTTATCTGTATGAATTTACTTGTAACTAACAAACACAGAGCTCCCTTGACAGACACGCCGAACAATGCAAACTCCGCTAATTGCCGCAATTTTCTCTGTCATTTTCTTTAATTCCTTCATTTTGCCTCTCTTGAAATAACCCCGCAGGTCAGACCGAATGCTCCTATAATTAAAAGCATTTAATGTAGGAATTAGAAAGCTGCTAGGATGGGAGGGGAAGTGGGGGGGACATATATATATGAAAAACACCTTTTTTTAATACTTTGCAAGTTGCCAACTCTTAAAGTAACAAAGCATGAAAATAACAACCCCTGCTATTTCACTCAGATTCAAAGTCTACTTGGGCTGTTAGGGGAAAGGGCAGGTTTGAGAGAGGAAAGGGAAGCTAAGGTCTTATACTGAATGTGCAGCATCCACTTTTATTCATCACAAACACTGATTGACAGAAGATAGTGCTGAGCAGTGGTTACAGCAGGGAGTCAGGACTCCTGGGTTCCATTTGCAGCTCTGCCCTTGACTTGCTCTGTGACCAAGCCATGGCTTCTGGCCTCAGTTTCCCCAGCAGCAACAGGGAGGAGCTAGAGAGAACATTTGCACCTTTACAAGCTACAGCACACTAACAAGCCCTTCTGTGGCAGCCTCCTTCCAAGAGGGACCTTCTCACTTTACCAGGTCAGACTAGACCAGGGGTCTCAAACACACGGCCTGTGGGTCGCATGCAGGCCTTAAAGTTACTTCCTGCGGCCCACAATGACACAATCATTACCGATATTTGGAATATCATTGCATGGAAAGGTTTCAGTCGTGTGGCCCTTGGGCTAATGTACTAATCCTCCTGCAGCCCTCTATCAGTCCTCATGTGACCCTCATGGTGATCTGAGTTTGAGATCCCTGGACTAAACAATCACAGTCGCCCCTGTGGCCTTGGACTCTGCAAAGGCATTCAGGAACTAAGCATTCCTGAGAATGTAGAAATAACCTGCCCCGCCTCTGTGAGATGCCACTAGGCATCATGAGATCACATCAGACTGCACGTCCACCCTTATATGGGATACTACGGTAGCACCTAGAGGGCAGTCTCTGCCCCCAAAGAGCACACATTGCAGTCTAAAAGGCACAGAACAGAACCCAGCTCTGCTGGCATTTAGGCCAGTTCTCTTACCACTAGTACACATTGCCTCTTACTTGATAGGGTATGTCCTTGCTCTGTCCAGGTGCTGCCCCACTAACATCTGCTCAGTCTTTAATGAGTCCTTCACTGAAGTCCTCTGGAAGGGTCATAAGCCCCATCATTCAGGGGAAACTGAAGCCAAGTCCTCCCAGGCCGGGTTTTTGGACTCACTTAGCACGCTGAGTGCTGATCCCAATTGACGGTTTGGTCCTGAGGGTGGGTGCTGGGCGTGATAAAACCTTGCCCCACATGATGGGACCAAGTCAAGAACTGACCTGAGCCCTGGCACCCGGCCCCTGCTCTAACACTCGAGTTCTCCTGCCCCAACACTCAAACACAGACCATGAGTTGCCCCTGACAGCCTGGGGTCTGCCAGGACTTGGGGGGGGCTGGTATGTCACAGGCCCAAATCACCCTGGCAACAACCTCACTTTCTGAGCACCAGAACAGAGAGGCCAAAGCGCTCCAGCCTGCAAGACAGGAGCCGGACATGGCCCTGGAGCCTGGATCCCCCAGAGGGCATGGCAACGTGGTTCACTCCCCCTGCATGCTTCAGGGCCTGGGCCATGGCACACCCAGCCCATGGCCTCCTGCCTGGTGGTTTCTGAGACAGCAATGCCCAGGTGGGAGCTCAGCCAGCAGCCATTTGCATCCAACTGTCCTGGCTGATGTTTCCCCTGATGCCACACCAGCTCCAGGGTACCAAATTGCCGCACACCAGCCCAGCTTCATCACCACCTTCCTGGCCTCTACCCCCCCAATTTCTCCATGGCCTTGATTTCTAGCCACCAGTGTGAGCCTTTGCACCAGGCATACAAAGCGAGTGTGAAATGCATCAAGGCAACAGACTGACAAAACAGGGGCAGATCAGTGTGGCCATTTCGGACACCTCCTTGGCACTGATGAAGATGCTTGTGCACAGTGCAGCATGAGGGAGAATCAGGGCCTGGGTGCCAGAGGGGAGCAACCGTCAACAGAAACCACTGGGTGAGAGTGGGGGCAGAAAGCTTGCCGGGTGGGCTATGCCCCCTCCATGCAAAATCCAGTCAACAAGGCAGATTCAGGTCTAAAGAAGGGACAAATGCAGATGGCTTCCCTGACCCTTCTGCAGGGAGAGGCCATGCCCGACAGCACAGCTGGCTCCCTGTCCTACCCGCTGGAGGCTAATAACAGGGAACTCACCATCCCCAGTGCTCAGGCCTGGATTCAAGCACAGCTCTGGCCCCTTTAACACTACAGGACTGGGAATGCAGTCGGCTCCCCAACCTGCAAATTCACGCAGGTTCCCGGGAAGGTGCATCCTTGTGCTCTTGGCTATTCAGGGCCACCATATGGAAGTTAAGGCAGGGCCCCCTTCCCTCTGCCAAGGGAAAGTGCTCCGCTACCATTGCCCATTCTGGCCTTGGTCCCTGTACCACAGCAGCCTATGAAAGTATTAGTGTAATCCGAGCTCCAGACCCATTTGTGCAGCATGGAAAACTGTGCATCCTGAGGCTTGGGGTGTCCCATTCCCAGCCGCTTGGGCCACCCGAGTCCCCTGCAGGGGTGGTGAGAGAATGAAAGCCAGCAGTCACAGAGTTAATTTTGTTAGCTGGACGTACAGCGTGCAGGCAAACCAGACTAATGAGGCGGGTTGAGGGGGGTGGGATCTAGCTAACGATGCCAAGTTCCAACAGCAATTTCTGCCCTCAGCAGACCGAGTATCAGGTCGGCTGCCTCAATGGCCAATGAGGTGCTTAATCGTTGAGGTGCTTTGAAAAAGCCCCTCTCTCCAAGAACAACAATTCCTTGGGGAATTGTTTTCTGCCATGGCAGGCCCAGAGCGCCAGAGTGGAGTCACTGTAGATATGAAGGGCAAGTCCATCTTCATTTGAACTCTCAGATTGGGGATGAGCTGTGTCTAGTGATGCCTAGAGCAGGGGTGTCTGGGAATTAGGACCTTACGGGTTCTACCCCTAGCACTTCTACTACCTCAGTGTAATCTTTGGCAAAACATAAAACAACAATGAAAGCAAATCACTGCTGCTCTATGCCTCAGTTTCCTTCTCTAACCACTGTTGCTGTGAGGGGGAAGGCACAGGTCACTCACAGCCTAAGGCAAGAATGGGCTGTAAAACCAATCAGCAGAGAAATACAACCAAGGAAAGCAAAAAAGCTTTGTTTCGATCGCCACCAAAGTGACACTAAACTTGCTCTGCACAGATCAACTGGCGGGAACAGTGTGTCTGCATGCTGCCGTTAACACACATCCCATGGGTTTATTGGGAGGATGCTCCAAAGCAACATTCCCCTTGCTGGAAGGGATTCATAGAAAAAGCCCCAGACTGATCACCCAGTCAGACCATGCTGGGCTCAGAATGAACTGTTTGGTTCCTTAGCCACTCCAAAAACAAGAGAAAACAAAATTCATTTCTGGTGGAAGAAAACATTCTATTCAACCTCAACAAAACACTGCGTTTTGATCTCAAGCCATTTTCAAGTTGTTTTTTTAAAGAAAAAAACCAAAACCAAAACCAAAACCCCAAAACATTGGAAGGAAATTTCCAAATGAAAAAGTCATTTTCAATAATTATTAAAAAAAAACCCAACCCCTTTTCCTCTTTTTTGGAATATTTTTCAGCGTGAACCATTCAGTGAAACCTACCAAAATTTGCAAAACATTTCAGTGACACCAAATCTGGGCCATCCTGTGAAAGAACTCAGCCAGCTCCAAGGGCCTGTGAAGACATCAGGCTTTGGGTTGTAACTCTACTGTGTGTAAAAAGTTCCTCAGTGTCACTCTGGTGGACAGGAATATGGCAATGTGCACTATAGAAGAGTTAGTCCCGCATCAGGGTCCACAAAGACATTTATGGGCACTAATTCTTCCGCTAGACAAACTCAAAGTCTGACCTGCATAACATATGCCAGAGAAACCTCCCTCCCTTGCATCCAGCCTATATCTAGTGGTTGAGTTAGAGCACAGTTTTTGAAAAATGAAAAGATACCAAGAGTGAGGTACATTTTTGCTGAGGGGCAGTGCTCAGATCCTTCTTTGAGCTTGTCCTCCCATGACACAGAACTTGGGGTTTGGCATTTAAAGGCTGTTTGTTTTGTTGGTTTCTAAGAAGCCAAAAAAGCACACGCACACATGTACGCCCAGCACCATCTCTCCTGAGCTGAGATTTCTCTTTAAAAGGCACCTCCACTTCCTTCCCCACCACCCAGCCCCTTCACAAAGAGAATCCTTCCTTTTCAAGCCAGCACTGGTGAATAATTGAGCAGCATATTCCAACTAAGCATGAACAAGGCAGGGACCAGTTCATGCCACTCATATTACAACAAGCTCCCCCAGCCCCCTGGTTTCCTCTAGGCACACCCAGCTGCCACCACACACACACACACCCTCCTTGACCCTTCTTTGAAGTAGGAAGCAGTAATGTCTGGATCTTGAGCACAGGATCTGAGTTTTGGTTACTCAGAGCCCACAGTTTTACCATAATGACACAATGCAAGACTCTGATGGTCTATTAGTAGGCTGGTTGTCCAGTGAAACAGACAGATAGACATAAAAACAGCCATATTGGGTCACACCTATGGTGCATCTAGCCCACAACAGTGGCCAGCGCCAGGTGCTTCAGAGAGAATGAGCAAAACAGTGATCACACCATGATCATCAAGTGACACATCCCCTATCCCCCTTCTTCAGCTTCTGGCAAACAGAAGCTAGGGACTCTTCAGAGCATGGTCTTGCATCCCTGCCCATCCACTTAATAGCCATTGATGGTCCTATCCTACATGAACTTATCTAGCTCTTTTTTGAACCCAGTTCAAAGTCTTGGCCTTCACAGCTCCTTCTGGCAAGGAGTTCCATGTGCATTATGTAAAGAAATGCTTCCTTCTGTTTGGCTTAAACCTGCGCCTATTAACTTCATTTGGAGACCCTAGTTATTGTGCTATGAGAGGGAGTACACAACACTTCCTTGTTTACCCTCTCCTCACCAGCCATGATTTTACAGACCTCTATCATATTCAGTGGTTACAGTATAAATTAAGGGGCCCCAGAACCTTCCTGATCTCTGGGCCCCCTTCCTGTATTGCCCAACCCCCTCCATGCATGTGTGGACCTGATTTTTCTAGATTCGAGAATCTGAGCCCTGGGATGCTGGCCCCTCAGTTTTGTGGGCCGGGGCCTTCTGGTTTACTTTAACCCCTGATCACATCTCCCCTTAGTTGTCTCTTTTCCATGGTAAAAAGCCCCAATCATTAATCTCTCATACAGAAGTTGTTCCACACCCCTAATCATTTTCATTGCCTTTTCTGTACCTTTTTCAATTCCAGTGCATCTTTTCTGAGATGGGGTGATCAGATCTGGAGGCAGTGTTCAAGATGTGAGCATATTGTGGATTTATAAAGAGGCAATATGGTATTTACTGTCCTATCATCTAACCCAGTGGTTCTCAATTTTTTTTTCCTCGGGACCCAGTTGAAAAAAATCATTTTTGCCCACGACCCAACAATTACATCTTTCAGCAATGCTTTCCAGTCTTTCAGTAACAGCAGCAGGGGGTGATGCAACTCAGTACCTGAGGGTCTGCGAGCCAGTACTGGCTCCCAACCCTAAGTTTGAAAACCACCAAACTAACCCAGGTTCTTAACCTTTTGTGGGTCAAAACATTTTTTTTCACTGCCCTACACCACCCGCAAACCCCCCCCCCCCCCCCCCCGCAGGCTGAATGTAGCCATCTCACTGGATGGGTCCCAACACAGTGGTCAAGAACTGTTGATCTAACCCTCTCCTAATATTTCACAACATTCAGTAAGCTTTGACTGCCACTGCCCATTGAGTGGGTGTTTTTTGAAAACTATCCACAGTTATGCCAAATCTCTTTCTTGAGTGGAAAGAAGTAATTTAGACCCCCACCATTTCATATGTATAGTTGGGATGATGTTTTCCAATGTGCATTATTTTTCAGTTATCAACATTGAACTTCACCTGCCATTTTGTTGACCCCTTAGTAACTCTACACAGTCAGCTTTGGATTCAACTATCTTGAGTAGCTTTGCATCTGCAAATTTTGCCACCTCAATATTTACCCCTTTTTCCAGATCATTCACGAATATATTGAATATTGCTGGTCCCAGTACTGATCCCAATGGGACACCACTATTCACCTTTCTCCATTCTGGAAACAGAATATTTATTCCCACCACCTGTTTCCTAACTTTTACCCAGTTACTGATCTAGAAGAGACATTCCCATTTACCCCATGGACTGATTATTTTGCTTAGGAGCCTCGTCAAATACTTTCTGAAAATCTAAGCACACTATATTCACTGGATCACCCTTGTTCATCTGTTTATTAACTGCCTCAGATAATTCTAGTAGATTGGTGAGGTATGATTTCCCTTTACAAAACCTCTGTTGACTCTTCCCCAACAAATCATGTTCATCTGGGCATCTGAGAATTCTGTTCTTTACTATAGTTTCTACCAATTTACCTGGTTCTGAACTTAGACTCACCGGCCTGTAATTCTGACAATCGCTTCTGCAGCCTTTTTTATAAGCTTGATCACATTATCCTTCAGCCTTCTGCTACAGAAACTGATTTAAATGACAAGTTACTTACCACAGATAGTAGTCCTGAAAGTTCTCATTTGAGTTCCTTCAGAACTCTTGGATGGATATCCTCTGGTCCTGGTGACTAATCACTGTTTAATTTATCAGTTTGTTCCAAAACCTCCTCTTCTGACACCTCAACATGGGACAATTTCTCAGATTTGCCATTGAAAAAGAATGGCTCAGGTCTGGGAATCTCCCTCTCCCCCTCAGTTGTGAAAACCAATGCAAAGAATTCAGTTAATTCAACAGACCAGATCTTGTACACAGAAAATAAATCCTACACCAGGACAGCTCATCGACTCATCAGCTCTCCTTATTTAAATAATGGTATTTGGCAGAAGGTTTTTTTGTTTTCCAGCCCCCAGCTGCAGGAGCTGGTAATTCCCCACAAATCAAATCTTCCCTTTAACGAGCCAGGGTGCCTGAGAGCAAGTCTTTTTATTACATTCGGTGTCTATCCAATCCAGTGCTGAGCATAGTGGGGGCCTGGTGCATGACTATGGTGCTTAGGTAATATACCTAATAGCAATAAAATATGCAGCACCTAGTACAGTGGGATCCCAGACCTTAACTGGATCACCTGCACATTACTATAATACACCTAATACCATTAAAAACCAAAAGCACCTAGCACTATGGGATCCTGGGCCACGATTGGGGTAACTACTGTAATACATCTGATAGCAACAAAATATACAGTGCCTGGTACAATGGGGTCCTGGTCAGTGCTACCCTAATAATATGCCTAATAGCAATAAAAATGCACAGCATCTGACACAGAGAGAGCCGAGGGAGCTACTGTAAAACAAATGTATAATAATAATGCCATTTCCACCTTCTACACATTAACCAACTAATAATGGGGGAGGGATCTGCATCCTGCAGCTCCAGAACCTCATGCGGCTCTTTGGCTGCCCCCTTGTGGCTCTGGGCTCCAGGCTACCTCCTACCACCAGGGGACCCTGGGGGTGGCCCATGCCAGGTTCTGGGCTCCTTCTGCCACCAAGGGACCCTGTGCAGGGGCCAGCTCTTGGCTTCAGGCTCCCTCCTGCTAGGGAACCCTGAGGCAGGTGCCCTGGCCCAGTTCCCCCCACCCCACCCACTTTCCCAAACTAGGAGGCTACACCCACTGTGGCTCTCAAAATACTTGGCTATTGAAGGAATTTTTAAAAATGGCTCCTCTTATCTTTTGGGTGGCAAACCTCTGCATGCAAACCACAACATGTTGCTATGAAGATCTGGCCAAATGCACCCCTTGATCACTTTCCTTGTGCTGTATCCCATCCCTGCCCCAGCCCCTGTGTCTGTCTGTCTAGACCAGTGGTTCCCAAACACTGTGTTGGGACACTTTACTGTGTTGCCACACAGCAGTGTGACACAGAGAGCCAGGGAGATGGCTGGATTTGGTATGAGGTGGGTGGTCAGGTGTGTCCTGTAGGGTTGCAAAATACTGCTAAGTGAGAACCACTGGTCTAGCCTGAAAGCTCTTTTATGCAAGGTCTCTCCAGCAGAACAGCTTGTGGGCACCCATCTAAATACCACGGCCCCTAAACACAGAAGACAACCCGGAGCTCTGTAAGACTTATGTCATGCTTCTCACCAGCGGAACCCAAATCACTTTAGAAAGGTGGTCAGTATTATTGTTCTCATTTTATAGACAGGGAAACTCAGGCACAGGGCAGTGATGTGACTTGCCTGATGCCAGCAGTTCACTGACAGAGCCAGAACTAAACCTCAGGTCTCACAAGCCTGAACGCTCCTGCTGGGGTATCACAGATTGGACCCAGGCCTGGACTGCTGATAAAGCCAGTCACCTCTCCAAAGCAGAGTTCAATGCTTCTAAAAAGCAGCCAGATGCTTCCAGTGCTACACCTGGGCACCCTCCATGTAAGTCCTACAGCTAGGAGCAAAGGGCCCCGAACAGCAGAGACCTTGGGATGGACCAGCAAGGAGCATGAGATCCCAGTGCAATGGTGTGGCAAAATGGGCTAATGGGCTGCTTGGACATTTGAACAAACAGGGAAGTGGTCAGGTGGCACAAGGAGGTGATTCCTGGAATCCCAAAACCATAGCAGATGAGAGCTGGAAGGGAGGTCAGGAGGTACCTAGCCCAATCCCTGCTCAAAGCAGGATCAACCCCAACTAACCCATCTCAGCCAGGGTTTTATCAAGCTGGACTTATTAAACCTCTAAGGATGGAGATTTCACCCACTCCCTAGGTAACCCATTCATCACCCTCCTAGGGAAAAAGTTTTCACTAATACCCAACCTAGACGTCCCCCACTGCAAGTTGAGACCATTGCTCCTAGTTCTCTCATCTGCCACCACTGAGGACAGTCAGGGGCATCCGGGGGGGTGGGGGGGGGGCCAAGAGGGGTCATCGCCCTGGGCCCCGCAGTTCCATGGGCCCCATGTTGTCCTACCCTGAGCAGGGCAGTGCAGGGCCTACACCACTGTCCCCCACAGCCGCAATGACCCCCACCCCCTCCCCACTGCCTTCAGTGCAGAGCAAAAGGCAGGGGGAGAGGGTAGGGACTGGGAGTACGTAATCAGCCCATCCTGCCCCCCCAAGACAGGGAACAGCTGGCTCAGGGGTGAAGTGGGCCAGCCCAGAGGCTTTCTCACCTCTCCCCTGAGCCAGCTGTTCCTTCCTAGGGGTGGGGAGGGCCAGCCCAGGGACAGGGTGGGAGAATAAAAAACAACAAGCAGTTTTACTGGACTAGACTAACACGGCTATCCCTTTGGAAACTGGGAGAATAAAGCCCAGCCACTGGCCCGCAGCACCCCCCCAGCACAGGAGGGGGTCCAACAGGCCCACTGCCCCATGCCCCTAGGGATGGCCCTGAGAACAGGTTAAAGGCTGCTGTCAAATCTCCCTCACTCTTCTCTTCTGCAGACTAAACAAGCCCAGTTCTCTCAGCATCTCCTTGTAAGTCATAGGCACCATTCCCCTCATCACTTTTGTTGCTCTTCTCTGGAATCTCCAATTTGCTCACATCCTTCCTGCAGTGGGGGCTCAGAATGGCATTCCTGTCAGCCTATGGCATTGGTACAACCAACCATTACAGGAATCCAGTTCTGGTGTCCACGTTTTAAAAGGATGTGGACAAATGTAGGAGATTGACAGAGGATAAATCAAAAAGCACATCCAAAGGCGACTCCAACACAGGCTATTGTCAAGACCTTCATGGGTGGGTGGGATCCCAGGGGCCAATGGGCACTGTAATCTAGCAAAGAAAGGCAGAGCAAGAACCAGTGGCTGGAAGACAAAGCCCAACAAACTAGAACTAGAAAAAGGAAACACGATTTGAGCTGTGAGGGCAACTATCCATTGGAATAAACATGCCAGGGAGTGGTGGCTCCATCTGTTGATGAGCCAGATCCAGACAGGCTGCCGTTCTGGAAGACGCCTTAGGCCAACACCAGTGATGGGACTCACAGCAAAGGTCATCAGGTGAGGCTCTTTTGTGGCTCATGTTACATGGGAAATTAAAGATTAAATGCTCCCTTCTAGCCTTAAAATCGATGCATCCACAGAATGGCTGAAGCATGGAAAGCTCTTTCCAGAGCCCACTGATTTCACGGGGATTTGCATACAGCACAGTGCACTGTAGAAGTGAGAATGAAGGCCAGCGTTGCTACGCTTTCAGTACAGAGTCCAGACTGTGGACCCCCAGCTGGGCCATTGACCTGCTCACTTAATCCCAGCAGTCTAATACGGTGGTTGTCAAACTTAGGGTTGGGACCCAGTACTGGGTCGCAGACCTTCAGGGACTGGGTCGTGGTTCCCCCTACTGCCACCACCAAAAGAATGGAATGCATTGCTTGAAGATGGAAGTGTTGGGTCGTGGGCATAAATTATTTTTTTTCAATTGGGTCCCAAGGAAAAAGTTCTGAAAACTACTGGTCTAATGAGCACAGCCAGGCCCCACGTCAGCCATCTGGCTTGTCCAGCACAGCAATTGGTTGAGAGAGTCAGAGCATGTGCAGGGCACTGGCTGTGATGGTTCCAATACAGCTTGTTCCCCACCCTGCTCCTGCCTCAGGCACAGCCTTGCCTGTCATGGCTCATACCTGGTAATTCACCTCTGACCTCACCTCCGATTCCTGATCTCAGCTCTGACCCTTGACTGGCATCAGGTCCCTGACCCTTGAGCTCCTGGTTCCTGACTCTAGTTGCAACCCTGGCTCTGACACCCCTTGATCTGCTCCTGCTCCATCCACTAGGCATGACCACCCACACCCCAATCCCTAATAGTTTCACTGCTGAAGCTACCAGACAAAGGGACCACCTAATGCCACCAGTGGTGGCAGAGATTACTGCACTGTTGAGAAGTCCCCTTAAATGCACCTCACACATCTCTGGCCCAAGTTCTCAGTGACAGAACTGCCCTGCTGCTAACTAGCTGGGCACCTCCTCATCTTGCTGCTGATCTCCTGAGCCAGTCAGCCCGTTATTCAGGGTGCAGCTGCTGGCTGAGGAAGAGCTGGTGTCTGCTGAACAGTACAAGATATTTTTATCCACTGAATGCTTCAATCCACTTCAGCCAGCCATGCATTCTGAGCATGAGGCTCATGCCTCACGGCACCATATGCAAGGGCACCAGAAAATGCACCTCACACAAATGGCCTTGTTAGTTTGTCCAAAAGTAGGCAACCAGATCTTGGGCTGCAAGCCCCTGAATCCAGAGATTTCTGACAATGGCAGGCTCTTGAGTTGAGTGGACAAAGGCAGAACAAAAGCTGATGGCCAGGGACGGGGGCTGAAGCTAGCCAAATGCAGACTGGAAACAGAGGTGCACATTATGCAAATAGTGTAGTGGCTAGCACCTCTGCTTAACATGCAGAAGGTCCTGGGTTCAATTCCCAGGGGGTTGGACTCGATGATCTCATGAGGTCCCTTCCAGCCCTATGATTTGATTGATTATTAACAGGGGGTATAGAGTGGAACAACTGCCCCAGGATCAGGGTGTGTGCTCCATCATTCAGTGTCTTTCCATTGAGATCACATAGCTTTCTAAAGAAATCCATGGCAGGTACCACTAGCTGGATTCTCTGGCCTGGGTTCTGCAGGTTGATCTATGTGACCCCTTCTGCCTTAGACTTTTAGGGGCTGGTTATCATATGTAGTGTGGAGGCAAGTGTCAATTTAAGGCCACAGTGATGCTGCCAGAACACTGAAAGGGGCCTTCAAATCAGACCTATGGCATGATGCATTGTACTATCAGGCCTTAGAATACATTAGGATCCTCTCCTGCACCACCAAGACGTCATCCAGCTGTCTTCACTCTCCTGGCCCTTCCACAGACTGGCCCCCACACACAAAACTCCTGGGGTCAAGTTTAGATTGCCAGCCAAGCTCCTAAGCTGGCACCTTCACTGCTCAGAGCTCTGGGAGTCTGGGGGGTGGGAGGGTGAGGGGGCAGGTCTGGCTGAACCCCAGGAATTCACAGCAAGCCAATCTCTGGGACTTGATTCCAAAAACTCTTTCATTCTCCCTGTTTTTCTGAAAGCTGGCTGGCCACTCCTCTGCTTTAACCATTAGGCCACACTCCCATCACAGAGCCAGGGATAGAACCCGGGAGTCCTGACACCTAGCACCCCAACACTGGCTCTAACTAATAGGATACATTGTCTTATAGCTGGTTATCCCCTTGGACCTTCCTATTCTCTGCCTGTGGCACATAACAGTACAGTATACAGGGTTGGAAGAGTCAGATCTCATTACAATGGTGGTGCTGGCTGAGTGCTAGATCACATGACCTGCTGGTCTCTTCTGACCTTAAACTCTCTGATTCTATAGGACCCAGTTATCCCTCCTGAAATGGGCAGAAGAGCCAGGAGTCCTAGCTGCGGTGGCCCTCCAATTGATATGTGCCTTTGTAACACCCCTCTGTGATAGCAAAGGGGAACTTGGTCTAGAAAGCCCAGGGGGCCCTTCTAGGTGGGAGGGGTGGCAGAAATGCAGTGTCTTTCTGAAGGAAGAGAGCAGTGTTTGGAGAACACTGACCCCAGTCAGCCAGGTTGCGGGGACCCACAGGATAAAGAATTATATTGACCGTACTGTGGGTAAGTGACAAAGCCTTCGCTCCTGCCACAGCCCAGATCAGGCAGGGGACAGCAGGTTTCAACACACATATGGAAAAGAAGAGATCAGAGAACTGGATGATTCAGAGAACAACCAGAGATTCACCTCTGGGAAGCAAGTTCCACTCCACCTCCCATGGACTGCAGCTCACTCCCTGCATCTGGAGCAGAGGTGGGAAGAAAACCCAGGACTGCAGACTCTCAGGCTACTGCTCTAACTGCTAGACACCACTCCCCATCCAGAGCTAGGGACAGGTCCTGGAAACCCTGAATCCCACTTGCTACACTAACCCACTAGAACTCACTCACCCTACCAGTGCTGGAAATAGAATCCAGGAGTCCTGCATTCCTGTCCCCCAAGCTCTGCTCCAACCATTAGCCCACTCTGCCACCCGAGGACCAGGAGTACAACTCATAAGTCCTAAATTACAGGCTCTGTCTCCAGCCACTTGACCCTGCTTCCTGCAGAGAGACCCCCCAAGACAGCAAACAATGTGAGCAAGAGAAAGGCACTGCATGTTTCTACAAGGTTAGAGATTAGAGGGAGACCAGGTGTAAATCATAAATCGCAGAGCCACAAGGGACCGCTGTGATCCTCCAGTTTATAAGGATAGGCTAGAGAATTGCCCTGCATCAGTTCTTGTTTGAACTAGATAAGACATTTTAGCACAACACATCCCATCTTGATTTAAAAATTACCAGTGATGATAAATCCTCCACAACTCTTTGTAAGGTGTAAATTTTTAATAATGAGAGTGATTAACCATTGGAACAGTCTGCCAAGGATCATGGTGGATTCTCCATCCCTGGCAATATTTCATTCAAGATGGGATGTTTGTTAAAAGGATCTTGTCTATTTTCAAACAACAATTCATTCTGGGCAGTAATCTGGCCTATCATCCTAGACCAGATGGGATGGTTTTTGTAGCAAATGCCTCTAGGGATTAGGTGGGGGCAGTTCTCTGGCTGGTATTATACAAGGGTCAGACCAGATAATCACAACACTCCCATCTGATAATTGAAAAGATGAAAATAGGAATATGGGACCTTGCCCAAAATCTGCACTATGGGTTTCATACCTTTCTGCTGAAACAACCATTGTTGGAGATGGGATACCAGCTAGATGGACCTCAATGCTGATCCAGCCTGGCAATTCACATGTTCCTAAATCAGCACAGACAAAAAGCTCTGCAGCTCACACGGAGCAGAGTAAACCGGTAAATTCCCTTAGAATCACATTCCCAAGTTTTTGGCAGGCCAGCAGTGAGGAGACATCAAAGTCAGCTGTCCTAGCCTTCGGAGGCACCAGCAGGCAATTCTCACTGAACCCCCTCTCTGTGCCAAACATCAAAGTGTGCCAAGCCCACCACTGGAGCTCACCAGAAGGATCCTGGCTGCTGAATGTCTACTAACAGCCGCTTCCCCAATCAGCATTTGGAAACAGAGCTGGCCAAATAATTGGACACAATCATAGGTTAGGTGTCTATTGCAGGAGTGGATGGGAGGTTCTCTAGCCTGCATTGTGCAGGAGGTCACTAGATGACCATATTGGTCCCTTCTGGCCTTAAAATCTATGAATTTATTAACTGATTTCTCAATTCACCAATGATGCCAGGAAAAAAAAAGCCCCTTTCTGGATGAAAAATGAATTTCTTCACAATTTTCAGCCATTCAAAAAGTCAGAAAAAAACCAATTTGTCTCAGGTAGAAGGAAACAATTTGACTGTTTTTATAAACTGTTTTGATTTTCTAATAAAGAAAAATTTGCAACAAAACCAAAAGAAGTTTTGATTTTTTAGCTGTTTCTTTAGGGTTTCTTTCAGCTGAAACAATTAGATGGAACTGATAAGAATTCACACAATGTCTCAGTTTCACAGAGTCTGCCTTTTCAGCTGAAAAGAAGGTTTTGTTGCCATTCCCCCAAACCCTCTCCACTCCCGAGACCTACTTAGAATACAGTCAGGAGGGCTGCTGTCTGTAAAGATAAGGTAATGTAGACAGGTACCTGTGTGTCATCCCAGCCAAATGCTTATTATACTGTCTCTATTTTCTGTACATTCTGGAGGGCAGATTCTCCAGCACACTGTACCCCTAGGGGGAAAGAGGGTACAGTGCACAGATTGTTTAGCATCTTAATCCCCTCTCCTCCAGTGTCTTGCACCCCCAGAAAAGGACAGGAGGCAGCACCTGTATCCTTCCTTCAGCACCATGCATTCAGCCCTCCGGTGCCTTACAGTGGGAGCGTCCCTCTGGATTCTCCAGCATCTCACCCCTTGCACCATTCTTTGCACCACTGGTGTGCACTAGATCAGATCAAAATGTCACTGATGGGCACTCACATTGCCCTGGTTCAGATGATGCAAGGTACAAAAATGAATCAGTCCCTGGGACTTTGCATCTTGTGCTTCTAGCCCAGGCTCTTCCTCCCCACATGTGCCCACTTGGACAACGCAGATGTGACTCTTGCTTTGGAGATGTTGGGGATAGAGATTGGGAAATGTGTTCTGTCAGGCCGCAGGGACAATCTGGGTCAATTAGACTGAGAGGCTGATAATTGTGCCTGGATCTGGGCCAGGTCTCCACAATTCACCCTTACAAGGCAACCAGCACTGGTTTTTTAAAGTAATATGTCCTCCTGGGAGGGAAAAGAAAACAAGATTGCACTCTCCTCCAAGCTCTCCTACAAGCTCACAGTCAAAGGTGCCTCTGGCTAGCCTCCTCTTCTTCAGCTGAGCAGTCAGACACCCCCAGTCAGACACCGGCACCAGCATGGAAGTGGCTTTCTTGGACCTCTGCAGCCTACCTGGGGCACATGTGGGTCAGTATGGCTCTTTGGTGGATCAGTCCACAGCCTCTCCCTTTCAGGCTGCCAGCAAAGAACTGGTGTTAAGTAGGGTGAAGATCTCAAATGCATGCTCCTCTACAAGGCCATGAATGATTTTGCCCCTCTCCCCACTCCTCTGTCCTTGGTTCCTAGATCTCCCCTCCCTGCCACCAGCCCGTTCACAGAACCATAGAAACTGGAAGGGACCATAAGAGCTCGAGTCCAGTCCCCTGCACTCATGGCACTTCATCAGCGATGTAACTTCAATGCCTCTTCTACCTGCCTCCTTTCTCAAGAAACAATTCCCCCAGGCCAAGCTGTGCAGCCTTCCTCCAGATGCCAACTGCTGACCAGAAAGCCTGTGGCCACCCATATAGCCTGATTATTAAGCAAAAGAAGCAAAGTGGTTCACTTCCTGGGGAAGTTGGACTCTGAAACCTCTGTTTTCCCTCCTGCTCCAGCTCTCCCCCACTGCTGGCTAGGGCAAAAGTCAGCTTCCCACATAACCTAGACCAGAGAATATCGCCCAACCTTTCCTGCATCCAGCCCCTAGCTGGTGGATGAGGTAAAGAGTAGTTTTTAGAAAGTGGCATACACTATTAACTCCAAGGGAAGGAGGCTCCACCCAACCCCAAGTCACTTGATTCCAGTGGTTAATTACCCCTGCTGGTAAAAACATGCATCTTATTTCCACCCTGAATGTGTCTCATTCCAGTTTCTACCCCTCCAGATCTCAGTCAGGCTCTTATGTCTGGTGTGTTGGGTTAGAATCAGCAGTGAGTCAGAGGCATTATCTTTTCCCCCTAAAAATACACCCTTTCTTCCCCTTCAAGACAAATACATTAAAGCTAGCCAGTTTCACGTTGTCTCTAGTCAGTTTTTCTAGCTGGTTATCTAGGCTGGGGGTCTAACACAGCAGGGAACAGAACAACTGCCAGACCATTCTAGCCCAGCATCCTGTCTCTGACAAGGGCTGGTACCATCTGCTTTAAAGCAAGCCACAAAACCCTCTAGTGACAGAGTAACCTGCCTCCATGGGTAGCATCTTCCTGACCCTTAGCATTTAGCAAGTGGGTCCGTGGAACATGAGGATTTATATCCCTTCCAAAGCTCTTGGGACCTCAGTTCATCATTGGCCTGCTCTGTGGGTGTCACAGCAGTGCAAAGCAGTTACCTTTTACACCCACTTACAAACCATCATGCAAAGTGCAGAATGACAACAAATTCTACCCTTCCCCCTGCCCCTTTGACCACTGCCATTTAACACAGAATCTTCTGATTATCTACTGAAATCCTTTTCCAAGTCCTGCAGTGCTCCCAGCTTTTCTGGGGGACATGAGTTCCACAGAAGCATATCTGGGCTTGAAATTAGCTAATATTAACTGCTATTGAGCTCTTTTCACCTGCTGATCTCAACGTGCTTTATAGAGGAGGGTGGCTTCATTCTCCCTATTTTACATTTGGGCAAACTGAGGCACAGAGCAGGACAGTGGCTTGCTTAGGGATACCCAGCAAGCCAGTGGCAGAACTCTGCACAGAACCCAAGTGCCCTGAATTCCCAGTCTGTGAGCTATCCAGTAGGCCACCCTTCTTCCCATTTTTAAGGCCCATGGCAAGACTGCATTAACAGAGAACAAATGTCCTCTCCGAAGATGAAGAACAGTACAGAAAGAAAGGCTGCCTACAGCACCTGGGATTCCCAGATGGTCTCAGATCCAAGTACTAGCCAGCCCCAGGGCAGTTTAGCTTCCAACATCAGATAAGATCAAGTACATTCAGGTTGGCATGGCTAGGAAAGGTTATCTAGTCTTTAGGATGCTACTGTAGGATTTGAGAGACATGAGGGCAATCACCTGTTCCAGCACAGATTTCCCTTTTGACCTTGGGCAAGTCACTTAGCCATTCTGTGCCTCATTTTCCCCATCTGGACAATGGGAATAACAGCTCTGCTCCACTAGCCAGAGGTGTTGTGACATAAAGACATTAAGAGCAAGAGATGCTCAGATACTGTGTTGAGGTGATGGGCGCTGTATAAGAGACAGACATGATATCTGTCTCAACACCCCCTCAGCCACTTTCAATGAATAAATTGTTGCTCAATAGTACAACGCAGATCTCTGTATTTCAGGAGATTCATGGTGCTTTACATCACGTTGTATAGTATAGCATGAACTCTCAAAACTTCAAAGAGGCACTAGCATTTAGAACTTTCCACCGCACAAGCCCAGCTTTTGCCACTTGAGCTAAAGGAAATTCACCATTAGCCAGTAGTAGTATAGGGGTTTATGACACTTAGGTGAGCAGTTCTGGTTTCATCCAGCAGAGGGCACGTGCGCAGGCACATGCAAGAACCAATCATGTTCTGCCCCAGGTGTCAGTGACTTCCATGGTGCCTATTCATTTTGAGAGTCTGATGCCGCTTATCCAAAAGAGACTGACTGTCAAAGATCAGTACTGAAAACCACAGCCCCATTTAAAGGTGCCTTAGGTTGGGCACCCAGAAACTCCAGCCACTTCTGAACATCTTAGTCCTTGAAATCTGAATCCTCCTCTGGCAGCTACAGAGAAGGACGACTCTCCCCAGCCCCCAGCTCTGAGACTAGCCTCCTATCCTCCTGACACCCAGGGCCACCCCTGCTCCAAACACACCCCTGACCTAGAGGTGGGAACAGAACCAAGGAGCCCAGACTCCCACCCCCACGAAAACAACAGAAGTTGGTCTCGGAGCCAGTGAGCCCCTTTTCAAACCCTGAAGGCCGACTCCAAAAACTGACAGAATCTTGCTGGATTTTTCTGTCTTTCAAGTGGGCCTTGGATGGCTGGATGACTCAGGAAAATTCAGCTGCCTCTGCTGTCAAATTAGGAACAAATTGAGCAATTGGGCCCTCTGCAGATGTTTAATAAACTGCTGATTATTAATCAATGTGACCTTAATATTTTCCCTGGTTAAGCCTGGAAGACTTTTGCTGTCAGCATAAATGCTGCTAATTTCACTAATGCAATTGATTAGGAAATTGGCCCCAGGTCAAAGATGCTAATTAGCATGAGAGATGGTGCAGGCCAATAGCTTTATCGGAGAAGAAGGAGGGGGATGACCAGAGCAATTGCCAAATCCAGTGGTTCGAGGGATGACCTAGTCCCAAGAGGAGGAAGAAAACTTATGGCAGGTGAGTGTGGAAAGCAGGAGGTAATGGAAGATGTGTTATGTCCCATGGGTAGGCCCTACCAAATTCACAGCTGAGAAAAATGCATCATGGACCATGAAATCTGCTTTACCCTTTGAAATCTGGCTATTGGGGGGGTCATGGTGTGGCCGCCCTTCCTCCTTGCTTTCATAGCAGGTGCTGGAGAGTGGTGGCTGCTGGCTGGGCACCCAGCTCTGGATGCAACATGGCCACCTTTGGTGGCCAATTGCCAGGTTTTCAACCAGAAAGTGTGATTGAAAAGCATCTAATCACATCTGCTTATCTGACATCTGAAGTCTGGTCAATGAAGGCAGAAGAATGGAGATGTGGGTGCCTGGTCATCACCCAGTGCCAGCCCTTGCCAAAGCAATTGCAGATTCCAGCCCCAGTTCCAGCTTCTCAGGTGAGTCCATCCCAAGCCAGGCAGGGTGAGGTGGGAGAGAGAAAGAGAATGGGGAGGGGCTTTGGAGAAAGGGGTGAGGCCTCAGGTGAAAAGAGATCTGGTGAGGTGATTCCACCATGCCTGCTGGAGTGCCTGGTTTTTAAATATTTTGAAGCTGGCAAACCCTGCCACCAGAAGCGGCCCAGAGGTGTGGGTGGCAGGGGAAGGCAACAGTGGGGATGGATAGGGGTTGTCACTTTCTGGAGTGATCAGGTCCACTCTCATGGGTGGGCAATGCGGGTGACCGCCCTGGGCACTGAGGTCTGGGAGGCACCCTAGCACCTTCCCATACATACACCCAGTCAGCTCAAAGCCCCTTCCAAGTGCTGGGCCTGCAGCTTTTGGGGCACCCTAGCCTGAGGTTCCTATCTTGTGCTAGGTTCCAGCTGCTAGTCCTGGCTGGGCTAGGAAGAGATGGGACTTAGACTCATTAGGGGAGGATCAGGGTTGGACAGGACCTCAAGAGTCATCTAGTCCAACCTCTTGCTGAAAGCAGGACCAATGCCAACTAAATCACCCTGGCCAGGATTGTGCCAAGTCAGGCCTTAAAACCCGCTGAGGATGGAGACCCTACCCCCTCCCCAGGGAACTTATTCAAGTACTTCACCACCCTCCTAGGGAAAAAGTTTTTCCTACTAGCCAACCTGGACCCCGCCGCCCGTAACTTGAGATCAATGGCTCCCAACATGGGGTCCATGGACTGCTGGGGGCTGCAGAGTGGCTCCAGGGGGGCTGCAGACAGGCTAGGAGCTGGGGCCAGATGCTGCCTGGGTCTCCAGTTGCTGTGGAGACCCAGGTTTCTGGCCAGCAGGGAGCTTCCCCCAGGCATAGGGTTACCAGATACCAAAGCATGGAAAGGAGGACAGGGAAGTATGAAAAGGAGGACATTGGCGGACACATGGAGAAAATGTAGAATTAATGTAATATTCTTCTGTTTTTAGGGGGCCCTGGAATGCTTCCCCCTGAAAATAGGGTTTTCTGGGGCATTCCAGCATCCTTCAACCCCTGTAAGTAAAAAGCCAGGCAAAATCATGTATTTTTAAAATGCCTGACGGACAGAGGATGTGAAGGTAAAAAGGAGGACATGTCAGGCAAAAGGAGGACCTCTGGTAGCCCTACCCAGGCAGGGAGTTTTTAAAACTGAGAGTATCCTGGGGGTGGCCACGTGCCAGCAGCTGCAGTGGCCAGGTAAAGGGGTGAAAGGCACCCTGAGGGGGGTTGGGGATGGGAAACCAGCGGGGGGGGGGAGAGCAGGCTGGTGGGCAGAGAACAGGGGGAGGAGGGGGCCATGGCCATGGCAGCCCCCACTCCCTGGCAAGGGGATGGGTCATGGCAGCTCCATGGCAGCAGGAGGGGGCCATAACTGCAAGGGCCCCTGCTCCCCAGCAGGAGAGTGGCATTGGTCAAATTCTGCCCCACATGAACCTAATTCTGCCTGGGACCATGCTGCCACCCTAAGGGGGCCACAAAGGTTTTTTTAGTTAGAAAGGGATCCTCAGCCTTTAAAAGGTTGGGAACCCCTGCTTGAGACCAGTGCTCCTAGTTCTGTCATCTGTCACCGATGAGAAGATCCCAGCTCCATCCTCCCTGGAACTCCCTTCAGGTAGTCAAAGGCTGCTATCAAATCTCTCCTCACTCATCTCTTCTGCAGATCAAACAAGTCCAGTTCCCCCAGTGTCTCCTCATTAAGTCATGTGTTCCAGCCTCCAGTCACTTTTGTTGCCCTCCACTGGACTCTTCCAGTTTGTCTACATCCTTTCTGTACTGGGGGGACCAAAACTGGACACAGTACTCCAGATGTGGCCTCACCAGTGCCAGACAGAGGGGAATGATCACTTCCCTCAATCTGCTGGCAATGATCCTATTAATGCAGCCCAATATGCAATTTGCCTTCTTGGCATTAAGGGCACAGTATTGACTCATCTCCAGCTTCTTGTCCACTGTAACCCCCACATCCTTTTCTGCAGAACTGCTGCTTAGCCACACTTTCTTTTCCCCTGCAGGGGCCACTCCCAGGGCTGGGTCAGACCCATCTCTGGGAACCAACCCCACCTGCAAAAAGCTCCGTCTCCACTGCTTGCTGGGAGCCCAGCTCTGAAGGCAGCTACACCACCACCAGCAACGCAGAAGTAAGGGTGGCAGTGCTGGATGGCCCCATAGCAAGTGTGCGACCACCCTCCACACCCCCTTTTGGGTCAGGACCCTCTGCTTACAGCATCATGAAATTTCAACCTCAGTAAACAGGAACTGTTAGATCTTTAAAGGTCCATGAGTGCAAAATTTACCAAAACGAACTGTGAACTTGGTAGGACATGCCAATGTCCGTCGCTCGCTCAAACGCACAACTAGCTGATGGGGGTGTGGGAAGGAGCAGCAAGGGCCTGAGCTCTCTGTAGTGGCTCAGAGACTGGCTGAGAGCAGCAGGGGCATTAGAAGACATAGGGGAGGCAACATGGCCTAGTGCAGTGGTTTTCAAACCATGGGTCAGGACCCAGGACTGAGCTGCAGTGCCCCCTGCTGCCACCACCACAAGACTATAATGCATTGCTCAAAGATGTAATTGTTGGGTCACAGACATAAATGATTTTTTTTTTTCAACTGGGTCCTGTGGAAAAAAGTTTGAAAACCATGGGGCTAGGGTGTGGGTTACTAGCCTGCAACTCAGTGACTGAGGATCTGCAACCCATCATGGCCAGTACAAAGTCTCTCTTAGAGCCAGTGGTAAGACATCAAAACCCTTTCCCAAACCAAATCAGGCTGAAAAAACCACAAATGTTTTCACATGCTAAAAAATGGAAGGAAATAAATTCAGTTAGGGTCACTGGAAACATTTCCTTTCAGTTTCAGGCCTTTAAATAAAAAGATTCTGACCTACTGAAGTGTCTACACAAGCAGTAGTTAGGAACTCAAAAACTGGAGGTTTTTTTTTCATTTTGAACTTGTCAGAACAAAACAGACAATCTTCATTCCCCCCCCCCCCCCCCATAATGTTTCAAGTTTAAAAGTCTGTTGAAAATTTCCCATGGAAGTTTTTCCTTTTGACCAACTGGTATTTTCCACCCCAAAAAAACCTTTCATTGAAAGAGTCCCAACTGGCTTCAGTCACGGCCTGGTTTTGTGCCTCAGTTTCCCCACAAAAATGGGGAGAATGAGCCTGACTTCCTTTGAAGAAGGCTTTGAAATCCATGGCTGACAAACAGTGTGTGACAGCTCAGTATTACTACTACACAAAGCCACAGCCATGTGCTAGACCTAAGAAAAGTACAGGACCATCTCAGCATGACTGGAGCCATGGGTCGCATGTATTTTAATGGAACAAACACAGCTCAGAGAGCCAGGACCCCTGGGTTCTAACCCTGACTCACTGTGTGACCTTACGCCTCAGGTTTATCTAGGTGGAATAATGTCACTGACCTACACTCTGTGCAGCGCTCCAACCTGCTCCCCAGCTCACACGGAGTCAGGAATTCAAGATGACTTATTTATTATTTTAAACGTCAGCATTCACCATGGTATTTGAATGGGCTGGGGTATTTCCTAGCCATAGGAGAAGAAAATACTGCACAGATGGGGGTCAAGCCACAACAGGCAGGGCACTTTTAAGGCAAGGCACTTTTCAGGGTGTAAATATAGGCTTGCACACACAGTTACAGCCCGCAAGAAAAGCTGTGCCACTGTAACGGAAGCCAAAGGTGGGTGCAGCTAGGGTAACCTTAACCAAGGTCACACAGGGTCAGACCTGAGACTAGACTGCAGGAGTCCCAATCCCTACCTCCTAGCTCTAACCCCTAAACCACACTTATCTCCCAGAAACAGACGCCAGAAATCCTGATCCACTACCCACCCCCCAACCTCCTGGTCTCACTCCCCAAACCGCCATCCTTTTCCCACCCCCAGTGCCCAGCTGCAACGCTCTCAAACACAGCTCGAGTTCTCTAATGCCTGACATCCTCTCGCCAAGTTGATCATTATCCTAATTTCTCTCCCCACAGATTTTGGCTCTGTGCGCCAATGGAGCTAGCAAAGGAGACGCACGCTAAGCAGGCTGTGTGTCGGAATCCGCCTGGGCGTGAATGTCTCTGCAGAAGATGGACAGCACGGGGCTGGTCTTCCCAGCTCCCCCGGAACAATAGGCAGATGTTTATCCCTATTTCAGGGAACACATGTTATTTGCCTGATAACTACCCCGTGGGTAATGACAGTAATCACAAATCGCTGGAAGCCTGTATTCTTCTGAGGCAGTTAATTTGCTTAATTACATGCTTGGAAGCTGCATTATTTAAATGGTGATTTATTGCGTGGCTAATCAATGCTATTTTCTGTTCACTCTGGGTACGAGGGAGCACGCGTGTGTCGGAATGGAGCAGCCACTGTCCCTTCAATAGGCCCAGGGAGGGGAGTGCTGGGAGGCAGGGGGATGGAGAAATCACAACGTCCCCGGAAGAGGCCCATAACAGGAACCCCCAGAAGTTGGTTTAATTTGCTGTGGCTAGTCCCTAACAGAAGATAAGCGTCTACTGTGCTAGCAGTTAATGGAGTCACTCCTCTAGCCTAGGGGAATATTTTGGAGCCAGTCCAGAGCTGTAACTAAGGAATTTGGCACCCCTTACAATGGCTGGCACCTGAGGCAAGCAGCAAGGAACGCGCCCTTTAGTGGAGTGGCTCAATGGAGCCACTCTGGCGCACCCAGGACAAAGCCCCACTCGCCCAACCTTAGTTATGGCCCTGCCAATGACTACTGCACTGGACTGAGATTGCTGGCTCATCCATGGACTGACAGGGCCTCTGTTTTCCCCTTGGGGCCTCTGTCTTGTCTGTTTAGTTTAGAAGCCCTTGGGGGAAGAAAGCTCAAGGAAAGAATGGCCAGAGCAGAGGCTAGAGGCCTAGCTGAGCTTCAGAGACAATGGTGCCTTCTTGCATGGCTTTGGATGAGGCAGTGTAGGCCCAGATCCACCACGAGCTCTCAGGCACCTGACTCCCCAGGTTTCAAATGTGGAGCAAAACCCATGGGGCTGGGAGCAGATGTGTCAGGGAGAACTTCAGCAGCCCCCCAGCATGGAAGTTAAACAGACAGGCAAGAACACCCACCTTATTTCTTTTAAAGATGACAATTTCCTTGGCTTGGGGCCACTCAACTCATGGTTTTCAGGGGGGTTCGACCCATGATTTTCACACCATTAGGACTGGTTATGCTGGTCCCCCAACCTGTACGAGGGCGTCATGGGAGGGGAGGCCAGATACCATGGTGATGGGGGTTAGTGCCAATAGCACCTCAAACAGATTAGATAGTAAATGGGTCCTCTTTGCTCAGTGATCCACAGGGTTTTCTCCAGCATTGACCTCTGAGGGTCTTGCAGCTGGGGAGTCATTTTGTTTTAGAGGGGCAGGTAGCACAGTGGGGGAGCCCCAATTCCTCCGCTCCTCCTCTTCGGCTCTTACCTTTGCTGGTGGGGCCAGGTGAGAGGCTCCCTTCAGCCCGCAGCCCCCAAGGGGGCTCACCCTGGCTGGCGAAGTCACGCATCTTGAGGTAACTGATGGTGAGGCGGACGATGGAGGCTTTGTCTAGCTGGCTGGTGATGGCCCCAGGCAGGGGCAGCATCTTGGCCAGTTCATAGAACTCAAAGTTCTCCTTGCCCCGGCGAGAGCGGGCAGCATTGCGGGACTTCTCCTTCCGCAGGGCTTGCAGACTGTGGGGCATGTACAAAGGCTGGGGTTAGAGAGTGTGAATGGGGGGGACCACCATCTTCCCAACTCACCCAGGCAATGCTAGTTCCCCCAGAGGCAGAACAGGGGGCACTGCCCTACCTCTGTACCCCAATCTGCTTGCCCCATATGCACCCAGCCAGACTGCCACCCACAACTGTGTTCCCCCACATCCCTCATTCCCAGCCACCAAACTGGCTTCTGTCCTCTCTGCCCACCACAGTACCAGGCAGTCCCCTCCCTCACTTGCACCAACCCCATCCTCCCCACCTCCTCTGTGCAACTACATAGCTTTGTTCCCCTGGGACTGCTCCCTCACTGAGACTGCCCCCATCGCACAAACCCCTAGACTCTGCTTGCATGAATCTCACTCACTACCCTCTGGTTGGTCCTATGCTTCTGCCACATGCTTGGCCCCCAGCTGTCCCATAAAAAACACACAGCCCTGCTCCACCCTGACCATGCCACCTATGCCCAGCATGTGGTGGGATTGGCTAGACTGGGCCAGAGGTTACACCAAGGAACTGGCACTCCGCATCTTGGCCTCCCAGGCTGGGGTGTTCCACACCCACCTCCCACCCCCATTCACTGAGTTAATGGTGCCAGGAGATATGCGACTGGGGCTAGAGCTGCCGAGGGCAATTTCATTTCTGGCCAGCCACATGGGGATTGCCCTAGGCGTCAAAGGAAGCACCACACCCAGAAAACATGACAGACCATTCACTTAGAAATAACGCCCACATTCTCCAAGGTGCTTTTGGGGAAGTCCTGTTGCCAGTGTTGTTAGGCCAAGTCTACACTAGAGCCAATGTTGGGGTGACTAAACCACTGCCCTGAGTGACAGAAGTTACACCTCCAAAAATACTTGTGTGCTTGGCACTATGTCAGCAAGCAAGCATCTACCAATCGCAGAGATGTTACATTTTATATAAACAGGAGAGTGCTGTCCCGTCAACACAGAGCATCTTCCCCGGACCCATTGCAATGGGTGGCATAGCTGTGTCGGGATAACTGGCTACTGTTTTACTGTACACACTGACATGGCTGTACACAGGGCTTCAGACTGTATGATCACCACAGCCTCTTCTGGCCTTGGAATCTATTAAATAACAGCCACACTCAATCCCCACTAACCAGAGCTGTGTTGATTTTTAGGTTAAAAAATCATCTCTTTTCTCTTTTGGCCCCAAACCACCAATTCAGGTCAACTGAAACATCAACTTCGCTGAATTTAAAAAAATAATCCTAAAAAATCCCTGAAATTCAAAAGGCATTGACATCTTCAAAACAAAAATGTTTCAATTTTTCCCATTCAAAATGACTTTCTGCTTTTATTTAAACAAGAAACAAATGGGGGAAAAAATCTCACAAATGAAAGCTTTGTTCCATTCCAAATGAAATTTTTCTCCCACTTTTTGATTCACCAGAAATTTCAGGTGGTTTTTCATTTCAGATGGAATCACAGTGAATTCTTTCTCCCCAGTGTTTCGGAAGGGCCAAAGCACCAGAAAAAATCCCCACTATTTGCTCACATCTTCTGCTAACTCCTTAGCACAGTGGTTTCCAAATGGGGTCAAGCCATCAGTAGATGAGGTTGCAGCAGTCCCTAGCATGTGAAGGACACCATATTGTCTGGGATCCCAACTGATAGGAAATACTGCCTTACAATGGCGTCATGGTGACAAAAAGTTTGGGAACCCCTGCCCTAGAGCTTCTCCTTCCACCTTCACAAAGTCATCGAGGGGCTCAGATTTAGCAGCTGGAGTTTTAGGAGGACAGATCTGCCTTCCAGGACATGTATGAAGGGATTGGAAGGCTAAACTAACAGAGACTGACCTTGTGAATGAGCAGGGGGCCTCCAACAGTGCAGAAGGGATAATGAGAAATTTAGCAACCTGTTGGAAGTTCAAAAGGTCTGCTACTGACTGGCAGGGAAAACAGAGATGCAGACCCAGCACTCCCAGTGCCTGGCCCCCTCGTTTTCATTTGGTATCACCCAAGTCCGGCAGCTCACTGAAATGAAAATCCATACTTCTGTGTGGCTCTGGACAGGGCACTTTGGCTAAGGAGTCTGAGAGTGGGATGGGCCCACTGCCTTCCAGCCTGCATCTGGTCTGTAGACCCAGACTCCCAGGGTGACAACCCAGCCCCTCTAAACAAATTAAAAAAAAAAACCTCATTGTTATTCTTTAACCAAAAATTTTTAAAAAGTGCCTCAGGTCTAAATAGGTACCCTGGCATTAAAAATCTCTAAATTCCCAGCATCCCTTTAAAGGTATCCCTTTTTTACAGCTGGGGAAATTGAGACATGGGACAGCCTAAACAACCTGCCCAAGGGATAATGAATTGAACTTTGGGTCGTTCATGCACTGACTGGTGCTCTACACAGTAGGAATCCTGTCCATCCACATCCAGAGAAGAAAAGTGTTCTCTGGAGCACAAAGGGCCTTGCAAAAAACAACCCAAAAGACATGAGCTTCAGCACCCCTGACTGATTCAGGCTAAAAATAGCCACATAGTCAGTCCCAAACAAGCTGAAACCCAGTAAGGGGCAGAGCACGAACATCTACACGTCATAGTGTGAGCACATGCTTGTTGAGAGGCACCCCAAGGCAATGGGCACCTTGACCATGGAGCCTGCTACAGTGCTAAACAATCATGGATTTTGCCTTGCAGGCACTGAACCAAAAAATAATTAAAAAAAAATCTGGTTTGAATCCAACCAAAACAAAACAAAAACTTTTTATTTGAATTGTTTCTTCAAATAAAAAGCTTGGGAAAAGACTCCTTCTGAATTGATCAAAATATTTCAGGTCAATTCAAAACAAATTGGGGGCATTCCTTTCATTTCAAAATAATCACTCCAAAATAATTTTTTTAGTGGGCTGTTTTTAGATGTTTTTCACCTTTTTGTGGGGTTTGTTTGTTTCTTTTTTATTTGTTTTCAGGATTTTTTTATTTGGGTGCTTTTCATCCTGGCTCATGGGGCACTTGGGGGTTTGTCTGGATGTGGGTGTTTTCCACCCCATGTTCTTGGTTTTCAACAGGGTGTTTTGAATGTGAAACACCATTTGGAAAGGAAAAAAACAATTCTGGAAAAAAACAAAATCCAAACTATTTTTTCCACAGCTGAAGCTGTTTGCTCAACACACCCCGAATTCCCAGATCATTCGGGGCACAGAGAGCTGCAAGCCTTAACAAGAAGTCAGTCAGGAAAATTTTGCTCCATTCTGGGTTGGATGGAGAGATCCCAGAATGGAAAGGGGTCCCACAGTGGGGCTAGTGGCATCAGAGGGCATTCCCAGCAGTGTGGGCAACACTTGCTGCCTCATTTTCAGTTCTTCCCCAGGAGATGGGATACATGATTTTGGTCGTGAGTCGCCCCAGGGGTTGTGGGCACTTGCTTGTCCTACGTCAGGTCTAGACTCACAGGCTGTCTAAAAAAGGTGGAACACTCCAGATCCTCTCCCCCGGATGGCATAATCCTTCACAGCAGCTCCCCCAGGACAACCTCTCTACCCGTGGCTGTGGCCAGCTCAACCCAGCTTATACCTGAGAGCCCTGCCGGTGGCTGAACGGAAGGGGCTGAATTTGTGTGGTTTGTTTCAGCCAGAGCATCTCCCCTGTCAGATGTGTTAGGATGGGGAGAAGACCCTCAAAAGTGTCCGAGTCACAGCTGGCTTTGGTGCCAGAAGTTTGGAGGCTAATCCCCGCCACCCCAGCACAAAAGGTCCTCACAGCAGGCAGCGGCTGGGAGAGCAAGGGGTGCAGCAGGGCTGGAAATCAGAACACCCACGTTCTGTGCAAACTGCAGGAGGAAGTGTAGCTAAGTGGGCACAGCAGGGGACTAGACAACAGGACGACACAGTTCCATTTCCAATGGTGGGGGAGTATTTACTGTTCAGACCGAGCAGGATTTGAGGCCAGGTTCCTGAGTTCTAGTCCCAGCGCTGGGATGACAGACAGGTCTAGTGGTTAAACTTGGGGGGGGACTGGAGAGCCTGGGTTGTATTCCCATGGTGTTGGAAATGTTTAGTGGTTAAAGCAGGGGAGTAGGTACCAGGACTCCTGGGCTCTATTCCAAGCTCTGCAAACCCTTGCTGAGTGATCTTGGGCCAGTTCTCTCTCAGTGGGCTTCGGTTTCCCTTAGGGACAACGTCATCTGTGGGGCTCATCTGCCTTTATTAACCCACAACTGTAAAGTGTTGGCAGATACGCAGGGGGAAGGGGCTGGATTTATGCAAAGACTTGATCCTCTCCAGCATCTTACCAGGGCACCGGCTGATTCTTAACCAACAGGCCTTGCAAGAAGTCCCACTCTACGCTAACGCACTTCACCTCACTGCCGAACGGGGCGGTCATCTTTAGTCAGGGCACTCTGCACCAGATCAGCTGACTTCAGGCCACCTTAGCGCAGTCTCTGAGCGGCTGCTTCTGGAGAAGAGCCAGGCCTCCTATAAGAACAAGAGGCGAGAAAGGGTCAGTTTTCTCCCCCCCAACAAGGAGTCAACACACAGACAGAGGAAGCTCCTATTACTGAAAACCCATTTATCATTGCCAAGGACTATGGGGGTGGGCACAGAAGAGTAGAGTCTAGGGGTGCCCCTGCAGGAGGCAGTATATCCTAGTGGATAGCATACAGGCCTGGGACATGGGAGACCAGCATGCAAGTCCCAGCTCTGCAAGCTGATTGTGGTTGAGTCCATTTCTGTGCCCTCAGTTTCCCATGCCTGTATAATGGGGTGAATAATCCATCCATAGTCTGTTTCATTTGTGAGGTCTGTGGGGCAGCAACTGTCTGTCATCTGGTGCTACCATAATTCATGTCTAGCTCAGCACAGTGCCCCTAAAGAGGTGTCTCTTAGTAAGTCACTAACCAGAATAGCTTACTCTTCTGGGCTCCCTGAGCCAAAAAAAACCAAAAAAAAAACCACCTGCATGAGGGGCTTTGGTCGGCCTGCTGTCAGTCAGGAATCCCAGCTCTTCATGCCCTGGACTGCCAGCAGGGCCTGATTAATGCAGGGCCTATAAGGGGTTGCAGCCCCAACCCCCAGCCTGCAGCCCCTAAACCACCTGCCTAACCCAGCACAGTGCCTGCCCGTCTGCCAAATGTCTGCTGTGCAGAGCTGCTCCCCTCTCAGGCAGGAGACTGTGTCCATCCCTGGGAGCTGACCAGAGACACATGGACTACAGCCTTTAGACCAGTGGTTCCCAACATTTTCTCTGCCATGGCACACCTTGCTACCTTTAATTAATTTGATGCACACCACCATATAGTTTCAAAATGAACTCATGAAAATTCATGAGCCAATGAGCTAAACCAGAACTCTTTGAGTAGTTTTTCAAAAAATTTTGTGGCACACCTGATAGCACACCAGTTGGGAAACCCTGCTTTAGACCAGCTGCTGGGAGCACATAGGGCATAAGCTAAGGTGGCAGCAGGGTACCTTTCAAAGCAAATTGACAGCTATAAACATAATAGTAACACCTGAAATCAGACTTCCATCTCACTGGGCGCTGTCTAGACACACAGTGACTGAAACCAGGGTGCCATCAGGCCAGGCACTGCACAGACCTAGCCCTAGCCCCAAACTGCTCACAGTCAAAATAGACAAGGGGAACATATGAGGAAAGGATAATGTCGGTGGCTGTGCTGGGATGACAACCCAGGTGTCCAGGATCTCACTCCACTGCAATACCCACTCACTCATGGGTCTCAGCAGTGGTTAAAGTATAATTTGATGGGCCCCAGAACCCTTCTAATCTCTGGGCACCCTGCCAAATCCCCAACCCTCCCTCTTAGCTGGCCAGGGCTGTTCCCTGGCCAGGCTGCTCCCACGCTAAGCGTGCATCTGAGCATGCTCAGGGTGGGAAATTTGCAAACTCCCCCAGCCTGGCTGCAACTCCTGGGCCAGGGCAAGGAGGAACATGTGTTCCACCTGATTTTTCTATTTTCAGGGCCCTGAAATGTTGGTCTCCTAAAATTTGTGGGCCCCAGAAGTGCATTCCAAGGCGTTCTGGCTTATTTTAACCCTTGGTTCTCAGCCAAGGGTTTACATATCCCTGGAGCATGCAGAGGTCTTCTCTGGATACATCATCTCATCTAGACCAATGTTTCCCATCCTGGTTGGCCACAATCCCAAGAGGTCACATGACAAATTTAGAGGTGTTGAAATTGCAGTGCCAGCATTGGGGCGGGGGGAAGCAGGGCAGTTGTCTGGGGCCCTACACCACAGGGGTCCCACAAAGCTAAGTGATGTGCTTCAGCCCCAGGCAGTGGGGCTTAGGCTTCAGAGCCCCGAAGGGGGCACAGTAGCTGGAAATGCTGAGAACTGCATTTCTGGAGATCTTCCTTTGTTCTTCCCCCCCCCTGCCATGGGGGGAAGCAGTGTGGTGTCTCCTGTTCTTTGCCCTAAAGGCTGTGCAAAGGGCAGGAGAGCAACCAGACAGGAGTACACATGTGACCACACATCCCCTGCCCAGCCAGCTTTTTTAGTTGCACTCCGCAGGCTGGAATCATAGAAGCCCAGGTTAGTAAATACTCTTCCAACTGATCTCAAGGATCCATCCCTCAAAGGGGAAAACCCAGCACAAAAGGCTGTGCTGCACCACTGGGAGGGGTAAGTCCAAGATCCCAGGCCAATGCTGCCATGGGCAGTCCCAGAAAAGATCAGCAGATACACCCCTGCTGGGGTACGGGTAGCAACAGCTGCCCTCTGCCTCACTCTCTGTATGGAAGCAGAAAGGGGCACCAGGGAAAAAAAGCAATTTAATACATGGGGAGAGACAACACAGCCTAGTGGGCACCACACTAGCCTGGGACTGTAACAACATAGGTTCTAGTCCTATATGACACTGAATTCTTTGCCTCAATTGCCCTGCCTCCCCTTTGTTGAAACTGAGCCCTCTGGGGCAGGGGGGGGTGTCTCTCACTCTGTGGCTGGGCTGCATCCAGTCTGGTGGGCTCTGGATTTTCACTGGGCCTTTACAATAACAACAACAGTAGGGGACACCTAGACTTTAAGGCCAGAGGCCTCTAGGAGTAACCTAGTGGCAGAGGAAGTTATGGGTCTAGCTCCCAGTGAACTAAAAAGCCACCTAACTGTAGGGACAGAAGAAGAATTTTAACAGGGACCACCTCAAACACACACATACAAAACAAAACACAACAAAACAAACTAATGGACTCTGATGAATTAAGGGTGTTGTTGTGGCTTAATAAAAATACTCTGCTCAGCTCCCATTTGCTTGGTACTGCTGATACACAGATTCTGTCCAGACATCCACATACACCCTGGAATAAGAGCACTAACAAAGCAATCATTCCAGGATAGCTATGGCAGCAGATTTATTCAGGGCTCATGGTTAAAGCCCAGATCTTCACACCAGGACTCCTGGATTCTAAGCCCAACCCTGGACAGAATCGTTGCTGGTCTGTGCCTCAGTTTCCCCACAGAATAATAATGCTTGCATCATCCTGGAGTGGGCGGGGAAGACTAATTAATGGCCTTGACCCTCTATCAGGAGCTGGGCCACTGGCCCCACAGCCCACACTGGGGAAGAGAACCACTGAAACCAGTTTGCACTAGGGTCCCCTGTGTTAGCCCAGCCCCAAGCAGAGCCTAAGCTAATGGCTGCAAAGGGCTCTGAGAATCAGTGGGCATCAGGGGCTGAGGAAGGATAAGGGTTAAAAAGTCACCATCATGTCCAAGGAGATGCAGGGGCCACCTGTGGTGAGACAAAGGGGATTCAGGGGCCTAAGTCCTGAGGTTAGGGATCGTACTGTAATATCTCTGGAGGAGAGGCCATCTTTCTGTTCTCTGTCTGTACAGCCCCTAGTGTAAACGGAGCACCTGGGTGCTACCATAATACACCTAATAGCAACATATATGTACAGCCTTATCACAATGGGACCAGCTGCTACCATAACACAGTTAATAGCAATACAAACGTGCAGCCCCTAAAGCGATGCAATCTGCTTCATAGCTGGAGCACCTAGATGCTACCATAACACACCTAAAACCAATACAAATGTACAGCACCTGACAAAACTGGAGCCTGGTCCATGACCGAGGCTCCTCACTGCTAATACCTAATAGTGATGCAAATACAGAGTCCAGAAGGGGCACCAGCAAACACCACAACTCCTGCTGGGGAGATGCCCCTGAACCGGGTGCAGGGGATAGGGGGAGCAGTGTTGGGGTTAAGAGCGGAAGGAGATCCTGAAATGCCCCCTCCCTCATGCACACAGTCCACAGAGCCAGAACGAGGCTGCTCGGGTGCAAGCACCATCCACAGCTCCCAGCTGATGCAAGTGTTCCCGGGTTAGAGGCCGAACAGTGAGTCAGTGGCAGAATCCAGCAGTCCTGGCTCCCAGCCCCTGGTCTAACTAGACCCCACTCCCCCCAGAGTCAGGGACAGACCCCAGCTGCCAGGATGTCCAGCCCCCTCCAGCCTCCCCCACAACACAAACACTCTCTCTCTTTAACCCCTAGCTCACCTGGATTTTGATCATCTATGCGAGATTACAAAATTAGGCTTTAAAAAAAGAACATGACGGTGCCAAAATCCCTCACCAAAGGGAACTCCTGACCAGTCACCTGCCCCCCACCCCCAAAGAGGCAGAAACATTGGGTTAAGATCCAGACACTGTCACTGACTTTTTCCCTGTCAGCTGAGCCAGGCCACTGGCTCCAAGTACTCCCGAGACTCACGTGCCCTGTTCTCCATCCCTCCTCCCCCTTGTGCCACAGTGCTACAGACACCAATGCAAATGGCAAAGGCGGTGCTCTCACACCCGGTTTGCACCCAGGTATTGTACAGCAAGAGCCCTGTCATCACAAACCACTCTTTCCCCTCCAAACCGTAGCTCTTAAAATCCCTTATCTTTGCTGTGGTAGCCGAGTGTTTCGCCATCTTTAATGGGGGCATCCCTCACTGCACCTTTGGGAAACAGGGAAGTGAGCCCCAGGCAGCACATCTACACTGATGTCTGCAGTGCCATTCCCAGCTCAAGCAGACAAACCTCGTGCCAGCTCTGTCAGCACAAGTGTGCTAAAAACAGTGAGATGTGGGCAGCAGGTTCACTAACACCAAGGCTGGGCCCTGGATTTCAGAAGGGGCCATACTTGCAGCAGCTAGTCCAGCACCCCGCTCACACCCCCACACCTACAGTGCTATATTTGGTGCACAAACTCGATCAGAGCAAGCGTGAGTGCATCTCCCTGTGCTGGAACTTACACCTACAGCTCCGGCATAGATATATTCAGAGAGACTAAGGGATTGTCTACACAGGCAAATTGACCAGAATAGTGAGCTTCCAAAGTGGAGTCATTATTATTTTACTGTTACTAGACATATTACGATAGCATCTAAGAGCCCCATGCATGGCTTAGGAGCACGTTGCGCCAGCTGCTGTAAAAACACTGAACACAAAAGATGACATGTTTTGTTCAGATTTTTATGATATTAAAACGGATGTACTGTATTCTGATATGAGCCAAAATGGTAACATCAAAACACACCTGTTTGATCATTGCTGGGACAATTTGGACAACAGCTGACCCATTCCAGCCAAATGTTCTGATCCAATCAGTGTGTCTCAGCAGGTGATTGCTGTACGACCAGTTCCCGTCAGTACCAATCTGCTGCATTTGGCCTCCAGGAAGCATGCTATATCTCTAGCGGGAAGTCAAAGGATGAAGTGCAGCTAGAACCCGAACCCTGGACTCACTGGGGTCCCAGCTGCTATAGGCCCAGCCAGCCACACCAGCACCAGAGAGCATGGCCCAGCTGGAAGCCAGAACCTCACAAAGCTTAACATGCAGAAGGTCCTGGGTTCAATTCCCAGGGGGTTGGACTCAATGATCTCATGAGGTCCCTTCCAACCCTATGATTGATTGATTGAACATTGAAAGCTTGATAAGTTTCAGCACCTTGGGAGACAGTGGAGAGACTTACAGCAAGAGGAGCCAGAGAAACAGAGAGATTACTCATGTCACCTCAGGACACTCAGCTTCCAGTGTGATAAAGGCTGAAGTGTGATAAAGTTGGGCCCAGTTTATTCCCAGAGCAGCCCTATTATAATTAATAATTACTTCTATAATCATACCACCCCAGAAGCCCTAATCACAGATCTGGCTACCATCTCGGCATGCTCTGCTAGTAAGTGTATTACAGTAGCACCGTGGCACATCAGTCACAGATGTGGATGCCAGCGTGCTGTGCACTATATATATTAATTATTATTAGCTCTATTATGGTAGCCCCTCACCTCGCCTGTCGTAGATCAGGACCCCATTGTCCCATGTGCTATACGTATCAATTGCTATTAGATGTATTATGGTAGCACCACGGCACCACTGTCATAGAGCAGGACCTCATTCTGACAGGCACTGTATTTATTAATGACTATGAAGCATATTACAGTGGCACCACAGTCACAGGCCAGGACCCCATTTTGCTAAGAGCTGTCCTTATTAATGACTATTAAGCATATTATGGTAGCACCTTGGCACCACAGTCACAGGCCAGGACTGCATTTTTCTAGGTGCTGTACTTATTAATGGCTATTAAACATATTATGGTAGCACCTGAGCATCCCTGCCATGGAGCAGGGCCCCACTGTGTTAACTTTAGTGCTGGCAGATGCATTACAGTAGCATACGAGTGACGGACCCAGTCCTCATCATTGCAGGACCCGTACAAACAGAACAAAAAGACGGTCCCTGCCCCATAGCCCTTCCTTCCAAAAGAGTGGTCCCACAGTAACTACCCCAGTCTAGACAATAAGAGGAGAAGAAGAATGCCATCCTTCTAACCAGCAGAGTAATGGAGGCTGTTAGAAGCAAAAAGAAGTCCTTTAAACTCTGGAAGTCAGATCCTGCTGAGAATAAAAGGAAGGAACACAAACCAGCCAGTTAAGCGTAAAACAAAGCAGGCCAAGAAAGAATTTGAGAAGCAACTCGCTGAAGATGCAAACACCAACATTAAGAACTTTTTAAGGACATCAGAGGCATGAAGTCTGCCAACGAATCATGGGGGCTGCTGGACAATTAAGGTGCTGAAGGAGCACTCAGAGGACAAGGCCATTGTGGAGAAATGAAATGAATTCTGTGCATTGGTCTTCACTGCACAGCATGTGGAGGAGATCCCCACATCAGTGTGGTTCTTTTGGATGGCAGATAAGAATATAAGAATGACTAGACTGGGTCAGACCAATTGTTCAGCATCCTGCCTTCCAACAGTGGCTGGTGTCAGATGCTTCAAAGGGAATGAACAGGGCAGGGCATATATCAAGCGATCCACCTCCTGTTGTCCAGTCCCAGTTTCTGGCAGTCAGAGAATTAGGGACCGCATGGCATACCATCCCACACCACATGGATTTGTTTACAACAAATGGATGAATTAAACAGTAATACATCACCAGGAGCAGGCAGTATTCACCCAAAAGTCCTGAAGGAATTCAACTATGAAATTGCAGGACTACTATCTATAGTGTGTAACCTACTGCAGAAATCAGCCTCTGTACTAGACGGTTGGCGAATAACTAATGTAACACCGATTTTCTTAAAAGGCACCAGAGGTGATCCTGGCAATTACAGGCTAGTAAGCCTAACTTTAGTATCAGGCTGGTAGAAACTATAGTAGGATAAGTGTAAATTTAGTGTAAAGTAAGTTCAATGTCAGAATGAAAACCTGAAAGATTTTGTTTAGAAAATGGCAGAATGATGTGCTTGGAACTTTTTCACCTTTTTTTCAAGTTGAGAAATTAATTAAAACTGACCCTTTCCTGAGAATGGTTTTGGTTTGATAAATCTGAATTTTTCAGGGGAAAAAGGTCTAATCAAAATTCCACCCATCTCCATGGCTAATGAAAGGCTGAGGTAGGGGGTGTATGCAGGAGACAAACTCTTAAGAAACAGAGTTCCAAGTCACAATCTCTCCAGCCAGTTTGCAACTTCTGGTCACCATGCCACTGAACCGTAAAAAACTGAAATGCAAGTGGAGTTGAATATAGCAGCCATCACAGCAAATCGCTCTGGAACAGTATAAAGTAGAAAATTATTTATTCTTTTGGTCATCAAAACTTCCCATGGGAACAAGTTCCACAGGTTAATTGTGCATTGTGTGAAAAAGTACTTCCTCTTGTTCTATTAAATTTCCTACCTAGTAATATCATTGGGTGACTCCTGGCTTTTATGTTGTGAGGAGAGGTATATAACACTTCTGCAGTCACTTTCTCTATACCATTTATGGTTTTATAGACCTCTATCATATCTCCCCTTAGTCATCTCTTTTCTAAAATGAACAGCCTGAATCTTTATAGTGTCTTCTCATACAGAAGCCATTCCAGATCCTTGATCATTTTTTGTTGCCCTTCTCTGAACCCTTTTCAGTTCCCCTGTATCCTTTTTGAGATGGGGTGACCAGAAGGGGACACAGAACTCAAGATGCAGGTGTACCATAGATTTATGTAGGGTCATTGTGATATTTTCTGCCTTATTTTCTATCCTTTTCCTAATGGTTCCTAACATTCTGCCTTTTTGACTGCTACTCCACAATGAGCAGATGTTTTCAGAGAACTATCCATGATGACTCCAAGGTCTTTTGCTTGAGTGGTAACAGCTGATTTAGACCCCATCATTATATATGCATAGTTGGGATTATGTTTTCCAAAGTGCATTACTTTGCATTTATCAGTGTTGAATTTCATCTGCCACTTAGCTACCCACACACCCAGTTTTGTAAGATCGCTTGTAACTCTTTGCAGTCAGCTTTGGACTTAACTGTCTTGAATAATTTTGTCATCTGCAAACTTTGCCAGTCCACCATTCACCCCATTTTCCAGCTCATTAGTAAATATGTTGAATAGGACATATCCCAGAACAGATCCTTCAGGAAACCCTCACTGGTTAACTCTCCATTGTGAAAACTGATGATGCACTCCTATCCTTTCTTTCCTGTCTTATAAACAGTCACTGATCCAGGAGAGGACCATTTCTCTTACCTATATAACAATTAGAAATAGACGAAGGCCAAGGATGCGTTGAACAGATAGGATACAGAACAAGGAGGTTTAAAGATAAACAAAGCTGTAAAGTTGGTACAAGACAGAAAGGGAATGAAAGATTTCATTCACCCTCACTGTCACTGTTATATTGATTGATGGGAATCAAAGAAAAAAAAAAGAGGCACTAAAAAAAGCAAAAAAACCCAAGGAATCGTGTGGCACTTAAAGACTGACAGATTTATTTTTCGCATGAGCTTTCGTGGGAGAAAATCCCACTTCGTCAGATGCTTTGAAGATGGGTGAACATTCTGTAAGTTCACCCATCTTTGAAGCATCTGACGAAGTGGGATTTTCTCCCATGAAAGCTCATGTGAAAAATAAATCTGTTAGTCTTTAAGTGCCACACGACTCTTTGTTTTTTTGTTTTGTTTTGTTTTGTTTTGTTTTTTGCTGGACTAAACTAACACGGCTATTCCTTTGGAAATTGACTTTAAAAGGCACCAGAAGGTGATCCTGGAAATTTTTGAGATTTTGACTTTTTGTTCAAATTGAGGATGTCATTTCCCATCCAACCCTAGTTAGAAGTGCTGGCAACCCTGAATAGTCAAAGATCATCAGCCCTTCCAGAAAAATTCTGAGACCAGAATAAAACTACTAAGATTTAACACAAATATGTAAACAAATATAGGGTTCTTTTTATTTGCTTTCTGGGTTTTGAGCCTTTAGGAATCACAATTTTAAAAATTTCTCAATGATCCTCAGGGCTAGAAACTTGCTTCTTTTTCTAAAAGGAAAGTTGAGATTATCACATAATCGTATAATTCCAAAAGCTGGAACTTTAAAGGGTGGCGGGGGAGACCAAATATTTTGATATTCTAGATTAACAAAAAAAATTGCTAAAGGAAGTCATGCTGAATTTTGTAATGGGGTAGCCAGACTTTATTGAAAGTTGACCTCCTGTCAAAGCACTGAAATTTGCTACCAGATTTTCAAAGGAGTTTGATGCCTGGGGTGCTTCTGAAAATCTGGCACCTGACTTCCATGGCAATAAACTACAATGTCACAAAGTCCACATTTAGGATTTTAAAAGGGCTGAGGGAGATCAGCAAGAAATGCCCTGTTGTTACGCAAGCCTCCTTGATGGCGTAACTGACAAGATATTAGGATGGTACCTTTAAGAAATGGGAAACCAGTTCTGCCACAGATTCAGCATCTTCAATGCCTATTCTGAAAATCATTTCAAGTCATAGTGATCACAAAATTCACAAAAAGCTCCTAGTGTGATGCTATGGTGAAAAGGGCCAGTGAGATCCTTAGAGGTTTAAACAGGAACAGGGACGTGATTTTACCTCCATGTAGTTTTGGTAGAACTGATGCTGAATGTTGTGTTCAGCTCCAGTGCCCACATTTTCCAAAGGATTCTGAAAACAGAGAAAGGGGGCAGAGAAGAGCCATAGAAACAATATGAAGGTTGGAGAAAATGTCTGGCAGTGAGAGTCTGACTGAAGAGAAGATTGAGAGGTGGCTTGATTACAGCATTTCATCTCCATCATGGGGAGTCAATTCAAGGGGCTAAAGGCTCTTTAACCTAGCGAAGATAGCTAAACCAAGAACCAAAGACTGAAACCTCAAACTGGACATATTTCGGTCAAGAAATAAGGCACATGCATTGAACAATGAGGGCGATTAAACCATGAAAACCAGTGCCCAAGAGAAGTGTTGGATTTTCCTTCACTGGATGGCTTCAGATCAAGACATGGTTCATTAGTCCAATCCAAGTAACTGGGCTCGAAGCAAGGTAAAAAAATGGGGCGACAAAGAACCTAACTAATTTGAAGATGGAGCTTGATCAACTCTTGAACAGGATTATATTATGGGTTACCCATGACTGTAACTGATGACCTGGAAGGGTTCTTCCAGTCTTATGTATCTATGAAGTTTCAGCCTTGTGTTGTCGAGGAGGTTACAGTAGATGGCTAATGATCCCTTCTGGCCTTAAACACAGATTCATTTGCTGAGATCCAGCAAGCTCCACTGATGAGCCCCCCTCCCCGCCAACAGCCTCTGAGCAGGTGTATGGAGCCTGCTGCAAGTTGCAATCCACTGTGGTGGCACTGCTAACATACCAAGGAACCGTATGAACTCTCAGCCACTTTTCGCTCCCAGCCTTCAGCATCCAGAAAGCCACAGAGATACCAAAAAACAGAGGATTGCTCAGAAACAGGACATTTGGCAGGGAGCCTGAAGTCACTCCAAAAGGGGGTGTCCCCATCAAAGGCTCAAATCTCCTAAACTGGCAACTCCTCGTCCTCACCTTTACAGGCAAGCCCAGCAGAGCCAAACACTAACCAGTCAACAGACATGGAGTTCCCTGTGAATTCAGGGGGCTTTTTGGGGCAGGGTTATGGGAGGTTTGCTCAGTCTATGCCCATGTGTAGGAGAAGGGGACCAAATCTATATTTTGAGCCACAGTACAGCAACTTCATTTTTTAATCCCTCCTTCCTATAATTCATTTTTCCATTTTCAAGCATCTGACAAAGTGGGATATTCTCCCATGAAAACTCATGCAATAAATAAATTTGTTAGTCTTTAAGTGCCACAGGCCTCCTTACTTGTTTTGCTGAACTAGACTAACAGGTCTGCCCCTTTGGAACAATGCAAGTTTTTTTTATTACTTTGCCTTAGATGGGGTGAATTGCACCCTCAGCAAGTCTGCAGTGATACTAAGCTGGGGAGAGTGGTATATGCACTGGAGGGACAGGTAGGACACAGAGTGACCTAGACAAATTTGTGGGTTGGGCCAAAAGAAATCTGGTCAGGTTCAACAAGGACAAGTGCAGAGTCCTGCACTTAGGATGGAGGCATCCCATGCACTGCTACAGACTAGGACTGACTGACTAGGCAGCAGTTCTGCAGAAAAGGACCTGGGGGCAGGGCCATCCTTAGGGGTGAGCGAAAGGGGTGAGCGCCCCGGGCCCCACCAGCCTCACGCTGTCCTGCTGCGAGCAGGACAGCACGGGACCTGAACTGCTACCCTCCCATGGCCGGCTCTTCCCCATCCGGGGGACGGGGTGAGCCAACCAAAAGTGGCAGCTGGGTTCAGTGCTCCCACTCCTCCCACCCCCCGGCCATGTGCCTTTGGCTCTGTGCCAGAGGCAGCCTAGGGCCCATATCACTGCCCCCCTAGCCATGCTGCCTCCTGCCCCCTCCCCGCTGCCTCCAGCATGGAGCCAAAGGCAGCGCTTGGCCAGGGGGAGAAGAAGGAGCACTGAACCCTGCTGCCAGTTTTGGCTGGTTCACCCCATCCCCTGGATGGGGAACAGCCGGCGCAGGGGTGAAGCGGGCCCTCCCCTCCCCTCTGAGCCAACTGGCCAGCCCTGCTCCCCCATTGCAGAGGGGGGCTGAGAGGGGGCCCCGCAGAGTGCAATTCACCCAGGGCCCCGCACCCCCCTTGGGAGGCCCTGCCTGGGGGTTACAGTGGACAAGAAGCTGGAGATGAGTCAACAGTACGTGCTTGTTGTAAAGAAGGTAAAGAGCATATTGGGCCGCATTCATAGAAGGATTGCCAGTGGATTAAGAGAAGTGATTATTTCCTTCTATCTAGCACTGGGGAGCCACACCTGGAGCACGGTGCCCGGTTTTGAGCCCCCCACTACAGGAACGATGTGGACAAATTGGAGAGAGTTCAGTGGAGGGCAACAAAAATGATTAGGAGGCTGGCTGGAGCACATGCCTTATGAAGAGAGACGGAGGGAACCAGACTTTGTTAGGAAAGAGTGAGGGGGGATTTGATAGCAGTCTTCAACTACGTGAAGGTGGATTCTCTGGAGGATGGAGCTAGGCTGTTCTCAGGGGTGGCTGATGACAGAACTAGGAGCAATGGTCTCATGTGGCAGTGGGGGGGGGGTCGAGGTTGGATATTAGGAAAAAATTTTCCCTAGGAGGGCGGTGAAGCACTGGAATGGGTTCCCTAGGAAGGGGCTGGAGTCTCCATCCTTAGAGGTTTTTAAGATCTGGCTTGACAAAGCGTGGATGGGATGGGTTAGCTGGAGTTAGCCCTGCTCTGGGCAGGGGTTTGGACTAGAAAACTCCTGAGATCCCGTCCAACCCTCACCTTCTAGGATTCTATGATTCAGAGGGTCTGATTCTCCCATCACTCTACACCTTCACGTATTAACACCAGTGCAAAGCAAGGCATTCTGCACAATCTTTGCAGTAAAAGCAGGAGGCAGAATGATGGACAGTACAAACTGTCAGACGCCCAGGGATGCACAGTGAAGCGTGAATGGTGCACAGCAGCGTTTATTCTATATAACCTCGGTGTAGGCGTGAGACACCTTCAATAGGAATCACACCTCAGATGCATGAATGAAACAGCCCGTTATCTTCACACACAAACCTTCCCATCCAAAGTGTTTTCCACAGCCCCAAGTTTGTTTGCAAGGAGGAAGAAAAAAAAAGTGCCACTCTGATAAGAACCACGCAAGAAGCTAGAAGCATTTGAGAGAAATCTTTCTAAAAGCCCCTAATTGCAAAAATATTAGCATAAACTATGACATGAATTTAGCTCAATTACTGCAGGCTCCCGAGCGGGAGTTATAATTAAAATCCACAGCATTCAGAACAAACCCGCAGAGGTTAAGAAGGGTGTTTTTTCAAGTCAGAGGAATTTAAAATCTCTATTTTCCCATCAAAAATTCCACAGGACAGGTTTCCATCCAGGGGAGTCATAGATCTTTCACAGACATTATTTTCAGAAGGACTTTCCCTAAACAGAAGGGAAAAGAGACAAGAATTTTTTTTCATCACCTGCTAATAACTTACACCAAAGCTAGCTACTCTCTTCAATCTGTCTGTAACAACGCCCAGGCACCATGCGTCTGAGAGATTCATTAAGGTCAGAGTGGAATCTGTAGATCCCAGGGACAGGAAGTGGGACCTGAAGTTAGGAAGGACTTTTTAAAATAAATGCTAAAGTGTTGGGAGGAAAAGTGGGTCAACGAGAAAATTTAAATGACTTTGAGACTTCCTCATTTAACTTAAAAACAGGTTGGGCTGGATTGATTTTTAAACAAACTGACTTTGTCTGAACCAACAAACAGCCTCCAGGCATCTGTGCAATGGGGGCAGACTCTGCATTCTGATTCGAATGGATCCACTGTCACTGCCGCGAACTCACGTCAAGAGAAAATGTCCAACCCACACCTTGGAAAATTCTGGCCTCACATGGCCAGAACAGATTCATTCCCAGACAGCGTCTGCTGCTGCTGAGCACTCCTGCCAGACCTGGCCACACCCCTGCGCCATCCGGGTGTGACCCTGACCCCTCTGCATTCAGGGCTCATTTATTGGTGCCCTGGCCACAAGACTGCAGAGCTTACTCCAGCATGAAGCATGCCTCCTTCCAGCCCCAGGTGCTCAGGTGCACAGGAGAGCGAGAGCTGGGAAAGGCGCTTTGCACACACACCACCAGCCTCTGCCCGCCTGCAGCCACAGACCTGTACTTGCCCACGTCCCCGCCAAATGCACACATGCATACCGATCTGAACTGACGCCCCACCGCACTCACACCCTCTCACACATACCAATCCAAGCCTACACCTCTCACGCATATCAAATTGAGCACATCAATAGGAAGGCTGCCTTCCGCATACCAATGCCAACCTGCCACTAGCAACACAGGCCACGGGCGGATGCCAGAGAGGGGCTTCAATCAGCTCCCTCTTTTAAACCTCCTGGACTTTTGCCCTGCAGTTAAGGGGTTTGATATTTGCCTGTCAGCTGGTTGTCTGGTGCTGGAGGATTTCCAGAAGGGGCAGGGCTCTGGACAAACATTACAAAAAACTGGGTTCAAAATGTGAGCCCAAGGAGCCAACTCCATAAGCCAGTGCCACGTTCCATGCCAGGCATTCACTGCCCCATAGGCTCAAACTCATGGGAACACTGGAGGGCTCTGGAGGGAACTGGAAGTGAGAGCATAAAGGAGGGTGACAGAGGCCTCTGTGAGTGATCAAAGGAACTCCCTCACCTCAAATTATGGAGCCAAGAAGGGACCCCTCTGATGCAATTTAACATCAACTATTAAAGCAAAACTCAAAGGTCTTTAATAAAGATTCCCAAGGACAGTCCAGAAGGGAATGGGGCTGATGGCAGCCAGGGGTCTCACTCAGCCCAGACCACTCCAGTCTGGTACATAAACCTGGCTTGACCCGCCCCATACAGACAACAGGACCCCTGGGTCCTCTGCAATCCTCCCTCTCCAGCCCCAGGTCAGAGCACCTTGGAGATTTTCCCAGCAGCAGAACTATGACCGCAGAAACACACACACACATCCTCTGTTTCCAGCCCCATTCACTGATGGGAACGAAGATCCTACCCACAGATGCATGGCTAGCCCGTCTGTGGCTATTCGATGGAAGTGAATAGATCCTGGCCAACTCCAGCATTGCTGCACCATCCTAACCCAACCATTGCTCAGATCCACTCCCACCCACATTGTCACTTAAGCTAAAGGAGAATCTCCACCATCCCCTCAGCAGTACAGGGACTATGACCCACGCCCGAACAGTACTACTTATGCACACTAGCTGAGTCTTTGCCACAAAGGCGCAGACCCCATCCAGAGCAACTCCCATCCGAAGCACTTGACACACAGCAGCAAAGGTACATGGCCACCCTCCTGGACAAGGCAGGCACCCACAGGTCACATATCAGCAAGTAATAGGAACCATCTTTAAGTGACAGGCCTAAGGTGTCACAGTGAGTCTAGTGACAGAATGTGAAGTAGAACCCAGGAGTCCTGACTCCCCACCCCCATGATTCTAACCACTACACCACACAGTCCTCTCAAACCCTCCCGCACTAGTGCACTCAGCTCGAGGTGTCCCCCGCACCGCCCACCCTGTGCTGGTAATAAGTGCGGGAAGGCAATTTTCAGCCATAAAGACGCCAGCGAAGCACCCAACTCCCAGTGATTTACTCAGGAAAGTCAGGCACCAAGCAGTGGAAAACTGCCCCTAAAAGTCACGTCACAGTGGGGAGAAAAGTGCCCTTGACCTTCAGGAGGGCCCCAGGCAGATGGTAGATGTTGGACATCTGATCAGGACTAGAAGGTGGCAGGGTGGGGAGCTGGGAACCCAAGATTAAGCTCTGAAGATTAACTGTTGAGAACAGCCTTGAGTTGTTAACAGAACTAGGAGCAATGGTCTCAAGTTGCAGTGGGGGACATATAGGTTGGATGTTAGGAAAACTTTTTCCCTACGGGGGTGGTGAAGCACTGGAATGGGTTCCTTACGTAGGGGGTAGAATCTCCATCCTTCAAAGATTTAAGGTCTGGCTTGACAAAGCCCTGGTTGGGATGATTTAGTTGGGGTTGGTCCTGCTTTGAGCAGGGGTGAAACCAGATACCACCTGAGATCCCGTCCAACTCCCATCTTCTAGGAACACAATAGAATGAGAATCCAGCAAGTCTTCTCCAGCTCTAGGAGAGACATGCCCCAGGGCCATCCAGGAAAACTCTCTGGTTCCTTCTCTCCAATCCCAACCCAGGTCTCCTCCCTTCACCGTAGCTAAAAACAGCAGCTGGACAAATTCAGACTGGAAATGGGGTGCACATTTGCAACAGGGAAGAGGATTAACCTGAGAACCATCGTGTCCCATCCCCATCCCCCCTTCCCTGGGGGAGAGGGTGGATTCTCAATCACTCTGATCTGCATTGAGATCGAACAATCCTCTAGATGCTCCACTCTAGCTTGACCACCAGACTGGCCTAGACGCGGGGGGTCATTAGGTGAGATTCCCTGGCCTATGTGAGGCAGGACCATAGTCAGCCTAAAATGGGAACTGTCCAGTCCTGCACAGAACAGAAAAAGCTCAACCCATCCTTTCCAAAGGCCAAAAGGTCCAGCCCTGAGAAGCCCCATGACCTGGGTGCTGTCAAGAAACTGCCTGGGCAGCGTGACCCACCACAGGGCCCCTCTGCAGCTGAGGAGACGCCTGGAACAAGCACTGATGTTTCCCCACCCCAGAGAGTCAGTTTGGGCTGAGTGAAGCTGTGGAGAAGAGTGTGTAAAGGGTTAGATCCTGCACTGAGCTATGCGATCCTTCTAGGACAGCTTACCCTCCATCTCTTCTGGCCCCCAACAGGACCACATCACAGCCTCACTCTCCCCCAGGCATGGAGAGCTGGGCCACCCTCCCTCCAGAGCCCAGTGGCCCAGACCCCGGACCACAGCAGAGAACCTAGGAGTCCTGGCTCCATCCCTCTCCACTCGTTGCCAGAGAAGCTAGGGAAAGAGGCGCAAGTCTGGGAACAGAAAGGATGGAGTGGGGGGCTGCTTGGAGCTGGAGAGGGGAAGGGGTTTCTGGCTACACTGGCTGGACTCAGGCTGGGACCCTGTGTGGGAGGTGGCTGCCCAGATTAAGGAGCCAGAGAGAACCACAGGGTCAGTCTGTGTCCGGCCACCTCCAGAGGCAGAATCCTCTCTACATTCAACCCAGACCTGAACAGATTTGCTGAGGATGGGGCCCAGGCCTGAGCAGGTGAACAGCCAGACCGGGAATCCCCCCACCCATGGCTCCAAGAGGTAAGAGATGCTGCCCACCCCCCAGCTGGTATTTAGTCTGGGCACAGAAACAGCTTCCTAGCACATCCCGGGGCTGGTTTCGAGGGGGAGGCCTATGGAGGGAGGGCAAGAGTCACCTGCTGAAGCATCACCTCTGAAGTGCAGCAGAGCCGCAGCCAGCACCAGCTGGTTGGGGGGGGGGCTCCACCAAAGCACGTCAGACTCTTCAGCCCTGCTCCCCAAACCAAACCACTGTCTGGCCGGCTCTGTGCTCCCAGGGCGATGGAGGGGCCAGGAGCACAGAGCAGGACCGGGGCTGTGGGCTCAGACCCTCGCAGTCTCCCCCCCCCCATTCACACACAGGAGGCACACTCCCCCTTGTGCATTGCTCATGCACTAAACCCCTTGCCTTGGATCTTTGCTCCCAGTGGATCCGGCCCCTCACCCAGCACAGAGGGAGACTGGGGCTCTCACCTTCAACCCCCTGCATCCGCAGCCAGTCGAGGAGGGACAGAGGCAGCCCAGTGTCTGAGGGGGCAGAGCTGGGCTCTCCCTGAACATCCAGGAAGAGAAGTGAGTGGGTAGGTGGGGATGTTGCCACCAAAACAGCTGCCTGTGAGTGATAGTCTGGGGGGGGCAGGAGCTGGGGGTGATGGAGCCGGACTTGGGGCACCTTGGATGCGGACAGAGGTTGGGAGCCCCTGGGCCCCAAACCGCCTTCTCCTTGGAAGGAAGAGCCCAGCTAAAGTCGCGGCCCCCAAGACAGGGCATTTCCAACCCCCCCGGCCCTCCCCGCTGTCGGTGCCATGAGCTCTGATCGCAGGGCAGTGCACCCCACATGCACCCCACATGCACCCCCC
>ML681972.1:4016106-4149259 GCA_007922195.1 Podocnemis expansa
CCCCAGTGCAGCACCCTGGCTCCCTCACAGCAGCTCCCCAAAACTCAGGAGGCCTGCTCTCCCCTCCTTCGGGGGTCCCCATGCAGCACCCCCGTCCCACAGCTGCACCCCAGAAGCCTGTATCCCCATTTCCCACACCTGAAAGGGCTCTCTGGTGCACTCCACAGCTGCACCCCAAAGACCCTGACTCTGTTCCCCACCCCTGCAAGGGCCCTCTGGTGCAGCAGCCCCATTCCACAGCAGTACTCCAAAACCCTGGATCCCCACTTCCAACCCCTGCAAGGGCTCCCAGTGCAGCAACCTAGTTCCCTCAGCAGCTCCCCCAAACTCCAAAGCCCTGCTCCCCCCTCCTTCATGGCCCCCCCATGCAGCACCCCATCCGACAGCCCCCACAAAAAGCCCTAGGATGTACGCCAGCCCTCTTCTACTGCCTGCAAGGGCTGCTCACTATAGCATCCCTATTCCACAGCAGCCCCTGAAAAAAAACCCTGAGCCACGTCACCAGCAACAATTGACACTGGGAACCCCTCCCCACAGAAGAACCCCCACCTTAAAGGCCCCTGAGCCACACCCCAGAGCCAGCAGGGTCCTCTTCTGGAGCATGACCCCCAGCTGTCCCCTGCCTTAACAGTGCACACTGGGACTCTCCCCCCAGACCTGCACCCCACCAAGCCAGCACCTCCAACTAGGATGCACATGGGACCATCAGACACCCCATCCTAGCAGAGCAACTGCTCCCCCCATCACCTCCAGCAAAGACACACAGCAGGGATCCTCCCCAGAGAACCCCCCTCAGACCACACCGGGACCCCCCCACCCATGGCCTCCAGCAGGGACCCACACCAGGGGTCCCTTAGTGTACTGTGGGACCCCATCACCTCCAGCAAGAATGCATCCAGGGGCACTGCCACCCGAGCTGCTCTTCCCCACCTGCTCTACACACACACACACCACAATATAACCAGACACTTGCTTCCTCCTGCTCCAGTCCGGTCCAAAGCCCCCTGCCCTGCCCTGCACCTCCTCTTCACCTCCAAACTTGACCCTGTGGTGTCTGCCATGAAGACACCCCATTAGTCGCCAAGTCCAACCCAACCAGAGACATCCCTGCCTCCCCACAGCCCACTCAGACTCCTAACAAAGCACTGGTCAAACACACATCCCTCCCTCTCCAGCTCATCACCCCAGCAGGGCTGGAGGAGCAGCAGAGAGGTGAGGGTGTGAGGGACACAGAGACAGCACCGGACAGGCCTTTGCCCCCTAGGATGATGATGTGAACTGACCTGTCAGCCAGACAGCAAGGCAGACAGGTTTAACAGTGAGTGCCGTTAATTACTGAACAACTGGCCCAGGTAGCAAGTGGCTAGATTCTTTTCACAAACAAGGAGTCCTGTGGCACTTAAAAGACTAACAAATTTATTTATTGCATGAGCTTTCACGGAAGAAAATGCCTTGGGAGCCAACCTGGAGCGCTGTTTCTCAAATGCTGCCAACAGGAGCTTTTCTTGTGGACACAGCCCCCAAGGCAGCAACTGAGGAGGAGGGGTGCAAAGCAGTTGTCTCTCCCCCAGAGAGCCACCAGCAGGCTTTGGGCCCTGTCCCCCTTAAAGATACAAATGTAGGGGGCAAGAGGCAGCTGGTGAGTCCCCCACTTTTGGAGGGGTGTAGGCAGGGCTCAGGTTTTGGGCTTCAAACATGGAATAGCAAAATACAGAGTCTAGTTGAAGGGCTCAGGCTACAAGCTCATCCCCCCCCCCCTCCTCCCTCCACTGCCCCTAGCCTCTGGTGTCTTCCCCAGCCCCTTATCTACTCCCTCAGTACCAGTGGCCATGGGGCCTCCCTACCACCTTCCCATCCAGGGCTTAGTTTGACCCTAAGCTTAACAGGGCTGAGTAAGTCTGCTGTGAAGAGTAATATTTGCTAAAAAAAACAAGGAGTTATGTGGCACTTAAAGACTAACAGATCTATTTTTCGCATGAGCTTTCATGGGAGAAAAATCCCTCTTTGTCAGATGCTTCGAAGATGTGTGAACTAAGTGGGATTTTCTCCCACAAAAGCTGATGCAAAAAACTAAATCTGTTAGTCTTTCAGTGCCGCACGACTCCTTGTTTTTTTTTGCTGGACTAGACTCATATGGCTATCCCTTTGGAAACTGATAATATTTGCTAGTAACATTTGCTAGTAATATTAGCTAGTAAGTCTGCTGTGGAAAGGCATATTATATTAACCAAGGCACAAATATCACTTTTCACAGCAGCAGGCATACTATCTAGTAAGTCTTTAAAAAAACCAAAAAAGCAAAAGAATCAACAACAAAAGAAAAGAACATGCAAAGCACTTTAGCTATGTCTCTATTCTGTTTTGGTCCAGTGAAGAAGAGAGACAATTGTACATTATTGTTTATATTAAGCCTGCAAAAAACCCTACATAAATATATTACAATGATTTTGGTCATGCTTTTTTGGTAGAGGGTTGAACTAGATGACCTCATGAGGTCCCTTCCAACCCTATGATTCTATGATTCTGTTCTATGATTTGGCCGTGCCTATGTGCATAATTACATTTGACTAACGTCAAGTATTTTAGGAAAAATTGTCAGAGAACCCACTAGCAAGAGTTGATTGCCGCACTTGGAGGCCACCAAAACTTTGTTGTGAGAACCCCTGGACTAGTCACCGCGGTCCCTGCTGAAGCTCAACAGATGTTCTCCATCCTCCCACAGTCTCCACTGGGGGATTTACCAGCATAGCTGTACTGGGACACCCTCCTCAGCGCAGCACCCCAACACCAAAGACACCAGCCCCTTGCACCACAATCTTCCCTACTGAAGAGGCACAGAAGGGCCCCTCCCCAGAACTAATACCATATTGTAATTATACCAGTATGACTCCTCCAGGGAACATCCTTTGGTCAGACTCAGGGCATGTCTACAGGGGGAGTTGTCCTGTAATAAAACAGGGTCTGAATTTGAAGTGCTGCAGCTATTCTGTAATAGTTATTGCAGACTAGTTATTCCAGGATAGCTAGTCTCGTCAATTCCCCATCCAGACATGATCTGAACTAAAGTCAGAGGTTTTAGAACAATTTGAATATTAAAATTGCCAAGAGCCACGATGGATTCTCCATCACTGGCCCTCTTTAAATCAAGATGGGATGTTTCTTCTAAAATATCTGCTCAGAGAATCATTTGGGGGCAGTTCCCTGGCCTGTATTATATGGAAGGTCAGGTTGACGGCCCTTGGGCCTTTCTGGCCTGGGACTCTATGAAAATCAGCTCTCAGTTTATGGATGGGTTTTATCTGAGGAAACTCTTGACCAAATGACCTCAGCTTTGTCCCAGAGCCTACTCCTTCCCCCCTGTTGCAGTATACCTGTTTTCAAGATAACTTCACCATCCATCTGGATTTTAGAGCATGTTGAAAATTAAGAATAGCTTATATTAGGAATTCTTTGATCGAAGGACCCCAGATTTGCCCATCAAACTTCCCCCAGTCCCTGTTCCAGGCTACCAATATTCAAGGTAATGTCATTGTGCACACAGGATTTTAGAGCATTTAAAAAATTAAGACGCTCATAAGTGTATAGGCAGGGAACATATAGGGAACCATTTAATTAAATGATCCCGAGTTTGCATCACTAATGGTAGCTCAGCTTTCCTGACAATCTCCTTATGCGTGTGGATGGTAGGATCCTTTGACTATTAAAATTAGATCTTTATCAAGGCAGGGAGCTGTATTTGAGGATCTCAAGTTGCAACCCCTTGCCCAAATGTGGCACAACAATTCAGTATAGCATTGTAGGATTTTCATTTTAACACAAGTAAAAAGTCTACAAATAGTCTGTCCCTTGGGTTTGAGGTGTCACTTTGAAATGCTCATTGTAGTTTGCGTACTGCCTGATGTTTCTGAAGTGGTGTGTGGAGGGAAATATCTGAATTTTTTAATGACTTCTGGAACTAACATTTTCTAGTATGTGACACTTTCTTTAGCTGCTTTTTCCAAGGAATTATGGCTCTTAGAGTGGTGAACTTGACAGGTGGGATTCCCCTGGATTTTGTAGGTTGGGCAGATGAATGACAAGAGAATGTTGAAATTTGTTTTCCCACATTTATTTTGTCTTGATAAACATAAGAGACTGTTTTGACTAGCCCCTTATTAGTCACAATAAATCATATGCCGGTCCTTAAAACAGGGCTCTGTATTCTGGTTGCACTTCCTGATGCTTAGTTCGAATTAATGAGTATCAAAGATACTTTCTTTTCTTCTATCACATGCAGTCCCATTGTTGGAGGTAAGCATCATGTGGTATGAAAAATTTCCTCACTGTCAGGGGAGTTAAGCACAGGAACAAATCACTTAGGGAGGTTGCACCTCCATCACTGGAAGTTTTAAACAAATAGCTGTCAGGGACAGCTGCCTCAGTGCAGGGGACTGGCTTAGAATCCTTAGATGACCTGTCAAGGTCCCTTCCAGCTTGACATTTCTATGATTCTAGGATTCTTCTTCTCTCTCTCTATGGGTGAACACATTTGGCCCTGAGAACAAGCACAAGAATGAATAACTCTGTAGCCCAGAGTTCACATACCACAGATCCAGTCCCTTGCTCCCATCACTCTTTCATTATCCACAGTGGGACAGTGAAGGCTCATGTCATCATGTCCTGTTGTCCCAAGGCAATGGAAATGCTGAGTTCTGACTAGCTCTGCTCAGTCTTTGTGAATGACTGGGGGCAGGAGACATTGGTTGTCTACAGTAAATGGAGGCACCCTCCACAATCTCCCCCCAGGGCTGGCAGATAGAGTGGCATGACTGGAAGGCTGGGCATGGTAGGCAATCCCTGAGAAAGTACACAGTGCTCCACTCCTATGTTACCACTCTTCCACAGCCAGAGCAGGTATATACTGGACATCTCCCCGTCCATCACACCCGGAAAGCAGGTAGGAGCGAAGGAGGAGAGACAGAAGGTGCCTCTAGAACAGAGTAGGACATTCCCCCTCGCCGTGTTGCTGCAGGTGTTAGAGGACTGGGCCCCATGTGTCTAGCCCCAGGGTACAAGGGAGATGGGAGGAGCAGAGACAGGACTGGTTGCCAAACACGAGAAATATACTTCTCTCTTCAGGTGTGGGACAAACTGAGGTTAGCTTATCCATTGATCTCTGAGACTGGGCAAACACCGGGCAGGAGGAGGGCAGGGAGACAGACACTGGGAAGCCATCTCCAATTAACACTTACACTGTCAGATGTGTCCTTTATTTCTCAAGTGCTGCCCATCACCCAGTCAAGGCAAAAGCCTGGGCCAGCCAGGTGACTCTATTGTCTTCTCCGAATAGGGGGTGGCCTCAAAGACTTAAATTGTCAACTCACTGGAGCAGGGAGCATCCTTTTGCTCTGTGTTTGTGTAAGGCAGGCTTAGAAGCTGTGCCTAACAGCTCCGGGGGGGGGGGCAACTAATCTGCATGAGTTTACTATTTGCATGAGCACAAAGAGCATATTAGCATTAATACACTCTGGGTGCTGGGTAATGGTATTTGGGGTTAATCTGATCACAAATCTGTCAATATCTGTAATTCTACTGAACAGAAACATGAGATACTGTCTTTTGTAATATGTTACACTCTTGCTTGACCAAATTCTGGTTAGATTAGTTAAAGGGTAAAAGCTACCCTTAGCAAAGGAGAAACTTGTAAGAGAGGCCACTGCCTGTTTCAGCCTGAAACAGTTAAGAGAGGGATGGGGTTTACATAACTACTTTTGTAGCCATGTCTCGAAGCATTGTGTCACATCCTGGTTCCATTGTCAAATGATAGATCTGGCTAGACTTCTTATAAGGCCTTTCTTTGTTATTGTAATAGCACAAGCTGTTTGCAGCTACTGGAAGTTTAAGAGCTGAAATCACTCAAAGAGGAAAATCCTCTGTCTGAGGTGAAATCACTGAAGAGGAGCAGCAGATGGAGCCAATGACCAGTGGATGGAGCCAGTGGACAGTGAGAGCAGCCAGCGGCCAGCTGGATGGCATGAGTGACCAGGGGGCAGAGTCAGCAGCTGGTAAAAGCAGAGTGTGAGTGACCTGTGGGTGAAGCCAACAGATGGTGAGATTGGCCAGAGGTGGGCTGGACTGTGTGAGTGACCAGTGGATGGAGCCAGCAGCTGGTAAGAGCAGAGTATGAGTGACCAGTGAGCGGAGCTGGCGGACAGTGGGCAGAGCCCAGAGGGCAGTGCTAGAGGACAGAGTGAGTGACCAGTGGTTGGCGCCGGCAGACAGCTGGCACGAAAGACACTCCTTACATGCTGTGGGGTTTGTTGGAGGCCTGTTTTGCACTGATTCTCCAGATCAGTGCCAGTTTCACTGCTGAGTCCACTTGTGCTGTTGTGTGGGATCATGTTGGGAACCTGTTTTGCACTGATTCTCCAGATCAGGGCTGATTTTTGTTATACGGCCTTTTGCATTCTGTTTTTACTACTATTAAAAGTTCTATATGCTACACTCAGACTCATGCTTGCAAGCAGGAAAGCATTACACCTTTGGGATGCCCAGAAGACAGTACATGATTTCTCAGAAATTTGGGTGAGGGCTCAAGCCGGTTGGTGCTCTTACATTATTTGGAAACCCATAGATATAGAACTAGGCCCTTGTTCTGCCATCTCACCCTGGCAGAAGGGTTACATTTGTACAGCACCTAACACCATGGAGTCCCGACCCATGGTTGGGGCTTCTGGGTGCTACCATAATATGCCTAATATCAATATCTAGGAAGGAATGATCCCATATGGAAAAGAACAACTAACCAGAACTCTGGAAAATGAGATTCTCTCTCTGCCCTCCACCCTCCCAGCATAAATTTCTAGTGATTTAAAAAAAAAAAAAAAAAAAAAAATCCAGAAATTTTTTAATTAAAAAATTTCAATATTCTCCCTGGGAATTTTCTGAACAAAACAAACAATTTCATTTAGTTTTCAATCATCATTTAGAAATGCAACAGAAACATTTTGCTTTGTCCTCAAAGCACCTTTTCATTGTTTTAAAAATGAAAACATTTCATTTTTTAAAAGATTTTGGTGCATTTCCCTCCATCCCCTTTTTTGGCTTTTCTTTTTTACTTCCTTCCCTACCTGTCTGCCACTGGGGTGAGGGAAAGTTGTAACATACAAGAATGCTTTAAGTAGTGAAACAAAATACAGTCATTTCCCCCATTTTTACAGTTCCTAAAACTTTTGCCAGTTGTAAAAAACAGTAACGAAGTGCAAGACGTGAGGAAACCCCAATTAGTCTGAAGCAAATAATTTTTATGCTCCTGAAATTTTCCTAAATGAAATATGGTTTTTTTTTTTAAATATTCTTCTGAACTAAACGTTTCAGGAAAAAAATACAAGAAAAATTTTCCTTGAAAAATGTTGGTTGACTGAACTCTCTTTTCCCATGAAAAAAGGATTCACTGGAGATCATCCAGCAAATGCAATAATCCCACACAGCACTTTTCAGCTGCAGATCTCCAAGCGATTGACGAAGGGCAGTATCATTGTCCCCAGCGGTCAGCTGGGAGAGAGGCCCAAAGTCACGAAGCAGAGACTAAAATCCTGGTTGTCCTGTCCAAATGCTCTAATGATCTATAACTTCCCTAACAAAGAGCCAACAGAGCAGGGCCTGGTACATTTTTTTCACACTGACCAATCTCTTCCGTTAGTTCCTACCATTAGCTGGTAACCAGACATGCTGGTGACTGATGAATTGTGCGACAGCAGCATGCCAGTTTCACCCCTGCATCACATGGGTGGTGGAATGAATTCACGTTGGCACTACAAGGCTTGAATCAGCATCAGGTGAGTGGCTAGATAAACTCTGGCCTCCAATCCCACTCACCGTATGTTAATTAAGGATTTGGGATTAATATTTTTGGGAGATGCTCCCCCAGCTGGAGTCCCAGAAGGTCAGCACTCTCTGATAATCACCTCTTTGAAAGCCACATTGCATCAGGCAGCCCAAGAATTGTGGCCACCCCAGGGATGCTCCTGGCTCTGATCCAAGACACAAGACCTCCACATACTTAGCACCCAGGAACTCTCCCCTCTCTGCTCCATGACAGGAGACTAATTTGCTGTGTTCCCTTCAACCTAAGTGCTGCCATGGGCTGGCATCATCCTGCCACGCCTCCTATTGAGAGCAGATCTGGGCAATCACTCACTTCTCCCATGTTTCCTCTTTTTCACTGGAGCAGCTTGCCAACATTCAGGAATGTTTCCATCTGAAGGAGAAGTTGAGGATAGAGCCAGGTAGCTTTGATGCAGTCCTGCTTATTTGCAAAGTCTTGTTTCCCTGAACACAGTAGGAATCAAATGGCAAGAGCCAATTTCTTTGCTTGCGGTTCCAAACCTCTTTCTATCCAGCACTCAGCCCAAAGTCTCTCTTACTCTGCTTTTTCTCCAGGCCACATTTTACTACTGCCTCCAAAGCTGGGTCCAGTGTCGTCTTCTTTCTCTGTTCCTTTCACAGAAACACACCTCTCCACAGAACAGAAGCAACACCCTTTCCACCAGTCTGTGCCTCTGTTTTTGGGTGGACTTTGCTACGGATTCCACGAAAGTGCTTGTTTCGTACATTTATCCCAAATGAAAGGCAGTGCTTACCTTAGAGCTACTGGCTTCAGCAAGGCTGAACCCAACCCATAATACTCTCAAGCCATGTCCCCAGGAGAAAACTGGTCAGTTGTGGGGCGGGGGGGAATGGGCACAGCCCAATCAGTTACAGAGGAAGCTCAAACTGAAAGAGCCTTCACAGCATTATAAAGCATCTCGGTGTTGATTGCTTAGCTGAGCAGTTGCAGATTGAAAATTAATTAGCATGGCAATTTCCTTTGTGGCCCCTAACAGCTTAGGCTTGGTCTTCTAACTAATTGTAAGCAGCCTCCCAGTGACCAATTAGTTTCACTGGAAAAATCTCCCCCCCGACATGCATCACGCAAGCCCATTTGCTTCTCCCCACATCAAGACGCAGTGAGCAAACTGGAGAAACAGTGGGAGGCTGGTGGGGGAGGAGCCATTTCCAACCTTTAGGGTGTATTTGGTGGGGAGCAAAAGTGCCAAAGCAGGTATCAAGAAAGAATTAATTGACTGAGTCTGCTAGCAGAGAGCTACCCTGCCAGAGAAAGGTTAAGTGGGTTGTGCTCAGCTATGAGGGAGGGTAAGAAAAGACCTAGGGTATGGGCTGAGCAGCCCCAAGGGAGGAATCCTCAGAGCAGATAAGCTCTGCAGAGGAGCCAGCTGCTCATGTTAAGGTTACAGACAAGAAGGGGAACCACTGCCAGCAGAATTAAACTGTCTCCCTCAGTGGACGGTTCCCTTGGACAGATGACTGAGAATCCCAGGACCCAGAGGAAATTGGTAAGAACAAGCCCAACACACTGAGGTTGTGGATAAATTGCTGCACCAGAGACTGACCCTGCAGCCTCCATTTCACGACCCCAGATCCCTGCTGTGCAAGCTAACGGGCCATGCCCAGTGGCAGGGTCTGGACAGACCAAGGCTGTGATCTGGCCCCAAGCTACGGACCTGCTGGGCTTTTTCCCACCTCTGGCTCCCTCCAAAACCATGTATCTGCCAGCATCCACCCGCTCTGGAACCTGGGAGCCTTGCAGAGCCATCAGCACACAGAGGATGGAGACACACTTGCCATGGCCTGCTGGGGAGAGGGCCCTCCCCGTACAGGCCCAGGAAAAATCCACAAGAGTGTTGCCAGCACCCCACTGCACCCCCAAAAAGAGAGGGGGCTGACCAGGTTTGTGACTGATGTGAACAGAGGAACCCGAACCAGTCGGTCAGACACAAATGACTGGAAACTTGAATTTGGGTTTAAATACTATGTATGTGACTTTTATTAAGGCACGAGAGGATTTCACTTTGCCTGACAATCAGTGCAATTACACTCTTGATACCATACCAATGCAGCTACAATAAGTAACACCCTGCTTACAATTAATCCCCCTACTATGCCTAGTATACATACAAACATTACCCTGACTTATTATGCTTTGATACTTTCAGTTAAGCCTCTTTTTGTAACTAATCTAACTCCTGCAAGTGTTTCACAACTCTAATACAGAAAACAAATTCACAAAAACACAAAATTACTGTAACTAATACCCCTGTTACCCCTATTCCTAAGCCTACCATCCAGTCCCCCTTTGAACAGTTACATGCACAGGTAACTGTAAAGTTACCAGTCATCACCCATTGGTACATATTCTTACCCATGGGCAATACTTGAGAGGAGCAGCCAAAGCAGCAGCAGCATTCTCTGATACGTGCACCTTGGGTGTTACTTGCCAGAGTCACCAGACCTTGATACTGGTCGGCCATTCGCGGTCTCTGGATTCTCTGACCAGGGAGTTGCCTTCAGGTGATCAGTCCGTCAGCTTGGCGGTGTTCAGTTCTGGCAACTCTGGATTCCCCCCTGTGGGGATCTCCTTTTCTGTTACTTTGAACTCTTGGCTTGTGTCCACCCAGTCTGACCAGTTTATCCGGTGGCCTAGTAGCTCCCCCTCACCACATCAGCTGAGTTGTACTGCAGGTCATCACAGGGGCTGCTTGCTATCCCTTTGTGCTCACTCCCATCTCACCCTGCGATTACTTCATTTTCTTTAGCAATTTCAGTGGCACCAAGGCCAGTTTTAAATCTGGTCTAAAATTCCCCCAAAAAGAGGAAAGCCTACTACTGCTGCACTGCAAGATTCTGGAGCCACTTTTCCTTCCATCCTCACAGACCAGGTCAAACCTGCCTCCCCCAGCGTACAAGTGGGGGAGAAATGCTTTGTTGTTTCCCTTCTAGAAGTTGGTGCCACAGCCCCATCTCTGGGGCTCAGATACAGGGCCATTCATCACCTTTGTGACACCCTGTAACGCATTTATGGGGACCTTGTTAACTATTCACCTAGACTGCTCCCAACCTCCCAACATGGCTGCCTGCACTGGAACAAGAATCACTGTATGGCATGGGTCCAACCCAAATTCCCACCACAGCCAAGCCACCATGAGGCCTTTGTCCTCACAAGAGAACATCCCTCTCCACAGATGCAGAGATATTACCCCCATTTCACAGATGGGGGACTGAGGTGCAAAAAGATGCAGTCACTCACTCTGGGTCATAGCCAGCAGTGGAAGAGCTGGGACCTGAGTGCCAGGCAAGCAGCCCTAACCACTGGGCTGTACTTCCTCTTCAAGAGCACAACTGTTTTGGGAGGTAGCTTCTATCCTCCTCCTCCAACTCACCGCTGCCTTTCCACTGGTGAGCCAGTGCCATAAACCCAACGGGCCCAGACTCGGTCCTCAAGCACATCCTGTCCACACCTTCCCAGAGTTGGTCACCAAGCATGTCCCATCCACACCCAGCCTGTGACCTGGAGGCAGGTCCCTGAAGGGCAGCTGCCACTCGGAGACGCAACCTAGGGCAGGGAAGAAGACTAGAACCACTTCTGGGATTCTGGGTCCAATCTGAGCCCAACTGGCTGGTGCGCCTGCCCTCTCCACCCTTGGCAGAATCTGCCTGCCTCACTCAGAAATTAGGAGAAAGACAAGAAGGAACAGCCAAAAGAAAGGAAAGAAAAGAGGCAGCAAACGCACAGCATTGCCTTTGTCTGCGTGGCGGTAATTGGGCCTGACAGATGCAAATAAAAATTGACGGCAAACACATCTTCCCAGCACGCCTGATTGACAGCAAACACATTATTAATGCAGAGAGATTAGCACGTAATGGACATCTGTCAGCTGTAATGACCAAGGTGGGCCCAGCATGTCACTGCACGCCATGATTGACACATGGCGATGTGCAGCCGGGGCGCGTCTGCGCCCACGTGGGCACGCAGGGATGTGGGCCTGGAAGGAGCTGCCAAGAGGCATGCAGAGCCTCAGAGGCAACAATCTCATCAGATGTGGTGGGCCATGCCCACCCTTGGCACCATGTCCCCTCTGGCTCCTGAAACCACCTCTGCTAAGACAAGCCGGGGGGGCCCAGTCCCAGCTCTGCTAGTGATTCACTTAGGGACCTTGAGTCACTCTAGGCTCCATGACACCACTCAGGTTCACTGCTAGGCAACCCAGGGCACATGATGGAGACACGTATGCCAAGGCTCTGAAATCTGCTCCCAGAGCCAGGGTGGACTTCACAGCCACTGCCCAGCTGGGGAACAATGGCGCATCCTACCTGCCATCCAGGGTCCCTTTTGCAAGGCATCTCCCTCAGCAGCGCACCAGGGGCAAGGCACGTGCAGGAATGACCCTGAACCTTCCTTGTTTTGCTGGGAGCATGAAGCTCATGGAGACTCATGGCCTTGACTGCCAGCCGACAGCAGAGCAGGGAACCCACCAGCTGTGGGAAGCCGGGGGAAACTGAAACAGCTCTGTCCAACAGACATCTGCGCCAGAGCCAGGGGTTAGATACCACCCACCCCTTGCATCCCAGCTCAGCCCTACCCAGGCGGAGGACAGACTCCCACATGGCTGGGGGTGCATGGGGATTTGGGGATCACTGTCTGGCTCCACAGCAGGTCCATCTGCCCCCTAACCATCCACAGGGGTCTCCCCTCCCGCTGCTCTGTGTCTTGACTGCCTATGCTCCTCCTCCCCAGAGGTGGCTGCATTTCAGCACATACAAGGCTAGAGGCAGGAAGCAGGGACCGAGACTGCTCTTAACTGCTATTGTGCTAGCTAGGGCACAGCAGGACCCAAAAGCGCCCCCAGCCCTGCTCCCCCTGACTCTAGCCCAGTTCCCACCGTGACACTGGGAGCCACAGGCCAAAGCTGGGCCACACTGAGCTGGCTGCTGGGGAGCCTGGGGGAATGCCCCCACCAGGTGTCAGCACAGGATTGGGGCTGGCATGGAAATGGTGGGGGCGGGTGGCTCCCTGGTCCGCACTGCCTGCTGGGGCTAGGCCTAACCTTGACCTCTCACTCAGGCAGGCAGCCCTGGGACTCAGCGGGGCCGCGGCTGTCAGTCATGCAGCCTCCAGCCCCTGCCCAGGGCTCTCGACAGGCTCCTGCTGCCTGCCACCAGCCGCCAGCTGCTGACACATCTGACCCCCGTAACCCCCATGCTGCCAGGGCTCTGCTGCCCTGCACCCACCCGTCCAGCTTTAACCCCTGCACTGCTAGGGCCTCGCCGTCCCATGGTCACCCCGCGGCGTTAATCGCTGTGCTATCAGGACTCCGCTGCCTTGCGCTCAGCCCTGGCTTCAACCTCTGCGCTGCCAGGGCCCTGACCCACCCACCTGGCATTCGCACACACCCCTTGCCCGGCATTGACCCCTGCACCACCAGGGCCCCACTGCCCCACAAGCACCTACCCGGCATTAACCCCCAAGCTGCCAGGGCCCTTCGCCCACGCACCTGGTGTTAACCCCTGCACTGCTAGGGTCTTGGCATTAACCCCTGCAGAACTACCCCACCTACACCCACCCAGTGATAGCCCCCACCCACACCCCATGCCTGTCATTAACCCCTGCGTGACCAGGGCCCAGCCATCCCACATACACCTACCCAGCCTCCCCTTCCAACCCACATGGCATTAACCTCCACAGACCAAGGCCCTGCAGCTGTCTGGCAGTAACCCTCTTGCTGTCAGACCCCAATAGTGACACACAAACACCTGCCATTCTTCAACTACCTCACTGCCATGACCCACAGCTCCCCTTCTACCCATCCACACTCCGTGGGCCATATGTGTATTACAGGATCCAGTGGAGCCCTTGAGGTCAGGGCCCTGTCATGCCCAGCATTGCCTAGACACACAGTGATCAAGATCAGACCCCTCATGTCGGATGCTGCCTGGACACACAGTCCTTCTACTGAAGAGTCTGTAATGTAGACAGCCAAAGGAAGGGAGGGGAAACTGAGGCACAGAAAAAGGACAACATTTGTCCAAAATGAGTGTCAAAGGCTGAAACAAAACCCAGGCCTCCCCAAATCCCAGAACCAACCAACTGCAAATCTGGGGCTTCAAGCTATAAAAGCAGAACCCCTGAAAGCCTACTCAGTGGCTTCACACAAGAGGCAGCAGGGAATGGTCCCACATCTGTCTGATGCAGCAGCTGGGCTGGGGTGGCAACACAGCTGGGGAGATGGCGGGACTATCACAGTTAACACTCCTGTTCTGGGGCAGGATATCAGGAGATTGTTAACTGACCTCAAGCAACCAGGGCTTCAAATTCAGGTGTCTTAATGATGCACCCACATCAGCTGCTGTCACTCAGCTAAAGGGATAGACAGGCCAGGAAAGCATGGTGGTAGGAAACTGCACCTCCCACAGGTGATGCTAAGGAGAAGCATGGCCAAGATCTTCAAAAGGAAGGTGCTAAAGGGTCTGGAAAGGTGGCAAAGGAGCACATGGCATCACCTGGAAGGAAGGAAGAGCATGATCAGTACCAACCCCCACACACACCTTGTACCATTTGCAAGGCTTGAGGGTTTTTGCTGGATCTGCACTGCACACACACCCCACTTTAAGGGCTGTAGAAGGGGCCAACTGGAGACCCCTTACAGAAGGGGGACCTCAGCACAGGCCCCTTTTGAGGGCACAGGCTCAGTGCTCCAAAAATTCCTCCTGAATGCTCTCAGCCCCATTAGCCAAACTCCCAGAGGGGGTACCCAGTTCCAACACCAGGCCCAGAAAGACAGATTCTGCACCACAACAGACACAACACAGACCCTGTCCTCCCCAAGTTCCCCTTCTTCATCCTCAGTCCCCCAGAGCTCCCCCTTGGGCCCCAGGACATGCAGTCACCCAAGAAAGGAGTGCCCTAGGTTTGCTAGTTATGAAGTTCCCTCTCCCCAGGCAAGTTTTCCTCACTCAGCCTCTGCCCCATCTCATCCAGCACTGCTTGGAGGTTATCAGCCCCAGGGGGCTAAGCCCAGAGTATAGGGGAGCTAGTCACTACCCCCACTCGCCTGGGTAAGGCAGCACAATGGCTAGGAGGCCTGGGAGTTCCTTACAGTGCTTTCAGATCCTATGGCCAGCTGCCAGGCTGGGCAAAGGTCTGGCACTGTTGACAATTTGACATGCATCCCAGTTCAGGGTGTTTAGCTTCCCCGGCTTCCCCAGACACAGGACAGGAAGGCCTGGTCGGCCCCCTGGTGGAAGTTGTGCAGAAAAAAAATTCAATGTTGGGCACCTCCCCACATAAGCTCTTTAGTGCATTTCGTGGTAGCGGCTGCTGAGATCAGGTCCCCACTGTGACGAGGAGGCTGCAGATCGGATGGCCCAAGGTTGAGAAGGGAAACTGAGGCACAGAGCAGGAAGGGGCTGACTCAAGGTCACCCAATAGGCTGGGACCAGAGCCCCAGCCTCAACAGTCGCAGTCCAGAGGCCTAACCGCTAGATAACACTGCTTCTTCATATCTGCTGGCCATAGCACTCTAATCCTGATATAATGGACCAGCGCCATTTCACAGAGCAGTAGAGAATCCTGGAACAGAACAGGACACGGGAGGGACAGTGTCCTTTGGTGCATAGAGACTGCACTGAGACTCAAAAGACTTGGGCTCCGTTCCCAGCTTTGCCGTTGATTTGCTGGGTGACCTTGGGCAACTCACTGCCCTTTTCTCTGCCTCAGTTTCCCTTCCTCTATTGGGCTGGAAGCTCTTTAGGACAAGGAAGGTTTCTCACTTGTGTCTGCCCAGTGTCCTGCGAAATGACACCTTTATCTCAGCTCTGGCTTCTAGCCCTTAATAAACCTCTCACACTCCCCAGGAGAATTTAAGCACAAATGCCACAATCAGAAAGGATTCAAACTCTATGGGCTATACAGAGAGGCCTGGAGAACTCAGGACTCCCCTCTCCCCAATTGCTCTATAAACAAAACCCTCCCAGTTTAAGAAAACAGGTGACAAAACTTTTTCAGCATTTAACATGTGCTCTTTATGAAGACAGGAATAAAAGATAACTTAGACTCCTCAGAGCCACTTCTACCATGTTTCTGTAGACAGATATCAGTCAGCAACCTCCTAGCCCCACTGATAAAAATTTCCTAGCAATATATATTTTAAAACAACAGGTTAAGAACTTAAAATGACCATGAAAACCTGCCTCTCTTGCAAAGCAAACACCAAACATGAATTAAAGCCACAACCACAAACACTAACGGAAAACAAGCATTTAGTAAAACTACCATAAAGATTTGGAAACTGCCATTAAAAAAGTAAACACTCAAGTTTTTGTACCAGCTCATGCTCATCTAAGATCAGTAGGTAGTTCCCCAGAGAGGAGAGACAGCCTGGTGGGTGACGTACAGACTGAAACTCAGCAGATCCAGGTTAAATTCTTGCCTCTGACACAGACTCTGTGTGGGAGATTGAGTACAAATTACTTACCTGCTCTGTCTCAGTTTCCCCATCCATAAAATGGGGATAATTACGCTCCCACTCTCTGAGATAAATAGCTTTGTGGGGAGAAGAATACTGGTACTAAAGGACACACTAATCTAGCCAGGACTGGCAGGACAAGAACCAAGGGCTGAAACCTGATGCCAGACAAACTGGGAATAAGGCAGAACTGTTTAACGCTGAGCAATTAACCACTAGAATGATCTGCCCCAGGGAAGTGGTGGCTTCTCCATCACCTGATGTCTTAGACCCAGACTGACTGCCTTTCTAGGAAAGATTTTAGTCCATCACAAGTCACTGGATTGAATGTAGGAGGAACAGGGTGGAACACCCTGGTCTGTGGTATCCAGGGAGTTGGACTGGGCCATCTAATGGTGCCTTCTGGCCTTAAAAATCTAGGGAATATTCAGACTGGCTCTTCAAGGCAAGGTCTGTTTCTTATTAGGTGTCCACCCAGCACAACAGGGCCTTCCTCTTGGTTGCACTGTCTAGCTGCTCCTGAAATACAACTAAGTTAGCCAAGGATGGTGCTTGGTGGTAGATCAACATATTTAAACTTCTTCTGGCAATATTGTCTCCTCCTGCACCGTGGTTTAAATCCCCTCCCCAGCCCCCCACCAAGTTGATAGTATTTAATTCTCAGAAATGTCCTGGACTGTCAGCAATGCCTTGGCCCTACTTATGAAAGAGAGCCTAAGGACAGAGGACTCTTAGGACCATCCCAGATGATCTGTTATAGTGCAATCAGGAAAACCCTGCCCCATGATCTCTACAAACAGCCCTATAATGTGTACTGGATGGGACCTTTATCAAGGGTCTCCCAATCTCAATCTGAAGACTCCAACTGAATCTACTGTGGCCCAAGGTCAGTTATTCCATGGGGTTTGGTTATTTTCACTAGGCATTTTTCTGATTTCAACTCCTAGCTTTTGGCACTCATTTTGCCTTTGTTAAACAGGCACCCACTGTCAGATCTTTTCATCACTGCAGACTAGGAAATCCAGATGCCTCATTTCCAGGCAGGCATCTCTCTCCCCTTGCATGCAGTTCTGAGATAGATTCCAGACAGGGATACTGTACCTGGAAAGTTTCGAAGGGGTAGCCATGTTAGTCTAGTTCAGCAAAAGTGACAAGGAGTCCTGTGGCACTTTAAAAGACAAATAAATTTGTTTGTACCTGGAAAAATACCTTGATGAGCAGATTGGCAGCAAAGATAAGGGCTACAACCTGCGTGCAAGCCCACCACCAAGCGGACAGATCTGGAACTGCATGAAGCCCTGGATTTCCTCTCCCTCTATCCATCCCAGGAGAAGCTTGAAGTTTTTAGAGATACTCAGTGTTATGCCCTATGGCAGTGGTTCCCAACCTTTTCTCTGCTGTGGCATACCTTGATACCTTCAAATTTTTCGAGGCACACCACCATTAAAAAACTGATGAATATTCAAATAAACTCTAACTTATGAGTATTCATGAACCATGGCACACTGGTTGGGAAATGCTGCTATGTGGGGTAGTAGGGGTTGCAGAGCAGGGGTGGCAAAACAGGCGAGGTCAGGAGTCATGTGCAGTGGCAGGAGTGAGTGTGGGGAGCAGAGCAGGGCAGGGGTGGCAAAAGAGGACAAGGGCAGCCATATGGGGAACAGCACAAGGGTGGCAAGAGAGGAGAGAGGAAGGGAGAACAGCCTTTTGGTAACAAGGCAAACTTCAGTGAGACAAAAAATTCCAAAGCTCACCCACTTTTTTCAGTTGAATTGATTGGTCATAAATGTCACATTTACTGTGGTCACGGTCTTACTTGAAAGGTACATAGTATACAATGAAGGATCAAATGCTCATAGTATACAATGAAGGATCAAATGCTCTAATGAAGGATCAAATGCTCATTTTTCATTTTCCACAGCAGCCCATTTTACAATTTAAAAAAAATTGTCCTAAATTGTTTCTAGCCAGTTCAAATATGCCCCTTTGTTTGTTTTACTTAACTGGTCCCTGTTAGTAATTTTATTCATGGTATTCTTTGTTTTCCTTCATTTTTAATGTTTGCTCTATTTTTTTCCCCAATTTAGCCCTCTCGTAGGGAGCAATAGGCCAAAAATCAAAGCACCCAATACAGAGCTCAAACACATGAGTGACCCTGGCCATGTCTGACACTCCCTTGCTTTTATTTTCCTCCCATTCTGTAAGGTCCCCCATCTTCAAAGCATCTGATGAAGTGGGATTTTTTTCCCCACAAAAGCTTATGCGATAAATAAAGTTGTTAGTCTTTAAGTGCCACTGGACTCCTTGATTCTTTTGCCATAGCCCAGGACATGTTTGCACTGCAATTACACGATGTATGTGGCTGCAGCTTGGGTACCTCATTAGCTCTCAGGATCCAGACAGGTCACAGGTGTACAGTACTTACCACACAGACAGCAAGGAAGCCAGGGCAGCTAGCCAAACAACCTCATCACACTGGCAGCTCGGCGTTAGGGGTAGGAAGGGACCAACCATGGGAACTCACAGCCAGGGAGCCTGCCTGGGGTTGGAGGCTAAATGGCACCAGTCCCAGAAAGAGGGGACATGCTCTGCATTCACCTCTCCGGCCAGTAGGGGTGGGACATCCCCAGGCCAAGTGCTGGGAAAGGAAGGAAGGGAAAGGAGGGGAGGGGAGGGATGGTCACGCTTGCTGCTGGCCACTGCAGCCCCCTGAGCTGGCAGGGGAACGTTGGGCTTGGCATGCTTGTGCCTCTGTCTATTTTTAGACTGCTGCCCCAGTGTCCAGCAAAAAGCTGAACAAAACCAGATTTTTTTTTTTTAAATGCCTGGAGGACAGAGAACAGCAGGGCAAAAAGGACATGTCCTCCTTTTGTCAGACATCTGGTAACCCTACCCATCCTCCTTTTTCCTTTCATGTCCTCCATCTGGCAGGCATAGTAAAAATACATGATTTTGCCTGGTTTTTTACTCACAGGGGTTAAAGAATGCTAGAATGCCCTGGACACCTTATTTTTAGGGGGAAACGGTCCAGGGCCTCCTTAAAGCAGAAGAATATTACCTTAATGCAACATTTTCTCCTTATGTCCTCCTTTTCCTACTTCATTGTCCTCCTTTCCATGATTTTGGTATCTGGTAACCCTACCCCTGCAGCCTCTGGCCCCGCAGGGGAAGTATCCTCCCACAGCCTGCAGCTGCCACAGGGGATGTGATCCCCCCCTGCCGAGGCCAGAACCAGCAGGGGGGATTGTTTCCCTGCAGTGGCTGGAGGCTGTAAAGGAGATTGCTTTGGTGATGGCTTCCCTCAGCGCCCATTGCAATGGGTGCTGGGGGCAAAGCCTGTTTCACGGGCTGTAGTTACAGCCCTGAATTACCGGCGCTTAGCAAGTACCTCAAAGCCACCCCTTTAATAGTGCAGCTCTATTGAGCCGCTTGGGGCTGCGGGAGATTTTATGGTTCCCACTAAAACTCTGCTCTCCTCGCGGCACACTGAAGTAGTTGCCACGGCACACCGGTTGGGAACCACTGCCCTATGGCATGTCCTTCAAGGTTGAGTTCAGTTTAGGCTGAGACAGAATTGTAACAACACATCCAGTGGGTCTTTCAGGGATCAGTTCTGAGTGCTAAGCTATTGAACATGATTATCAATAACCTAGAAAAAAACACAAAATCATCACTGTCAGGTATTAAAGTAACCTGGAAAGCAGGTTCCAGGGCCCACAAATCTGAGGGGCTGGCGTTCCAGGCCCAGATTCCAGAATCTAGAAGAATGGGGTCCACACATGCATGAAGGGGGCCTAGAGATTAAGAAGGTTCTGGGGCCCCTCAAATTATAGTTTAGCCACTGGTTGATGTTTGAAGACTACGCAGCCATTGGAGGAGTGGTAAATAACAGAGAGGACAGATCAGGGAGACGCAGGGATCCAGATCCCATGGTATAAACTGGGCGCAAACAGTAGACTTTTTTATTATTATGGTTACATGTAAATAGCTACATCTAGGAACAAAGAATGTTGGCCATCCTTACATGACAGGGGACTCTCCCCTGGGAAGCCACAACTCTGAAAAAGATTCGTGGGTGGGGGTATATAAGCAACTGAAAATGAGCTCCCAGTGTGACACTGCAGCCAAAGGAACTAATGAGATCTTGGGGTGCATAAATCAGGGGACCTTGCATAGAAGCAGAGAGGTTATTTGACTTTAACTTCTGGCCCTAGTGTAACCACAGGTGGTCCAGTTCTGGTGCCCACCAATCAATAAAGACACTGATAGGCTGGAGAGGGAGCAGTGAAGAGCCACAAGAATTAAAGGAATCAAAACCCAACTTTTAATGATAAACTCAAAGAGCTCGATGTTTTCAGCTTAACAAAGATAACAGTTAAGGGCTTTCTTGATTCGTTAAGTATCTCTAAGGGGGAAAGTATTTACTAATTGGCTTTTAAGTTGAGTAGAGAAAGGATCTAACATGAACCAACAGCTGGAAGTGAAAGCTGGACAAATTCAGACTGGAAATAAGGTGTAAATACTTAACATTGAGAGTTGCTAACCATCAGAAAAACTAAAAGTCACAGTGGATTGTCTTTCGTGGACAATTTTTAAATCAAGATAGGGTGTTGCAAAGAAACCCCTGTGCCTGGCCCATGCCAGGTGACTTGGGGTCATGGATGGAGGAACTGTTCTACTGATGTGTAGACTTCTGGGATCCTCCTACTTCACAGGATCCTAGAGCCCTGTCAGCTCACGCACAGACTTCTACACAGCAGTGAAACAGCCCAGTGACATGAGCCGACTGGCACAGACCAGCTGTGGTGGTCTGCTTGTTGTGTAGACAAACCATAAGTTAACTGTCCATCCAAAAATCAGGCTGCACTAGTGAAGGGAGTGATCAGTCCCAGTCCTATTCTGAAACAGGTGGTTTGGGAACCCTTGTTAGTGTATTGTGCAGGTGAGAGGCCATCTACCTGATGGTGAAGAACCAAAATTGTCTCAGTCACCAAGGTGACAGCAGGATTCTTGCTGCCTTGTCTTGCTTGACTTCCTGAGGACAGGAGGTAACAGGGGAGTGGGAGGGCAGGCACGCATTAGCGGCTCTGACCATTGTGCCACAAATGCACCACCTCTGGAACTGTGCCCCTGGGCTGTTTGGGAGCAAATCACAAAAAGGTCCTGGGATGGGAAGCCACGCAGTTAGAAAAAGTGATACATTGTTGTGGGGCTTATGGGAGTGCCTGATGAGGTTGCTCTCGCAGGTATGTTGCTGAGAAGGTGAACTGATGTTGGATACACTGATTCTAACACTTGCTTATCCCCAGGTAGAGTGGGGCAGGCATAATTTCTCCTGTTCCTATTGTATGTCATAGTCTTCTTTGTCAGACACGTGTGGTATAGATGAAGGGTAGGAACCTCCAGCAAGCCCCAAGCACTGCCTGGAGATTAGAGATTGATCCACTGTTCAGAGCCCTGAGCCGTATGGTCACTCAAGGGCTTTTCCCAGCCCAGAAGGGAAGCATTTACAATGAGCTTGCAGAACAGCAATGGCTGCCGAACATCCCAGCTGGGTACAGGTCTGTGAGGGCTGGGCAGGGAGCCAGTGCAGCGCAGAGACACTAACTGAGCCTGGCTTTTAAACCCACAAATGTTTATTGGCTGGAGTAGAACCAGGACTAGAGAGGGCAGCCCAGGTACTGGCTGTGAAGAGCCTTGACTCTCGATTGCACTGCCCCAAGGACTGGAACTCACGGTTTTTCACTTTGAACTGGAACTATTTAAGCCTCTTTATCAAGAGTATTTGCAACCTCACCGCTTTCCTATCAGCCCTGGTAAAACCCTTTCCCTTAGCCATGTGTCTGAGTGATTCTTGGGACCCACACACACTATTGATCCTACAGCCTAGCCACTGAATGACATACATGCTACTAATATCCTAGCTGTTTGGGCACAAAGTAACCCAGTCACAGTTGACTGCCCGCTACCATGCATGGCAGCACTGAAGGTGGAGTTTCTCAGAGGGTCCCACAATGGTGCAAGAAGTCATGTGGCCTCAAAGGACCAGGAAGGATTTGACAGTCATCTGAGGGCACAGTAAGGCCATGAGATCCTTTGCTACCAGGAAGAAGTAGTTGCTCACCTGTAGTAACTTCTGTTCTTCAAGAAGTTCGTCCTGTGTTGCTCCACTGGAGGTGTAGTAGCAACCCTGCCCTGCTGCATGGAGTTATTCTTAGCAGTAATCTCCCAGGTCGGGCCTGCACAGAAGCTGTCTCATGATGGCCTCAGCGTGGCTTTGGCACAAGCAAGGCTGTTTCCCTTCAGTTCCTTTTCTTTGTCACAGTAATCTGAAAGATATAACTGGAAAGAGGGGAGGATAGGAAGGTGGTGGAGCAGCACGGGACAAACATCTCAAAAAACAGAAGTTACTACAGATGAGCAACTATTTCTTCTTCTTCAAATGATGCCCCGTGGTGCTCCACCGTAGATAACTATGTAGCAGTTTTTATGGAGGAGGGTTCTAACGTGCAGCTGACAGCATTGCCCTTCCAGTGCGAGTGTTCAATGCCGCCACCAAGTCCAACACATAATGTATGTGGTGTTGACCAGGTGGCCACTCTACAGATATCTGTGATGGGTACATTCTTAAGGAATGCAGTGCTAGATGCCATGGCTCATATGGAGTGTGACCAGACACTGTGGGTCATTAGTCAATTGGACAATTCATAACAGGCATGTATACATTCTCTTATCCATTTTGATAATATCTGATTGGATGTTGAAGAGCCTCGTGAATGTTCGGCAATTGAACAAACAAGTTCTTTGATTTTTTTAATTCTTTTGCTCTGTCCAGGTAGAATGCGAGAGAATACCTGATGTTGAGAGTATGAAGGGAGGCCTGTTACTGATTGTGATGTGACTTCAGGTGGATGGTAGGAAGATGTATTGATTGATTCTAGTGAAAATCCAAAACTATTTTTGGTAAGAATTTTGGGTCTGGAGTTACCCTGTCCTTATGGAAAGTTATATATGGGGGGGTGTCTGATCAAAGCGTGTTATTTCGCTTACTCTTCTTGCAGATATGATTGCTAACAAAAATATATCTTTCAGCGATAAATAATATAAGGAGCAGGATGCCATGGGTTCAAAAGGCTTTTTCATAAGAGTGTGAAGGACTAAATTAAGGTCCCAGGATACAGGTGCAGGTCTTACTGTTGGGTATAGTTTTTGCAACCCAGATAGGAAACGGTTTGTTGTTGGATGTTTGAATATAGAGGAATCCATTGAATCCTCATGAAAAGTGGAAGTAGCAGCTAAATTTACTCTTATGCAGCTATTTGAGAGTTTTAAGTTTTTTAATTCTAAGAGATATTCTAGGATCTGTGGCACAGAAGAGGATGTTGGTATAATCTGTTTGTTTAAACACCGGTGATGGAATTGGCACCATTTTGGAGTGTATGATTTTCTGGTAGTGGATTTTCTGCAATTTAAGAGGATAAATTTACTGCTTCTGAACATGCCATGTCCGTTCCCTGGAATCATCTAGCAACCACTCTATTAGATGTAATTTGTGCATGTAGGGATGATGCGAGGTTATGTTGTGTTGGTAGAGAAGTGTCAGAATGGGTGGCAGTCGAATCGATTTCTACACCAACAGATTGAGAAGTTGTGTGTAGCAGGCTTGTCTGGGCCAGGCTGGTGCTATTAGAATCATGGTGACTTGGTCTGCTCTCAATTGCTGGATGACTCTGTGTATTAGAGGGATCAGAGGAAAAGCGTACTAGTGGTGTTTTGACCAGTCTATGAGAAAAGCTTCTCCGAGGGACTAGGGATCAGAACTTGGTCTGGAGCAATATAGTGGACATTTGGTGTTACGAGAATTGGTGAATAGGTCTATTTGCCAGCATACCCCACTTCTGGAAGATATTCAACAGTACCTTGTCCTTCAGTTTCCACTAATAGGCTATAGGGAAAACTCTGCTCAAGGTATCTGCAGTTGTATTTTGGATATCTGGGAGGTACGTTGCTGATATTGTTATGGAATAGGTTATGCATCAATTGCACAATCCTACTGCTTCCACAGAGAGTGATGGAGATTTTGCTCCCCCCGTTGGTTTACATAAAACATAACCACTATGTTGTCTGTCATCACTCTTATTATTTTTCCTTTAATGGTTGGTAAAAAATATTAACAGGCGCATCTGACTGCCCATAGCTCTAGTACATACATTTGTGTGTAGAGAGGCCTCTGTTCTTGTCCACCTACCTTGAATTACATTTGTTTCAATGTGTGCAGCCCATCCTGTCAATGACTCATCAACTGTATTTATCATTGATGGTTGAGAACATGTGAATGGAACTCCCTGTAGCAAATTGTTTAGATTTTTCCAGCAATTTAGAGATTTTTTGATCTATGTGGGGATTATGAGAGGTCTGTTTACCAAATTTCGATGCTGCTTGTGTACAGTTGCGAGCCAAGCTTGGAGAGCTCTCATTCGAAGTCTTGCATGTGGTACAACCATGGTGGAGGCCACCACATGACCTAAGAGCTGAAGTATTGTTCTTGTGGGAGTTATTGATGCTACCTATGCCAAGTCCACAAGGTCTATTATTGCTTTTATCTGGTAGGTAGGTAGATATGCTGTGCTGGAGATGGAGTCTAGGATTGTGCCAGTAAATTCTATTTTCTGTAATGGTGTTAAAGTAGACTTTTCTACATTTATTCTGAGGCCTATGTTTTTGAACAGTGAGATCGTAAAATTTATAGCATTCACCGCATGGTCTGTTGATGGTGCCGTGATTAGAGAATCATTGAGGTACGGGTAAATTGTTATGCCCTGCATTCGGTAGAGTGCTGTGACCACTGCCGAACCCTTGGAGAATAGACCAAAAGGGAGGACTTGGTATTGGTAATGTTGATTGTTGACTTTAAATCTCAGGAATTGCTTGTGGAAAGGATGTATGGTTATATGAAAATAAGCATCCTTAAGGTTGAGGGCTAAAACCCAATCCCTGATATGCAGCATTGGTATAATAGTATTAAGAGTTACCATTTGAAACCTTTGTCTTTGTACGTGTTTCATTTAGAGGTCTTAGATCTAGTATTGGTCTCCAGACACCCGTCTTTTTCTGTACCACGAAATAATGAGAATAAAAAACCGAATGGTGAAACTGGTGTGGAACTGACTCTATCCCCCTTATTTGTAATAAGCGTTGGATCTCATTACTCAGTATATGCACGTGAGTGGGATCTCTGAAAAGGGACAGAAAGGGGTGGTAATTGTCAGGGATATAAGTGAAAAGAATTACACATCCCTGTCTAATAATTTCTCAGACCCACATGTCTGAGGTTATACTTGACTAATTGCTATAGAAATTTCTTACATGAAACTCAAGGTTTGTATTTGGGATATTTGTGCTGCAACTTATTGGGGATATCTCAGATCCTTGACCAGCCCATCAAAACTGTATCCTAGGGACTGAGGACTGAGAGGTTGCAGGGTTTTGTGTTTTTTGTTTTTGCTTATAGGATCTTTGTTTGCTTCTTTGTTGTTGATTGTAAGGTCTTGGATGGTATTGAGATTAATATTGTGGTTGGTAACTCCGCTGATATGGCTGTGTTCAAAATTGCCTCCTTCTGAAAGTGGGAGTGTATATCCTGAGGAGCCGCCATGTGGCTCTCAAATCTTTTACTGAAGGTGGTATCTGATTGTTTTTGTCTGACAATAGTTGATGTTTATCAAATGGTAGGTCTTCTAGCTTATTTTGCAGGTCTTTTAGAAGAGCGGCCGCATGTAGCCAAGATGCTCGTCTTATAACAACAGCTGTAGCTGTTGTTCTTGCAACTGTGTCTGCTATGTCCATACACGCCTGGAGTGAGGTTTGAGCTACTCGTTGGCCTTTGGTAAGTAATGATTTGAACTGCTGTCTTTTATCTTCTGCGACATCTGAAGTGAATTTCAGCAGTTTCTCGAATATGGACTGATTATAATTAGATAATAAGACGGAATAATTTGTTATTCTCATTGTAAGGGTAGAAGAAGAATATACCTTTTTCCCCAAGAGATCTCTACATTTCCAGTTCTTATCTGCTAGGGTTGATTTAAAGTTTGGATTCTTGTTTCTTTGGTTTGGTGCTTCAGTGACAAGAGAATTAGAAACTGGATGTGTGAAAAGGAATTCCATTCCCTTAGGGGGAACATAATATTTCCTGTCAGTGCATTCGTTAGTCAGTGGTATTGAAGCTGAAGTCTGCTGGATAGTGTTGGCAGGTTCCAAAATGACTTAATCTATTGGGAAAGCTACTTTTGATGAGGCCGTTGTATGGAGAATTTTAAATAGCTTATGTTCCTGGTCAGTAACCTCGTCTTGGGGATCTCCAGGCCTTGCTCAACCTGTCTAAAGACGTCATTAAATTGTTTATGGTCATCAGGTGGAGCGGATGCATTGGATATGATTGCATCCTCTGGTGAACATGCTGAATTGTACACTGGTGATTGTGGACCATGCAATCTAATTGTTGATCTAGATGAGTCATACTCTGACAGTCTCAGGGATATTGATGCATGAGCCATAGTTGATGATCTGCCCCATTCTAAATGGGGACTATCATTTCTATCACAATAACCCTGAAAAGGAGAGTAGCACTCACCATCATGTCTACTGCTATGATGATGGTGCCTATTTGGCAACAGCATGATCTATAGTGAGAATAATGTGAGCGACTGCAATAATGACCTGGAGTATGAGAGCTGGTATATTTGTTGCTTCTGGTAGGTGATGAAGCATGGGATGAAAAAGGGGTGTCCTCTAGCATTCTGTGCCCATAGTATGAGGATTGTGCCACTGAACATATACTTTAAGAGTGAGGAGCATATACGCTGGATAGATTTGGAGATAAGTGATGGTATTTGTAGGATCTTTTACATGATGGTGATTTTGAAAAATTAGTTTCTGTAGGTAGTGTTTGTGTTGTTTTGAATAGTATCTGTGCAAGATTATAATGGTATGGCATGCATGGCTATGTTATCATGTGCCAATGCTCCAGCTTTTGATGTTGGTTCTGTGAAGGGGGCTCTTTGCAGGCTGGTCTTTGGATGCTTATTATTCAGCACCATGTCTGTAATCGGTGCCATTTGTGGTGCCAGGATAGCTGGAAAGTGCCACAGCCAGTGCCACATGCTTAGCTGGTGCCAAAACTTTAGCTTGATGGAACCTAGTCTCATCCCTTGATTTTTTTGAGGATTTGTGAGAGCTGGTACATGTGCCACCTTTGGGACTCATTGCCTCTGCTGTGGATCTTTTAGGAGACTTTGTGTGGCAATCTACCCCTTTTGGGAGTTGCCATCTCCTTGACTGTTGGAATCTGTCTGTTTTCGTCAAGGTGAATGTTTTTCCTTTGAGTACTCCCAAGCAGAGTCAGGGTTGGACGCAGGGACTTCTACGTGAGATGCAATTCTAATTGGAGGTCCCTGTCCTTTCATGGTCTAAGATTAGAACAATGGCTGCACTTTTCTGAGATACGAGTGTCTCCCAGGCAGCAAATATGGAACAAATGACCCTCAGATGTGGCCATCGCCTCATTGTATTTAGTATATCTCTCAAATCCTGGAGATGATGGCATGTGTCTTTCTTCTTTTTTTTTCTTTTTAAACAAATAGCTTGAAAAAGAGGGAAAACTGGGAGTACAAAGGAAAGCCAGGCTTTGAGGTGGCCAGTGGAAAGAAAGCAGGGGAGGGGACTTTTCTTCTCTTTTTTTTTTTTTTTTTTTTTTTTTTAAATATCAGGTAAGTATAGTGAAAAATTGAGGTAAATTACATTTAAAATTCCGTATTTTTTCTTCAAACAGGGTTGTAAGCATGAGGAGAAAGGAAGAGGAAAACTCTGACACTGAGCCATGGACGGAGGAAAAGGAACTGAGGGGAAGCCGCTGTGCTTGCACTGAAGCCACGCTGAGGGCAACACAAGACAGCTTTTGCATGGGCGTGGCCTGGGAGATTAGTGCTAAGAATAACTCTGTGCAGCAGCACAGGGACTCTGCTACACCTACAGTGGAGCACTACAGGACATCACTCGAAGAAGAACCTGTCCTGTGGTAATCTTGCTTTTGCTGAAATCAAGTTTAAATTTGTCCCAATCAAGGATATAACTTGGGGGATGGGGGCAGTTAAACTGGACTTTCTAGATTTATGTGCAGTCTTGATAAGTGAAGAGGTTGAGTAAGGAGGTGACCCTTCTGGTGTAATTCCCTCACAGGCAGCCAGCTGTGGAGGTATGAATAACTGGGCTGTCATGGCAATGCAGATACACGTCAGTACCTTTGTGAAAACTCTTGGGGCTGTCAAGTGGCTTATGGAGGCCAAGGTTGTCATCCTAAATCTTGAATGTCATATATTCAACTGCGTGAGGTCCAGGGTGAACCTCGTGCCCCACTTCTTTGTAGGGATAAGACATCATCTGGAATAAAAGCCCTGTGTTAAGGAGACACCAAATTTATCAAGCTGGATCAGGGAACCCACCACTCTGCTTGAGGGACCTGCAAAGAGGTGGTTTTGGTGTAGAGGCAGCAAGAAATTCTTTATGTAGCCAGTTGAAATGACATCTAGGACCCATTTGTTCAATGCGCCATGGTGCCATCTCTGGGAAGAAACTGGCCAGATAGGCACCAAAGGATGTGGAGTAACCAGTAGTGTGGGCTGGCTGGCAACTCTCTAGTGCCTCATCAAAGTCACATCCTGGCAAAAGGCTGTGACTGGCACAGGAATGGCACCAATTCCACCTGCTGTATTGTATCCTCTGGTGCTTCCTGAGCAGGTTCACGCACCCTCTGATAGAAAGAGTGCTGAGGAACAAAACAGTATGTATGACAAGGTGGCCTGGAGTTCCTTCTCTGAGGTGCTGGGTGCATATCCCCATGTTCTCTGTGAGTGTCCTTAAGCAAATAAAGTGACCTCTCTTTTCTCTCTAAAGAAGTTATCCTTGAAAGCTAGACCCTACTGTTGACTGGACCTCTCCAGGGAACCCAAAAGATTGTGGCCAGGAAGGCTGCTGAATTAGCCATGGAGCAGGAACCCACCTCTGTTGCATCCAATGATGTTTGGAGGAACAATGGGTCTAACACTTTTTCTTTGTCAAGGATGGCCTGACATTGCAGCCTGAGCTCCTTTGTTAGCTTGTCAGTGAATTCCAACAATTTGTGGAACATTAATCAAGTTGTATTTAGAGGTTAACACCTGGTAGTCTCATGTGGAACAGCAGACTAGCTGATGAGATCTAGTCCCTTGGACAGCCTTATCTGAAGCAGTAGGCATAGTTTGCTGCATCTTATTATGGTTCATGGCCACCAGGATCACTAGAGTAGGACTAGGATGAAACAAAAGATATTCTTTGGAGTGTGCAAAGTACATCTTCTCTGTCTCCATAGCCAAAGAGCACCACCATGACCTCAGCAGGTCTTAATGTGGCCTCATGAACTGGGAGCACCACCTAACTCAGGCCTGTACACTCTTTGCTATGGTGCAGGGTGGGCAAGTGCCCCAGGCCCTGAACTGGGGGAGGACCCCACACTTGCTGGCTGTGTTAAATCTCCTGGGTCAGCCAGCCAGGAGCAGCTGGGCCAGGAGGAACAGGTGTTGGGGGGTTTAGGGAAGTGTGCAGGACAGAGGGGGACAGTGAGGACTGAGTATTGGAAGGCCAGCATTGTAGCCACATTAACAGTCAATTTGAGGGGGGAGGGCTGGTGAGATGGCAGCCAAGTGGTTGTGGGGGGGAGCAGCAGGGAGGCCACAGGATGGAGGCATTGGGGGGCCAGCAGTGTATTTTTTTTTCTATTTTCAAGCATCTGATGAAGTGGGATTTTTCTCCCACAAAAGCTAATTCATCTTTCAAAGTGCCACAGGACTCATTTGTTTTGTTGAACTAGACTAACACAGCTACCACTTTGAAACTATTCACCAAGCTGCTTCCTTTTAGTGACACCAGGAGGTTTGCTACAGGACACAGAGAAGATACATCTTGCCTTCTTATGCAGTAACTACGGGTAAAATTTTCTAAATTGCCTGTGTGACTTCGGAGCCTATGACTTAAATCACTGGAAAATGGCATTCAGGTGCTTTTGAAAACTGCACCAGGTTGTAATTAGTCAAGTTACTGCTTCCGTAGGCAGCAAAAACCAATGATGCAGGGAACTTCTAAACTTATTTCTGCCCCTTGGTTATTTAGCCATCTGTGTACATATCACAGCCTATGCAAGTCGGGCCTGTATCATTCTGAAAACCTGCCCACAGAGTCATTGGTCTCTACAGTCAACAGTTCACAAAATGAATGGACCATTTCTCATATCTCAGAACTTCACTCTTGCTGTTTTTAGCAGCACCTCTTCACTTCATCATTGGCCTGTAATATTCACGATGTACGCAAGGCCCACCTGTTTCTGAAACAGGACCTTATAGTCCAGTGGACAGCCGTTCCTCAGGGGCTGCTAAATACAGCAAGCAGTTGTACTTATGGAGACTGACACCTTATCCCCAAATGGCATGGCTTGCTTTCCTCCACACCTCCCCACTACTGCTACACTCAAATACAATGGGAAGGTTTCTCAAGTACTGACCCAATAACCACCCTGCCCCCCTCCTGGATTGAAATTAGTTTGCTCCCCATGCCGGTAAAGTGAAGGCTGCCTTGGTGGGCTGTCCAGGACTGCATGCCTCCAGCACAGACAAAGACAAAAGGGCAACCACCAGGAAAACAGATGCATCGGTTGATTTGGAGGGACTGCTCTCTGTTTTTGGTTTTTTTACAAGATTGATTTATTAACTATGATACATATCACGTAAGGCCTTTAAGTTTTTACACCATTCCCATTGAGACAATTACAATACTCTGTAGCAAATACATGATTTTTTTTTTTTAAACTCAGCAGAAAATGGGCTTTTTGGCCCAGAGCTTTAAACATTATCATGCACTAATTGGATTGGCCCTGGAAAATACCACAAATTGTTAAAAATGTCTTTAAAAGAAGCGTAAAAGGAAATATATTCTATCACCAATAACTAAAGGATGTAGCTGTTACGCCCCTAAAAATACAAAGAAATAACCGTTATACTTTTCTTTACATACAGAGCTTCACTTTTTTTTTTTTTCCTGCAAAAATCTTGTTTCGGGCACATACTTAGCTGGAACTACTAACACATTTTAATACCATTAATATGTTTTTCTTCTTCTTGAACTCAAAATATTTGTTAATTCAACATATATAGAGATCATTTTACATGTGAAAATACAAGTACCAGAAAAATAAGCTGGGTGCAGTACTAGGCCAACTTTTCAGGACAAGTTTTATTCCCATACAATTTAAGAGAGAGATTTTTCTTTTAAAAACATACACGGGAAAAATTAAGGATTTTTTAAAATTTCAACAATAACTTATGTCCTGCCTTCAGCTACATTTAAAATACAATATTTCTATTGTATTTCAATTTTACAAAAAGGGGTTTTAAACCTAGCAGTAAAAACTAGGACCTATTACACGGGAAGTGTGTGTGTAGGGGGGAGAAACAGTAGGAGCTCTAAAAATCTATGCAGCGCTGAGGGTCAGAGTGACAGACTGAATGACAAGTACTTGAATGAGGAAATGGTTCAAGGTAACTAAAATTGTAAGTTGCTGTACACACACACACACACGCACGCACGCACGAGTCTGGACCACAGTTGCTGAGAGTCACTGAAATTATAGAAGTATGATCAGCACAGCAACTAAAGTGGAAGTGGTAAAATATTCATTTCCCCACTCTGATGACTGTTTAAGGACTATGAAATGTCACAGGTATAATAACTGATGAAATGTAATTGCCACATGTAAGAGCTAAGCCCATGTCCAGAAACACTTCCTAGCATCCCATAGGCATCTTTTTTCAATCCTTCTCAATTAGGTTCTTTTAAACAAAGAAATTAAACCTCAGCTGCCTGAAATCTATTCAGAAGGGTTAAATTTTACTTTAACATACAGTAGACACTCATTAGTAGCAAAATGGCACTGATACGTTCCTCCGAAGCGGCTGTTAATATTCTGGAGAGTGCTGCCTGACCTAAGAGAGATGAAGAGTTAAGGTGTTTCAGAAGACATGGGGCAGCCATGCTGTGAAGAGCCTAAAGGGTGTGGGAACCCCTCATTTTGGGGAATGGAGCAGAGGGATCTTGGACTTGGCAGGGGAACCCCTAGTTAGGCAAGGGCTGAGAATGCTCCTTTTGGCAGCTTCAAGCTCCACCTTAGCTGAGAGGGGTTGGCTGGGAGGACACTACATACAGCCCACAGTAGTGGAGGGGAGAGTGGCTCCTATCATGGAAAGTGGAGATGAGAGGGGAGAAGGAGAGGGTCAGTGCCCTGGACAGGATGGTCCCTAGATACCACCCCCTTCCACTGCAAGACAGCACACCCACCACACCCTGCTGCTGGCAACCAAGATCAGTGCATGTGGTAGCCCCTGATGCTTCCCCCAGCAAAAGACCGAAAAACAAACCCACGAGACAGACACTGAGGAAGGGATGAGGAACATTCCAGTTGTGCCTCTGCTGCTCTCCTGATCTCCCCACTTCACTCTCCCGCTGCAAAATCCTTCCAGACACCATCTCCCCCCCCCCACCCCCTACAGCCACTGCTTGATAAGAGCCCCCGTAGACAGCAAGTGGCTGGGGCTGTGTACCCTGGAGCTGCTCTGAAGGGCCAGGACTGGAAATGTAAAGAAAAGATGCAGTTTGGTAAGGATCAATGCCTCTACACGTTCCCTCCAGTCTCCACCCCCAAATGAGGTCACAAAGGCTGCTCTTGTGGTGGCTCTTTTGCTGTTACCAAAGGACAAATCTCTATAGTGAAGGTCTTCAAGCGAAATGTTGCTCATAAGCAGCAGTGCTGCTCTTATGATGTGTAGCAGCAAACAAACATCTACTGTATCTTGGAACAGCAAGGATCATCAATGCTCTGGGTTACACAAGAAAGGAAAAACAATCACAGGAAAGCTGGAGAAAGCTGGATTAATGAAGTGGGTCCTAAATGCTTCCAAAAAACACACAAAGAAAACATCCGTTTGCCTGACAAAACAAATTAAAATGTGGGAAGAATTCTACCTCTCTCTATACGATAGGCACCACAGATTAAACAGGGAAGAAAGCAGATATTTCCAGCCTCTAAAAGAACTCTCTCCTAGGACAATGGGTAGCTGATTTAGCCACAAGGTGAGCACACAGCCAAGAGAGCTTTCAAAACACAACTGGAAGCTAAAATCTACTCCAGTTTCTACCATTCGGCGCCAGCTCTCCCTCTCCACCCTTCCCATCTGCAGGAGGAAGTGTGCTGTCATGAGAGAGAGCCGCATATACAATGAAGCCACACATACACTTCTTGTCTGCTCTAGGGCTGTCACCTTCACTGTACAGAAAAGCCACATGCCCCAGAACACAGAAAACCTCGACTGTCCGTAAAGCACAGGTGACGTGACAGAAGCAAGCCTCTTGGGTCTGGGCAGAACATTACAGCTTCGGGAAGGGGTAGGCGGATAACACCCATCAGTAAGGAGCAACCGATCGGATGCTTTGCAACCAGGTACATGCCAGCAGATTACAGAATGTACTGTCTCCAATGCACACTTCTCCCCCTTTAGGTGAGCCAGCTACTCAACCTTCACAACAGGCGTCTCTACAGTCTTTCAAGGTATAACCAAAGTAGTCAGCAAAACCTGTAAGAAATCCATCAGCAGTGTTTCTGTTTATCAAAATGAGGTACATTATTTCCATCCCACAGGCAAAAGCAGACTCCCTTACTGCCTTAGACAGTAAGAGGGTGGGAGGGGATATGATCAATGCCTTAGGACAGGGTAGTTGGTTGTTTATAACTGAGGTCCAAATTTCTTGTTCAGGGTATAGTCATGGTCTAGATGCCAGGGAAAATCAAAAACTAATAATAAGTAAACAAAAACATTTTGAGGTTTGTTTCAAAGCGTCTGGGGGTCTCTGCTGCACTGTCTTGTTGGTCTACTGACTACCTTTGCCTTAAGGGGAAGTATGCACTCCTAGTTTGCAGGGAGCAGGATCTTCTTGCAAAGGGATAGAGCCCATCCTATCAATGTCCTCAGACAGGACGGCTCTGCTCTGGGCAAACACTGAAAAGGGGAACCAAAGAGCTGTCTAGAGAGAAGTTTAAAATCAGACCTATAGAAAGGTACAGAAACAAACTTTCATACACAGAGCAAAATGATCCCTAACATCCTCTATCATCCAGGGGAAGAACAAAAAAAACCAAACCAAAACAAAATGTTCCCACCCGTACTGCCAGCAGAAAAGCCCAGAGTGCAGCAGTGCACAAAAGGGTCCTTATTTTATGGTGAAAAGTGTGAAGTGGAACAACCAAGGGCTTCAACTCTGCTCCTCCATTCAGAGTATTAGCATCACACATGCACAAGCCTTACAGGGTTTTTGTTTTTTGGGGGGGAGGGGTATAGTGTTAAGTTCTAAAAAATCATCACTCGATATTTACATAAAAGCTTTTGTTTTAAAGCATGAGATATCAAACTCAGAGGAATGCTATAAGTACTTTCAAGCCCATTATTCTTTCACAGGTATAGCTTTAAATGCAGTTTTGTCAGTACACAAATAACCCAGCTTATTGAGAGGAAGGATTCAGCTAACCGAGAGCTGGCTCTGCCTGCTGAAGAGTGTGCCTGCTTTGAGACTATTTAAAAATAAAAACTTTTTAAACCTCCTAGCTAGAGAGAGACAAACATCCTTGAAAGACAAAAAAAAAAGTGATAAACCACAGATCCCATTTAAAGTGCGAGGAGACACAGGAGGATCTTTGCAGGGATTTCTCCCATTGGTACCATAGAAACTCCAGTTAAAAACTGCCCTGTGTTACTAAGGATTAAGGAGGACACATACAGAAGAGATGGGGAGACGACACTGGTTTAAGGAGTGATGCGCCCACATAGGAGCTTAGGTGTGCAGAGGGAGAAGGAAGGCAATGTGCACACAGGACAGGCTGGTGGGGCTGGGAACAGGACAGCCAGGCTGTGGACACACACGCCAGTGGAGGACAGGGAGGGTAGTAGCTGCAACATTTCAGATGCCAAATGAGCACTTAGCATGTCCTGTAGCACGACTTACACCTGCATATTCTTTTCTGTGGTGGCAACATAGCAGGAATTCAAGTACAGCTTCTTCATTAGCCTCAAGGTGGGGCCCAGATTGAGTCTTGTGAATGTACCACCCTTTTTTATTCATGCCTTGCTTCCCCACCCACTCCTCCTCCAAGGTTCACACACTATTCTTTCTTGCCAATTTTGTGGCATCAACCAGCAGTAGATGCTAATGCAGTGAACATCTGTCACCCTTTGTCAGAATGCCAAAGAGTCACCCAACTGCTACCAGCTAGAAATACAAGGAGAGGCCAGAAGGTTGGGCCCTCTCCCATGATGCCATCAAGCCAGTTACTATTTTTTTTAAAGCAAATAAAACCAGAGCCATGAGGGGACATTAGTAGCATGCTCCATGGTCCCTGTTTACCAGGGACACTCCTGACTGCATCTTAGCCAGAAAGTCCCTCAACATTTACAGAGGCTTCAGCAGCCACCCAGTTAAGGGCTGCTGTAAGTGTCTCACTACTGCAGTCTTCCTGCCATGGACAAGTTAGCTACAAAGCTGCCTGGATCTTCAGGGCCCAGTGACACACTGCAGATACGTGCTTCCCCTACCACCTCAGTGCACATTATGTGCTGGACTGAAAAACCTTTCCACCAACACAAGAAAAAAAACATTCTAGTCCCAACACCTGCCCTCCACTCTCCCATACACAGTTTAACAAAAATGTTTCATTAACAATAGTGTTTTAACAGAACAAAATCCAGCTTAAGTCTGACAGTAAACATCTACTGTGTTTCCAGACCTCTTTTCCTGTAAGTGCTAATGCCAAATTCTACGGGGTTAGAGATATGTAGTGATTTATCAAGGAAAAGGCAAGGCTATCCCAAACCAAGGGCAGCCCAATAAAGCCTGAACTCTCCTAGGGAACCAACTGCACAGTAATTCTGCTTCCAAGCAAAAGGGGCCATCATTCTGTGCCACATCTCATCTCTTGATTAAAACCAGTGAATGGTGGGAACAAGTCATTTTTTCCAGTGTTCCTTTGTTCTGAAGAGAGCTTCCTCTCACTTCCCACCCTGGTCATCAGTTAAGTCAGAGAAAGTTACATTCTAGCTTTGTCCAAACACAAAGCTGTACATGTATTAGAGATACTAGGTCCAGACCCGTGGCAATGCAACTTTCAGAGTAGCTACACTGATCTGCTAGCCACGAGATTGCTCTGAGTTGTGGTCCCCATGATCAGTGGATATTTTTAGTGCTGAATAGCCTCAACTATCTCCTGTGGAACGTGTGAGTTTTTTGTGGCTCTGTGCTCTGGCCGGGTCTTTCCCTTGCACAGGCTGAGAGTGTTCCAAGTCGTCAGTCAAAGGACAGGCTCTGTATAAGCAGCCAAGTGAACAGAAGCAATGGGTATCAGCCCTAGACTGAACTCAGCAGTGTTCTCATGAACGTAGGTTTGCTTGGATCAGAACCAATCACACTTGAACAGATTCAGTACTCGAAATCAACCCCCCCAAACCCCCCCCCCAAACAAGAGAAAGGTCCAGTGTCCTCTTCAACCCATTCCCAGGCACCAGTATGGAACACTCAGTTTGCATCTGATGCCCCAATTTGTTCCTGCTTTTTCAGACTGTCAGCACAGCTGAAGCTTGCAACAGGGCAGGAGAAAGACAGCAGAACTCTGGGTTTCCTTTCCAATCTCCATGCTGTGTGAGAAAATACCAGACCTCCTTTGTCCTAGCACACCAGTTCACAGTGTATGCTGCTCTGCTTGAAGCTGGGCTGGGAGAAGAGGCTGGAGGGGAGTCTGTGGTGACGGAGGAGGAGTCTGTGGTGGGGACGGCTGAGTCATCACAGGTGTGCTGGATAAGAAAGGTGTGTTGGCAGGAACTGCTGACGGAGAACTGGGTGTAGCATTGGGGGGGCTCGATAATTGGCCGATTGTAGAAAAAGAAGGGGCACTGCTGTATGAAGAGTTCAATGATTGTCTGATAGGTGCGAGTTGCAGTGAGAGCGTCCATAGTGCTGAAGTCAGGTCTCATCAAGGTGGGCCAAAAGCAGATGGAGAGGTTCTCACTCGTCATCAGATTCACTCTGTTATTGTGACTAACCCTGCAAGAGACAACAGAGGAACTCTGAGCACAGTTTGAGCAAAAAGGAAGAACGCTCGCTATCTAGGATGTGAAGGGCACAAGGAAAAACGCTTCTCCTTTACAGCATTATCCGAATTCCAGTGGACTGGGAAACCACAATCAAACACACACCAAACTATGCTCATGTCTCTTCCAGCAGAGATCTCTGCCCTCCCTCCAATGGCAGTGCAAGAGCAGATGATGCAAGCTCCCTGCTTCAGCCCCTGAAGTGACCCTACAAATCCAGAAGCGAGTGATATGCTGAGCAGAAACTAATGAAGTTGGAGAGGGGCGGCTCTGCTAGCTTTGGTGTAACAACATTCATGGAACTTAATTAGTCTCCTGAGAAATGTCATGCCTACTTAATTGGGATAACTGCCAGGGAACAAGTTCACTCCAGGCTGTTTCCCACTCAATTACAGATGCTAAGAAGTCAACATTAGCTTAATATCATTAATCTGTTTCATATGTAGTTTATGTCGAGAAGCCATTCATGGACTAAAGGTGACGATCTGTATACCCAACCGCCATCCATGGTCAGACAGGTCTAGTACGTACTTGTTCAAATGAGAGATGACATATTTGAAGACCTCATAGTTCTCCTTGGGAAATTTCTTCAGCACCTCTTTGAGTGCATGTAGCTTCTGCTCTCTGTCATTAATTTCTGTTAAAAGAAAAACAGTGATCTGAATCAGGACTTTCTGAGGAAGTGAAATGTTCATGAGCCTTTGATGAGCTAATTAAACACATCTCAAAGGTCTCCAGTGACAAGAGGAAAAACCAACAAAAACCAACAAAAACCAACAAAACACAACAACAACAAAAAACCCAAACCACCCTGCTCAAGCATATGGACTCAACCCCACTAGGTCTTCTCCAAAGACGAGCCAAGTGCCTGCGGGAAAATATTCAGAGAAGTGTCATCCTACTGTTCAATCCAACAGTACCATCAACAGTTAATCTACAGCCACCAGGACTTAATTGTTGTGCCACAGATGATATAGGATAGATTCAAGCTTTTAACACAAATGTCACTGCACCTGGAGAAGTGCTACATCCTACCTGGTTGCATGTCCTCCAGTGTGCAACAGTGAGGGAGCAGATTCATAGTTAAATTAAAAAGACTTCCCCTCCAAACAACACATCATATTTCGTGTACTATAGTATTGCCTTTGGGGAACATAATTACCACATTCATATCTTCCTTTTCCAACCAGCATATGGCCTACAAAAGCAGTCAAACAGAGCTGTGTACCTTTAAGTAATGCATGATAAAGCAAACACTGGGCACACCGAGATAAGACAGGCATTGTAGCACTAGATGAACAGGGATGAAAGCTTGAGCAATAGGCTGATGTGTTTTATACCAACAAAAGGTGAGGAAAGCAGTTCCTGTTACAACTGTGTAAGTCTCCTCCTACCCATCAGATCACAGCCTGATAGTGAAGGCTGCTATGGGTCTGGGTGTCTCATCTACCCATGCAGGAGAGGGCAGGGAGAGAAGGGCTATAGGCTGGTATAAGCCAGGAGGCTGACAATACAGGAACCAATCATCATCTTCTAAAGGCATCAAGATCTGGCCTTGCACTTACTGGCTCTAGGTCCCAATTCCATGGTGAGGAGAGGAAACAGCAGTGGTACTCCATACAGCTTACCCGAGTATCTTGAACAAGGGGTCTCCAGCACCCCCACCCTCTTTCAAGGCCAGGGGAGTAGCCGATTGATATCCCCTCCATATTCTACCATCCACAGTGTACATGCAGCTCTCCAGAACATAGAGGATAGCTTTGGCTTTCCTCTTCTTATACACCCCTCAACAGTTAAAAACACACTCAAAGGGAAGTGAGGATTACAGGAGGATGATCCAAATTTATCCTGTTCTGGGAATAACCTCATCCTCTGCAGGCTACCTGAAGTTTTAGATAAGAGCAGTCTGCACTGCTGCTCCAAATCATCAGTCTTTCTCACCTATTTCAGAAGCCCCTGCTCTGGTGCTGAAAAGTAGAGGCACCTAACAAGGAGCCAGATATGACATGACCTAACTCTACGGAACCTGCTTAGTTCCCAGATTGATATTCTCTCCTGGGAACTACCTGGCTTTAAGGGGAAGCAAGGGGTACTAATCTGCTAGCGTATCCTGCAGTAAAGAGACAGGCAGAAGACAAGCAAATTGTGCTCCACACTGTCCCTGATCTCTAGCATACGATTCCTACCCAGCCAACCTATGTGGAAGACAGGCTGGTTGAAAACCAGTGAAACCAGAATGAGCAGTAGTGGAGCGCTGGGCTGTCAAACAGAAAACTGCACCAGTTTAACTCAAATTTTTTAGAATGGAAGATTGCTAAGCAGAACAAAGAGATTGAAGGGGGGGCAGGGTCAGGGTCACCTACATACCATGCAGGTGTGCAGACTCAAGGGGTACTGGCCACTGACCCTACAGGACAGGTTAGGGCAAAAGGCTTTCTGGACACCATGCACTGCAGCACCTAGACACCTACATATGAATGGATGTGAGCAGCACTCGAAGAAGAATCACACTTGTAAAAGCAGGGCTGCTCTTAATACACACAGACACTTGGTGACTTGGATAATTCTCTCCAAAACTTTAAGAAGGCACAAATCCTTCAAAAGGATGTCAACAGAAGGCAACTATGAACTTCCACTACACTGAAGAGGCAACCAACAATGGTGTTCCCTAGACTCCTGTTCAACCTAGCTCAATACCTGAATATTTATCAGATTTCACAAATAAGTGTTCTGTGGTTTTCCTCAGAGGAAGACCAGCCTTTCAATCTCCAGAAAGGGCATTTTTGGTTATACTTGGTACCCTCCTTAAAGTCAATGCAACACACCAAACACTGATCTGGTTCTGTATTTACCATTCCAACGATGGCTGCCTCTATACTAAGGTTTTGGGACAAAAGTATCCCACTGCTCTTAACAGCAGTACCAGATAAAGAAGTCCCCTATGCCTCACAGGGACTGTCAAAATACTTCATTATTACTGTGAGGTGCCTGGCTATGAGAGAATAATTAAAATAAATATGAAATATGCACAGGGGAAATGAGTTAGAGCCACTGTGAGAACTGGTTATTCCTTTAAAATAGTAAAAGGCTGAGAATTTATTTGCTGTTTCTCCTCCACTGAACTGTACATATAAATTTCTACTTGTATGTGTACATTTGTTTTACATGCCTCATTTCATTGCTCTGCTTAGCCCTTGGGCGTACGTGCCATAAATTAAAATGCACAGGGCTGTGTTTCTCTCAGACTTAAGGATGCTGTGACTATCTGTGAAAGGGCCATAGTAATAAGGACACAATGAAAAGGGAAATTAAATCCACCCTGGGCTCTCACTGTTTTAGTATGAAGTCTTCACAGCAGAATCAGCTGGGATGATATGCATGTTTTAGAAAGGCGGCTGCACTAGAATTGTGTGAGAGACGGGGAGGGGGGGTTGCCAAGTAAAAAATATATACCAACAAAAGATGCTGTGTCAGCAATTCCCACACATAATGGAAGTCTTTAGTATGTCTTTATCTTGTCCACCTCTAGATGGCGCTATGGCAAGGCTCTGTATTTGCTTCCAGCAGGCTGTGAACCCTAAACATCACCACTAGGAGCAATTGATTTTCCAGCTGAATCTCTGGCTTTCCTAGCATAAACACAGTATTCTGAAGACACTGTCTTTGCAGGCACTGCTCATGTGAACAGTCCTACACTAGCTTTACCTTAAATATAGGGGAAGAGGGAAAGAAGAGTACTGAAGGAGACATCTATTCTGTTTGGGGGCAGACTCACTGTGTCCATTTAATTTTTTCCTCAGCACAATGCCCATTGCTAGCATTAGATTCCACCAAACCACTGTTCTCTCCCTGGGCATTAACCCATTCATGGAAACCTTCAGCCCATGGGACTGTCAGCCAGCTACCCCGTCTTGTGTCTGGAAACCCAAGTCAAGCATTGACAGTATTATAAACTCAAGCTGATCTAGGGAGCAAGACAACCACCACCAAGCATGGAACACTGAGACATTAACAGGCAGTGCAGCGTTTTTAACACCATCTCCCTCTATTTGTGGCAAACAACAATAATGCGCAGGCTAGAGACCCAAACAAATGCCAAAAACCATCCTTTAGGAGTAAAAATGAGAGTCCTGTGGTGGAGTTGTGGGCCTGGCACAGAAGATACCAGATGCTACACAATATACTCACGCGGTAGCTTGGTTTCTGGTGTGAAAAGACTACTTTGGAAAGATCAGCACTTGCCTTCTCATTGAGATCACGTATTGACCGAACCTTGATGAGCCCTACAAGGTAGCAGCTGCCTTTTTGGCAGGTAAAAAGCAGTGCCTAGCTAGTGCAGGGGTCAGCAACCTTTGCCGATATCTGTGTTGGTCCTTCCTCCCGATTCTCAGCTGGTGCCAGTGGCCCCCCCTGCTGAAAAAATGTGGCAGCTGCCTGAAAATTCAGCAGCGGCCACGGCTGGAGTGGGAGTGCTTCCCAGGCATGCCATGGAAAGTTGCAGGCAAGAGTGGCTCATCTTGGCAGTGTGCCTGGGGACAGGGGTCTGCAGGTATGCTGCAAAAAGAAGCAGCTCCTTTCAGGGTTTCCCAAGGATGCTGCAGAAAGAAGCTGCCTGGAGTGGCTCCTTTGGGAAGCATCATACTACAGAGAGGAGCCACTCTGGGCAGCTTTTTTCTGTGTCACATAGGAGCATAGACATGGGGGGATCCCTGTGTCCCAGCTGCACCTGAATGAAGCCATCCAGAATGGCTCCCGGTGGCAGGAGTGGAAATTTCTGTGGTACTGCAGAGGGTGCTGTGTGCCACTCTGAATGGGCTCAGGTGCCACTGTCAGCACACATGCCAGGGATTGCCTACCCCTGGCCTAGTGGCTAGAAAATAATTTTAAAAATGAAGGAAAAACCTGTGCAGGGGCCAACATCTAGGCAGTTTAGCAAGCTGAGAGACTAAGGATTCTCACTGAGTTCCAAAGAAGCTGGCTTCAGTTCCAGATTTATACCTGTCCAAACAATGCTGACTTCAGGACCAGCTGCACCCACGTGCCCAGCACCCCTGATCCTAAAGAACTGAACGTTACAGGCAGAATACATTTATGAAAGCACTACAAATGCCACTTAACTCAGCTCTTGCTCTAAGCTCTACAAGCAGAGACAGTTATTACTGTTGTCATGATGACAACACACAATATGGACTAAGTCAATTAACGCTGGGAAATTTGCAATTAAAGCCGACACGCTACCAGCACAGCATGCTCTGCTACTGTATTGATGTATTTCAGACAGGAGAAAGCCCTTTCCTAGAATGCCAGATGGACAGAAGAATTTGGATTCTTTGTGCTCTGAAACAATGGTATCATCCATTGCCTTGTGCATACTCACTGTGGGCCTCCACCAGTTCAATCTGCATATTGTATGGTACCAGGGGATCGGGCAATTCCGAGAAGAAGCTTTTCATGGCACCAGCCACAGTATTCACTGTAAAGTCCTTCTCTGCCAGGTCTAGATTGTGATCTACAATGAAAGCATTTAACAGTTAAATCTCACCAGCACAAGACATGCAGCTGCTGCAGTAAAGCAATGATACGCACGAGATCTTGAGAAGGAAGAGAAAGAAATCACTCCAAGGGCTACAAATGGGACTTAGAGAAAGTTCCTACGTGACAAATAGCTAAAAACTGTCTTGCACAGAACACAGTGTAACCATTCCCTGCTCTTCTGTGAAACTCCAATCCTGTGACACCCATTTGTCTGAAAGGTAAACAGAAGTGCTGGGGGGGATTAATTTGACAGGTCCAGAAAAGGATAAAGGAGTCCTCACTTCAGTCATATCCTATTCAATAGGCAAGAAGAAGTTACTCACCCTGTTCAGTAATAAGGTTTTGTCCCTATTCAGGTAGAAAGCCAAGGCTCTCCGGACACCTAGTGCACGGAGCACGGCCTCTGTGTTGTCTCAATGAGACTTAGGTTAGAAGGTTGGAGGAAGAATGGATTGATTTATGCAGAATGATTAAGAAATCTTAGGAATGAACCTTGAATGAGGTCTAAGTGTGGCCTTATCAGAAGCATGCTGCATAAGGAGGATGCACTGTTAAGGCTGTTATTTTTTCCTGACTTTCCTCACCAAGGTAATTGTAAGTAAGATCACTTTCACTGACAGATGCACAGTGAGCAGGTGGCCATGGGTTTTAAAGGGGATCTTGTCAGCCCTTTCAACGCCCAGTTAAGTTCCTGCAAGTGAATGGGGAAGCAGGATTGTGGGAAGAAGTTTGTAATTAATTCCCTTCAAGAACCTTTTAGTGATAGGCTGCAAGAGGACTGAGCCCCCTTCAGCACATTGGTGAAACACTGACACCTGTTAAGTGGACTTTTAGGGAGCTCGGAGACAACCCTGCAGGGCAGAACCTATAATATGTGAACTAAATGACAAGACTGGGGAGATTTGCAAGGTGATCCTGCTCCCCTTTGGCACATGATACAATACATATAACATAAAAGCTACGTTGTCCATAAGGATCTTTGTGTGATACCCTGTTATGCATGGTAGGAAATCAGAGAGGGCGTTCTGACCACTCAACTCTAGAAGATAGATATAGAAGGATATCTTTGAAAGTGACCATCTTCCCTGTACTTTCAGGTTGTTGAGGTGCACCCCTCATCCCACAACAGATGATTCCATTGCAAGGAGTGCCTACAGAGTTACGAAACGAAAGGGATTTTTTTTTTAAATTTTGGTTGGGCTCTTCCACCAGCTGAAGGATTCTTGACTTTGGGGGACACTGACAAAGGCTTTGCAGACTGTCCATGTTTGGCTTGTATAGGCATTGGATGTGGACCCTGGCCTGCAGAACCACCACACTGGTGGCTGCTGCTAATCTCAGGATTTGTAGGCTGACTGGCTTATGCCTGAGGGTTGCACTGATTTATGTCTATTAGCAATACCAAGGGCAGGAACCTGCCCTGTGGGAGAAAGAAAGGCTCTGCCCTATAGAGGGGATCCAGAGCCTTTCTTTCTCCCACAGGGCAAGTTCCTGCCCTTGGTATTGGTAACAGACATGGATTAGTGCAGTCCTCAAGTGTCAGCCAGAGTTGGCCTCCAACTCCTAGGGCTTATGCAGTAGGAAGTAGTCATTACATTTATCTCAAACATAAAAACCATGGATGTACAGGCTTTTCATGTCCCAGAGCCAGACAGTCCTATTCTTAAACATTATAGTATGGTAGAAGCCATACTGTCATGTCAGGCATTTAAAAACTAAGGCAGGAATTGCAAGGTCATGAATATAGTTCTGCCTCCATTACAAAAATAACTGCAGCTTAATTTGGTTTTCACCCAAACATGTTATAACATGTTTTCTCCTCACTTGTGTCATCGGAAAATACTTGCTCTGTTTGAAGGGACATAGTGAACTTAAAACTCATATTACTGCCTGACAACCTTTCCCCCTACAGTTGTTCCAAGTAATACCTATGATCACCATAATTGAAAGATTAGAGAAAAGATGTTTTCACTTTGCTTACTTTGTAGATTTGACAGCACATTGCTTCTATTCAGTTTCCCTGTCCCCCCTGCAGTTAGTTTCCCAGATGTCTTGGGGTTTTTTAAATAGCAACAAAATCAAGAATTTTTTTTAAAGAAATTGGAAAGCTTAATTGTAGGTGTTTAAAACTGGCAGGAAGCTTAGCACACCTGAAACTATTTTGACTCCTTTTCTAAGTTGTCCAGTTCTTAAGCTGTGTTCATCCTTTAAGGAACTATGCGTTATCCTAGGAAACTAGAAGTAGTTACTTTACTCGGTTCTGAAGTGCACAAAATCATGATTAAATACGCTTAAAGTCTGTGCAGAACTCTGGCACCCCCATCTAACTTTAAACATGAAGGTTTAGTTAAATATGAATACAAACACCACAACCAGTCCACTAGTCACCCTGGTATTTGTTTTGATTTTAAATCAATTTTGTGTTGCACCAACAGTTTCTATTTTGAATGTACTGGATATCTGTGCATTGACAGTACAAAACTGGATTACAGTAGGTGTGTCTGGGATGATGGTGGGTGTTGGGTAGGGTTACCAGATACCAAAGCATAGAAAGCAGGACAGGGAAGTACAAAAAGGAGGACACTGGAGGACACACGGAGAAAATGTAGTATTAATGTAATATTCTTCTGTTTTTAAGAGGCCCTGGAACGTTCTCCCTAAAAATAGGGTGTTCCAGGGCATTCCAGCATACTTTAACCCCTGTAAGTAAAAAGCCAGACAAAAATCACGTACTTTTAAAATGCCTGCTGGACAGAAGACGTGAAGGTAAAAAGGAGGACATGTCCTCCTTTTGCCTGACATCTGGTAACCCTAGTGTTGGGTAAACAACAGGTGGGAGTTCTGGGAGGCAGTTCTGGATTGTGAGCTAAACACAACACAGTTGAATGTTTCTTCTATAATTATTGGCAGTGAGACCATAGTTAAAAATTATATTATTTTGCATTTCAGAATTAAGCCCTGTTAAGATAACAGAGAAGCTCCCACCTCTGAAGTCTTTTCTAAATTATAAGCTTGTTTACACAACCTGAAACCACCATATCAATGTTTTAACTTATTTTGGTGCAAATATAAATTTAGATATTTATTTCTGATTAACAATGCTCTATTCTGATTAATCCAAATGAAGAGTGTTCACCCACCAACTCAAGTCAAAAATCAATGAATTAAAACAGGTTTGGTCTGTCCAGTTTCAGATTATGCCCTGTGAAAAACTGTTTTTAAAACTAAATTAATCACCATAGTTTGAAATCAATTACCACACAGCCTAGATATAGTTTAATACCTTGAAAAACATGTTAGCTGATACCTAATTAACTGTATAAATAATAAAGAAACCATGTTAGCTGACCATTTAAAATACATGTTTTACCTGTATACTAGACAAGGCCAGAGGGCAGTTTGCAGTCAGAAAATAAATTTTTGTACTGATTCACATTTTCAAATGATCATCACATCCATGAGGTCTGGAAACATCTTTTAAAAAAAATTTTACGCCAGAGCAGAAGTCTACTTTCAGGGATAGACTGTGTGGCAAGTTCCATGGTTGCGAAAACTCAGCATATGTAGGACCTTGGTTATTTCAACAGAGCAGACAGACTTAACATTGTGGGAAGAACAGAGTACCAACAATGCATAACAGTTACAGCAGTGCTGTCTGATAATGTGTCTAGTTTTGAGAAGTCAGAGCAAATTTTCAATCAGTCAATGAGCAAATAGTAAAGAGAGCTGGGCTCACTACAATTAATCTGAATTAAATTCATAGTCAGACTCAGCTCTCTTAGCTTTCAGTCCAAATACAAGTTATAGTTTAAAAGGTGAGTACAGAGGCCCAGCTCCAGAATCAAAACAGATCATAGAAAAATAAATTACTTGGAACTGAACAATGATTAGAGATCCTAAGTAAATTTAAGAAATGGTTTCCTAGGTTACTGACACATCCTAACCTCTTTGCTCAATTACATCAATAGGCCCAGACATTACCTTGATCGAACTGTCTCTGCAGACTCTCCATCTCAGACTTGTTTCCACTCACACGATAGATGCCTTCAGTACTCAACCCTAGTGAAACAAAAAGTAAGATGTCAGTGCAAAGACTGGAATTGGAAGAGTGCAAGTTTGTGAAAATCATATCTGGGTGCAACAGAATTCTCTGTCTTCAAGAAGAAAAAAGAAGCAGTACAAAGACTCCCATGTTACAAAAACTGGAAAGCAGTGCACAACTTTTTCTCCTTAGAACAAGCAACATACTTTGCAATGATTCCCAGAGGGAAAAAAGACTAGTGCTTCTCTGCTTTTCCTGAGGATCTCAAAGCACTTTATAAATGATAAATAGTTAACTATATATTGACAGATAAATATAATCAAGTCTAGTCTATACTTAAAAGTTGGGTGAACATAGCTAGAGTACGAGATATTTTCACACCCCTGACCTCACAGCTCTGCCAAACTAACTCTCAGTGTAGGTGGAGAAGCAGATTACCGACAGCAAGTGAAAAAAAGATCTCTGTTGCTGTAGGAAGTGCCTACCCTGTGGTGCTATAGTGGGACTGCTATGGTGTTGTCACCGCACCACTGTAGTACAGACAAGACCTGAGTCACCATTTTCTAAACAGGAAAAGAAACAGAGGTCATGCTGCAAGTCAGTGGCAGAATCTGAGTCCTCTGACACCCCTAATGCTCTAAGCATAAGCCAATACTGGTTGTTTCTTAAATTGTGGCAACTGCAAAAACACCTTGTATAGGAAGTTAACCTGGTATGTGACTATATGGAAAAATTAAACAGTTTTACTAAATAACTTTGTGGGGAATAAAACTAGATTTAAAAGGTGCTTCTGTTTTCAGATGGAATAAATAACAGAAGTGACTCCTGAAGTCCCCAGGTAATTTGGAATCTGGCTAAAGGAAGAGGTCACCCCTTGTCATTGCTCCTTTCTTCACTACCATCCCAAGGACAAATGCCATACAGCAGCTCATGGAGCTCTGCTGCAGTAGCCTCTGCACATACAGAAGCGATTGGACACAAGAGGGCGAGGGTGATCACTTGCAGTATAACTAGAAGGATCAGCAGCCCTTGCAGAGAATCTGTAAGCAGGGAGAACAAATGTCCCGATTTTATGATCATCTTATAATTGCTGCTCTCTGAGATGACCATGTTCAGCAAAATAAGAACAGAGAGCCTGCACTATGGTATACAGTAGATTAATGGCATTTAAATCTGAAATGCAGAGGATTTATTCAAAGTACAGGTCACCAACTGTACAGCTAAAAAGCTTTTAATTGCTAAAGAAGTGGACTCTTCAGGGCTTAATTTCATAGAAAGCAACTCACCTCTTCAGAGAAGAAAACTGGGTTAATGGACCAGTCCAGAGGACAATATAACTACACGCATGGACACAAAAAGATTCAGTGTTTGTGTACTTGGAAAGTAAAACAGCAGCAGCTGCCACCATTTGTCATCCTGTGGCCCAAATTCAAAACAAGCTTGCCATTAGAGAAAGGAGCTTATTAAGGAAAGTACTTGTTTAATATACACATATAGCAAGAGAAGACACAGCCACATTTCTTTGCCTCTGATCTGAAGCTCTGCCTTTTTGGTCCTTGCTGATATCTGTCTTCTCAGTTTGAGATATTAGTGATGGACCCACCCAAACAGTCCAAAGATAACTTAAAACTGACAAAAATACAAGAAGTTGTGTAGCACTTAAAGACTAACAAATTTGTTTTTCACATGAGCTTTCATGGGAGAAAATCCTCCTTTGTCAGATGCTTTGAAGATGGGGGAACTTATAGAATGGAATGAAAATAAATGCAAGGGAGTGTAAAACATAGGATCAAGTCATATAGTAACAGCAAAACAGAGCAGTTGTTTAGGTTCAAACCCTAGGAAGGATGAAGTCAAATTACCTTTTGTAATGGGAAAAGAACCCATAGTCTCGATTTAATCCTCCTTGCCACACAATTTAATTTGTATATTAATTCCAGTTCAGCTATTTCTCTTTGAAGTCTTGATGTCCCAGTCACATCTCTGACGGTTAACAAATCATTTATTGAGTGATTAGAAAGATGGTACAGCTCAGCAACTTTTTTTTTGTTTTGTTTTGTGTTCATTTATTCTTTTGCGCAGGGATCATCCTTGTTTGTCCAATGTATAAGGTGTTGAGGCATTTCTGGCACATGACGGCATAGATCACGTTAGTAGATGAGCAGGTAAATGAACCTTTGATGGAGTAGCAGGCTTGATTAGGACCTATGATGGTATCTACCGTGCAGATATGTGGGCAGACTTGGCAGCATGGTTTGTTGCAGGGGTGTGTGCCTGCTTTAATGTTTCTGTTGTTAGATCTGTAGTTGCTGGTGAGTACCTTTTTAGGGTTGGGTGGCTGTCTGTAGGTGAGGAGAGCTCTGTTTCCCGAGGCTTGAGGGTGAGAGTCATCTTTTAGAATAGGCTGTAGGTCCTTAATGATCTGTTGTAGAGGTCTGACTTGAGGGTTGTATGTGGTGACCAATGGTGTTCTGTTTTCTTTCTTGGGCCCCTCCTGCAGTAGATGACTTCGGGGTACCCATCTGGCTCTGTCAGTGTGTTTTCTTACTTCCCCAGGTGGGTACTGTAGTTTTAAGAATACTTTGATAGAGATCCTCAAGACGTCTGTCTCTGAGGGATCAGAGCAAATGCGGTTATATCTTAGGGCTTGACTGTAGACAATGGATCGTGTGGTGTGTTTAGGATGGAAGCTTGAGGGATGTAGGTAACTATACTGATCAGTGGGTTTTCGGTATAGGGTGGTGTTAAGGTGTCTATCCCCGATTCGTACTATAGTGTTGAGAAATTAGATCTCCGGTGTGGAGTGCTTTAGGCTGAATTTAATTGTGGAGTGGAAATTGCTGAAATCTCTGTGGAAATCTTCAAGAGCATCCCTGCCATGGGTCCAGATGATGAAGAGGTCATCAATGTAGCGTAGGTAAAGGAGAAGTGTTTTGGGATGAAACTTGAGGAAATGTTGTTCTAAGTCACCCATAAAGATGTTGGCATATTGTGGGGCCATGCGGGTGCCCATAGCAGTGATGGTAACTAATCCTTCAATTAGTTTCTAGCCTTTACCATGCTATAAAATACTGTTTGTATTAAGCATTCCCTACAAGTTGCTCTTTCCACATGATTACTGTGCTCCCTTCTCTATTGTGTCTGCTACATCCTCACCTCACAGTGAACCTTTACAGCTACAGCACCACGCATGTTCCTATGGAAGAGAAGATGCAGGCTGGGGCCTCAGCACTAGTTTCATTTAATATAAAATGGAGAGACAAAAATAAAGCAGATATGTGCAAACTGGGTGAAGAAACCACAGCAAACATAAAGAGCCTATTTAAAAGCCTGGTACAGTCATTAAAAGTCTACTTGCTTCCTAACTCCTGGTAGCAAATCTGACCTCAAATCATTTCTGCTGCACCAGACTCACATATAACAAAGCCAGCCTCATTCTTGCCTTAAGTAACACTGGCACCATCGAACCTTACAGTAATGAATGCATGAAACAAAGGAACATCAGAGTCACAGACATTCTGGCAATTTCTTTTTTTTCAAAGACTCATTGCTCAGCCCTGTAGATGGAAAGGGAATAGACACTATGGACTGCAAAGACTGCAGATGGCTTCACAATTGTTCCCCAAATAATTTTTTTGACAGAACGTTACCACTCAGCACAAAGGAAGATGTGAGATTGCTGCATTTCTTTTCTTAATAACCATCCACCATAGCAGCTAATAAGAGTAAATGACAAATTAATTGCCAATAGCTTAACAAGAGGCATAATGCTAACATACATACATAATGAAAAATTTGAAACAACTTGTAAATTCAAACCAGCCCCCGTCATGGCTGAGCGATGCCAATCTTTAGTAAAATAAACAGGGAGTCCTGTGGCACTTCTAAAGACTAACAGATTTATTATCAGCTGAGGTTCTGTGGGTAAAATCCCATTTCCTCTTAGATTTTACCCTCAAAAGGTCAAGTGATAGATAAATTTCTTAGTCTTTAAAAGTGTCCCAGGACTCCCTGCCTGTTTTGTTGAACTAGAATAATACCAATACCTCTCTGGAATTTGAAGGTGAAATGGCCTATTAACACCTACACTGCCAAACAACAGATGCAAAACTTGTAGCCATACCTCCACTGCTACTATGTTCTTCAATTAACACCCCCCCCCAACAAAAGATTAAAAATGCAGCATCACCTGTGGATGAAGGCTTCAGGCAAAGTGATCACTTTGTACCTGACATGTCAGTCCTCAGCTGGAAAGGAAACCTGCTTAACACCTCCAGACAATAAGCCTGGCAGATTCAATCTGTAACTTCACTGGATACCAGAAATCCTGGACTGACCAGAGACACTGGATTCATGGCTTGTTATAACAATCTATAATCCCACCCCTTCCCCCAAGCTTCACCCCACCCCATGACTTCAAAGGTGTTAATGGGCCACTTCATGCTTAATGGTGCCTTGGAATGTGTTAAACCAGAGGTGTCAAACTCATTTGCTATGGCAGGCCAGATTTGACTTACTGTATATACTTATGTAGAAGTCAAGATTTTTGTGCCTGAAAATTGCCCTTAAAACAGATAGTCAGCTTATACGCAGGTCAGTACAGTAAACAGCCCCAGTCCAGGAGTTATACAGTATATCTCCAGCCCTTAGCATGCACTGAGCATGCTCTGGGCTGGAACCCCAGCATGTGGGTGGAGCAGCCATGTTGGGCAGGTGGACCCCAGGCTGGGGTTAGAGAAGGAGGGGGACCCCAGCATCTGGAGCAGGCACGTAAGGGAGCCTGGGGAGGGGGGTGTCCAGGAGGCTGGTGAAAGTGACAGGAGACGTTGAGGAGTGTCCAGAAAAGCAGAGGCAGAGGCGTGGGGAAAAGCGGGAAAAGCAGCAGCAGGGGGTTGGGAGATAGGGAGGGTGTCAGGGACTCCGGGGGGAAGCCAGTGGTTGGGGAGTGGGGGTGAGGAGTGGTTAGCGCCCAAGGCCATGAGTGGACCTTGGCTTATATGCTGGTCACCAAATTTTTACTACTTGGGGGCCTCAGAAAGGGGGGGGTTGGCTTATTGCAGATCAGCTTATCCACAAGCATATACAGTAAATGGTCTTCAAGTGGGCTGCACCCTCCATAAATTGAAATACTAGGGCACTCTTTGCAGCATCGCAGAGCGCTGTGTATGAGAGACCATTCTCTCACTCTCTCTCTCAGGGAGAGAGAGAGTGGCCCCTCAGAGCAATGGTGCAGGCCGGATAGAATTGGTTCATGGGCTGCATCTGGCTCATGGGCTGCATGTTGACACCCCTATGTTAAACACACACTGTTCTGCTTAGCCATGGCACTGAATATATTCCCCAGACCAGAAGAGGGCTAAGCTGGGTAAGCTGGAAAGCTTCCCTCTCTCACCAGAAGACATTGGTCCAATAAATATTACTTCAGCCACCGTATCTCATCAATATTAATAACTGATTTATTATTTCTTGCAACCCATTTCCATATTTATTTTATGAAATCCTGTTTTACACCAGCTACAGACACTGTAAAGCTGTAGCATCAAGCTAGGCTGGACATCATTCAACCTGAACTGAACTATTAATATCGATCATTAATTTCATATAAACAGAAAGAAAACCTGGGAAGAAGCTGCGAAGAGTAACTTGATTTCTAAAAACAAAGCCCCATCCACACCATTTTTAACATCAGTCCTGCTGCCCCAGCTTTGGCGATGCTGAGAACCCTAGCATAGAAGGGCCAGTGGCTGCCAGCAGTGGTTTGGTATATCAAATAACCCTAGCTTAAAATAAGGCTGGTCCATTCACTGCTTGAAACAGTGCTGGTTCTAGCAGTCTGCCTACAGTAGCTTACTTATAAGCTTTTCTTTGCGGCAGGAACCACCTCTTTTGTTTTGTGTTTGTACAACACTCAGACACAATGGAGCCCTGGTCCATGACTGGAGTTCATGAGTGCTACTTTAATACAAATAAATAATAATGATGCTCTTCACTGAACTACCCAAGCAATTTGCAATTTATCCTAATAATACCCCTATGAGATGGGGAGGATCATTAATTTACAGATGGGGAACTAAGGTAGAGAGAGATTAAATGACGCGCGAAGTCACAGAGAATGTCTGTGACACAGCAGACTAAAACCCAGATTTTTCTTGTGCCCTAGTGCAGTATTAAAACTACAAAGCTATCTTTTTTCTTCCCACTAGGGTCACTGATGCTGCAAACACATGTGGAGACAGAGATGAACTAGAAAGACAAGTTTATTCAATATGGAGTTAAATAAACTACAGAGAAATAACTACTTACACCCCATACTTTATAGTTTATTTCTTCAATCTTGTGCAATAAAGGAAAACATGGACTCAGGCTAGAAAGTTTCTCTAGCTCTGTTCTGTCGGGACTGCAAGACTCTTAGGTACAATGCCTACTGTATAGAAGGCACACTTGAAAATACATACTCATGATAGGCATGTTCAGATCTTGACTGGATAATACCTCTATGCAGCCTACAGAAATGTATAACCTTGGGGAACACTCTTATCGCTCAGGACTTGCAGTGTAAGGGATTTTTGCACCAGTGGAGTGAGACAGCTATGTAAACCTCCGAGTTTAGCTGTGCTACAACAGTGCAAAACAGTGCTTGCATTTGAGAGAATTACTGGAATCTAAATGCGCAAAAAAGCAATAAGGTTTATCCTCAGACATACAGGATAGGAATTCTGTGAAGAATTAACCTGTCAAACTACAACAGTAGCAGATTTCCCAGGGTATCTATGTATCCAGCATGAGGAGTGGACCAAATCATTCATTTTGAAAGAAACACAAGGAAATAATGGGGCTATAAATCCAGCATGGGGTTTTTATGATAAACAGGCAATGCCTTTTTAAAGGGAGATCTATGTTAAACAATAACCAACAAGCTCATTTATATAAGAGTCATGCTCATGACAGTGTCCATGCTCAGCAAAGTCTTCTAATGCTACCTGCCTTCTGCTCACAATCTCTGGCTACCAAAGTGATTCACATATTGCTCCTAACTATGGCCAAGGTATGCTCCAGCAGGTTACTTCTGGTAATTCATAACTTACACTGGTTAAAATCTAATCGAAGCAGTGAATGGCAAGATAGCAAATACAGGCTGCACAATCCTTGCATAACCTTACTTCTGCCTTTGCTTCTCATTAGTTTTTGTCAACAGCTGTAAGAAAGTGCAGACATAATGGAAGTGAGGTGAGAGTACAAAATGAACAAGCACCTAGTAAACTACCAAGAAGTAGGAACAGCTGGGGTTTCTCACTCTTGCTTTCAGACTCTCAGTGGTAACATCTGTCAAAGGTGTATGATGAGTTCAGCATGGCCACCTTTGGATAGCTTGTTCTTTCTTGCTGGCCCACTACAACAGTGGGAACAGAGGGTGGGGGCATGGAATGGACATAGCAGAAGAACCAAACTTCCTCCCAAACAAGTCTAGTGTCTTACAGTTTTTGTTTTTGGGAGTGAGGTGTGGTTGACCTTGTTTATCCCTTTCGTTGGCTGCATCAACTACTAGGAAGCTGAGAGCTGGACGAGAGAAGATTGTACTCAAAACCCTTGGCTGGGACACAGTATCTTTTCTCTGCTCTCTTCAAAGTGGGAGTGAGAGAGGAGGGGGGTTGCCACCACACCCACATTGAACAGGTCATTCACTTGTTCTTGAGTCTCTTCCTCATCCAGCTTCAAATAGGTGGCTAGCCATTTCAGGTGGTCTTGGGGTACACAAAAGTCATTGGGGGGAGGGCAGAGAGCCCCCAGGTCTCCACTTCATCAGGTGAGGAGGATGATGGCAAGTCCAAATATGTGACGAGGAGTAGGTTTTCTGCTGGCAGAGAGTTGCCAAGGATGACCCCTCTATGGGGTTCAAGTCCTCATCCATGTCCAGTGACTCTCCTTCCCCTCTTGTGGTCTTGGGACTACTGATTAATTACCCCCAAATGGAGGGAAAAAGGGCCTGCTGCCATTAGGAGCCCCCACAGGTTGCAGTATGGAAAGTTCTGGTGCCACTGCCTTGTGGACCAAGTGTCTGGGGTTTGGAGTGGAAACAGATTGCCCTTCATGCAAAGGGACTATAGTTTGGGGTATCCAATTACCTTTAACCTCCAACGGGTTTATGAGATCACAGAATCATAGAAATTGGAAAGACCTATGAGAAGTCATCAAGTCCACTCCACTGTCCTCATGGCAGGACCAAGTACCATCTTAAACCATCCTTGACAGGTGTTTGTCTAACCTACTATTAAAAATTTCCAATGATGGAGATTCCACAGCCTCCCTAGACAACTTATTCCAGTGGTTAATCACCCTGCCAGTTAAGATTTTTTTTCCTATAGCCAACCTAAAACTCCCTTGTTGTAACTTAAGCCCATTGTTTCTTGTTCTATCATTAGTCGTTAAAGAGAATAATTTTTCTCCCTCCTCATAACAACCTTTTAGGCACTTGAAAACTTATGTCCCCTCTCAGTCACCTCTCTTCCTGACTAAACAAAACCTGTTCTTTCAAACTTCCCTCAAAAGTCACGTGTTCCAGACCTTAAATCATTCTTTTTGCTCTTCTCTGCAATTTCTCCACATCTTTCCTGAAATGAGGTGCCCAGAACTGGACATGATAATACAGTTGAGGCCTAATTAGTGTGCAGTAGAGCAAAAGAATTATTGCTTGTGTCTGACTCTCAATTCTCCTGTTAATACATCCCAGAATGGTATTGGTTTTTTTGCAACAGTGTCACAGTGTCCCTTAAATTAACTCTCTTTACACTGTCCAGGGGACCCATAGGCAAAGCTGTCAGGGCTAGAGCCCTGTGCCAATATAAAAACGTAGATCCACAACCAATCAGTGTCAGCCTGCATTCAATCCAGGATCCACATGCCAGATTTTATGTCCATCTACATCTGCTCTGCCTTGCCTTGCAGCAGCTCCTGCTCTGACTACAGGAGCAGAGCCTCTATCTGGCTGCTGTAACTCAGCTGAGCTGAGCTGGGGTTAGGGAGGGTAGGAGTGGGAGGGAAGAAGGGGAGATAGTAGGCTGCTGGCAGCTCCATGCATTTCAGAGCCTCCTCTGCCCTGATCTCGACAACTTTTATTTGGCCTGGGATAGGGAAGCCGGACCTGCTGACATCACTCAACTGTTCAGAGGCAGTAGCCAGCCATCTGATTGGGTGGCCAGCAGTAGAGGAAGGAGTGGGGGGCAGCTGCCCATCCCCAGCTAATTGGTGGAGTGTAGAGACTGACCACTGGGGCTCCTAGAGTCAGAGGCAGGACTAGCCAGTAAGCTGAGCTCCCACAAGTGTCTCTGAGCGGCTGGCAGACCACTAGCAGAGCTGAGTTTGGACTGGCTGAGGCGCTTCCTCTGTTCCCTACTATGCTGTTCAATATTGCTCATTGCTCTCTGCATCTGAAGTGGAGGTAACAGCGGCAGCTAATGCACGCTGGGCAGATAAAAACAGAATCCACATCCAAACGCCAATCCGCAACAACAGATCTGCAGATCTGAAGGGCTCTACTCATGGGGTCTGTCTCTTGAGTGTTGTTATGGTGATCAGCGGTGAGAGTCTGAGGGCTCTCAGTGCCAAATACGCCATGATCATCTATGGCTCAATGAAGAGCATGACCAATATCTGGACAACCTGATGCGTCTCGGTGCCCAATGCCTCTGTCAACTGTGATCCTCAGAGGAAGACTGTGACACAGGTGATTTGGACCTGAGTCCTTTTTGCATCAGCAGGCTCCTCAGTGCAGTGACTATGAGTGATATCAGGTCCTTGACACCAACTTCCCCCTGACATAAAGTGGGGCTGGAACTTTTGTCCTGAAGATCTATAGTTCAGAGTCCTTGAACGGTCAGTCGAGTTCTTGGGTGGCCACTCATGCCACATCTGCCTCAGTGCCAGGGAGAAGTACCTTGAGGGGATGGGCTTCTACCCTGTGTCTTTGAAAGGGAGGGATGCCTCAATTTAGAGGAGTCCCAGAGTCAGCTTGGAGTATCCAACAGGGGTCTCCCCTTTCACACTGGTGTCCAGATCTTCTTTGCATAGAGCAGCATGCTCAGCAACAGTAAGGGTTATCAGGTCAGTCACTTCTTAGAAGGTCTCCAGTGTCAATGACCTCATGACCTGTAGGGTGCCCCTTCCACTCTCCAGTTGCAGAGGGTGATCCCGAGTCAGACTCCTGGTCTGCAGTGCAGGATGAGCTTGAGGTGAATGCATAGCACCTTGGCTCTGAAAAGTCCCCATGCTCAATCCTGCAGTAGTCTTCCCTCTATGGGAGCGATGGCCATTCAGTTGCCACTGCTTTTGTTTTTTCTTTGGCAGCAGAGGCAACTCACCATGCTGGGACAAATCCAGTGCTGATGCGGAGCTCCACACTGACATGATACTCAGTGCCGAAGCAGGGTGAGGTGCCTCTGAAGACTGTTTCAGTTCCACTTCCATTAATAAGGCTTTTGGACAGCTCTCTTTTTGTGTGCTTAGGTGAAACAAATCACAAATGCATTAATTCTCTTCCCTATGCAATTCCCCAAGGTACTTAAGGGAGCTCCTGTGAGGACTGCTAACTGGAAAGGCCTTGGTATAGGATTTATAAGGCCTGAAACCTGGAGAGCTGAACATACCCTGAGTCTGAAGTAAGCCCCCAATGGGACACTGACTAAGAGAACTAAAGTTATTATTAGCTTTAAGATTTTTTTCCCCTAAGGGGCTTGCTCCATGGAAAGCACAGATCCAGCAATTATCTGCTGTGGCAGAAAGAAGGAACTGAGATGATGTAGGGCTGGTGGTGCCACTTGTACCACAGTGTGTGGGAGGGACTGTAGGGGGTGCTGAGACCAGCCCTACAGAGTCGGCTAAGGAGAAAAGTTTTCTGGTAACCATGCGCATGGCACATGTACACCTTCAATGGAAGTGACATGAGCAATTGCTCAAAGAACTTTTACATGGCATAGGTGGTGTTCCCACCAGCAAGAACAAGAGTGAGATAGCATTTATTTTCAACACAGCCCTTAACCAGAAGCCCAGCTAATAAATGAGAATCCAAAGAAAAAAGCTGGTTGGAATTTGCAAAAAGAGATTCATTCATTCTTTATGAAAGACCTTTGTTACATGAGTCAAATCTTAGAATCAAGCAGCAGAAGCATTTATTAAAATAGAACCTTAATCTTTTTTAGGTAAGAATTTTGGATAAACATGCAAACATAGCTTGTCTCTCTAAAGCACTTCATTCTTTCTTCTGACATTTCTACAACCAGAAAATCAGATTTACATAAAGAAACTAACAAGAATCAAATGACTCACTGGGGACCTTCATAAATTTTGTGACATCCATGGCAATAATATTCCACGACAATCAAGGTTTCAGCAAGACATTTTAGATATAAAAGAACTCTTTTTATAATCCAGATAACTAGAAATAAATCTGGTTTCTCAATTTGTTGAGTTCCAAAGGAGTAGCTGTGTTAGTCTAGTCCAGGAAAACTAACAAGGAATCCCATGGCACTTTTAAAGGCTAACAAATGTATTTACTGCATGAGATTTTGTGGGAGAAAATCTCACTTCACCCAACTTCAAAGCACCTCACTTTCTCCCACTTCAAAATGTCTGATGGAGTGGGATTTTTCTCCCACGAAAGCCCATGCAATAAATATATTTGTTAGTCTTTAAACATGCCAAAGGACTCCCTGTTTGTTTCGATCAGTGAAGGCTTCCCAAATGCTGAAATCCTAATATATATCAGAAATGCATCTCTGTGACAGACCCTATCCGTCTCCAGAAAGTCACTTGAAGAAAAAAACATGGCATATTAGTAAGCAACTAGAAAAATGAAGCTAAGTCAATTTTCCAAGGTGCACCATCCAAAAAGATGTGTTTGTAAAGTCAGGAAAAGATGTATAAAACTCAGAAAGCATAGTTACATATATAATACATTTTATGGAAAAAACATGCCGTGCATGTAGAGCAGCAGCAAGGGAAGGTTCATGACATCTGGGGCTCTACAGCCCTTAATCCAGTTTTGGAGAGAAAAAAATCAAAGAAAACTCAGTTTAAATTAGTTCTGATAACATAAATCAGAACAAAAAACAAAATGGTCCTGGGTCAGTAATTTTCACAGATAAAAAGAATGATCTACAATGACACTGGACCAGTCAGAGAACCCATGAGCAATCAGAAACAGATTGCTAAAGTGGCATCAGTGGTTGACAATTTCTGGGTTTAAAATATACAAAAAAGCACTATAAAACACTATAAAGATAAAAGAACCAATTCATACAATAACCATGGTTCTTTGAGATACATTGTCCACACACTCCACTTTTGGCAAAAGTAAGCCCCACTTGCACAAGATAAGATGTTTTGGTCAACAGTGTCTACTGCAGACAAGCACACACACTAGACATCCGAAGGAATGAGGGATGGAGCAAGACCAGCCATTCTTCAGTACCACCACCAATATAGAATTGAGAGGAGCAGAACTCCACAGCAACAGGTTAAGAAGGTGAATGGTGGAAATCCATCAGGACAACATATCTTGAAGAATCATAGTTACTGTAAGGTAAGTAAATTCTAATGTTTGCTTAGAGTTGGGTACTAAGTAAGAGACCAACTTCAACAGTAACTGCAAAAAAGCCCTACCTGGAACATGCATCTAATCCAGAAGCCTCTGCCAAAGAACAGTCTCTTGAAAATATGTGGACCAAACTTTACTTAGCTGTCCTATACATTTCAAAAATAGAGATATACTTCAAATGAGAACACGGGCTACTTGGGCTCACTAACTAGGTAGCTCTAGCTTGACTAGCTCATAACATTTTTTTATACAGTTGGAGACCCTTTGATAATCTGTGATACTGCCTAATCCTTAGCCTAGTCAGTAAAGGCCACAACCAGCCTACATGTGTTTCTAAATGATTTTGTCCTGTTGAAGTAGCATGACAATATTCTTGCCGCATAATATTACATTGGGGTGGACAAAACCAGCTCACAGCTAGGTGCCGGCAATTTTACTTTTGGCTGCCAGAGGGCATTCCTCCATTACATTTCTGCAGTGGAGCTGGCAACAAGCTACTAAAACTGGTGCCATGATGACCAGAAACGTTGATTTGTTGAGGCCTGTACTACATAGCAAATCAAGTTTAGCTTCCTGCCAGAGCTGAGTGAGGCTTGGAGAGGAAAAGAGATGAATGCACTGGTTCACATGAAACAATCACCGTATATCATCGCTTATAAGCCGAGAATTTTGTGCCTGAAAATTGGCTTCAAAACAGGCACTCGGCTTATACTTGGAAAAATACAGTAGACAGCCCCAGCCAGCCCTTTCCCTGACCATGCAGCAGGGCGGAGCCCCGGTGTTGCCAGGCGGCCATCTTGGGCAGTCAGCCCAGGCTAGGGTGGAGGAAGGAAGGGACTCTGGTGTCTGGAGCAGAAAAGTGAGGGGGTCCTGGGGGGGGGTCGGCCTGGACATTGAGGGGGGGGGATTCAGGGAAGCAGGGACCAGAGGTTGGGGAGGGGGTCGGGGAGTTGGGGAAAGTGATGGGACGGCCAGGAGGGTTGGGGGAGGGGGGTTCAGGGAGGCCAAGGAAGGGGCGGCAGGGCTCAGGGTGTCCAGGGAAAGCGGCAGGAGGACCCAGGGTTTTCGGGGAGCCCAGGGAAGCAGCGACAGGGACTGGGGATTTGGGGGGGGTGCCTGGCAGGTTGGGAAGAGCGGCAGCAGGGATTGAGGGGGGTGAGGGGGAAAGGGGTGGAAAGGGTGTTAGGGAACAGGGGAGCAACAGTAGGCAACTGAGAAGGGAGCAGGGGGGCAGGAGTGGCGAGCCAGGGGGCAGCAGTGAGGAAGGGGCAGAGCAGGGGGGCAGCAGGAGTAGCTGGGCGCAGCAGTGAGGAAGAGGCAGAGAAGGGGGGCATCAGTTAGGAAGGGGCAGAGCAGGGGGTAGCAGTGAGAAAGGGGGCAGTAGGGGGCAGCAGGAGGAGCAGGGGGCAACAGCAGGAAACTAAGAAGTGAGCAGAGGGGTAGCGAGCGTGCAATAGTGAGGAAAGGGTGGAGCAAGGGGCAACAGTGAGGTAACAGAAGTGAGCAGGGGGCAGCAGTGAGGAAAGGGCAGAGCAGGTGGGAGCAGGAGGGCAACAGTGAGGAAAGGGCAGCACAGGGGGGCAACAGCAGGAAACTGAGAAGTGAGAAGGGGGCAGCAGTGAGGAAAGGACGGAGCAGGGGGCAACAGCAGGAAACTGAGAAGTGAGGAAAGGGCAGAGCAGGGGGGCAGCAGGGGTGATGGCAGTGAGGAAAGGGCAGAGCAGGAGGGCAGGAGTGAAGAATGGACGGGGGGGGGGGCAAGGGAAAAGCAGCAGCAGAGATTTTGGGGTAGGGAAGCTGTCAGAAACTCCAGAAGAAGCCAGCAGCAGTGGGTGGGGGGTTAGGGGCCAAGGCCAAAAGGGGACCTTGGCTTATTCCCAGGTCACCAATTTTAGCTTCTTTTTTGGGCTCAGAATTGGAGGGTCGGTTTATGCCCAGATCGGCTTATACCTGAGTATATGCAGTAGGAGCTTAAGTTGATGTCTGAGAGCAACCCTGGTCCTTACAGAAGACTATATAAGTGGAATCCATTCTTAGAGTACATATCGCCCCTCCTTAAGCTGCTGTAGTGCTACTAAAAAGACACCGATATGTGGTATGAGGGCACACTTCGCTAAGGACAGTGAAGGGACCCATGAACCTTGTTAATATGGAAGTCTATACTGAAGTCTCAAGAGGGCTTCTGAACTCAGGAATAAAGCAAAGATGAGCCCTTCAAGAATCCAGCCTCTGTAGGGAGAGAAAATACAGTTTGGCCCTGGATAGGAGGATAATGTGTAAATACTGCTGGTAGGCCTCTGTGGAATTAACAAAATCTAGATTGTTTTAAGACTATTTACTAGACTATTATTGCTGAAGTTGGTGTTGTCAAGGAAGACATCTGGTGCTGAGAAGCCCAAAGAGAAAACACCTTCAATTTAACTTTTCAAGTCAGTCGCAGTTGAGACTCTCCAGCTGTGAGGCAGACTGGTCTGAGCTTCAGGTGAACACCTTTTGGTGGATGTAAGTCAGCTAGCCAAAATCCACACTATCAGAAGAAATGTTGCTGGGCTGAGGTGTAAGACAACCATTGTTGTACAAGACTAAAGAAGGCAAAATGATTGGGGACATTGAGAAGTTCACTAGATCCGAGTACTAAAACTGCCCAATACATTCCAGGACTACCACATGCATTGGTCTAGCACTTTGCCTCAGTTTCCTCAGGACCCCTGGTACAATGAGAATCCTGGTGAAAGCATATATTGGTTCCAGTGTCTGAAGGATGAAAGAACTGTATCTGTCAGGGAGTCCAAGCTGAAGGATAACACTTGTTTTTTTCAGCAGTCCCATTTAAAAAAAAGGTGGCCAGCAACACTGGGTCCTTAACTGATCTCTTATGGATTGTCTGAGAATTATCTGCTGACACAATCTGCTAGTGAGTCTGAAAGCCTGGAAGATTCATGGCCTTTGGCACGAATACACCAAATAGTCAGCTGAATGATATCCTGACAGAGAGGAGGTGACCTGGCTACCTCTGCCTGTTAATATAATGCACAGCTCAGGTGTCTTCTGTTGGTAGTTGGACTGTGGAACCCTTGGATAAAGATAAAAATGCTTCACATGCCAAGTGGATGGCTCTGAGTTTCAGGACATTTATGTGCAGACCAGCTTCCTGAAGGATCACATCCCCCAAGATTGAAGGTGATCAGGTTGAGACCCCTAAACCTCAGTGAAGACACCTGCCACCTGTTTCTTGGTTGGGAAAAATGCAAAGAAGGGCACTCCTTGCACATCTGAAGAAGACATTTCTACCAGTTTAGCCAGTAGATGACTTCTTGCAGGACTGTAACCATTACATATCCATGTGGTGCCTGCTGGATAGATTTCTACACTTCTTAAAAAAGTGGTTGGAGAATCCCAGCAAACTGCATCATATCAGTGCATGAGGCTCGTTGTCAAGAAGTCTGAGGAATGCTCTTTTTGATGTCCATGTGATACTTGAGTTGGTTGATGAGGTCTGCAGTAGTTTAGAACCTCTCTTATAGTAAGTAAACTTGCACTGACCTAGAGTCTAATTAAGCACCTATAAAATTCTTGTGTTTTGAGTTGAAGTCAATATCGGTATTACTTTTGACACTGAGACCCAGTGCAGCTAAGATCTTTACAGTCACGTGTATCAAACCAGTCATCTGCTGGTGTGACCTTCCTCAGATCACCCAGAAGTTGGAACACACACAGACTTAGTTCCCATAACTCCTTAGTCTACAAGCTCCCACAACTACCAAGACCAAAGGGGGCAGGATTCTGTACCAATATTAAGATGTTCCCTTCAGCAATCTGAAGTATTTCCTGATAGCTGAATGTATGGATATATGAAAATAGACATGCTGAAAGCAGAGAGCCATGAACCAGTCTTGAGGATCTACTGGCGGATTCATGGAAACCAAAGTTACCATTTGGAAAAACAAAGAGAACAATTTTTTTCCCCATGAGACACTCACACTTTTACAATTTTAAGGGGGTTTTTTTTGTGTGTGTAATAATCTGTGCTTACTTTTTTAAACCATTATGACTATCTGCCCTCATTTCTACACATGAATATTCATTCTATATATAAGTCACAGAACAAAAACCCAAGAGTTCTTCCTGTTTTTTTTTTTTAAGTTTGCGGGAAAGCAGTAACATAACCTACTTCAAAACCAATCATTTATACTAGAAGTTTTTTTCAAATACAGAAAATCAGTATTTGACAAGGAAAATATTCTGCTCTGGAATTAAATCCTCTTCCCAGAGTCATCCAGATCAAGCCAGTTTTATTCTCCACACCACCCATTACCTTGTAATTTTTACTTATGTTAGCTGATGCTTCATAACAGGCTGCATCAAACAAGCTTGCCAGGGTCCTTGTTCAGAGGATTTTGAACCCTGCCCCTTTACACAGGAAGAAAATCTGCAGACCATCATATTTCTTCCATAAATTCTGAGTAGACATAGTGCAAGAAAAAGGTATCAGACAAACAGGCCAGGAGACTGTAGGCCTGTAGCTTTACTGGGCATTTCTCTTGGCAATGAAGATCTCACTAAAGCATAAGTGAGTTTGCTTCTGGCAATATGACACCTTTTTTGGCTGAAACATGGACTTGCAATTTCTACTCAGTCTGTTATGACAATCTTGATGAGTGCCAGCCTGGGGACCAGATGCTATCACTCTATAAATGAGAAAAGGCATTGTGTACACAACCAGCTGTGTCATAAATCTCTAGGTTAGGAAGAAGAGTGATGCCAACATCACACCATGTCTGTGGCATCAGATGGCTTTGGCATCTGGTTGGTTCTTTTTGTGCCTCCTGTTAAAGTTAATGTATACTAGTAGTTTCTGAACACGTCCTGATCCAAACCAAGAATTGCTTCAGTGACCTCTGCAATTAGCACTGAAACACATGTCTTCAGACATCTTTAGAATGCCTAAACTCTTCCCAAATCTCTTTCTATCCCGGCATCCATTTCTATAGCATCCAACTTGTCTACACTTACAACACTTAGCAAATTACCTATTCTGAAATAAACATTCCAGAATAGCTTTTTGGTAATTTTCCAAGTAGAGACATGCCATAAGTATGTCCTAGCAAAACTAGATATGCATGCTGACGTCTTGAGAAGACATCGTGAAATCTTCTACTCTGCACTTCTTCCTAGTACAGACTGCTTTTCTTGGACTACATTGTCGCTACTATTTTCATACTATTTGTTAGGGAGTCTGTACAGATTCACATATTAAAGTATTTGAACCAAGAGAGACAGATATCAATGTAACAAAAGACAATACAGGCCTGGTCTATCCTAAAAAGTTAGGCTGATCCACCTACAGTGCTCAGCAGTATGAAAAATCCATACCTCTGAGCAGCACAGTTTAAGCCAAACCAATCCCTGGTGTATAACATTAGTTTGAAAGAAGAATTCTTCTGTCAATTAGCTTCCAACAGCCACCTACCTCCTTGGGAAGTGGATTACCTATGCCAACAAGAGAACCTCTTCCATTGCCATATTAAGTGTCTATATTGAAGCTCTACAGAGATGCTCCTGCAGCTATGCCACTGTAGTGTTCCAGGTTTAGACAAGCTGTGAATGATCAAATGAAAAAGCAACTGGGAGTAAAGAGTCTGCCATGTATGTGAGAGACATTGAATTCTATAGTGTGAGTGCATTAGAATGCCTATAAAACTTTATTTCCTCATCAGTACCTTTCTCCTTATCTACAACACACTATATTCACTCTCTGAAGAGAAAACTAAACAAGGACCTCTGTGGCACTTTTAAAGACTAAAAATTTATTTATCACATGAGCTTTCATGGAAGAAAACCCACTCCAGACACGAAGATGGAGAACTTACATAATGGGAGGAAAATAAATAAAAGGGAAGTGTAAGTCAAAAGATCAGGTCAGATTGTGACAGCAAATCAAAGCAGTTGTTTAGATTAAAACACTGGGGAACATCATACACAGGAAAGTGAGGTCTAATCACCTGTTGTAATAAGAAAAAAAACCCAAGATCTCTATTTAGCCCCAAGGAAACAGTGTCAAATCTCCATATGAATTCCAATTCTGCAGTTTCTCTTTGAATCTTTTGCATCATAATCCATTTGTTTAAGTACAGCTATTAACAAATCAGCAGTGGAGTTAGCAGGGAGACTGAAGTGTTGCTCTATTGGTTTTTCACTGTTATTTCTGCGGTCAGATTTGTGTCCATTTATTCTTTGTGCAGAGGCTGTCCTGTTTGCCCAATGTATAAGGTCAAGGGGCATTGCCAGCACATGAGGCATAAGTCACATTGGTGGATGAGTAAGTGAATGGAGTAGCTGGTTAGATTAGGTCCTGTGATAGGATTTTTTGTGCAGGTATGTGGGCAAAGTTGGCAACATGGTTAATTGTAGTGATAGGTATCTACTTTAATGTTCCTGTTAGGTCTGCAGTTGCTGGTGAATATCTGGTCAAAGGTTGGAGCGGCTGTCTGTAAGCAAGGAAAGGTTTGTCACCCAAGGTCCCTGTAAAACAGGCTGTAGGTCCTTGATGACATGCTGTAGAGGTTTAACACTGGCATTGTAGATGATGACCAGGGGCAGTCTGTTCTCTTTCTTAGGCTTCTCCTGTAGTAGATGGCTTCTGGGTACCCATCTGGCTCTGTCAAACTGTTTCTTCACTTCCCTGGGTTGGTACTGTGGCTTTAAGAATGCTTGATAGAGATCTTGAAGGTGTCCATCTCTGAGGGATTGGAGCAAATAAGGCTATATCTTAGGGCTAGTGTAGACACTGGATCAAGTGGTGTGTCCTGGATGGAAGCTCAAGGAATGTAGGTAACTATAATGGTCTGTGGGTTTTCTGTACAGGGTGGTGTTTGTGTCCATCACTAATTTGTACTGTGGTGTCCAGAAATTGGATCGCTTGTAGGGAGCATTCCAGGCTAAGGTTGATCATGGAGTGGAAATTGTTGAAATCTCTGTGGCAATCTTCAAGGGCATCATGTCTGCGGGTCCAGATGATGAAAACTGTCATCAGTATAGCACAAGTAGAGGAGTGATAGTTGGGAACAAAGCTTGAAGACGTATTGTTCTAAGTAATCCATAAAAATGTTGGCATACTGTGTGGCCATGTGAATACTCATAGCAGTGACACTGACTTGAAGATATAAATCAGGGGTGCTCAAACTTATGGAATTCAAGAGCCACACAAGTTGATTAGTAAACCTTCGAGAGCTGCACTCAGGCATATAGCTATATACCTTTTCCTATGCCAAAATTACTAAGTTTAAAATTCATTTCATACTTTAATTTTATCGTAAAAAGAGGGCAAATATTGATCCTACTAATATCAGATTCTAATAATTACTTAAGGTTACTTGAAAACGAGGCATATATAGTAAAAGCTTAGCTGTCGCTCAGTGTAGAAGACTGCAGGCTAGGGGCGCCAGGCGCCACTTCCCTGCTGTCCTGACCACACCAAGGCTTCTCCCTGCAGTCCTGACAACCCCTCCCAAACCCCCAGGCCCTGGTGCTGGCTCCCCAGGGCCCCCTAATCTGGCCACTCCAGCGGCTAGGTACAGGCTGGGGCTCCCTCCAAGCATGCTCTGAGCATGCTGAAGGCGGGAGATTAAAAACTCCTAAATTGAGGCTACTTTCCTAAACTGATTTGCTGACATGCTTCTGTGAGCCACACATTGTCATTCAAGAGCCGCATGTGGCTCCTGAGCCGCAGTTTGGCCACACCTGATATAAATTTATCTTCAGATCTGAAATGGCTGTGGCAAGTATGAAGCCACAAACTTCACCCATGAGGTGTGCCGTGACATCATCAAGGATAGTTCTAATGGCCTGTTATTATTTGTGTGGTATGTTGGTGTACAGAGCTTCTATGTTCAACAGGATGGTGTTTTTTGGAAGGTCACCAGTGGATTAAATTTTCCTCAGAAGTCCATGGCATCTCAAAGATAGCTAGGAATGTTGATAGTGTTGTGTCTGAGGAGAGTCTCCACATAGCAAGATAAGCCCACTGTAAGAATACCAATGCTTGAGATGATGGAGCTTCCAGGATTTTCTGGTTATGGATTTTTGGCAGTAGGTAGAATATCTTTGTTCAGGGTTCTGCTGGGGGTGTGTCTTGATGTTGTTCCTGTGCTGTTTTAGGGAGTTTCTCAAGCAGGTGGTTTAGTTCCTTTTAGTATTCGTCAGTCAGGTCAGAGAGGTGTTTTATAGAATGATGGAGAGCTATCTATAAGCCTCCTGATTGTAACCTGATTTGTTCATGACAACAACAGCACCTGCTTTGTCAACTTCCTTGATGATAATGTTGGAGTTGTTTCTGAGACTGTGGATGGCACTGCTTTCTGGGTTGAGACCCAGTACTGGGTTGCAGACCCTGAGGCACTGGGTTGTGGCGCTCCTTGCTGCTACCACCACAAGACTGGAATGCATTGCTCAAAGATGCAATTGTTGGGTTGTGGCATTAATGATATTTTTCAGCTGGGTCCTGAGGGGAAAAGCCTCATGTAAGGGCTGTTCTCTGTCCAGGATTTCAGCCTTTGCACAGTGGCGGAAGCAATCCACATAGAAATCTAGTCTGTTGTTCTGACTGTCAGGAGGAGTCCACGGAGAATATTTCTTCCTTAAGTTCTGGGAGGAAGGTATTGACAGATTATTACGTTTGGTGGTGTGGTGGAAATAGCCCTTGAGTCTGAAATGGCAGAAGTAGGCTTCCAGGTCACCACAGAATTTTATCTTGTGTGCACGGTAGTGGAGCAGAGAGAGTCTCCAAAATAGCACAGATTCTTCTGCTGAAGTAAATGTGTAGCACAAAAGATTAATAATGTTGTTGGGTGGGTTGAGGGTGTTGTCGATGTTGTCCCTTGTGGTATACAGGAGTTTAGATAGTTTGGTGCCTTTTTTCTTCCGTAGGAAAGTAAAGTATGTGTTGTAAATGGATTTTCTCTTTTTTGTGAAGTCCAGCCAGGCAGAAGACTGTGTTGTAGTCTGGTTTTGTATGAGTTTCCTGTGTTGAGAGTTTATTGTTAATTTTCTTCTGTTTGCTGTACAGCAGTGGTTCCCAGTCTTTTCGAGTATGAGGACCCCTTTTTAAGGTAAAGAAATTTCATTGACCCTCAAATGATAATAGTTATGATCAGGAACTGACTGCAGGCAGCAGTGCTGCAGAAGGGCAGTGGAGGACCTGGCCTGTTTCTGCTCCCAAGGGGTGAGGACATATCCAAGGTGTGGCTGTTCACAGCCTGCAAATGCTCTTGTCTGAAATCAGTCCCTGATAATAACTATTATACATACAATTTAAATTTTATAGCCCTCTCCAACATGGATCACTGGCTGGCAGCAGCTGGGGCCAATCAGGCCCAGACTGCCTGCCGCTGGCCAGCAGCAACTGGGGCTAGATGTATTCATGGACCCCTTGCAATGACTCCACAGACCTCTAGGGGTCCCCGGACCACAGGTTGGGAACCACAGCTGTACAGGATGCTGAGCAGGTGCAAGAGCAGGTAGTCCAATCTTTCACTGTAGTCTGCATAATATGTCAATTGCAATGGATTCTTTTATCTTCAGTCTGTTAGGTATGATGTCCATCTGTCTGCATTTGGAGAGGAAGATGTTCGTCTGTATCTGTACAAGTTGTTTCATGAAGCTAATGAATTTCCACTTCAAACTGCTGTATTCAGTGCCTTGCATGACGACAAATTCCAAAGGGTAGCCATGTTAGTCTAGTTCAGCAAAAGAAACACGGAGTCCTGTGGCACCTTTAAAGACTAACAAATTTATGTATCCCATGAGCTTTCAGGGAGAAAAATCCAACTTCATCCAACGCTTGAAGGGATGCTGGAAGAGACAGCTGATTTCATTTCTGTTTCCACAACAAACTATGAGATGCAAGGGTTTACTGCAAGATCCTCCCTGAGTCAATGAGGTTCACATCTGTAATGTTCTCATCCAGCAATTAGTGGAACTAAAGACCCAAAGTTTAACTTATTTGCACTTCATTAACAGGAAACTCGAGGGGAAGAAGTTTGCAGCCATGAAGGATTTTAGAGTATTATTGCCAAATACTGGTTTCCATATATATTGGCTTACTGCGGTTTTGATTGCTTTTATGTGACCTTTTCCTCTTTGCACACAATAAGGAATCTCCATCTCTACAAAAGCATTTGGGCTCCAAAGTGAAATGCTGGCGCACACAGTCTCACCCACACACAGCAAGCACTATGCATGTGGACTCACCCTTCCACATAAGGAACAGTCTAAACACCAGTAAAGGCGTCACTGGGTTAACACTTAACTGTAAAACTAAGATTACTGACTAATTAATTATATACAACTAGAAACAATACACTAAGAAACAGTGAGAGATTGTGAAGTTAAGAGCCACACAAAGCTCCAAGTCCAGACATGGAAGGTAAGAAACATTTGAGGGGTAGGGGTGGTGCCACCCCAACTAGGCAAAGGAAGGGCTATGGCTAAAAGGTCTGAATGCTACCCTTCCACAGGCACTGCCAGGCAAAATTCTCCAGCTCCAGCACAATGGGTACACACAGATCTACATGGAATACACAGATTTATTCAAATTATCTAACCTCAAACACTGGTCTCCACAGAAATTGACAGAATTCCTTCCTGCTGTAACTCCACTAAAATAAACGGAGTTACACAAAGGATGAATTTGGTCCTGTTTTAAGAAAACCTATTGGATTATGCAATCTGGAAATTTGGAGACAGCTATATAAAATCACCTGCCTGTTTTAGTGCACAGGCCAGTTTGGTCTTTTGGCTTCTTAGGTCACAGCTCTATTACTCCATATGCAGTTCTGTTATTCCAAAATCTTGAAAGCCATTTATAAGGTTTTAGCAATTAGAGGAAAAGCTGAGAAAATGATTTCTTAAAAGCTACTAATGTTGGCAGTGTTAAATACTATCTGTATATCCTGGCATTCTTTGGCACAATGCAAATAAAATACAGTTGCATTGATTTTTTTTTTAAACTTGCATATACCCAAATGTACCATTTGTATGCATTAAAGTATAAAGTTTACTAACAGTGAATCATCTCACTATATATATGTAAAAATGCCTGACAATTATTATTTATATTATGATGATAATACCTAAAGACCAGTATCAGGCTGGGTTCCACTGTGCCTTGCAATAAATTATGGAGGCCCAATGTCAACTATAGCTTCTAGATCTGTGGTCTCCAACCCACAGATTGCAATCTACTTCTGAAAGGCACTTGCAGCTAAAATCTGTGATCGTTGCACCATCTTCTGGTGAAAGGTTGGAGACCACCGGCCTAGATGATACTGTAATATTAATGCTCAGGAAATATTCCTTCAAAACCTACAAGGCATGAAGTCAAATTCCAAATATCTCAACATGTGTAAAAAGAGGATTCCCCTAAACCTATTTTTTCCTGTTCCAATACAAAGTACTGAAGTAAAATAGCTTCACTGAAATACTAATCTGAAGTCTGTTCACATAAGAAAATTTTACACGCTGTATTACATACAGGGGTCTTATCTACACTACGATTTGTTTTACCGGAGCCTCTTCTACCACTGCTACTACCCACTCAACTCCAGTTTCCTGCAAAGTGTCTGACTCTGATCATGGGAGGGTTTCTCCCATGTCCTCAGCTGGAAGAACTTCTCCCATCCTTACTCCAGTTGTACAGGGTACACATAATGCAACTGTTAATGAGCTCCATTTTAAATGAGCAATAACTGGCCCTGGCCATTTCCATTTAATAATGTTATTTTGACTCCAGCTCCAAGAAAAGAGTCCAAGTATTGTGTTATCACTGGATTTTTTCACTGGACTTCTTAGGCCTGACCAGGTTGTGACCACTGAAAGTCTGAGCGCCATATGAATAATTTACAGCTACTGACATATACCATTAACTTATTCTATGTGGGAGTACTGTAATTTCCTAATTTCTGTGGTGCCTACACAAATCCTATCAATGACAACAGCCAAACCTGTCAGGCGCCCCTGCCCCCCCCCCAATTACTCACATACAAGTAACCTTAATGTTTTTACACTAGCACCTGGAAAAGTTGTGAAATTTAAACATGGTTTCAGTGGAAGAGCCCAAAGTTAACCAACCTTCTGCCACTGGCTTGTACCATGGACTGTACGTGTAGACGAGCCAGGAAGAACTGCTAGCGCCTCATGGAAAAGAGCTCAGTTAGAAGCAATTCTGTCTGAATTTATAACTAGGGACCTTTGAATTGTTTAAGGATTCACCTATCCTTTGCTAATTCTTCTCTTGACACCAGACGATTCTGTCTGACAATTCCACAACAACCATGACTGACTAGCTAGAATGGCAGCCAGCTTCCAGCAAGCCTGTAGTTTAAAAGCAACACACTACTTTCACACAATAGAAGTTTGCCCTCCAGAATCCTGAAACTCCTCAAAGGGTCACTCTGACAACTCAATGGAAGGAATTTACTACTAAAGAGGGCTTCCAGAACAGAATCAGGGCAGTAACCACATAGTGTAAGGGGATTCCACACATCATGGACACAGTTGAGTCTGGGAACACAGGAAAGGAGAAAAAATTTTAGATGGGTTGTAGGGCAAGAGAGCTACCTCCCCACAGCAGTTCATTAGCCTCCAACCACATCCAAAACATACATAATATGCCTTCTGGGTGGCTGTTACCCGTCACAAGTTAGCACAGTTAATCGTCTTCAGTGACACAGTTGTATCAAACAGAGAGAAGCTATCAGCAGAAGTATACTAGATATCAGGGCCAGGAGACTTAAGGCATCTTATCAAAGAGTTCCTAGTATTAAAATGTATCAAAAGGAATATGGATTATGCTGTAAAATGCTATATTTATGTTTTATGTTTGCAACCCTCTCTCCTTGCCTCAAGTCAAGTTGTACAGATTTAATTTCAGGCTAAACTGCTGATAATACATAAACTGGATCACAGATTTAGACTGAACATTGCAAAATACCATGTTTGTACAGTGAGGAAGATATATTATAACCATTTCAAGAGAATATTTTACATCAATGAATTGATATATGTACATCTTTACAAGTGTGAGGGATTACGTCGTATATATGGTTTCAATGTGCAGAGTTCCAGATATACACTATGCAAACTTGTACACACAAACATGTAGGTCTACACTGAGGTAAACTGTAAAGTTTAGTGGAAAGCCACCAGTGCATATGCCCTTCAGAAATGCACTTTGAGCTGAACCAATACAGAATTTAAAGGGAGGTGCCCACTACAACTGATGATAAGAAATACATTTCCACACAATCACAGAATGTAGGCAGGTATAGAAGGGACTTTGATCGGCCATCTAGTCCAGCTCCTTGCACTATGGCAAGACTAAGTATTATCATCTACAGACCATCCCTGTCAGAGGTCTGTCTAACCTGTTCTTAAAAGCCTCCAATAATGAAGATTCCACAACTTTCTCAGGAATTGGTTCCAGTGCTTAACTACAGCTAGTAAGTCTTTCCTAATGCATGATCTAAATCTCCCTTACAGCAATTGAAGATCATTACTTCTTACCCTGTCTTCAGTGGTTAAGTAGAAAATATAACCCTCCTCTTCAAAACAACCTTTCACGTACTTGAAGCCTTAAGTCTGCCCATTCCGCTCTCCCGCCACCTGTGTTTTCTTCTCCAGACTAAACTAATCTTTCTTTTCAGTCCCTCTTGTAGATCAAGTTTTCTAGACCTTTAATCATTTTTGTTGCTCTCCTCTAGATTTTCTCCACATCTTTCCCAAGGCACGGTGCCTCTAACTGAACACAATACACTAGCTGTGGCACTATAAACACTGAACATAGTGGAAGAATTACTGCTGTGTCTTTCTTACAACGTTCCTTTTAATACATCCCAGAACGATGTTCACTGTGTGTGTGAGAGAGAGTATTGCACTGCAGACTTGTATCTTGAGCTAAGAATCTCAGTATACCATTCCAAGACAGATAGTTTTATTGAGAGATTTAACTGGACCCTCCAACACCACAGTTCTCAACCACCATGTTGGGACACAGCACTGTGTTGCTGCACAGTGGTAAGTGTGCCATGGCAAGCCAGTGAAATGGCTGGATTTGCTGGGGGAGGGGAATGTGACAGCAAGAACCACTGCTCCATAGTATGCTATGGAAGTTTCCCATGGAAGAAATCCTCCCACCACTGTCATGGGTAATTTGGGAGGTGCCGCACGCATCCATGGAATCTTCCCCATTCAAGCTCCATCCCAGCCCTAGAGCAGTGTTTCCCAACCAGTGTGCCATGGCACACAGGTATGCCGTTAGGCCTGAGCAGGCGTGCCACAAAATTTTTTGAAAAACTACCCAAAACTTTGGATTGGCTCACTGGCTCATGAACATTCATGAGTTCATTCAGAAACCATATGGTGGTGTGCCTCAAATGAATTAAAGGTAGCAAGGTGTGCCACAGCAGAGAAAATGTTGGGAACCACTGCCCTAGAAGCCCTCCGTCATTATCTCCTCAGGAGTGCCTTCATTGTGGTGACTACTATGCACACCTGAAGCAGCTGCAACCAACGAAGAACACCAGTGCTCAGCTGATGCAATGGTACCTGACTTTACAAATCTTCGCCTTCACTGGGGAACAGTGAGTAGTAAGGAGCATGCCTATGTGGACACATTATCCCAAATGCAGATTGGGTGGGGGGCCGTCGGAGGAGGACAGATTGATCCCAACTGACTCTGAGAACCCAGAAGCTGCTGGGGCTTATGCTTGCAATGTACCCTGGGGAGCCAAAGGAGAACCTTGAGCTGCAGACTGTCACTGTAGGACTGTGTAACAGAGGTGTGGCCTCCCTCAGAGACTGACAGCAAAGAAGGGTCCTGCTCTCCTACAAGATGATTTTCAGCCTAAAAACACTATTACTGTTAGAAGTGTTAACATGCAAGTTAAAAGTTATAAACTGCTAGCAGCTTAATTCTCTACATATCTCATAATGACAAACAGGAAAAGGCCAGAAATGCAACAGTCATGTTCATTTTAGTAATTTTATATTTTAAATTATAAATTAATCTGTTTTCTGCAATAACATGAACATTAATTGTAATCATGCTTCAGCTAAATGAACTGAATAGTGAAAACTAGCACTGTATTCATAACTGTCTGCATGGGATACCTGCTTAACTGAAATATTGATATAAACAGAAAAAGACCTTTCAGTAAATTCTCCTGAATTTAACACAAAGTACAGATACACATATACGCAATTCCTTTTCATAAGGACATTTCCCAGCCAAGCTATGCGCTCTTTGTATGATCCATGACAAACAGGGTTGAAAAACCATCAAAAAAATTTCAAAATTTATATATAATTTATAAAAAAAGCTACAAAGGGAATATCCACTACTCTAATCCACAATCTGGTTTCAAAGATGTCAGGGGCACTTTTCCTCCCTGATGACTATGTTCATAGCAAGTCTGAGGAATTTGAGGTGGTCCTGGATGATTGGAAAGGAACAAATAAAGTGCAAACTTCAAAAGGAGGATTCAGGGAATTGCAGATTGGTCAGCCTCACTTCAGTCCCCTGAAAAATCTTGGTGCAGGTCCTAAAGGAATCCATGTTTAGTGAGGACAAAGATAATCAAGAACAGTCAGAACAGATTCATCAATGACAAGACCTGCCTAACCAACCTGATTGCCTTCTCTGATGAGGTGACTGGCTCTACAGATGTGGGGAAAGCAGTGACTGTGATATCCCTTGACTCTAACAAAGCTTTTGATATGGTGCCCCACAGTATTGTTAGAAGCAAGTTACAGAAGTATGGGTTGGATAAATGGATTATAAAGTGGATAGAAAGCTGGTGAGATCATTGGGCAGTGACCAACAACTCTATGACTAGTTGGCAACCAACAACAAGCAGGGTGCTCTAGAGGGCAATAATGGGGCTGGTTTTGTTCAACATCTTCATTAACGATCTGGACTTGGAGGATGGGGTGGAGTGCACCCACTGCAAGTCTGCAGATAACACTAACTGGGGGCAGCAGTATATACCCCGGGGAGGGAGGCAGGGAGGTATGGACGCACGCATGCACGCACACAGGTGCTCTCGACAAAGTGTGTATGTATATATCTGATGAAGTTCAACAAGAAAAAGTGCAGAATCCTGGACATTGGAAGAATTTCATGTACTGCCAGACTTGAGATGGCTTAGTAGAGGTTCATCCTGTCTGAACGGATTAGATTAGATGATCTCCTGAGATTCCAACCCTAATCTATGATTCTATGAAGTCCGCACTTTTACGTAAGACTCTGAATTACCTGAACACACAGAAAAATAAAAGGGCATTTCAGGAAATGCTCTATATTTGAAAAAATCCTCATATTAGAGAATTAAGGGGGAAATTAGTCCAATGAGTCAGTTTTTCCAAAAACCCCAAGTTCCTGTTAATGGAGATTTAGAATCAACGTGCTACCTCACACTTAATTCATTGCTGTAACATTATCATCTTCAGAATTTCCTCTAAATGGATTGATTTATCAATAATTTTCCATGATATGGCAGTGGAGAGTAAAATGACCTCTATGAAAGCTTTGTGGACATACCACCTTACAATTTACATTAATCTTTTTATGTTTTCATATAGTCAAAAAGGACAATGCTTGTATTGACAGTCTTTATCCAGAAATGTCTAAGAAACCCAACAGCTTGTTTTATTCCATCCTCACTTTTAGCACACAGAGGAATTACCAGCACTCTCTCAGAGTTTGTAGAACATTTCAACTCTCTATACATGGAGGTGGGGATTATTTTAAATCCATTTGAGGCAGCTTTGGCTACATTAAATACACCAACAAGTTTCATTGCTTGGAATGAAACCAGAGATTTTAAGCAGTATATAATTTTCAATAATACATTAATGTGGAAGGTATCAATAATTTAAAGGTAAAAACATGCTGTAATTATCCTAGAACCAGACATTACAAACTCAGGAAACTCAAAGTTAGGGTTATATTTAAAAGAAATCTAAATATGTTACTGTAAAAAGTAAGAAATGTACAGTTACGGCATTCATACAAACTTAACTCTGCCCTGTAGTAACGTCATGCATAATTAAGAAGGCATTTTAGTGGCTCCCAGAGTAGGTGAAACTGATTTTAAACAAATTCATTTTCCTATTTTCCCCTTCACAACATCATTACATGAAGGGTGCACAAGCTGCCAAAAGTTGTTAGCAATTTTTGCTACTGCTCACTGGAAGGGTTAACTGTTTCCCCAGCCAATATCAATAGGATCTTCATGAATCAGAAGTCTTTCAGAATAAGCTACGTCACTGAACACTGAAGACAGATCTCAGTCTATATAGCACTGATGTTACCACAAGACCTCCACTGTGAAAGTATTCACTGAAACATTCACTAGCTCAGAGCCTTGCCCTATTTGGTACTTAACTTTGTACTTCCTGAACTGCCACTGTCATGCTGATCAAGGAACAGTCTTGATTTTAAACTTCCCATAATCACTATACAGTAAATAAACTTGGCGGAATCACTAACAAAGTTACAATGGACATTTTCCATAAACCTAGAAGAAATGTACATCTTTCCTCTAGTCATCTATTCAGACTCGTTTAGGCCACAGTTTACAATATCTGTTGAATCAATTAAGAAATTTTTCTCTCTATTTACACAAACTTGCTACTGGTTGCTGTGACTTTCCTGCGAAGACAGGGCCCTCCGTGTACTCCCGCTCCCCCCTTCCACATCTCCCTCTTCCGATCTCAATGCTCTTCTAATTGCCTACTAGGACATCCCAAACCTCAAATTCCCATAATCTAACATCACCAGAATCTTCTGGATGCTTGAGATTGCCTTAATTAAACCTTTGGCACATTCCATTTCCCCACCACCTTAACAGCACACAAATAACACCTTAAAAAGAACGTAGGAGTCTTCATACTGCAGCAAATACATGTCTCCATTATCCAGAAATGAAGGAAACATTTTTAGAGGTGGGGGAGGGAAAAATAAAAAAATTAGCATTCATTTGAAATATTTCATATTGTAGCTGTGCACAGTCAAAAGGCCTCTATCTGGGAAAACAGACAGAACCAAGCCTGTGGTAACCGCAATAGGGTATTAGAATGGTGACTGTCCCCTGGCCTCACAGCTATTCAAGATTTGACCCAACTACATATCAAACGAATGACACGCTATAGACCTAAGGTGGCACGTTTCACTCACTGAACTCTCCAGAGGCTGAAAGAGATCTGCTTAATGAAATAAAGACTGCACAGAGCAAACCTGATATGTAAATTTCAGATTCCTACAAATGACAGACCTCGGTGTTTTGATCTAAAGCAATACAGGTTGATTTGGTGGTCTGCTGCCAAACCCAGCCCAACACTATCATTAGAGGAGAGGTTTTGTCTGAATTGCCATGAATCATTTATTTGCCATGTACTTCTTATTCACACAAAGCCACCTCCAAGTCATTGTTTAAATCACTTCACTGACTACCAACTCTTCAAATGGCTGCTAGAATTTCAGAGTCAAGAGAGGCTTCATTTATTGCCAGAGACAAGCAAACCCTTTTGCAGAACACAGGGTTTAAGAAAATGTAAAGGTTAAAGAAAAAAATCCCTGTAATTGATAACTGGTAGCTTAAAACAGAAATTTCCAACTCTTCCAGGTACCACCACCACCACTCCAACAGAATAAGACCTGGGCAATGTCCATCACCTCCCATTTAGTATGCACATTTTGCAGTGGTTTAGGCTACTCGATGTCCTATAACTGGTTGTTAGACAGGGTGGGTTCTGAGTTATTACAAAGAATTCTTTCTGGGTGTCTGACGGTGAGTCTTGCTCACATGCTCAAGGTTTAACTGATCACCACATCTGAAGTCAGAAAATAATTTTCCTCCTTGGGCAGACTGGCAGAGGCCACAAATTTTTTCTTCTTCTTCTTCTTCCTCCCCTTCCTCTGCTGCATGGGGCAGGTATTTCCTAACCACTGTGCCATCAGGCCTGAGCAGGTGTGCCACAGAATTTTTGGAAAAACTACCTGATGGCTAGATTGGCTCATGAATATTTATGAGTTCATTTGGAGACTAAATGTTGGTGTGCCTCAAAATAATTAAAAGTATCATGGTGTGCCATGCAGAGAAAAGGTTGGGAATCACCAGCATGGGGCATAGGTCACTTGCTCATGGATTCTCCGTACCTTGAAGTCTTTACACCATGATTTGAAACAATGACATACTGAGAGTGTCTGGCATCCAAGGTACACATCCATGACCCCCCCCCCCATCTCACATGCTCCCCACCATGCAGGGCAGGTCCCGTATGCACCTTCTGGCACCTTCTTCTCATCCTCAGGGAGGATGAATCTGCACCTGCTGGGGGGGGGGGTGGATTGTGGGGTCTAACCAGTGCATGTGTGCGTGCGCGCGCACACACACACACACACACCTGGCATGCAGCACCCTCCTTTCCAGCTGCAGTAGCCCTTCAGCACAGCAGAAGACAGGGCAGCCTCACTCCAACATCCTGACCTAGGGAGAGGAAGGGGGCCAGGCTGACCCTTCACAATGCATGCTGTACAGTACTGTGTTAAATGTAAACTACCTCATTTTTTAAACTTTTTAAAAAGTAAACTGCATCTCTGCTTGTTTATTTAAAGTAAGATGATTAAAAGCAGCATTTTTCTTCAGCACAGTGAAGTCTCAAAGCTGTATTAAGTCAATGTTCACCTGCAAACTTTTGAAAGAACAGCAGTAATGTTTTGTCCAGTTGTGAACAACCTTCATTCCCATGGTGTTCATAACTCTCAGGTTCTCCTGTATTTAATTCTCCCTGATAAAATACCACAGCAATAAGGCACCGAACAGCTGTTAAAATTCACCTAAAATTTATGACTTATCTACTACAGCCCTCTGCCCCTTACATTAAACAAACATATGCTGTTGTAGATAGCCCTTGTAGTAGTACAACCCTCAAGCCAGGAAGGGAGAACAGTCAGAGATTCCGAAAGAAAAGAAGATTTAGTCTATTAATAAGACTCACTCTTCTTGCTACAAAATGCAGGCTCCCAAGAGAAGAATAAAGGTGGCTGACATATATGTGGTGCTATAAATCAGCGATCTCAAACTCAAATCACCACAAGGGCCGCACGAGGACTAGTAGAGGGCAGCATGAGGACTAGTACGTTAGTCCAAGGGCCGCACCACTGAAATCTTTCCATACAATGATATTGCAAATATCAGTAACAATCGTGCCATTGAGGGCCACAAGAAATAGCTTTAGGGGCCGCATGTGGCCCATGGGCTGCGTGTTTGAGACCCCTGCTATAAATGGTATAAAGGTGCATGATACCTTATAGACAGACAATGACCCTGAAGAGCTCACATGTGTATCTTTAATATAGAAAAAAGCTAAAGTGCCACAGGACAGTCCCCAGGAAAGGTACGACTCTTGTATTATAAAAACACTCATTCCCCCTGGAGATATTACACCACATAAGGACAAATTCCATCTACATGTGGAAAGGGAAGTGAGGAGTGAGCTGCAGAGAGAGGAGGTATCACGCTAATACATGCCACTCCTGCTTGACTAAATATGATTCAACTATCCAGTGCTGAAGACTTCCTACAAAGCAAACCAAGGAGAATGAGAGATGACCAGAGGGGTCTCAAGTAGACACTTTCTTTAGGACATCAGGATCACTGATCCACAGTATTGGTTCTAAGTCCCCAGTCCTGGAATTGTCTTTAAGAGGAAATTCTTCAGTGTGTCAGAGCTCTGAAAGGATTCAATCTTCCTAAAGGACAGGCCACATGGTCTCACTGCCTGCTTAAACTGAACCTCAGCAGCTTGGCTGCCAAGCTTCTACGTCCTTGTGACTGGATTAGCCACCATCTTCTCATATTCTCCACTGCCGAGGGTTAGCCTCAGCCAGTCAGTTTTAATGGCCAATGGCTCAGAAAGCTAGGTGACATTCATATCTTTGTTTCCCAGCCTACCTTGAGAGCAAACAGTCCTCCCTCTTTCCCTCCTGGTAACATGCAAAAGATAGGGAACTGAGACACCACAGAGCTCATAAAAATATTACTGAAAATTCCCTCTTCATCACACCCAGCAATAAACAGTCATCAGGGCTTGGCTAACATACACAAGTGCCAAAGGGATATGCTGCAAGATTCCTTACCTCTGAAGGCATTTTTCTTCAGTTCTGCTTGTCATATGCATCTATCCCTGTGATGTCCCCATCCTCACAATCTCCAAATATGGTCCAGTGTGCTGCGCTGTGCCACCCTGATCGCCCACTCGTCAACTCCAACTTAACCCACTTTGTGATGGAGACCCCCACTCCTGAGTTAGTTCACAACAGCCTTCTGAGTTTAATTGGTCCCAAGCAGTGGACATGCGTTCTCAAGCCACTGAGGAAACAGTTACCCAACAAGCGCCCCCCACTCCCAGGTGCCACGCCACAAACCTCCATCTTGCAGGGATCAAGACCCTTCCCAGATCACTGCAAACTCTCATACACCAGGGTCTGTCAGTTTCACAAAGAAACTGAATTACCAACTTTTGCTCCTTCACATTCTCTAAAATCCATACAGCTTTAAAACATGATTTTGAGTGAGTATATAGCAAATCAGTGCACAATCAAACTAGTTAACCTGTAAGGAGTTAACCACTACCAAATAAAAGATACGATGCAGTCTAACCTAAAGTTTACTGCAGTAAACTATTCTCTGTCTCAGTGGTTCTCAGCCACTGAGTCAGGACACACTACTGCGTCACCACACAGCAGTAAGTGCATCATGGCCAGTCGCGGATATGGCTGGATTCAGCCTAGATGGGGTGGGCTGCTGTGTTCTGTAGGGTTGCAACACATCACTGCATGTGTCACAACCTGCAAAAGTTGAGAATCACTGCTCTATCCTACCCGCTTGGGTAGCTGCTGGTGGCCTTGCAGCTTGGCCTTCCCAGTCATTGTGGATATGATCAGTCCTTACTTGTAGATGGAGATGTTACAAGACGGCAGTTTCTCTGGCAAAAAGCCTCAAACCACTCAAAGTCTGTGTACTTGCTTCTCCAAACATCCCCTTACCTTCCTGGAGTCAGGTGATCTTTTCCCTCTCTGGCTGAAGTCTGTAGTTTGCCTACGTGTGTCGGGGAGACAGCTTTGATTCTCTGCTCCTGCCACACCTCCAACAGATCCATGTGAAATACATGGAACACGTATGATACTCCAGGAAGCATGATACCATTGCAAAACTGAAAAGCATATTATGTGCATTCATTAAGGAACCCCTCACATGGCATATTTGGCATCAAACCATACAATTACATTCCAAAAGTGAACAGGAAAATTGAATAATCAGGTTTGGATGCTCCACTGAAAATCTGTTTTCTAAAGATCTCTTGAGCTAACAGGAAGGTGCCTTCCTGAAGACACCATGGCAAATTAAAAGGCAAATTTTTAACATCTTCTTCCACACAAAGCACTCTGCTCCTTTATCCAAGCAGCTTAGCAAACAGTGATGGAGGTCAGAACCATCCATACAAAATCAAGAAAGTCCATTTTTTATTTAGAGCCTTCAGTTGCAACTGAAGAGCTGACGTGAACTTTGAGTGATGCACACAATCTGATCTAATGTGACCATGAATCCACAGCTATAGGTTTTTAATGGTCTCCCTGATAGAATAATCTCAGGTAATGGAGATATTATTCATCTCTCTCTAGCCTCAGTTCTATAGACTGAGGCAGTTTTTTCCTTTAGAGACAGGTAATGCTCATGGATCTTTGATCCAAGGAGTTATGTTGAGGATTCAGGGGGGGGGGGGGGGGACAGTGCAGCACTAACAAGAACACCTACTGATGTCCCCCCCCAAAGACCTCTTATATTTAAATATATCACAGCTACATCAGCAGAGCTGCTGCTAAGACCTTTGGGTTATTCAACACTGAGCTAACCACTGGGAAATGAATTGTTTCAAAAAATAACCACGGAAAGCCACAAGTGAATACCACAAAATGAAATTCCTGCCAATATCACCCTCATGCAGGAGGCGGGATGGTGAGTATATATGTGTACGTGATTACTTTAGCCCATGTAGCATGTAACCTGAAAGCTTTACTCTTTTTACTGGAGGTAAGACAGAAGTTACTTGACTTAGAAAATCCAATCTTTGGTTTTAGATCCAAGGTTCATGGACTATTTTTCCTAAGGGGACAAACATTCAGGGATTTGTTTTAAGGCATCAAGATCAACCTGGCTAAAATTAAATATTAAAATGGCCCACAGATGTTATCCAGTTTCACACACCATTGCTATAAGGGATAAAAAGAATCTATATTCTGTTTGAACTTCCATGGTTAATCACATTACTTCAATTATTAATGCTGCAGAGACGAACTAATGAAGACTGAAGTTTGGAGAACTCTTATACACGGGGAAGGATTTTAACTAGTCAATTAGATTTGACTTCCTTTTGACTGAAAGAAACCAATGTAACAGAGAGTCTCATTTTCAAGAGTACATGACTGTTAGATTAAAAGAGAATACAGCCTCCCTTCAAGGATATCAGAGATGTCTGTTTTACTTCTGATTTTCAGGTAAGCTGTAGAGTTTCTGTTTTGCTTTCTGTGGTTTTTATTTTTTTATTAAATAAACATTGTTAAAACTGAGCTAATAAAGGTAGAGTGGCCAAATAACTCACCAAATCTTGACAAAATAGAATCCTTTACCTTCCTACCACACTACAGCCACAAGGTTCCCCCCCTCCTCCCAGATTAAGGCTCCTCTAGGAGAAGCTTCTTGTACATGAAGTTTAAGCTCAGAACCACTGATGAAAAAGTTATGAGCCCCTCAAGCAAAAAAAATGTGAAAAACTTCAATTACAGTGCTGTCATAGGAACTGATAACACATGGATTCCTTCTACTCATGGTGCAGAGGTCATTGAAACAGAAGTATATAATCACTAAGGGAATGAGTTTAAGACCTGATGGAGGTGTACATCATAATGACCAGTATAAAGTGTGCATTTATGTACTCAAATCTTAGGGTAATACCCTGAAGTAAGTTTATCTTTCAAATCATGTTTTAATGCTGTACCATGAAAGGTAAAAAACAGATTTTCATAGTAAAAAACCTGCACAAAATTGGCAATCCCACTGATTTAAAATAGCTTCAAGTCACACCATTCAGGTTTTACTTTGGAGATTATCAATGGCTGATTCCTGCCATTCCACTTCACATAGAGACTGAAAAGTCTGTCTTCCACTTACAGACAAATCTATCGTATGTGCTGATGCTACCTGTCTTGAAGCAGGTTAGACCTGCAGTATCAGTCATATCCATCATAAAGGATGTCAGCAATGTGACAAAGAGCACAGCACACCATCAACACATACAACCAACAAGTATCTGGTTTGCTCAAAGGGCGCTCACAGCCTCTAAGTGATCTACCAAACTAACAAAGATTAATAACACTCAGGGCTCTCCATTATCTGAGAGAGAATTCTGGTTGCTAACTGCAGGATATTAGTCCTCCCACTGGCACAAATGAGACACAGAGGCACTAACAAAAACCTTGCCCTGAGAGCTATTTATATAGTACTGTCTGAATACATTACAGCTGAAGACGTAAAGTAGGTGCCTTCATCTGAGAGAAGCAGCTTTTCAGGTAAAATCATTCCCCTAGCTATTTGTAACAAACCAGCTGCATTTTTGATGGATTATGAAATTTGAACAAGCTACAAAAAACCCCACATGGTTTAAAAAGTGATCAGTCAATACACTTAGACGATGTTACCACCTTTTTTTTTTTTTTTTTTTTAAATAAAGAACATTTTGCACCTGTGTTCAAACACTGCTAGAGAAACAGAGTAAAACAATACCACTGGGCATTGCAGCTTACTGGGGTTTGCTTGTGTGCTGTGTGGACAGGGATTCGGAGCTTGCAGAATTGTATTAGTGAAGTCATCCCAAGTAGTCTAACATCACAAAGACCTAAAACAGCAAGCGGAGGTTTGGTGTACTGCATGTTCTAACAACAAATACACACACCTCTGGAACTAAATGAATGGAAGTTCATCTGTTATGACTGTACAGGAGAGACGGAGATTGTCCCCACAGGGCAATACAGGTCAGCCTCTGCCATGATTCCACATTTCACTCAGCTCATCTGAACTCATTCCCAGAAGAGCAACATGGACATTTTCATAGTTGTGTAGCAAGGCTATGCTAGGGTGGGCATTGGTACAGCCGGTTGTTTTAACATCAATTTTGCAATAGGCAAATGCCCTAATTGATGCAACTCATCTCTCCTTTCACTAATGAAGTCAGATGTTCATGCAAGGCATGGAGCTTCCTACTGGTTAGGCAACAACCAAGACAGGCAGATCCTTGTCAATCAGTTTCCTTTGTGTGGGAATCCAACAAATGGATGTGTGTGTTAACTGGTGGGTAAAGCTTCCTTGTCCTGCTCATGCTATAGCAAGTGATGTTAATGGGCTAGTTCATTTTAGCTACACCAACAAACCTGCTCTATTTGCTGGTAAGCGATTTGCACTGACAGCCCAAAATCCCATTAGTACACTAATGAAAGAGAGATCTTTCTATTATGAGGGACAAAGTATTGTGGTTTTATGATTCTAAAAACGTCTGCAGACAAAATCCTTGAGGACTGTTTTCTACACACAGGGAATTTCAGGGCGTAAACCAATCTCACACACACAGCAGCTGCAAATGGACTGGTTCAGGGGAAAAAAGCAAGTGTAAACAAGAAGCAGTCTATTCATAAGGATGCACAGCACAGTGATTGCATGAGCAAGGTCAGGCTCACTATTGCTCTATTGCAAGATTCCCAGAAAGAGGGATTTTATGGTCTCTATATTGGAAAGCTTTCATCCAAGCTCTTCCCTCCCACTGAACAGCATAAACAGAAGATCCACTGAAACTGCTCCAAAGAAAAATGGCCTTGTAGTATGCAGTTATACCAGAATGCAACAGCCAGAGATTAGAGCTAATCTGAAGGCAATTCTAAATTCTAGAACAGGACTAGTTTAGACAAAACAGAAGCTCAATAAGACTGAATTACAAGAACCACTGGAAATTCTACTACCCTTCAAGTACATATTCAAAAGAAAATCTATATTTTGGTAGCAACCAAAAGATGATTTATAAAATATAAGTAGAAGAATCAGCATTCAAACCCTCTGGCTTTATATTAGGAAGCAAAACCACTACACCACTTTGCATTTTATTTATCCTTAGGCTGCAAAAGCAAACATGGCATTAAGATAAAAAGTGTCACTGCACAGCAGCTACAGCTTTAAAAATACTGAAACATTAAAATATCTTTCACTATTGCAAACTCTAATCTGCTAACAAAATACCAAGTTTACTTTTTTTTCCCAAGTCAATACTGTCCGAATTGTATAGACTCAAAAGGTTGGGTATACTTTAAAAATGTTGTTTTAATATTCAGAATTTCTCTCTGATGCCTCTTGTGAACATTATTAACTTTAGTTCTTTTTAAAAGAAATACCTGTCTGAGTCAAAAAACAGCAAATAATGTTCATTAGTGGCTGGTGTCAGTTTGCAGTGTGGCACCCAGTGTCAAAAGGGGATACCTATTTTCCAAGACCAGAAGAGCTCATTTCAGGCAGGCCTATGAACAGCTGACAGATGCTAATTCAACCCCCAATGAAACCAGTTTTTATCTGAACTAGTGACTCAGATGGGAAAGGCTCTATCTTATTACCAACCCCTAAACCATTTAGTCTCCTCTTGCCTTCCTGACGCAGGCTTTGACCTCTACTAGCAACAACCTATTGACCTTCACCCTCACTTTTAGCTGGTTCAGACAGAACAAGGAATCACATTTCCAAAGTCTTACAAAAAATTAAGAGTCCTTTTCCCCACAAAGTCTATAAAGGAGAATCTTCCTTAAAAAGAATCTGCACACACTGCAAAGAGAAGTGACTAGGGAAAGGAGAACGATGTCTTTCAGATTTAGTATGGTGAGAATTCATATACAGTTAATACAAGCTTGTTGCCATATCTCTCACAAAACAAGGGGGCTAGTCTACATTTAAAATTTACAGGGGCACAGCTGCATCAGTACAACTGTGCTGCTGTAAGAACACTTGTAACAGAGCTTGCCCGTTGACATCATAAAAGCACATGAACAAGCAGCAGTGGCTATTCTCTTCCACTTACATAGCGCTGGCCACACAAGTGCTCATGCCAGCAAAACCTGTTGCTCAGAAATGGCTGGGGGGTTTTTTGTTTTGTTTTTTTTCCACATTCTGAGGGACAAAAGTTTTGCCAGTGTAAGTGCTAGTTTAGACCAGGCTAACAAACTTGGGATTGTCCTCCACCATTCACATATTAGAATGCATTTATGAGATCTGCTGTTGAGGTAGTAGTCAATCATTTAGCCAAGTTCTGATTACTTAGCCACCAATCCCCTCTGCGCAGCTTTGTCTCTTACCATAGAAACTGGACGGGACCATAAGCAGTCATCAAGTCCAGTCCCCTGCAATCATGGCAGGACAAGTAATATGGTAAACCACCCCTGACAGGTGTCTCTCTAACCTGTTCTTACAGATTTCTAGTGATGGAGATTCCACAACCTCCCTAACCACTGGAATAAACTGCTTAATCACCCTGATAATTAGGAATTTTTTCCTAATGCCCAACCTAAACCTCTCATGCTGTAATTTAAACCAATAGCTTCTTGTCCCAATTATCAGTGGTTAAGGAAAATAATTTTCCTCCTCCTCCTCCTTCTAAGAACCTTTTAGGTACTTGAAAACACGTCCCCTCTCAGGCTCCTCTCTTCCCAGCTAAACAAACCCAGCTCTTTCAATCTTCCCTCACAAGTCCAGTGTTCCAGACCTTTAATCATTCTTGTTGCTTTTCTCTGCAATTTCTCCAAATCCTTCCTGAAATAAGGTGCCCAGAACTGGACATAATACTTCCACTGAGGCCTAATCAGCACAGAGTACAGTGGAGGAATTACTTCTCGTGTCTTACTTACAGACTTGTATTTAGCTTGTGGTCTACTATGACACCCAGATCCCTCTCCACAGTTCCTAAACCTAGGCAGTCATTGCCTATTTTGTATGCATGCAATTGATTGTTCTTTCGTGAATGGAGTACTTTGCATTTGTCTTTATCAAATTTCATTCTGTTTACCTCAGACCATTCCACCAGATTGTCCAAATCGGTTTGAATTGTGATCCTATCCTCCAAAGCACTTGCAACCTCTCCCAGCTTGGCATCATCCACAAACTTTATAAGTGTACTCTCTATGCCATCATCTTAATCAAAGAATGGAACCTAGAACTGATCCCTGTGGTATCCTGCTCATTATGCCCTCCAGCATGACTGTGAACAATTGATAACTACTCTCTGAGAGTGGTTATCCAACCAGTTTTCCACCCATCTTACAGTAGCTCCAGCTAGATTGTACTTCCTTAGTTTATTAAAAAGAAGGTTATGTGAGACAGTATCAAAAGCCTTGCTAAAGTTTAGACATACCACATCTATCCACAAGGCTTGTTGCCCTGTCCCAGAAAGCTATCAGGTTGGTTTGAAATGATTTGTTCTTGACAAATCCATGCTGACTATCACATAGCACCTTATTCTCTTCTAGATGTTTGCTAATTAAATCCTTAATTATTTGCTCCATTATTTTTCCTGGTACAGAAGTTAAGCTGACTGGTCTATAAGTTCCAAGATTGTCCTTATTTCCCTTTTTATAGATGGGCACTATCTTTGCTCTTTTCCACTCCTCTAGGATCTCTCCAGTCTTCCACAATTTTTCAAAGATAATAGCCAAAGGCTCACACGTCTCCTGAGTCAGCACCTTGAGTATGCTAGGCTAGTGGTGCATATCATCAGGCCCTAGTGAGTCGAAGACATTTAAGTTGTCTATGTAATTATAAATTGTTCTTTCCTATTTTAGCTTCTGATTCCATCCCATTTTTACTGCCTTCCTTATGTCAGGCATCCAACTGCCACCAACCTTCTTGGTGAAGACCAAAACAAAATCATTTGGTTCCAGTGCCATTCCCACGTTTTCCATTATTCTTCTTCCCTCTTTGAGTAATGTTCCTCAATTGTCCTTTGTCTTCCCTTTGTTTCTAATGTATCTGAAGAATGTTTTCTTGTTACCCTTTATACCTGTAGCTAATTTGATCTCGTTCTATATGTTGTCCTTTCTGATTTTTTCCCCTACATAACTGTGTTATTTGTTTATAGTCATCCTTTGTAATTTGACCTAGTTTCCACTTTTTATAGGACTATTTTTAGATTATTGAAAAATCTCCTGGTTAAGCCAGGGTGGTCTCTTGCCATACAAAGCCAACCTCCTTTTTAGGTTTAATTTACATCTCTTGATCTTAAGAGCTCCACAGCACGCTTGGCTCATGTTAGCCCATGGGGAAAGACGAGGCATCAGGCTTTATATTTTGATGGAAAAAACCTCAGATTCATCTACACTAGTCTGCAGGCACTGAAAAAATGACTGCATGTGCTTGGACTGCCAGTTGAGAGAACAATACATAACCCATTCCTCCAATGTATTAAATGATTAGCAAGGAGGACAACTACAACTTCTTAAGCCATTTTCGTCTATATCAAGCCAGTTTCAGGCTGATATTCAGGAAATTAAAGCTACTCGCTTTTCCAAAGGAAATTTCCATTACAATTAAAATAAGGCACACATTTAAACACACATGAAAATAAGCCATAACTAGCAGTAGTAAATATGACACCAATTTAAAACTTGATAAATTATGAATTAATAAATATATTAAACTAATTTATACTCAGATATCTTCAGTGTAGTAGCAGCTGTCCATATAAAATCCCAATCCAAAATACTAAAGCTTTGACTTGACACACAGGGTTACACTAGTTTAACAAAAGGCGTGTGTTTTAACTCATTTAGTTTACTAGTGCAAGTTTAGAATCACAAATGTACGTCACTTAATTTGGCACCTTGCACTAAAGCAGGATTAAGTTTGTCTATATCATCCCTGAGAGCTTATGTGCAGACATACAAACTAAAACCACAACATATACACACAAGCTCGCTTCAATTTAACTAAACCAGTGCCAAGAAGCTCAGGAAAAGCAGAAGTAATGACTGGGCAAACAAATAAAAGGTTTCTTAGCTGCCAAAAGAGGCAGCGGATGAGACTTGGGGCAGGGTGAGTGACATCAGTCAGAAGAGATGATGAAAAAGAGGGGTCACACGGGATGGAACTAGCTGACTTGAGCAGAAATGAAACAAAGAACTGAGTTGCTATTCTGGTGAAAAGGCAGAAGGTAAAGATGATGAAGATCTAGTTTAAATGTGTTGACCCTGGTCACAGGTATATGACGACTGTGAACAGATGGCATCTGGGCCTTTCAGCTACTCTCGTACATTAAGAGCAGTGACTCTTTCCCAGAAAGTTCCAGAGGGGTAGTCGTGTCAGTCTAAATCAGTGAAACAAACAAGGAGTCTTGTGACACTTTTAAAGACTAACAAATTTATTTAGTAATAAAGTTGTTGTTAAAGTACCACAAGACTCCTTGCTCTTTTTCCCAGAAAGGTAAGCAACAAGTTTAATTGTCTATTTACAAAGGGATAGCCATGTTAGTCTAATCCAGCAAAAAAAACACCACAAGGAGTCGTGTGGCACTTAAAGACTAACAGATTTATTTTTCACATGAGCTTTTGTGGCAGAAAATCCCACTTCGTCAGATGCTTCGAAGACGGGGGAAACGTACAGAACGGAATGAAAATAAATGCAAAGGGGTGTAAAACATAGGATCAGGTCAGACAGTAACAGCAAATCAGAGCAGTTGTTAGGTTCAAACCCTGGGAAGCCTGAAGTCAAATTACCTTTTGTAACGGGAAAAGAACCCCACAGCCTCAATTCAACCCTGCTTTCACTGAATTAATTTGCATATTAATTCGAGTTCAGCTGTTTCTCTCTGAAGTCTTGATGTCCCAGTCACATCTCTGAATACAGTCATTAACAAATCATTTATCGAGTGATTAGAAAGATGGAAGTGCTCAGCAACTTTTTTTTGTGTTTTGTGATTTCTGATATCAGCTCTATGTTCATTTATTCTTTTGCACAGGCATCGTCCTGTTTGTCCAATGTATAAGATTTGGGGCATTTCTGGCACATGACAGCATAGATCACATTAGTAGATAAGCAGGTAAATGAACAACAAGGGGTATCTATTGTGCAGATATGTGGGCAGACCTGGCAGCATGGTTTGTTGCAGGGGTGTGTGCCTGATTTAATGTTTCTGTTGTTAGGTCTGTAGTTGCTGGTGAGTATCTGTTTAAGACTGGGGGGCTTTCTGTAGGCAAGGAGAAGTCTGTCACCCAATGCTTGAGAGAGTGAAGGATCATCTTTTAGAATAGGTCCTTAATAATCTGTTGCAGAGGTCTGACTTGAGGGTTGTATGTGGTGATTAGTGGTGTTCTGTTTTCTTTCCTGGGCCTCTCCTGCCGTAGAGGACTTCATGGTACTCGTCTAGCTCTGTCAATTTGTTTTCTTACTTCCCCAGGTGGGTACTGTAGTTTCAAGAATGCTTGCTAGAGATCCTCAAGATGTCTGTCTCTGTCTGAGGGATCAGAGCAAATGCAGTTATATCTTAGGGCTTGGCTGCAGACACTGGATCGTGTGGTGTGTTTAGGATGGAAGCTCGAGGGATGTAGGTAACTATGCTGATCAGTAGGTTTTCAGTAGGTTAATTGTCTAACTACGCCAAAGCAGACTGTGTAGCAACTTTTAAAGTTTGTCTGCACTAAAGAACTTTGATTGTAAGCTCTTCAGGACAAGGACCCATCACTGTTGTGCATTTGTACAGTGCCAGGCACAATCAGGCCTTGAGTGTTGTTTGGCCACCAAGACACTACTGCAATAACTATTGTAAGAATAAAAGAACTCTATCATTTGTAACTAAAATGACTGATCCCCTGCCCACAGATGATGTTTTCCATTTAATTTCTGCATTTATCTGTGGTATAAATTGTCAAAGACATGGTATGGTGAATAAATTAAAAACATTAGAACTTGTATTACTTATAGTGAAATTAATAAGCATATGCAATGGGTAGAAGATATATTTTATGACATGTCTCAAGAAGAGTGTATTTTTTCACTTCATGAACTTTTCAGTAGACAGAACTGGACAGCAATGACAAAAGATGTCCCCCTCACAAAGGAGCTGCAATCTATGAAATTCTGATGATGCCGAATACTTTGGGCTTCAGACTAGAGAATCTTTTGAGGAATGTCACCCTCTTGAGTGTTGAGCAGGGCAACAGAGCAGTATGAATTAAGCACCAGTTGGAAAAATAAGTTTGCACATCTCTACAGATCTCTTGGTCACCAATGTTGTGAATGCCTGAATTATACCACCAAAGCAATAAAGATGCTATGCTGTATCCTCCATCGTCTGAGCCATAAGGAAATAAAACTGAGACGTGCAGAAAAAGAGTCTCCAAAAGAAAATGGCCAGTTAAGACCAGTGCTGTAGGATCAAAGATCTGCAGAAGCAAATGGCAATCCCCTCAAATTAACAGACATATCATGAAGCAAGAGGAAATCCTGCATTGGTCAAAGCAAGACAGCCAAGAGCAGAATCCTGACAATACCATAGGTTTAAGGAGCCGTATCACCATGGAAAAAAATTAGAACAGTTGGGGACCAAAACGCAGTTGTCTTTAGCAAAAAGCTGCTTTTTTTTAAAGAAGGCAGTTTAGGTACTAAGACATCTCTGAAGCCTACTATGGACAAAGAGATATGCTCATAAATCACACCTGATAAGAGAAAAATCGGTGAAAATGAAATATTTGGAACTGGATTTTCAATGTGTGTCAGTCTTCATCTACTAGTTCCTCAGAGCATTACAAACGCAGTGTCTGAAGAAGATATACAAGTGTAATTGAATAAAAAGTAAAAGCTGTAGGAATTTTACCTGAAACTCCATTTTAAAAGCAGATTATGAATATGAGAGAGATTTTAGTTTTAAATGACATTTAAGCCTAATATACGTATCATTAGCTTTATTTTGCCTGTATAGATTACCCTGATGCATGACTTTTGAAAAGGCTGGGACAGGACACCAAGAACGTACTTCCTTTAGCACTTCAGCAAAGCCTTCCTTGGCATCTAATAACTACTACATCAAACTGAAGAGAAGTACTTTTCTAAAGAATCATTTTCAAGCGCTGCATACAGACTTACACAGTGTTATTTAACTGGAACTAAATCAGTAGATCACACTTAGAAAGGGACTTTTTGGACTGTTGTCTAGGATTCTTTGACTAGACTTTAAAAGAATAAAGACAAATGTATTTTTCCCTTGGCGTGAAGTTTCAAAGAGTGAGAGTGTTAACGCCATCACCCAACTCCAGATATTACTATCAGGGTTAACAGAAGGCTAAAGCAGTCTGTCCACAATTAATGATATTTAATCATTACTGATTACATTTGGATTAGAGGAAATAAATCTAGACATAAAGAGTCAGTAATCCACAGTCTGACTGTGTTGGGCTAGGAACACATTAGGTTAAGCCTGTAATCTTGAGCACAGCTATTACAGAAGAATTTGCTAGAGTACCTCCCACCTCAAATTCAGTCAAGGAGGACCTAGAGTACCTCCCACCTCAAATTCAGTCAAGGCATTGAAAGCAGTAAATGAGAACCAGAGGATATGGAAAAATGGATCAAAAACACTGTTGCACACAAAAATGTGTATTTCAAACAGGATGAATAAAGCTAGTCAGATATAGACTAAATCAAATCAAATCAAATCATAGGGCTGGAAGGGACCTCATGAGATCATCGAGTCCAACCCCCTGGGAATTGAACCCAGGACCTTCTACATGTTAAGCAGAGGTGCTAGCCACTACACTATTTGCAGGGCTTAGGTCTACACTGGTGGTGAAATTCAGCATCAGTTGACAGGAGTTATGCAAGCTCCACAGAGCTGCTTACATAAGCCGTCAACTTTCTACCTCTCCTTCAGTGCAGCATCTTCACTGCACTATGCCAACAGGAAATGCTTTCCCATTGACACAGTGCTATGCCACTTGAAGGACTGGTTTTAGTAAGTCAATCTCCGGATCAACTTAGTGGGTCTTAATTGACTGCTAAGTCGGTTCAGAAAGATTGATCTGAAGGCAGCAAATTTGCCTCCATCAGGAGAGATGTGACCATAGTTACAACATCTAGAATTCTAGATTACTGAAGGAATTTTGCAACAAAAGTTATGGCAGAACTGAGTGTGTCATGACTATCAAAAAAAATTCAATCTTAGCTGCAGATTTCAAGGATCACCTGAGATCATGAAGTTACTGCTCCAGAATTAAATCCAGCATTAAACTTCAACTGCAAAACAAGCAAAAGGGGAAAAATCTAGAAGTAGGCCCAAAACCATGAGTGTTTCCATACAGCCTCAGTGCAGCAATTAATGGCTTAGAAGTCACTCCCCCAAGAAATGAAGCCAGAACTTGGGGTGGGGAGCATCTATCTAGGAAACAAGACCAAAAGGGGCAGCCGTGTTGGTCTAGTTCAGTAAAACAAACAAAGAGTCCTGTGGCACTTAAAGACTAACACATTTATTTATCACATGAGCTTAGATGGGAAAAAATCCCACTTTGCCAGATGCTTTGAAGATGGGTGAACTTACAGAATGGGAGGAAATAAACGCAGGGAAGTGTATATAATGGGAACAAGTCACACTGTAACAGCAAATCAAAAGAGCTGTAAAGATTTAAGCACTGGTGAACAGCTTACAGAGGGAAATGAGGTCAAACCACCTGTTGTAATGAGAGGAAAATCCAATGTCCCTATTAAGTCCTGGATCAATGCAACTGAACTTGCAAACAAATTCAGTTTCAGCAGCTTCTCTTTGAAGCCTGGATTTAGTATTCATCTGTCGGACCACAGCAATTAGCAAATCATTAATGGAGTAATCACAAAGACTGAAATGCTGACCCACTAGTTTCAGAGTGTTGTGATTTCTGATGTGTCAGATTTGTGCCCATTTACTCTTGCCAGGCAACTATCTTGTTTGTCCAATATATAAGGCAGAGGGGCATTTCTTGAACATGATGGCATAAATCACATTGGTGGTTGAGCAGGTGAATGAGCCTTCGATGGAGTAGCTAGTTTTATTAGGTTCTATATTAGTGTCTTTTCTGCAGATATGTGGGCAAAGTTGGCAGCGTGGCTTGTTGAAGGGGTATGTGCCTGCTTTAATGGTTCTGTTGTTAGGTATGTAATTGCTGGTAAGTATCTAAGTGTTTGAATCTTTACAACTGTTTTGATTTGCTGTTACAGTGTGACCTGTTCCCATGACAAACTTCCCTGCATTTCTTCCCATTCTGTAAGTACCCCCATCTTCAAACCATCTGACAAAGTGGGATTTCCTCCCACAAAAGCTCATGCAATAAACCAGGGGTGGCCAAACTGCAGCAAGGGAGCCTCTTGTGACTCTTGAATGAAAAAGTGCAGCTCCCAGAAGAATGTCAACAAATCAATTTCGTAGGTAAAAGTATATGGCTATATGCCTCAGTGCGGCTCTTGAAGGTTTAATAATCAACTTGTGTGGCTCTTGAGTCCCACAAGTTTGGCCACCCCTGCAATAAACATATTGGTTAGCCTTTAAGTGCCACAAGACTCCTTGTCTGTTTCATCTAGGAAACAGATAAAGTGCCAGAGTAAGGAATAATCTCAGGACCCACTGTATAAATATAAGGAAGGAAAAAGACAAATAAGAACATACACACTAATGAAAGATGGAAAATTGAGGGTTTTTTTAAATCAGTTTTAAATTGTGCTTGAATAATAGCTCTTTCCATTACAGCCCTTCTACAGTTCTTTATCAAGCTGATCAGTTTTCAGCTGTGTGATGAAGAATCATAGAATCACAGGGTTGGAAGGGACCCCACGAGGTCATCTAGTCCAACCCCCTGTGAGCCCCCATCACCTGGCACCCAGGAAATGTTGAGACCTGGGTTGGGTTTCTCATGAGGGTACCGCTCCTTGATTTTGCTGACAACAAAATGCGTGGTATTTTCCTATTGTTCCCTGGCTATTACATTTAGTTCTGTGGCTAATATTTGGCAAACCTCTGAAATCCCAAGAATGGCACTTTATATCTTCAGTGCATTACACAAACAAAATGAAATTAAAGGAGCTATTTAAATTTTTTGTTGACAAGAAACAGCAAAGTGCACAGTTCTACAACATCTGCAGGCAATTTTAATACAGCATGATTGAGGCACAAACCCAAACCCACCTTGGCACCAAAATAAAGTTCATCTTTATCCCAAGAAAGCAAACTATCTTGTTTTCTGATGTCATGAAACACAAATGAGCTGTCAATTACTTATACAAACTTGGGAAGCTGAAACTGCAAAAACTGGAAATTAAAATTCACAACCTAAACATTTTATTGTAAAGACAATCATTTCAATTTAACCTATCAGATAGTCAGAATAATTTCTATTAAAAACATACAGATGTCAAGTTCTGATTTAACAGAGCACATCAGGTCTCCATGTCCATCAAACTCCCAAGAATCCTCTATCCTCCACTTCCCACCCAACCAGTTCAGCTTCCTACTTCCAACGAATCAGTCCAATACAGCACTGTTCAGGACAAAGCAAACATGGTTCCATCTTCTTGCAGAAGGAGTCAGCTGTACTACTCAACCAACCAGCATCTTGGAGCAGCACAAAGCTCTCCACAGAACTCCCCATCCCCATTCTGGACAGCAAGATGGAACCAAATCTAGTCTCTCAATTGGTAATTACCAATAATGATGCCATATTGCAAGCAATCTTTCTCACAATATGTAATACAGATGTTAGTTTGACAACTTTTGGAGGGACAGGGCCAAAAAGTGCAGTACAAACTGGCTTACCTACGGGGTTAAAGACAGGAAGCTTAAGGAGAATGTAATTCCAGTCCTCCATATGTAAAAAGGTATTTGCATGCAAACATTTTCATAAGCCTCTCCAACTCATGGGTAGTGACCCTGGACTTCCTGGCTAACTAACAAACATGACTTGTGTATCAAGCTACCAGCATATTGCTCTTTCGTTGATGTTTTTCCCAAGAGAAGCTCTTACCTGTTGCTTCAATGTACTCAATACATCGCTCAATAAAGACGGGAATGGGTTTTTCTGGAGTCACAACAGTAGACAAAGGCACTCCAAAATAGTTACTTTCCCATGTAGTCTTCGTGATGGATGGCCGAGACTTAGCCTTTGGTTTCTATAGGAGAGAGAGTGCCCTTAAATTAATATAACAAGAAAAACACCACACACAACACATTAGATTACAAATATGTCACCATTAGAATTAGCGAAACCAAAAGCTGAATAAGCCAGAGTTACGACCAATAGATAGATTGGAAGGATGGAAATGATCAGAATGGACTTTGTAACTTCCACATTGGTTACCCAAGACTAGACATCATCTCTATTGTTCAAAAACTACTGCACACATGGGTCTGCTTCTCTTACCTTTCCTCTTGTACAGCCCATCAGACCAGCACACAGTCAGTGCAAATGCCTATGCCCACTGCAGAGTAATGGAGAATTTGCTTGGAAAAATGCAAACATTTTTGCTGTCATAAATACAAGATATTCTTATAATCACAGGATTTATAAACAAGGCAACTGATTTTCAAATACTTATTAAAACAGATTATATTGGTAATGGGATTCACAGCAGCCAAGATCCCAGTTCACAACTTTAAAGAACAAATCTTGGCTCTTACCTAGACCACCGTAAGGAGTACAAAAGGTACTGAGACTATACTTATTTAAAGATGCACTAGAAGTTCTTCTCAAGGTACAAGTGACCTAAACCAAATTATGTTCTAAAAATCTAAAAATATCATTCAGATTTATTTGGTACTTGCTTTTCACAATGGGAAAGTAAGGACAAGCAAATACAGATTCTTCAGTCCCAGACAATCCTAATCAACAGTGCGGTGAGCAGAGTTTACTACAGTAACTCAGTTGTGTAGGATATGCTCAGTCACAGAACTAACAACAAGTCTACCATCTTTCCAGTATATAGCCAGCACAAACCACTCCTGTAATGAGAGAGGCATGCTAAGTTACTTACAATCATCTCTCTCCTCTTCCCACCCAAACCAAAACAAAGTTGTATGTGCACTTGTGTGGCCCTCCTCATCACAGTACCCCAGTACCTATCTAACCAAACTACTAAAGATGTCTGCACTTGCAAGTATTTCAGCACAGACTGCAATGTGCTCTATTTAAGACTGTTCTCAAAGAGTAGGTTTACATCTGAATTAAAAGTCCACAGCTGGCCTGTGCCACCTCACTCAGGCTTGCAAAGTTTGGGTTAAAGGGCTGTTCGACTGTAGCATAAATATTTGGGTTCAGGCTTGAGCCCAGGCTCTAGGGCCTTGCAAGATAAGAGGGTGCTCACCCCAAGCCCAAACAGATACCCGATAATTGTTCGAGCCCCATGAATCCCCCGTCATCTGGGTGCCTGACTGCCAGTGCAGACACACCTTAGGCCAGACAGCTCAGACTGTGGCTGGACTACGCATTTATCTGGCAGCACTCCATGTAGGCAGAATGTTAGGTTTGTGCTCCAGAGCTTCACAGGCTTTCATCTGGTTTTCTAGATACATTCCAAGTACTAGTTCTCATCTCTGTTGTTTGGGCTACAGTTAACTATGAAATTACCTCCACTCTTTATGTTGTGCTGCAACAGCTGAGATCTACAGGACTGTCTGAGTCTACAATGCCTAAACGTACCTACCTATCAGCAGACCACAGAAAAGAGCACTCATGGTGGAGAGCCTTGCATACAATGAAACAAACAAGGAGTCTGGTGGCATTTACAATGACTTTACAACCAACTTTCATACAATGGAATTTCTTCTATCCTTGTCAACTTTTATCACCTCTCACTGTTTCCTCCCCCCCCAACCACATTTACTCAGTCTCTCTCTCAAGGTAGTGGACCGAGAAAGAATAATTTTAGTTCGGTGAAGAAGTTTCCTGCAGCTTATTTTGGGCTTTATATGAATTTAATTGTTTTTTAAATGCATGTACATCTACAAGAATAAAAGCTGGCAGTCAACCACTTTGACGGATATTAAATTTTCTCATAAAGGAAGTTTTAACATTCTCTCCAGAAGAGGTAGATGGTAAGAGATCCAATGGAAGATGCAGAAGCAGCTTTGGACAATGTTAATCAGCGGTGGCTCAATCTCCATACAGCTTCTGGTGTGACAAAAATACGTTATAAGAGCAGGGGTCCAGGTTTATTCTGAGCCCTAATGAGTTGATTATTCTTATCCAAACTCCTGATCTGCAATATCATAGAACTATAATTCTAGAAACCTAATAACCATATACAGGTACTCAAGCACACCTCCCTGGGGGGACTACCATCCAGGTGTTAGACCATGTGACCAAGAAACTCACCCGCGCGCGCGCGCACACACACACACACACAGACACACACTGTCAAGACTCTATATCCCCACCCAGCTGGAACAAATGACTTCCTGTTTAGTCTGTGTTTCTATAAAGCTTCTTCCTGTGTAGCAGCGGGGACACACAGGGACACATCAGAATAATACTTAGTTTACAATAATGAAGGAAGTTTATTTTTGTGCAACAGGCACAGCATCTTGTGTCAATAAAAGCATAAAAATGCAAATTTAGGAGAGGTACCACATGATAAGTTTAATAGCAAGAGTGGTGAAAAAGGAGTGAAAACCTTGTTCATGCCTAAAGCTAAACCCACACAACTATAATGTAACCTTCTGCATGTAACTGTGTTAGTTTTGTGCACAGGTGGTGAGAAAAAAGTGAGCAGATCAAGTAAAAGGCACAGATAGATACTTATTCCCAGCTTTATAATATATGTATGTAGAGCAGTGGTTCCCAACCTGTGGCCCATGGACCAGCGGTGGTCCACAAGGGTACTACGGGTGGTCCGTGGGAGTAAGGGAGAAGGGAGAATTACTGCAGATAAATGTACTGTGATGAATGCAATATGTTTGTGAGTGTAATAAATTATTAGAAATAGCAGCATTTTTAATACCCCTTTGATATACAAGTTTGACCCGTCAGCCATAAGCTTTGTTAAAAATGTTTTTAAATGTTTTAATTTACATGATGGTCCACAACAGCTTTTGAAGACGATGCAGTGGTCCACACACAGGGAAAGGTTGGGAACCAAATGATGTAGAGGTCTCAAGCCTAAATTCAATCCCTTGCCACACCTATGAGATGCCAGTGACAGTTTGTCAGTTACCCCTTTGCTATGTGCATGCTTGCTCTACGCAATAAATTAACAAATGAAACCTCTGCAATGTCAATAGTCAGAAGCACTCACTCCATGCATCTCAGATCTGGCTCCAAAAATCAGATGGAAAAACCTCAGCATGCTCCTCATGAAAGGCTGTCTGAAATACTACCCCCAAACTCTACCTCAGTTATCCTCTGAAATTCAACACAAATTTCATCAAACACAAAGGTCAATATGACAAAATCTTCATCTTTCCCAAATAACTATGAAATAAAGCAGGGGTCTCAAACACGCAGCCCCTAAAGGTATTTCTTGCAGCCCACAGTGACACAGTTGTTACTGATATTTGCAATATTATCGTATGGAAAGGTTTCAGTGGTGCAGCTCTCGGGCTACCGTAGTAACCCTCATGCAGCCCTCTACTAGCCCTCATGAGGCCCTTGTGGTGATTTGAGTTTGAGACCCCTGAAATAAAGCGTATTGTACTTGGACAGGACTAACAGGCAAGAGACATTTTCAATGCGGTAGACATTAACAATTGGTGTCACACAGAGATCCAGCCGTGAAACAACAGGAATCTGTAACTGGGATGAGGGCAGTCACTAAAAAGCTTTCACACTGTACATCATTTTAATCATCTATAACACAGCAGGACGATGGCAGAATACAAATACTAGAACCATGAATCTGTCTCTTCCTTCCTCAGAAGTAGTAGCTCGATGAAACAGAAAGTAGAAAGGAATTGCTGATAAACATTTACAGCATGCAAAAGAGTAACAAATTCTGATGACCTATCAGATTTCTAAAGATGTCTGAGATTCAGCCAAAAAGCAATAGAATGCTTGGTAACATGCAGTTATCATCTCTAACCTCCCGTGATTAGATGCAGTTGTGCACTGAAGTCAGGGCATAAGGAAATTTGAGGCTACAAAATATGTAGAAAGCCACACTAGAACTCCTCTAGAACCTCAGGCAATAAAAGGATTACTGTGTAAATTTCAACTGCAAATGTCACTCTTTGGTGTCACTTGCCAGATGTCTAATATAGAATCCCCTGCTCTTAGCCAGGCATGTGTCACTCATTAGGGAACCATTAGAAGTGTAGCACAGCAGCAGCAAGCACTCAGCAAGAAGAAAGCCACACCACCCCAACATCCATCTTCATTTACAGCAACTAATTCCCAGTTAGCAAATCAGCCTGAAAGCCTCTACAGAGAAATTAAGCCTTTAGAGGGACAGGCTCATGTCAGTGCTACCTATTTCTTAAATACCAACTGTATTTATGCCGCCTATCACCAAGAACTGTACTCACAAAAAGCATGTCTAGTTCAAACAATAGAACTGCCCACCACACACAACTCCTGCTCTGAGAGAGTATAACTATTTGATCTTTAAAAGGGCAAGGACTCTTCACAGCACTTCAAGCATGCTGACAGTTTCTATAAAGACAGCAGGTGTCTTGGCTGGGTCTCAGCATTAAGAACCTTGCCAGAAATAAAGACTGATCTACAGGGGCATTTATAATTTGTGTCCGCACTACTATGTAGGAGACACAGTTGGAACCTACTTTAGGACCCACCTTCTTGGCTCATGGACACCAGGAAAGGGTTGGAGACAAGGAATAAAGCAGCAACAGTGACAACACTCTTGCTCTCTGAGGAAAGGCTCCAGAATCCATGACTATGAGCACCTAATAAACAGCATATTTTATGCTGTTCTTCCGTTTTCAGAACATAGGCTCTGGAAGTTGCTGTAACAAGTAGGGGATGGCTTTAGAGTGAGAGACGGTGGAAAATGAACAAAGGACCAGGAGCCAGAAGTGGGTAATAGCCAAAAAGCTTCCAAGTTTATGTTTTGTATTTCCTATTAATGAAGCAATTACAACATGACCCCACATACAGACTTAAAAGCATATCTGCTTTCATTTTAACATTATTTAATCATCTGTTAAATGAGGATAGTTAATGCTCTCAGAGGTGTGACGATGAACTAATGAATGGCTGTGCAAACTACGAAAACACAAAGTACTGAACAAATGCTAAGTATTATGCCTTGGATAACAGTATAGCACATAAGCAAGGAGTTCTGTGGCACTTTTCAAGACTAAAATTTATTTTTTGGTACGAACTTCTGTGGGCAAAGTCCCACTTTTTCAGATGCTAGCATTTTTTTTTCCATCTTTTTTCCCTAGCATCTAATTAAGTGGAACTTCACCTACAACAGCTCATACGAAAAATAAACGTTAGTCTCTAAAAATGCCACAGGATCCTTTGTTTGCTTTGTTGAACTACAAGACTAACTTGTCAGTATGGTGCACAGCAGACAACAGTATATGAGGCTGTGCTTTTAAAAAGCACAAAGTAGAGCCTGGTAGCTTTTCAGAACACAGAATTACCTTGCAGTCCAAGTAAGAGCCACAACTATTTGGATCTTTGCATTTTTGAAGTAGTTCATTGATCTGCTGTATCTTAGGAAAAACAGTACTACTTCACAACTGAGCTGAACTGCAAAGGCAGACCCAGAGCTTGTTGAAGCATTTAATCAGATTGCACAGAGTGACACATTGACACAGTGCCATTGCTCTGACAACCAGAATACGGAAGGGAATTCCAATACCACCCCAGAGAAAGGAGGTCTGTTGGTCAAAGCAAAAAGCTGTTGATTCTCCCTGTAACAAAGGGGAATGATGCTTAAGTGCCAAAAAACGTCATACAGATGACGGCAACTCTGCTGGATCTCACCTATACCAAGCAAAACTTCAGGCAATTAACTTGGACAAGACTTATGCTTTGGGATGGGGTTTTAGCTATTCAGTTACTAGAGAAGATTAAAGGCATAAGAAAACAGATAAAATGTAAATGAGGGCTGAAGGATGGTTAAGCCATAGCTAAAAGTAGTCTGGTAGTAGTTTCAGTTGGAGACCACAAACAGCCCTTTACAGAGGTCACAAGCAGAGCTACCTTTTCCCACTAGACATCTATGGAGAGCTGATGCTGTAATCTGCTTATGGATGCCACTCTCCAGTGCTGATATCCTCTACCTGATGCACAGAATGGGAAAAAAATTGGCACCCTGCAATCCTAATTAATCTATGCACTGCTCCAGTGTGGGCAAATGGAGCTATTCAACTCCACATACCCCATCCTGAAACCGAAAAAGGAAAAAAAAGCATAGCAATTCTTTCTTACTAACCAAAAAACTCAGTGCCCCATCTTTTTGTTCTGTTTGTACAGCATATAGTACACTCAGGTCCTGGTCCATGACCAGGGTTTCTAGTCACTCCACTAGTACAAATAATAAATAACTATTTTAATGGTGGTGAAAGCTGTTGGACTGGTAACACTAGCAACAGAAGTCTTCTACTTACAGTACAAACAGCAGCATCAAACTGCCTCCTAAGAATGTCCCAACCTTGATCTGAATACTTCTAGCGTTCAGAAAGCAGCTTCCATGTCTCATTCAATCCTTGGTTTCCAATGAGACATCCAAAGTCCAGACTAACTAGGGACAATATCAATGATTTGTGAAACACACCTTTGTCTGGGGCAGGATCAAAAGTCTTTTCATTGGTTTTATATGGAGGTCAAAATATGATAAATATTCTATTGTCCTGTTCTGATTTCAAACCAGCAACCTACAGGTAAAAAAAAAGCATCACAGCCCATTGCTAGAATGCACAGAGTTAAAGTTCTGTTGGGCTAAAACAAGGCAACTAGAACTAAATTACCTCATCTCTTTCCAGCTATGACTGGACCAAGTGCTGCATCAGCTACAGAAAGCTTGCAGACTATGAAATAAACTAAGAAAGAAATTCTTCATAAAATCAAAGTGACTGAAAGCAACCCAAAAGATGAGACATTTTAAAAAATCCCTTCAATAACCAAGTGTTTTGAGAGCCGCAATGTGCATACCCTCCTGGTGGGGGGAGGGCAGCTGGGAGCTGGGCCAGGGTGCCTGTCACAGGATCCCCTAGCAGGAGGGGAGATGGGGAATGTCTGGAACCAGGAGTTGGTCCCATGCAGGTCCCCTGGTGGCAGGGCAGAGCCTGTCACAGGCCACACACAGGATGCCCTGGTGGCAAGGGGGACCCAGAGCCAGGCTGCAGACCCCTGGGCTAGTAAAAGCCCACACTAGGACATGTTATTCTGACAGCTGGGAACATGAGGTGTGGACACTGCATATGGTTTAAGCAATGAACAACTGCATATTAAGCATACTGTCTCCAAATCTACTGTGAAAAGTCATGAAGAGATAGAAGTAAAATGGTGCGAAAAGCCCCTTGTGATGCCTGGAGCTTGGATTTCATGAGCCGACAAGTTTTCTTCCACATATCTGGAGGGGTTTTTTCCTGTGACAGAAACAGGCAGAGAGCATTAAACAAGAGTGAGGAAGGCCACTAACTAAAAAGCCAGCAGCACAAAACTGGAATATGTTAAAACCACACAAAACTTGCAGAACCAATTAAAATGCCAAGCACAGTTTAGTTCTTACCAAACTTGACAGGTTTTGAAAGCTGCTGAACACTCTCCTCTAACTACTCCTGGTCTTGGATTTAGCATCCATGTGTATTTTGCTCTATTCTATCATTTGAACCTTAAAAATAAGTTAACTTTCTGATCACAGCTCAAATTCTAGACCCAAGGGAGAAAACTGATTTCTTGGCCCAAAGGAAAGTGCAAAATCTTCCCTGCAACAAACTCTAGAAACAGATAAGTCACTAAAAAAAGATTAGTGGGAACTGGATCCTCTTATTAGCAGCTTGCTCTTTGAAGATGGAGATCACACTGGTTTAACTGAAATCTTCCTATTTGCTGGATTTGATCAGTAGTTCAGGGATAAGTGACAGATTCTGCAACATCTCGATAAAGATCCTTCAGCAGACTAGAAAATGTGGAGTATTAACCTTCATTTTACATTGAACAAAGTCATGAGCCTACATATGTTTCTATACTGGGGTTAAGACCAGGAAAAACTAATGAAAACTAACTGTGTGACCCTCAGCAAGCCAAAACCTCCTCATCTGTAAGAGAGAGAATAACAGAATCATAGGACTGAAACGGACTTTAAGAGGCCATCTAGTCCAGTCCCCTACACTTATGCCAGGACCAAGCATCATCTACCATGCCTGATAGTTGTTTGTCTAACCTCCTCTTGAAAAATTTCCAATGATGGAGATTCCACAACCTACCTAGGCAGTTTATTCCAGTACTTCACGTCCCTGTCAGTTAAGAAGTTTATACCAAGGGTAAATCATGCCTGACCAATCTCATTTCCTTCTATGAGCAGATGACTGGTTTTCTGGATGTGGGAAGCACCGCTGATGTGCTATACCTTGATTTTAGCAAGGCTTTTGATACAGTTTCCCAAAGCATTCTCATTGGCAAATTAAGGAATTATGGGTTGGATAGGTGGACTATAAGGTGGATAGAGAACTGGCTAGATCAACGGTTTCAGCGTGTAGGAATCAATGGTTCCGTGTCCAGCTGGCAACCAGTCAAGAGTGGTGTGCCCCAGGGGTCGGTCCTGGGGCCAGTTCTGTTCAACATTTTCATCAGTGATCTGGATGATGGAATAGACTGCATTCTCAGTAAGTTTGCGGATGACACCAAGCTGGGGGGACCAGTAGACACGTTGGAGGGCAAGGACAGGATTCAGGGAGACCTAGATAAATTGGAACAGTGGGCCAAGAGAAATCTTATGAGATTCAATAAGGATAAGTGTAAAATCCTGCATTTGGGACAAAAAAACCCTATGCACTGCTACAGGCTGGGAAACATTCAGCTAAGTAGCAGCAGTGTAGAAAAGGACCTGGGGGTCATGGTGGATGGGAAGCTAGATATGAGTCAGCAGTGTGCTCTTGCTGCCAAAAAGGCCAATGGCATACTGGGCTGCATCAAAAGAAGTATTACCAGCAGATCAAGGGATGTGATCCTTCCCCTCTATTCTGCACTAGTGAGGCCACATCTAGAATACTGTGTTCAGTTTTGGGCTCCCCACTACAAAAAGGACAGGGACATGCTAGAGAGAGTTCAGAGGAGGGCAACCAAAATGATTAAAGAGCTAGAGCACAAGCCCTATGAGGAAAGACTGAAAGCATTAGGCTTAGTCAGTCTGCAGAAGAGAAGATTGAGGGGGGATTTGATAGCAACCTTCAACTACTTGAAGGGATTCTCTAAGGAAGATGGAGCTCGACTGTTCTCGGTAGTAACGGAGGACAGAACGAGGAGCAATGGTCTCAAGTTGCGGTTAGGGAGGTCAAGGCTGGATATTAGAAAAAACTTTTTTACCAGGAGAGTGGTGAAGTCTTGGAATGAGCTGCCTAGGGAGGTGGTGGAGTCTCCATCTTTGGAGGTGTTTAAGGCCCAGCTGGACAAAACCCTGACTGGGATGGTTTAAGTGGGAGTGGTCCTGCCTCTGGCAGGGGGTTGGACTAGATGACCTATGAGGTCCCTTCCAACCCTATGATTCTATGATTCTATAATGCCAATCTAAAGCACCCTGGTTGCAATTTAAGTACACTGCTTTTTGTTCTGTCCTCAGAGGTTAATGAGCACAATTTTTCTCCTCTTCCTTGTAACCACCTTTGATGTGCTTGACATTATCCTCCACTCAGTCTTCTCTTCTCCAGACTAAATGAACCAATATTTTCAATCTTCCCTCAAAGGTCATGTTTTCTAGACCTTTAATCATTTTTATTGTTCTTTTGGACTTCCTCCAGTTGGTCCACATTTTTCATGAAATGTGGCTCCCAGCACTCCAGCTGAGGCTTGATCAGCACTGAGTAGAACAAAAAAATCACTTGTCATGTCTTGCTTGCAACACTACTGCTAATACAGCCCAGAATGATATTTGGAGTTTTTGTAGCAGTATTACACTGCTGACTCACTTTTAGCTTGTGACCCAGAGCCCCCAAACCCTTTCTGCAGTACTCTTTACTAGGGAGTCATTTCCCACTTTGTACACGTGCTCCTCATTTTTCTTTCCAAAGATAGAGTTCTTTGTATTTGCCCTTGCTGAATTTCATCCTATTTACTTCAGAACATTTCTCCAGTTCATCCAGAACAGTTTGAACTTTAATCCTATCCTCCAAAGCACTTTCAAGTAAAGCACTTCACTTGCTTCACAAACAATGGGCCAGCCTGGAAAACATGCCTTACAGTGTGGTTTAATAAACTCAAGTTCCACAGGAGCAGCGGAGTGAGTCTAGTTCAGTAAAACGAACAAGGAAATCACAACTTTCTAAAAGCAGTGGGTGAGCATTTCAATCTCTCTGATCACTCCTTCAAGAATTTACTAATTGCAAACAAGTAGTCCTGCAGCACTTAAAGACTAACACACTGATTTTTTGCAGGCACTTTCGCAGTCAGATGAAGTGGGATTTTCATAGTCAAATGAAGTAGGATTTTCTCCCACAAAAGCTCATGTGATAAATGTGTTAGTCTTTAAGTGCCACAGGACTCCCTGTTGATTTTACTGAACTAGACTAACACAGTTGCCCCTTTGGAACTTACTAATTGCAGAGCTCAGACAGATGAACACCAGATCAAGGCTTCAAAGAGAAGCTGCAGAGATCAAATTTATTTGCAAATTTGATTGCATTGCTTCAGGGCTTAATAGGGCTTTTGGATTTGATTTGACCTCATCTTCCTCTATATGCTGTTCCCCAGTGTTTGAATCTTAACAATGGCTTTGATTTGCTGTTACAGCGTGAGCTGCTCCCATGGCTTATGCTTCCCTGAATTTATTTCCTTCCATTCTGTAAACTCTCCATCTTCAGAGCATCTGAAGAAGTGGGATTTTTCCCATGAAAGCTCATGCAATAAATAAATTTGTTAGTCTTTAAGTGCCACAGGACTCGTTTGTTTTAGTTTTCTCAATAAGCAATGTCACTCATGTTCTCTAAACAACTCCATAGGCACATGATAACTGAGTCGAAGGCTCTTTAGTTAAGCAGACAAAGGCATAACAAGATCTGTGGTCAGAAGTCAAGGGTGAACAAATCCAAACTGCAAATGCAGGCTTTTTTTTTTTTTTTTTTTTAACAACAGAATAGTTAACCACTGGAACAGCTCTTGAAATCTTTCAGTATAAACTGGATGTCTTCCTCAAGATAAGATCTAGCTCAGTATTATTGCAATCAATGAAGGAAGCACAGGGTGAAATAAATTTCACCCCATGGCACGCGTTATGCAAGAAGTCAGACTTGATAAATGCAATGGTTCCTTCTTCCCACAAAAATCTGTGACCATATCTGATAGGTCCACTAAGCATGCTTGTTTTATGCAGATAAGCTTACCTCATGAAAATAACTGCCAGAATACAGCCCTGATCTGACAACAAATGAGTTTAAAAGACTGAGGTAAATTTTTATTTTGAGTAAAACAAACACAGCACTGACTGATGCCAGTTCAGGAATTCCACTGGATAACATTATAGCAGCCTAAAAACTTTAAGTTTAGTGTTTTAAGTTATTTAAAAAGGGATGCCAGACAGGTATTTTTTATTCCATTATTTACCCCCTCTGAAAACATCTTGTAAGATTTGTTGTTATAATAAAATTGTTAATACTGCTCTTTTCTATTTTGCTCTTTTCTATTTGAGGTTCCCTCCAGGTGTTTCCAATGGAACTTGAAATTAACAAAGTCTTTAATTTACTTAATTGTTTGTGCAACACCACCAAGATCTAGTAACTACACAGGGCAATTAACGTCTGCTCCCCCTGCTGGCTCTGAAGTAGCCACAAAATATTTTTTTTGTACAAGTCTTTCATTAGCAATGGGTTTTGGGAGAGATTTCCCCACCCTGCTTTCATTTGGTGTAAAAAATGCTTCTAACATATTTAGGTTATGAAAGATACTCCCACCTATTTTCCAGCTGTGATCAATTTCTATAGCATTTATTGCACAAGATTTAAGCACTGACTTCTGCACCTAAATTACTAAAACATGTCCTTCGACACCAGTGCAGTTTAGCAGCTCTAGGGATAGATGCTTTTTCCTACAAGAAAGGAGTTCTCTGGATCAGCCCTTCCTTCTCATGTACTTCAGATATTATTTCCACCCAAGTAAGACTGTTCCATCTTATGGGTGAAACAGTGATGAGGTTCACCTCCTTTTAATTAAGACATCGTTTCCTGTCAGAGGTCTCCATGTCATTAAGGATTGTAGGACAGGGACTACAGCTTTCTAAATATTGACTTTATCTTATTCTACTTAATTTCCAATGGTGTTAAGATGTGACAGATTTCTCAAGAGATTTTATTTTCTAATCATTCAAAGAAAGCACACAATACAAAAAAGGTTTAAAAACTGCAAAAATCTCTCCACTTCAAAACATTTCCTCAGACTGTACAAAACTTCTACCAATTCAGCTCTCCTTTGTTTTTCAGGAACAGGACTCCAATGCCAATGAAAAAAAGTATATCCTACCCTGCTTGCCAAGGGACAGCCACTGCAACTATAAAATCACCACTGTTTTGCAAAGCAGTAGCAACACTGTTTAAGGAAAAAGAGTTTAAGGATGAAAGAAGCAGAATACCCTTCCACTGAGTAGATGCTACTTCTGTCCACTGTAAGGAACAATCTTCTACAGCCCAAAGCTGGCAAAACCTGTGGAGAGCTCAATTTGAAGTAAGGAGTGGCACTGACCTTACATAATCATTAAAGAAAAGCTCTCTCAATAAATTCATGCTACAGAAGCTAAACTGTAGTCCAATTGGTGAGACAGGATGTTTACCTTGCAAACCACTACGGTTCCTCAGAACAAAAAAAATATTTTTCCCTCATGTACAATTACATAAGGTTCTAATTTCATACTATTCAACTTGTCCATCAAAATTCTTCATCTTTTAAAGGGCAGGGAAATTTGGATGTTCACCAGCTACTATTTATTCATTATTCAAACACAAATCTTGAAATGAAAATACAAAATGGGAGGAGGGAAGGATCTCTCTTATTTCAGGACTAACTCCACATTTTCCACTGTTACAGAACAAGGAACACATTAGGTAAAGAGCAGATACAATATATTATACTTTTTCACTCAGAGAAGAGCATTCCAACTAACAATTACGTGCCTCTGGATTTTCACTGGAAGAACAGTTCCTCTAGTTCACCAGTATTTGCTGGAATACAGTTACACAGCTCCTCCAATTCACTGTCTTTAAAACACACTGAGGGAGGAGACTTTCACCAGCATTGCCCTCATGATTGTGGAAGCATGTGTCAACTGAAACTGTACAAAAATGCCAAGCACCAAATGGGTAGCCGTGTTAGTCTAGTCCAGCAAAACAAACAAGGAGTCTTGCAGCACTTTTAAAGACTAACAAATGTATCTATCACATGAGCTTTCATGGGAGAAAATCCCACTTCAGACACTGATTTTCTCCCATGAAAACTCATGCAGTAAATATAACGTGTTAGTCTTTAGAAGTGCCACCAGATTCCTTGTCTGTTGTCCTGAAAAGCACACACTTCTTTTTGAAATCAAATGGATATAGCAGACAACAGGCTGATTTCAAAATAGCTCAGAAGGAATTAAATTAAATTAAATTAAAAAAATCATGGCAAACACACCCAAATATGACTATCATGATAGATGAGGTATTTCATTTATATCTACAGTGAAACCATTACCTGGTAAGTAAATTTCACAGCTTCATAGCAACAAACTAACTAACAACATACCAGACTTCGGAGAATTTCCTGACCCTTTCCCCCACTAGCACTGTGACAGAGCACTGTGTGCACTAGATCTTCAAAGCGCCTGACAAAGTGGGATTTCCTCCCATGAAAGCTCATGCGATAAATATATTTGTTAGTCTTTAAGTGACACAGGACTCCTTTATTTCTTTTACTGAACTAGACTAACCTGGCTGCCCCTTTGGATCTTTGCCATTAATAAATTTGTGTCTTTATAAATGCCACTAGACTCCTTGTTTGTTTTGCACAACAAAGTCAGTGAGTCAACACTGCAGTAGTGTGAGAAAAGAGCCCAGTGCACAGTGACACACCTCTCACATGGCTACCAATTCACCTTCTAAATGGAGGCTGCAGCGCACACTGCTTCCTGGCCCACAGACAGCCTTCTCAATCTGGGCTCTCTGATCACCCGCTGCAATGACTGCACCAAACTCGACCCTACTTCTCCAGACTGAGAGATTCAGGGCAGGGCTCTCCCAGCTGTCAGTGGGAAATAAATCCAGTATCATTACTAAGACCATGATTTTTTCATGTTGCACAAAGTTATGAATTTAAGCTCCCAAGCTCTTCTTCTGAAACTGCTATGAAGATTTCCTTTAAGGATGAGGACTCTTAACATGTCAGATACAGAGTGATCACTTTGTGGGATATAGAGCAGCTCTGTATAAACTTAAAAGCTTTTTCTCACCAACAGAAGATTGTCCAACAAAAGAATATCTCATCCACTGTGTCTCTGACTAAAGCATTTTAGGGTGTGTAGTCCCAGACTGAATTAAGCTGATTTTCAAAGAGTTGGTTTTTTTTTTTAACCCTATCATAGCATTAAAGGCAGGCTAAGGCTGTTTAGATGCCTTACTGATGCATTTCTTTAACATGGTTTGATTTCTTTTAAATATTACCTTAACTTCATAGGTTTACAATACTTTATCTTTGGATATTTATAACAACCACCCCCTTACGTTTCTTACTCTGAAATTACTGATCATACTATATACCTTATCTTAATGTATTGTTTTTGTTTCTGGGAATTTCCTTAGTTTTAAAAACTAAAATATTATATACAAACACTAAAATCTTATATACAAAGAGAATTCCACTGTGGAAGATTTCTAATTATTTCAAGATCTGTAGTATCAACCTTATGTAATTCAATGGGGATGGATTCGACAACTCTGCATAACCAGTGTAGCCCAGACCTGGCAAAGTGTTTTGCTGAAACTAACCCTTAATGTGCAATTTTCTCACTGGTGGAGGTGGCTGTGCTGCAAAGATTACTGATGTATTAAGGGAGAACAAAGAGTGCCACATCCCTAATTCCCAATTCATCTGTGCTTTAAGAGCTTCCCTGCACTCCTACCCTCAGTTCATCAGTACTTCCTGAATTCACAGTGGAGTTAAGAAAGCAGTGTATGGGGAGCCTTTGAAAACTGCTAATTCAAGCTAATGTGCAGCTATGGGCTCTTTAAAGAGCTTTGATAGCCAGTCGGCATAACCTATGGATGAGAACTCTTGACTAGAGTCCAGTGATTCTGAATTCACTGAGCTATTGTATCTAATAGAACTGCTGTATGAAGATAAGCTGCAGACCAAGAATGGCAATTGGCTGTGTATTACAACATCGTAATGGCCCCACCATGTACAGTTACCTGAGCCTGTCTGCAATTTGTATCATAATAGATACAACTGTTAATAGCTTAATTACAATTTCATTTCTTCAAGTAATACCTACATCCATGTTGACAAGTTCCAAAGGGGTAGCCATATTCTAGTTCAGCAAAACAAATGTGGAGTCCTGTGGCATGTCTGAAGACTAACAAATTTATTTTTCACACAAAGTTTCTTGAGTGAGGCCCCACTTTGTCAGATTCCAGAAAGTAGAAAAAACTTAGTGGGACTTTAACAAATTTAGTTTTCATGTGAGCTTTTGTGGGTAGTCTTTAAAAGTGCCAAAGGAATCCTTGTTTGTTCTCCTACATCCATAATTTCAAATAATTTCAACTACATGGGAAGTTTGAAATGTGTTATTTCATTGTTAAGGTCATTTGAAACAGACGACTTACAGACGTTAAATTTCTTCATGGACTCAAATTAACGTAGCTCAAAATTAATGGATTTACTTGTAAATTCTCAGCAAATTTGTAGGGTACTCAAGAGTTAGTGCTGCAAACTTGGGGAGGATATTGCATTTTACTTTTAAATCAAAGCAGTTAAATTCCTGCTTTGAGTGCAATTCAGCCTTAACTATGGAGATGAAACAAGCTCCTGTAACAAAAGAAAAAACAAAAACAAAATCCTATAATTTCATCACAAAGACTACACCTACAGAACCATTCAAAGGTTCTTGGTTTGCCTGGAACACAGTTCCTTTCAGAACTATGCAAACTAAGTTTGTGTGTCTCAACCAAATTCCTTTTTAAACCCACAAGAGGTCTTTTTATCTCCTGTGCTCCTGGGCCTTTTCCTGTCCTGGTATCTAAAGAAACCTGTCAAAAGTGAGATGGTTTCAGACACAAAAGGAGATTACACAAGAAACGTAACTCCTCTAATGACCTCACAGGTAACCCCCTCCATACAAGGCTTCAGGAAGGGTGAACACAAAACTGTGAGGCACATTTCTATTATTTCAGTTTTACCTGTTCTGTGGATAAAACATTTCAATTTCCAATATGGACAATTAAGCACCTTACAACAAACAAGATCTTGTGCTCCCAAGTCACTTCCTAAAATCTCATTTTAAGTTCTTCTGAGTACTCAGTTTTTCATGTATCTAATCATGGGGCCAGTACAAGAAATCTGTGCTCCAGCAAGGTAAAACTTCTGTTTACTACCTAATACAGTAAAGGAATTTGGTAATTTTGCAGACTGGTTTCAACTGAAATAGGTATGCAGCCATTCTGCATAAGCGATATTTTCTGTTGGTAGATTAAAGAACTTTGAAATACTAGTTTCCTAGTCTCTCAACTTCCTGCTAATTTTCCCAAGACATGCAGCACAACACAATCAAAAATGTAGTCATGAGACAATAGAGAATTTCACTCACTACTTAATACACCAACATCCTCTGCCTATACATATACAGACATGGGGGAGAAATTTTGACTGCCAAAGCATGACATTTGGTGGAAACAAGATTGATGTTTGCTGCCAAAGGAGTCTGGCAGCAAACACTGTGACTCTCACGTACCTCAATGGGGAGACGCCCTGGAAAAAGAGTAAATCTGATTGTAACGGCTGCACCTACTGTTTTCAGGACAGGAAAGATAAGTAATGCACTTTAGACTACTCTTTCAAAAGAAAGAAAGAAATTCTGAAGAACCATTCCTACAGCACTGATTTGCCGAATCCAGAGACCCTCAGTTCTAGGGTGTCAAGCCTCTCTTTAATCTTCTTTAGTCTGCACTATTTTGCTCTCCCTGTTACTTGGAAGTTCTGTCTTCTTGGAGAACCAGGGCATAGTATCCAGCCACTGAGACCAACCCCCCCCCCCCCCCACACACACACACACACCTTCAACCTCTGCTTGAACCAGAAGCCAGAAACAAGGCAAGGCAGTGGGAGACACACCTAAAACCCCTTTGAACAAGGATGCTGGAATTAGGGCAATTCCTCTAGCATCATCCACATGGAAGATGTGAGCCATTAGCACACTAAATGGACAGCACAAACTTCATTTGCATCAATGATGGAACCAGAATTAGTATGCTCAATGGAGAACCAAGCTCCAAGGCAGGAGTCACACTGAACTCTGGGACTGGCAAAGCAGAGAAGCACTGCATGATGGGGGTCCCTGCTCTTGAGATAAAGGAACTCATGCCTGCACACACCCAGCTCAGCAGTTATCAGACCAATTCTAGTCAATAGATCTTCAACTGATATCCAACATAGTGAATCTGCCTGACTGCATTGTATGCTCCCTCAGAGGAATGCCACCCATCACCAGGAATGATCGGCTCCTATTGTCCACCTAAACAAAACACCTCTGGTATACTCTCTTAAGCCATTATTTACCCCAAAACAATGCCAGTGTTCCACCTTGAACCATCGTTTCTTCCCTATAAAAATCCCTACTCAAGTTCCACATGTTAGTGAGTTAGTTCTGAATCTGTTCTGATGCCCGATCTGTTGCCCAGACCTACAAGCTGCATCAGGTCCACTGGGACTTCACCACCTCTTTGCTGATCGTGCTGGAGGTTCTGCCCGTATCCAGCACTCCAGACCCTAAGCTGAACAGCCTGGTTCCTGGGTACTTTTGAGCTGCACTGAGTGGTGAGACAACCTCCTCTCCTTGCTTCTCTCCCCCCCCCCCCTTAGTCCAACTATAACTCTCTAAATCTGATCTTTTGCAATCCACTTGGGCTAGCTTTCCCCAAAACTATAATTAAAATGGGGTAATATTGTAACTGTTTGATCATTCTCCTCTTTTTGTATGGTTATTAATATTGTAGCTGTTTGAATATTCTCTTTTCTTTTATAATTATTCATAAGTTTTATGAACCTGGCAAAGTAACTTTCCTAATCAAGCTGATTGCCAGATTTCCTCTGTTTTTGGCTTCCCTATACAGTATTGCTCTGCAGCAATGCTCCTTTTACCTAGCCAAAGATCCCTGTGACATCCAATTCCTTATAAGGTTTGCTCATTAAGGGGTTACGAGCATGCTGAACCTGTGGCATGCAAGGGTGACAGCTGAAAGTGCTGCTTTGACCCAACCTGTTCAGATGCATACTCCAGTCTAGCCCAGTGCGGTATAGGGGCACATAAGGGTGGCAGCAGAGAAGTGCTGTGTAACCCAGCATGCTGAGTTCAGGGACATATAAAGTGTAGGAGCTGAGAGTGCTGATAGATCCAGTCTGCTCAGTTGCACTTAGAAACCCAGTTCTGGCAAATTTAGGTCCTGCAAGGGTGGCTCCACTGGGAGGGATCTGCAGAAGGGAGGAGTAAGCTTCACACAGAAACACAAGTGACACAAGCAGTACACTAATAGAATTGCAACCTCCCCCCCCCCAAGGAAATAACCCTAATAAATGATCAGACCCCGAGTTGATGGGCAAAGCTGGTAACACACCCATCGAGTTCTGGTCATACAAGGGTTCTTTCTTTATTTTAGTTTACAGTTTACTTTGTGCCACATTCACAACTTCTCTGTAATAATTTATGACTACCATAGGTTCACCTAGTTACTAAGGTGTTTTCTATGTACTGATTTTGTTTTCAGTCTCCTGTCGCATTGACAGGATGGACAGAATGCCTCAAGATAAACCCACTCCTCACAAACATCTGAAGATTCTTAAAGAACAAAATGTGAGGACTATCTCAAATTTTTGCCTTGTCCAGCTAACCTACAAAACTGGTATGAATGAGGACAGGAAAAGGTCCAGGAACACAGGAGATAAAAAGAACTCTAGCAGGTTTAAAAAGGACCTGCCTCTCAAAGGGGGGCTAGCTGCTCAGGGGAACCAGACTGAGATAACGCCCCATTAAAGGTATCTGAAGAAGGCAAGCTTGGCTTAAGTTTCTGTCAGGGAATATTATGCATTTAGGTAAACTAGACCAGTGTCTTTTCAACCGGTATGCCATCAGGCCTCACCAGGCATGCCATGGAATTTTCTGAAAAACTACTCAAAGAGTTCTGGATTGCTTATGAATATTCATGAGTTTATTTGGAAATATATGGTGGTGTGCCTCAAAATAATTAAAGGCATCAAAATGTGCCACAGCAGAGCTGATGCTGGGAACCATTGAGCTAGACCCGGTATCAGCAACCAGAGCTCAGTGAGCCACTTGTGGCTCCCTGACCATTCCCTTCTGGCTCCCTGGCAACGTCCTCCAGGGAGCCAGGTGAGCTCTGGGTACACCTGGCTGCCAGGGGGCTCCTGGCCGGACCCAGCTACAGGGCTGAATAAGGAGGCTCCCAACCACGACAGGCCCCCCACTTTCAGGGAGCCAGGGGTGCCCCCACCCTCCCACCACAACCGCAGGAGCCTGAGCCAGCCCAGCGGCAGCCCCGAGTCCCGGTGGGGGGAGGGAGGTGTGTGGGCAGCGCATGCTCCCTGTTTCTCCCTCCTAGCTCTGATGGGGTGGAGGAGAGGCCCCTCCTACCTCCAATCCTACCATCCTTCCCAAGAGTGGCATGGAGGAGTTGCGCCTTGTGGAGGCAGGGCCCTGGAACAGCCCCTCCATGGGACCACTTCAACCTGGCCACTCCAGGCCTGAACAGAGGCCACCTCGCCCCCAGGCCCTGGATTGGGCCTGTTCAGGCCTGCGGTAGCCAGGTCAAAGTGGCCCAAACTCCGCGGAGGCGCCGTTCCAGAGCCTGGCCTCCGCTCCTGGGAAGGACAGCAGGGCTGGAGGTAGGGGGGCCCCTCTCCTCCACCCCGCCAGCAGATGGAGGGCACACACACCAGCCACCCACCCTCCCAGTGCTAGGGGGCCACAGAGCAGCCACTGGACCGGCTCAGGCTCATGTGGCTGCGGGAGGAGGGTGGGGGAGAATGGCTCTTCCCCTCTTTTGGGTTGCCGACCAGAGCTAGACACACACGTAGGCTACTTTAAAATCTGTTTTGTCTAGCTGCTCTGGTCCTAATGTTAACATAACCATACTTCAGTTCTATGAAGGCTGTCTAATCATCGCAAACCACTGATCACTGACCCCCACTGAAGTGACTCATCAGTGATCTGAATTCAAGCACACCAGCTAGACAGTAGATACACAAGATGCTGTAGCCACAGACCCATGCTAATAGTAAAACAATTGCAGAATTCCACCATGGGATAGGAAGATGCGTGTGACTTGACCCCTGAGCGGGTTCACTGAAAGCATCCAGAAGGGGAACACAGGTGCAGCTTGCTCTCAATGTATTGCATGAACTTGTTTGCTGCGTATCAAATATAGTAGTTTCATGTTAAAATTTCTTGTTACTAAGTTTCAGAGGGATAGTCGTGTTGGCTTTCTCATTATAAAAAGTGATTTTCCCCTCTCTACACCTCCCCACCTTCTAATGTGTTGCTCCACACTGTTTGAATCTAAACAACTGCTTTGATATGCTGAAATAGCCTGACCTGGTCTTACGACTTACACTTCTCTGTATTTATTTTACTGAAAAAATTGTAACACCACTATCATAAAGGTAAATATCAAAGTACTGATGTGTAGAGCCCAGTATGGATACAAATACATGGATCCGTATCCGACCTGCATTCACAAGAAAATGTCCACAGATACATGTTGTATCCGCAGATGCGGATATAATGCAGATATCCGCATATTTCCAGGGCTCTAGCTCTGTGCAGATAAAAATATGTGGATCCGTATCCGATCTGCATCCACAAGAAATGGTCCACAGATATCCATGTTGTATCTGCGGATGCAGATATCCATGGATTTGCAGGGCTCTACTGATGTGACAGCATCCCCTGATTGTGGCATTATATCCATGGATAAGATACTTTCAGGTCTGGACATAAGCAGACAGAGAAAGGAATCACGATTTGTGCTTATTTCTGTACAACTAAATTAAGTTTAAAAGGCTAACAAGGTGTTTTTAATTCCATGGTTTTCAAACTTAGGGCTGGGACCCAGCACTGGGTTGTAGACCCTCAGGTACTGGGTCGTTGCACCCCCTGCTGCTATGGCCAAAAGACTAGAATGCACACTGCTCAAGGATATAATTGTTGCATCATTGACTTAAATGATTTTTTTTCAACTGGGTCCTGAGGAAAAAAGTTCAAAAACCACTGTTTTAATTACTCAGTTTTGACACCATTGTTACGCAGTCTCCTGCTTCATTTTTATGAAATATAAAATCATTCAGGAGCGACGCTAGCCCTGGAAAAAAAACAGAGGCCTGGACCCCCAGGCAGGGCCCAGATCAGGCTCTTGCTGCCACCAGCCAAGCCCCGGATTCCTGGCCAGGGCTGGGGCCAAAGAAGACAGCCACCATCACGGGCAGCCCAGCCCCAGCCCCTCAGCCAGGGACGGCATTGGGGAAGACTGCTGCCACCACAGGTGGCCCAGCCCCGGGTCCCCAGCACTCAGGGTACTGGTGCTGGGACTCGAGGCATGCCCCCTCCCACCCAGCACCTCCACTGAAATCGTTTATTCTATATCTAAAAATGTAGTCAAGCCAAAGATTACATTCTCTGGCATTTCCCCAGACTCAGATCAAGGAGAAAAAAGGACCACCATGCAACATGGCATACAACAAAGGGTCCATCTTTTTTATTTACAGAAGTACCCCCAATTCCCACACTTTTCAGAACAGTGGAACTCTGGTACACAACTCTGAATTTTCAGACTAGTTGTTTATATACACAAACACCACCACCACCCACAAAAGAAAAACCCACAATGGGTGAAGGAAGCACCAAAGAAACAGTATGCTCTCAGCTTGCACCATTTTCAGTGGACAAAAGTAATTATAACTAATAGGCAGCTGGGGCAACTCACCACTCTACTCCCTCAAAAACCTACATGAAAAGAAGCTATTGGAAGGGGAAGGTGAAAAATGGTTCCAAGTGATAGTGCTCTCAGAGACTAAGGGGGTGGGAGGGGCACACTTATCCCAAGAACTTTATTGGAATAAGTGGGGGCAGTCATTTTAGAAAACTAGTTTTGCTACAGTAAAACAAATGCTTTAGATTCTCTTTGGCAAAGCATCAGTTTAATTGCTATAAAGGATTCCTAGCTTCAATCACATCAGATTCTAACATTATTTAATTTACAGCAAGTAATCCAAAAGTATTTTGAAGGAAAACATCATTAAGACTGAAAAAAAGCTAACACTAGGATTTTTTTTTTTTTTTTTTTAACTTCGGTGCAGCAAAAGAGTCTCTCTACACAAGAAAGGTGTTTCTTGGTAGTGAATCTTCCTTCCTTCCTCTCCCCACCTCCAACCTCTCCTCCATCAATGCACAAGTCAGAAATTAGAAATTAAGAACATGTGTAAAGACAATTCACAAATACATGACATATATAAATAGCTGTTACAGAGTCATTCAGAGCCCAGTTTTTAATGCTTATCATCATCATCATCATATCTCAATTCCTAATCTGTGAAGTTGATGACAGTTGAGTCAATAGTTCAAACTTCTCTGTGCTTAGAAAGTGCATCCCTTCTTCCCTTGGAGGAAAAAGACTTTTATTGTAGAAGATATATTTTGCCCACACACCTGCAAGTCCAATAAGATCTAAAGTCACATATTATCATCTTACCTTTGTTGTCCTTCTCAAGCTACGCAAAATGTTCCTTCTCCTTGGATCTTCTCCATCACCACTTTCATATGGAATAACAGCATTATCCCCTTTATACCCTTGGGATGTCTGATCTTCCTCCTTCTTCCTAATAGGCCCCAACTCATCATCACTTCCTACACTGAAACTGGTTCTGTAACTGGCAAATCTCCCAAGTCTTGCACACCTTGTTCGATACAACACAGGTTTACTGACAATAGACACCTTTCGGCCACGTTCCAAAGAGCTTGTGTCCATTTCACTGTCTGAACCATTACCACTACCATTAGACTGAGTTTTGTTAATATTACGAATGGTAATGATTTTGCCTTGAGTGCTGTCATGAGGCACAGAGTATATATTTTCCTCCTCATTCCTTGGTTTGACCACAGCATCCATAGGTTCTGCATAATCAGAAGGGTCAAAACCATCTGTAGGCAGCCAACTACTAGATGACACAGATTTCCTCTGTCCATCTCTATGTCCTTGGTCCAAATAAGATAGATCCCCCTTTGTAATGTCAAAGTGTACTGGGGGCTTTGGTTTCACTGGAGGAGGTACTTTGTTGATCAACTTGCTTTCAAAAGTGCCCATAACAGAAATGAAACCATCATTCCCCTCCAGTTCCATTGAAAGTTTAGAATGATCTTTGGACAAAGTAGGCATGGACATGTCCTCTCTAAATGGGCTGTAAGATGGTGGCTCAGTGTCTTCTTCTGAATCCTGAAGGTTTGAATTACAAAGGGGTGACCCAGCCCGAGGTGAATTAAACACTTCTTCTGTCGTGCTGCATGCTTCAGCGGCATTGTCATACATATGAGTGGCTTCAATTATATTCTTTTTCTCCACCACATCTTTAAAAAATGAATGAAAGATTTCAAGTTTGTGTTGAGGCTGGCTACAAGGTATTGTCGTAAACTTTCCATCAATTTCTTGGGCAATTTCCTGTCCCTCAGTCAGCTGTTCTCTACTTAAGTCATTGTCTAGAATGTCTATTGAGCCATCTGTGAGTGCCACAATCTGAATGGGGATAATATCCTGTACTTCACAAAGAAAGGCACGTAACATAGCCAAGGATGCCTTACGTTTTGCTGAAAAAAACACAATGTACCCATGGACTAACCGGCTTTTCCTAATGCTGAATGAGGAATGGTATGAAAGGATGGACAGTTCTATCCGTCTTTTGTGTGGTCCTATTGGTAGTTCAAGTAAAACTGAGTTACTGCTGCCACACTGGGAAGGTCTGCAGGTTGGGGACTGTAGGACAGGTAGAAGGATGTCATCTGCATTAAAAGGATCACCACATAACAAACACATAACAATTCGAAGGTCAACGTCAGCTAAATCTTTGATGCCAGATGTAGAACTTACAAGATTTAAGTTACGCTTTGAGTCCAGTAATCCTTTCAAAACCTGACTGATTTGCTTTTCATTAATGTTACGTCCATACCCAATGCCAGCAGAAGCAGGATCAAGAAAGACACACTGTAGTTTACTGGCAATCTGCTGACCCTGCTGTATTAAGCTATGTAGTGTTTCTCCACTGGTGTCCCCTCTCTTGTTAACTAGTATTAGTGTCAGAGGAAGATGAACCAAGTGATTGTCCTTTCTTCCAAGGGTTGACTCTCTACTCTTTTCAATACTTTCCACAACATAAGACAGAGATTCCTTTGAATTGTAAAGACAGAGACAACCGTGTGGCTGAAATGTTGGTGTCTGAAAAGAATTAACAGGAAGTCGAACATTACCTTCAATTGGTCTCAAGGAAAGTTCATACATTTTACCATCTATCACATACTTGTCATCATTTGTACACAGAGCTCGAATCTCATTTGCCAGTTCACGTGCTAGACCATCTTTGCCAAGAATAACCAGATTGATCCTATCTATATTGGAATCAGAAAGCAAGTTTTTCTGGTTGCGCTCAGACGGTCTTATAAACCTGGAACTGATCAAGTGCTCGATTTTAGAGTCTATACAAACTGGGCAGCTAGGACATGTTTCCTTAGTTGGGTGATACACAAAATGAATGTGCTTCAAAATAAGGGCATCTCGCTCTGCCTGCAGCTTTTGTAAAGCTTTAAATCTTTGCTCTTCACCTAAAACGTCTTGAATGACACCCATTTTCTCTTTGCTAGGTTTAGCATCAAGTTCCAGCTCATAAAACAATTCTGAATATTCCAGAAGCAGTTCCTGAAACTCCTCCTTTGCCTTTTCTATCATTTGTTTTTGGTGTTTGCTGTAGATATCCATATAGACAGATTCCTCCAGCCACATGTAAAATTCCTCATTCATTATAAAACTACGAGCCTCTTCCCATGGTTTTCCAGGTGTAATGAACGGGGAAGTCTCCAGATTTTCTTTGAAAGCTCTTCTCATCTCTGCTCTTTTCCTCTCATTTCTTAGCTTTTCTAAATGAGCTTCATAAAGTTGCTCTGCAGCCATAGTCTCCATCAGATCAAAAGGAATGCATTCATTTTCCATGTTGTCTATATGGCTAGTAGCATCCCACGGGGTCTCTTCAAGCACAACAAACCATTTTAAGAAATCTGGCTTAGTCTCCAATAACTTCTCTACTTTTATGCAGCTCAGGTGATCTATTTCATCCAGGTTAGGAATAAGAGCATCAAAGGCTAGAGGAAGAGCAGAAAGATACATCTTTCGTCTGCGCTCTATATGCTCCTGCTTGAGGCGAAAGACATGTTGTAGGAACAGCTTCTTGGCTTTCTGCGTTCCTTCCAAATACACATAGTCTTGATATTCTGGAGAAGACTGCATCTTTCGGCTGACGTTCAGCCACGTTTCATTGTGGTTTTTGACAATGCGGCTAACTAGCCATTCATACTTATCTTTTGAAGCAGCGATCTGTTGGCTCTGCTGTTTCAAAGCTTCAAAGTAGGGGATAATTTTAGTCTTTCCCCTGCTTTTATCAATTAGCTGCACTAAAGTGCTGAAAGCCAGGTCAATGTTCACATTGGATCTAGCAGATGTCTCCACGACCTGGAGGTTCTTTTTGCTTAAGGCAAAAGTATGTGCATCTCTAATGTACCGCTCCACTCCTTCATCACACTTTGTCAAGACCACCACAATGGGTTTTTTTGTTTTTGCTAGTTGATTGTAAAGATTTGAAACAAACTTAAGTTGATCATCAAAGTTCCTGTTCATACCTCTACTAACATCAATGCAGAGAAGAAAGCCATCAATCAGCAGCTTTCCATCTGGCATTTGTTTTTGTTCAAAGTCCTGTTCCAGCCCAAGCTGATCAGTGCAAAAGTACATGAGCTTTTCAGCTGATGCAAGTTTGGTTGCAGCAGCCCTTTTGATATAGGGCTGCAGGGCTGTGCTACGATGCGGCTGAAAAGTCTGGTCATCAATAAATTCAGTCTGTTCCACAATATGCATTTTACATTCCACACAATCCTCCAGGGAACGCACAACTTCCCCCCAGTAAAGAAAGTGATCATTGTTGACAACCCTTCCTCCAAAGTCACTGGTGCTAAGAACTGAAGTGTGGTCCAAATGAAAGTCATCTGCACTAGGCCGCACAAACCGATTGCAGAGGCAGGACTTCCCAATGCCACACTGTCCCTTCTCTTTCTCTGTTCCAGACAATCCCACCACACTAATGTTGTAGGTGGGAATGCGAACATCTTGCTTTCTTGCCATCATCATCGTCCACACATCCTGCCACAGTCAACTGCTTCCAAGAGGATTAGTGTTTCCAGTACCCCACACAATTTCAAAGCTTGTTGGAGGAGGGATAGCAATCATCAATCCAGGCAGAACGTCAGAGCAGCAAAGTTTGCTGTTCCCATACTGTTTGCACCAACAGCTCAGTTCTCACCAATTCTCGGAATTGGATAGCTTGCATCTCCCCCTAGGAAAAAGAAAAAAATAATCAGTATTACAGCTCTGGAATTATAATACATGTAGAACTGAACTCAAGAAACTGTCTGTCTATACACTAACACAGTTTAATCGCAAACACAAAATAGCAACTAGCTGTAAACTCTTCCTTAAAGCATGTTACCTATTCAGAGCCTCAATCACATAATTCTGACTTTCACGTTTACCTGTCATCTTCCTGAAGTCCCATTGTTTAGCTGCATGAGTTTGCTCACTCAGACAAATGGGAACACTAGGACACGAATGATCAGCTGCCCACATTACAACTACAACCATGGTTTCTAAAACCAGTTAAAAGCAGGGTCACCTTAGATAGGTATAAGTCACAGTTCTGCTCCTGTCCAGGCAGTTTTTCTTTCACCACAATTATGTTTGTGTATCTGTACCTACAATACATCTAACCAAATCTATAACAGTGCACTGCAGTAAGCAGCTCTCTTTCGTGTCTCACCAGGGAATGGGTGCCTGGAGAACATACAGAAAGACAAGCATAAGAGGCAAACATGCAGAAAGACCACGCAAACCATTTGCACAGACACAGGCAAGGATCCTGCTTTCAGTTCCAAAAGCTGTGACAGGCTGATTACAGGATGACCTGTGCCAGGCTAGGCCTCGGGTAGGGACAAATCATTTAACTTCCGTGGTTACTAACCACATGCTAACCATGATGGACACGATTTACTATCATTATAACTGCCACATCTCGTGGTTTGTGGGCACAAACCACAAGTCAATCATGTCACTAACAGATTACAAACTCAATTTAAAAGTTGCAGTTTACTCAAAACCTGTAGGTAAGGACTAGAGAAGGAAGTGGCCCACCTTAGAAAGCCTAACTGCAAGTACTCAGCCAGCCTCACACAGAAACCAGAAGGGGAAAAATAAAAGACACAGTTCTGGAACCAGTAGAAAGCCCATCTACCCCCAAAGGAAGGGGTAGAGTATAAGAAACGGAAGGAAACAAAAATAGTGGGGGTACATTTGTTTAAGATACTGAAAAAAATTCCTACAGCAGCAGAACAAAGTTTTCTGCTTACTTTCCAACTAAGATCAAATATAGCACCTGATATGTCAACTACCGTGAGGATTACCACCTGCACTTGCAAGGGAACAGACTCAATCTAATAGGATCAGAATAATTTAGAGAGTGAAAAGATCTAAACCCCTTTAAAAGAAATACAGTTTCTGTGCAAGGAACCAAGATTTATACTTTAAAATAAGGAAGTCCTCAAATTAATACCTAATGGAGGAATGGTTCCAATTACCACTATTTTTCAATTTGGTGATATGTTGAAATACCAGGAGTGGGAGAGGGGATTGTTGAAAAAAAAATCCCAAAATTATGTTGATGTGGTAAGCTTCTTAAAATGAGAAGAAAAATAAACTGATACACTGGAACTGTCAGTTTTCACAGTAACCCTATGTGTGTTGCCAAGCCGTGTGGACTTGAATATGCATGTAGTATAAAATATTTTCTTTGCTCTGATGTTTGGACAATGCAGTTTTACATCTTCAATTGGACTGAACTGCATAACAAACAAAGGCTGTTGTAAATCTGAAATTGGTATTATACACTACTTGAGTTTGAGACGGCAATCTTAACACTTAACCTTAAGCATATTCAAATTCTTTAAAAGTTGTTTAAAATTAGCTGAGTCACCAGACTAAATTATCTAAAAGTCACAGAAGCAATGAATGCACAAGGCAGTAGTCAGGTACCATGAGTCCAAATCTGGATATTTTCTCTACCTTTAGCTCCTCAAAGACCTTACAGGATTGAGGGATAAAGCTCTCAGTCCTTCAGTCCCAAAGACTAGATTCTACAGGTGAAAGAGTACAATGGCAATACTGGATGATGTAAATTATTCTGCTGAACTGCTGTTCTGTCCAAGTTTTTTTAATTACTATTTTGATCAGCTACTTTTAACATTACATTTAAAGAACCGCTGGTACCTCCTGAAAAGCATAGATGTTACTGGTTAAACATTTTGCTTGCACATTGTTTTCTGGAAGGAAGGGGGCTTTCCTCTTATCTGTTAATGAGAAAATTTGCATGTAAAAAGGCTCTGTAGGAGCTTAGCTGCTACTCTCAGACCTTGCCAATCTTCTGACATTTCCACCAATTAACATCGATGAAAATGTCAGTTTCAGGTATGGAATACATCTGATTAAGTCAGCTGCCTAACAAAGATCCCAAGTCTTGTCTACACACAAATTATGCCAGTTTACCAAATGGTGTATCTTTAACAATTTACTAAAACTGTTTAAAATGGCTTTTGCTTACACTTGTGATTTCACAAATTCAAGGAAGATCAATATAAGAGTCCATTTACACAGGATAACAAAATCAGTTTAAAACACACCTTTAGATAAACTGATGTGATTTCATGTTTAGCCCAGGCTCCAGGTTCATGAGAGAAAGGAAATCTAGAACACATAGAATAAGCAAGCAAATTTGACTCTGAACGGAATTCTTCCAGTCAATTTAAGTCTTTATCTGGGCTTCTCTGTACAAGTGATTTCCCCGTCCATCCCCAGATGCCGTAACTATGAGAAGCAGGAAGAAATATGAAATGTTGAACTTATTGCTGAAATATAAGAAATGTCAGATCAACACCTCAAACTCACTCAGCACAACAAATGCTTCAAAAGATTGTCCAACAACAATCACATTGCACCTTCTAAATACCTTCTGGCATATATAAATAAGATTGGGTTTTCTTTCAAGAGTTACTAGACAATTGAGATTTTGCAAGCCTACCCTGCACCTAGAACTTTTCTGTGTATTAATGTTTATAATCATAAGACCCTGAGTAGAGAGGCATTCCAACATTTTCCTTGATCCAAGTTTTAGTACAGACACCTTCCAAGTTCTTAGACACAGAATGGGGTACTTGTCAGTCTTAAGAATTACCTTATGATGGGTCCACTAAATGCTGAACTGATGCTCTCACTGGTAGAATGCCACTGGATTCTCTATTCCTACTGTTAGGTTCTAATATTTTTATGTCTTTTTAGATATTTCTTTCTGTCAGGTCTCTTCTATTACATCTTAGGTACCTTTCCAGCCAGCAAGTTGGGGCATGAAACTCACACAGATACACCCAGAACAATTGTGCTGTAATCAATAAGGCAGTGCCTGCTGTCTATTGAAAAACCCTGACTTAGATGGGAACAATACATTCCTCTGACTTTCTGGCACACACCTTGCTTACTGTAAGGATTCTCCTCTCTGCTCCATTTCCCACCCTAATTGTAGTCATGGAGTCCTTAGTATATTTAATATTCTGTATCGGTCATTATCACCTCTGTTCTCTCCAGGTGAAACAAATTTGTATTTGTAAGTAAACAGGTAAAGAAATCCAAATAGATTAGGTCACTGATAAAGAAGCAATATATACTTGACTACTGTAACACCACAAATTTGAAGCTGAATCCAGCCAGCCTTCCTTCATGGTACCTTGAATAAAAACCTCTTCAGTATAGTCCAGGCATGGCTAAACTGCAGCTTAGGAGCCACATGTGGCTCTTGAATGAAAAATTGTGGCTCCCTGAAGAACATCAGCAAATCAATTTAGGAAAGCAGCCCCAGCCTAGAAGTTCAGGAGGGGGTTGGGACAGTGGGGAGAAGTGCGGCATGTTTGGGGATGGTGGGGAGAAGTGCGCCATGCCTGGGATTTTAAAAAATTCACCACTAGCCTGCAGTCTTCTACATCGAGCAGCAGCTAAGTTTTTACTGTACAGGCCTAATCTTCATGGTAACAAGTAATTATTAGAATCTGACATGAGTAGGGTCAATTTGTCCTCTTTTTATGATAAAATTAAAGTATGCAATGAATTTTAAACTGAGTAATTTTGGAGTAGGTAAAAGTATACGACTATATGCTTCTGTGCGGCTTTCGAAGGTTTAATAATAGTCTTGTGCGGCTCTTGTGTTCCATAAGTTTGGCCACCCCTGGTATAGTCTATGTGGCCTGGTTGTTTTGGAGGAACTGTTACAGCTTTACATTATTCCCACATCCTAAGTTAAATTATATTGGATAATGTATTTATGCAAACGTAATATAAAAATATCCTCACTAATAGTTCTCTTTAAAACTCATCCCAAATTAACCCAATTTAAGAGGTTTTTTTGGATCAGGAATAACAAGTTGTATGCCAGCTGTAATGTGCATAATTGCACACTGTAGAAAGTAAAAGGTTATAAAAGAAACTTCAAATGACTTGAGTAGAATGGCACTAAAGTATGCCATTAGTCTGATGGTGAACATACTGTAAGTGCATCTGTGTGGAAGGTTTCCTCGCAGAGTTGCAAATTTTCTCGCTGCATCACAGTGGCCTGAGTGTAGAAAATCTCTGAAATGGGTCATTTGTATCTTAGGAAAGACTGATTTAAGCTTTTAACCATCTGGATTTGAAACGCTTAATCTCATGCAACAGATGGGCTATTCTTAGGCAAAGGGCATGCAAGCAGCCTACAAACCACACATCCTGCACAGTGACACCCCTCCCCCCCCCCGCACTGAAAAAAAATCACTATGATGCCCTCTTCTAGGCCTGCATAGAATTCTGCTCTCTAACCACCCCACTAAAGAATATCAGCAACAGAACTTAGTTTCAGAACTGTATGTGAGAATCAGCTTTAGAAAATTATCTGGTTAAGTACCATGTTTTCAATCTGAATTAGGCAAGTAGGAATGTACTAAATCTTCATCAACAACAAAAAAAAGGGGGGGGGGGCAACTGTGAGGGCTCCATCATTTATCCTGAAGCAACTCAGTTCTTAATACAGCAAATCCAACTCCACTGATATAGCAAACAAGCACACAATCTCCAAGCATTTAGATCAGGGGTACTCAAAAGGCGGCCCGCGGTCCACAATGCGGACCGCAAAGACCTTTCCCGTGGACCGCGACAGCAGGGGCGTCACTGGGGCGGGAAGAGACCCAGGGCACGGGCCCCACCCCCGCCCACAGAGGGCAGGCCCCACCCCCCAGCCAGAAGGGCACGCCCCCTGGCTTGGGATACAGCTGGGGGAGGCCGCGCCGCTGCCGGCAGCTAGGCCGCAGCGTGGCACGGCACAGCCTGGACTGACCCAGCCCGGCCTGGCCCAGCACAGCCCGCCATGCCGCACAGCTTCAAGCCTGGAGACCTGGTCTTCACCAAGATGAAAGGGTACCCGCACTGGCTGGCCCGGGTGAGCCCCAGCCCAGCCTGCCTGGGGGCTGCCCTGCCCCTGCCCCGCGCTGGGGGCGGGGTCTGAGTGTTGAGGAGCTGGGATGCTCCGGGTCATGGGGTGCTGGGGTGGGTGGTGGGGCGGTTGTTGGGGAAATGGGGTGCAAGGGTGGCTGTTGGCAGAGGTGGGGTGCAGGGGGTAATGGGTCATGAGGTGCTGGGGTGGGTGGTGGGGAAATGGGGTGCAGGGGCGGATGTTGGCAGAGGTAGGGTGCAGGGTGTAATGGGTCACGAGGTGCTGGGGTGGGAGCTAGAGTGTGATGGGGTGTCAGGAGATGGTTCCGTATCGTGGGGTGCAGAGATGGGTGTTGGAAGAGATGGAGTGAAGAGGGAGAAGATGATGGATTGTGGGGAACAGGGTTGTGGAGAGATGAGGTGAGGAAACGGATATGGATTGGGGCAAGAGGACATCAGGGATGACAGTTGGCAGCTGGGGTAGTCGGGTATGTGGTTTGTTTTTTTTTTTTTGACAAAGTTCAAATGTCTTGGTCAAGGTAGGCGAAGGTCCAAATTCAAGAGAAAGCAATCCAAAAAAAGTAAAGAAATAAAAAGAGGTTGGGGTCTGTTCAAAAGCACCTGGTGGTCTCGATTTGGCCAGCAGTCTGCATATTGATGGTCTCAGGGATGGGTGAGAGGGGAGGTTCAGGGTACAGGATCTGGGGTGGGGGAGCAGGATGAATCTCAGCATGGGAGTTGTCCTATGTCGTTGAGAGTTCAAATCAAATCAAATCAAATCATAGGGCTGGAAGGGACCTCATGAGATCATCAAGTCCAACCCCCTGGGAATTGAACCCAGGACCTTCTGCATGTTAAGCAGAGGTGCTAGCCACTAGTTACTGGCTTGTGATTAAGTTCCAGAGGGGGTAGCCATAGTACTCTAGTTAAGCAAAAGAAACAAGGAGTCCTATTCCCCAGTGTTTGAATCTAAATTAGTGCATTGATTTGCTGTAACAGTCTGACCTGATCCTATGACTTACACTTCCTTGCATTTATTTTTCTCCCATTCTGTAAGTTCCCCCATCTTCAAAGCATCTGATGAAGTTTGATTTTTCTCCCATGAAAGCTCACGAGATAGATAAATTTGTTAGGCTTTAAAAATGCCACAGGACTCCTTGTTGGTTTGGCTTGTTATTGGGTGTCGGGGGTGGTATTAACTGCATTGTGATACGTTTGTGTGGTGTGGCTAAAGTGCTTGGAGAGGGTATGTATGAGACACACAGTATGATGGTATCTGTTGGGGACGGTGTCAATTGACAGTTCCTGGAGGGGGTGGGGGTATATTGGGTATTACTGATGACTGGGAGCGGTCATGGTGTGTGGGGCATACTGTGTGGGTGAGAGTGCGTTGGGTAGTGTTCCTGAAAAGTAAAGATGGTAGAGACCCTAGGGCAGGGGTACTCAAATGGTGGCCCGCGGTCGACAATCCGGACTGCAAAGACCTTTCTGGTGGACTGTGACAACAGGGGCATCGCTGGGGCGGGGAGGGATCCAGGACACGGGCCCCGCCCCCAGAGGGCAGGCCCCACCCCCAGCCAGAAGGCCACGCCCCCTGGCTCGATATAGGGACCCCGATGAATGGTGGAAGGCTGAATGTGGACCAGCTCGCAAAAAGTTTGAGTACCCCTGATTTAGACTGTTCCCTGGTAATAGACTATAAGTATTTCAGATGCAGAAGACTCCACTATTCAGTTCTGTCTTGTAATGAAGTAAGGTGCTAAGTTTTCATTGAGGAATCTCATTTGAGGCATTCAGATATGGAGAGGCTGGTCATAAAAAAGCATTTCCAAAAGCAAGCAGTTCAGAAAGTGAAAGCTAATTCCAATAAAGGCAACTTCTTAAGTACTACTTTACATTTAATACAGCTGTTTTTACAAAACTAAACAGTTGGAGGATAAACACTTCTTACACTGGCAAAAAGTTTGGGTATCAAAAGAGCATTTTCAAATAAGCACATGTCAGAAAGGTGTTTCAAAATAAAATGATATAATTCTAGTTTAAAAAGATAGGGGCTTAGAGATCATAAAATACACACTCTGTTACACCAAAGACACAAAAACCTGCAAATTCCTCTGCAGTTCTCCCTCTCTCCGAAAATGGATCAGCTTCACCCTCTTTAAAAATTAGATTTTTAACATGCTGAAGACGAAAAAAAATTCAGAAGCACAATTGCTTAAAGGTTGATTTTAAAGATTCAAGAATGACTGACATTCTTTCTAAAAGTATACACTACAGTTTTGCTAACATTCACAATATTATCTGTTACTCAGGAATATAAAGTCAATGCAAACCCTATTTAAGATCTTAGATCAGGGGTCTCAAACTCAAATCACCATAAGGGCTGCATAAGGACTAGTGAAGGGCCGCATAAGGACTGGTACATTAGCATGAGGGCCGCACCACAAACTTTTTCATACAATGATATCACAAACATCTGTAACAATAGTGTCATTGTGGGCCACAGGAAATAGCTTTAGGGGTCACATATGGCCCGTAAGCCACCTGTTTGAGACCCCTGTCTTAGATCAACAACAGATACATGTAAGGCTGTACCAATGTAACATTGTTTAAAAAAAATAAAACTACTTTTACTTGCCCCAAACTCCTTTCAACAGTTACACTCTAGCGAGAACTGATATCAAGCACCACCAGAACAAAGTAGGATGCTGTTCATATTATGCAGCACTAGAAATGTCGTTAACTGTACCAACAGAACCCAGAATGCCAGTCTTGAGAGATGAGGAAAAGATTTTCAAATACACTAAAACAGGGGTGTCAAAGTCATTAAATGTGAGGGACCACATTGGACGCAGGACACCTGTTGAGAGTCACATGGATTCCCCAACCCTTTCCCCCTCCATGTTAGTGGAGCAGCGTGGACTCCCATTTCTCCTCTTCAACCCTGCAGGCTCTCCCATACCTTCCCTTTTCCCTACCCTGTGGACCCCCCCTTCTCCACACTGGCTCTCCCCCCACCTCCTGGTGGCCAGCAAAAAAAATCAGTCTCAGTCACAGGAAGCCAGGCTGGGCTCCTGCCTCTCCCCCTCCCAGCCCACTCCTTGTTAGTCTTTCAGAATGCTGGCCTTTGGTTGGCTCAGTCCCAGCTGGCCTCTGATTGGCTTCTTTCCACATGGGTCCCAGACACTTTTTCCTTTTTTATTTGTGATTTGTTCGATGTGCTGTCAATCAATAAGCATGCTGACTTGTGGAGCACAGACAGATAACGTAGGGGGACAGATAGATAATGAATTACATCTACCTTTAAAGTATATGTTAGTTAATGTTGTGTATGTATCTTTCAAAGTCATAAGTAAAATAATTTTGTAACCATGTGTAATAGACATTATAACCAATGTCCAACAAGACTCCATATTGTCTGTTTAAAACTCCTGCTTAAACACTGAATTCCATTTTGGATACTTGATGAAATCTGGTTTAGGTGTATGCTGTGTATGTTCATTTAAATGTGTGAACAAGGTGTGTGAATGAAGTGTGTGAAGAGGCCTCTCTTAACTGCCAGCCTGTTCTGATGAACCATAAGTATCATCTAACTGGCTGAACAACGTGGACTTCTCTGATTAAAGCAAACAGAAGGAGCCACCCCAGAAAGAAAAGAACAAAATACAATCAAGTCTGAAGTGACTGGTGACCAATGATCTCACCGGAACCCTGAGGCCACATGACATAGCAAATCCCATAGACTTACATGAAGGCCAGCAAGTATAAAAGATGGGTGAGAACATGAGAACTTTGGGGTCTCATTCTGCAACTGTCATCTTGGAGCATCGGATCATGACCGACAGAGGCCTGGCTCCCTCCTTGTGCCCAGCCTAGTTGGCCACTAGGCTGGCTCAAGCAACACATGAAAGGACTGGTAATTCTATCACACCAGGTTGCAGAACTGTGTGTGTGTGTGTGTGTGTGTGTGTGTGTGTGTGTGTGTGTGTGTGTGTGTGTGTGTGTGTGT
>ML681972.1:4149269-4219446 GCA_007922195.1 Podocnemis expansa
TGTGTGTGTGTGTGTGTGTGTGTGTGTGTGTGTGTGTGTGTGTGTGTTTGCGCGCGTGCGCGCGCGCGCTATCCTTACTTATTTACAACAAATGTGGCATATTGCCTTGTCCCCCTGAATCCTGCTAGTCTTTTCTTTTTATTGGGGGGTGCTCTCCTGGGTGCCCTTCTTTTTGATATAACAGACTGACTAACTGTGAAAAGTTGGGATGGGGGGCAGCGTGGTGGCTCTCTGCAGCTGACCTAGCCTGCTGTGAATGAGACTGATTGGTCAGCAGACCACAGCAGAACTCAGCCAGGATTGGCTGAAGGGCTTCCTCTGTTCTGGGACTCAGATCATGTGAGTTAGTCAGAAGCATGCCCTGCTGTGCCAGGAGCTTGTATTTGGAATTCACTGCCACAGACAGCTTCCAGGCCTGATCTGCCCCACAGGCCTTGAGTTTGATATCCCTGCTTTAAAAAACATTTGTAACTTGTGTTGGTGCATGTTTTGTAGGTTGTGGTCTAAAGTCTAGCATGCTTTTAAAGACAAATACTAAAACCTTATCACCTCATATACACTATCACGCTGTTCTGGAAGGTGCAGCGTATCTCCTATTTTCAAGCAAGACTATCTCTTCTGGCAGTGAAAGAGAGAGAGGGGAAGATCAGGCTTCAGATTTTCCCTTCTCCATTCCTCAGGAACCCACTTAAACTGCAGGCAGTAGTGGCCAGAGGACAACTTTCATTTTCTGCCACATATACAAAGTTGGGAGCCAGTCATCACTCCCTATTTCATTTTGATTTATAACAGAAGGCAAGTTATGGGTAGCATGTAGGCCACAAGATGTTCCTAATGAGAAACAGGAGGCAGGAGAAGGAACTCAAATAATTCGATTCAGCAAACTTTTAAGAAGTAAAAAAACCCAAAACAATAGGGTCAAAATAGAGAAAATACATTTCTAACCTATCTTTCTATAAACCAACTTTCACAGCAGAAAGACTAGGAGATACATAGAAAGTCAGCTCCCACACACTACTTAATTTTGTGGGGGTTGTATTCTAAAAATTCTGAAATTAATGAACATCATTACAGCAAACAGGTACGTGCAGTGGCAGGCTACTGATGTGATTAGAGCAGGGGTCTGCAACCTGCGACTCCAGAGCCACACGTGCCTCTTTGGCTGCCCCTTGCGGCTCTGGGCCCCCTCCTGCCACTGGGGGACCCTGTAGGGGGCCCAACTCCTGATTCCAAGCTCCCTCCCCATCACCAGGAGCCCCTGCCACAGACTCAGCTTCCAGTTCCCTCCAACAGGAGGCTCTACTCATTGCAGCTCTCAACACTCTTGGTTATCGCCAGAGTTTTAAAAAGTGGTTCTTCTTATGTTTTGGGTTGCCAATCCCTGAACTAGAGGCACTCAGCCATCAGCTTCACAGACACCCAATGCACGTATCTATTGCCTGATCAAACACACACCATGTTGGCAGCTTTTACTACTATAGCAGCCATGGAGTTAACAGTCTGATCACTTGAACAGTTTCACAAAAGATATGAAAACCATACACAGCTTATGCACCTGATGTTGCACACAAAGGTCACTAAGAAACAGAACAACAACTGCCCTTCCCATCAGCTAGGTTCTATGCACAGTGAATAAGAGTTCCTAACAACCTGCTCATTGATTAACCTCACTGACAATATACTGCATGTAAAAGAAACTCAAGGTCGTGATTCAAAAGCACAAAAGCCAGGAAATTCAAAGACAACACTAATACTCCTACCCTTTGTCCATTTGTTTCACAGTTTTCTGGTTTCTGAACTTCCTCATAGAATTTTAACCCTTTAGGCAGTTATAAAAAATATATACGTTCTCCCCAAACTCTCTTTAGCCATAGTTAACACAGAATAAATCTATTTTAAACATAGATTTATTCCAACTGTCTAGGCCTGGAACTTATAAGATTTACCTACACTGTGATGTAAGTTTTAGAGCCAGATTCTTGACTGAAGTAAATCTGTGCACTTCACCTGAGTCACGGAAAATGCATTAATTTCCATTAGCTGCAGATCTGCCCCTTAATTTTGAAAGGCTATGCACCTAAAGGATTATACAAGTCTGTCTACACTAACAGTGGCAAATTTGCTGCCATCAGTGCACTCTTCCATGTTTGACTGAGCGATCTGTCAAGATATGCTCAATCAATCTACAGCTTGATGCTGTAACTCCAGTTCTATAAGTGTAGTAGCGCTAAGTTGACCAGGCGGCAATTCCGGTCACCTTAGCACAGCATGTACACGGAGGTAAGTGGGAATTAGTAAGGGCAATGGGAGATATGCCGATCAATAGCCACTGAAAAGTGCATTGAGTGTAGACTAGGACTACCCGTAACAAAAAGAAGTGCCCAGTTTTTAAATAGTGAAACAGTCGACCCAAACCAGTGCATCAGAGTTCAAAATTAATATTTTTTGAACTACAGTAGTTCAGTGGTCCAGTCAAGCTGAAGTCCCTGGCATGCTACCTGCGAAGATAAGGAGATTTTCCATTTCAAAGAACATGAAGTCTTCAACGTCATATACATTAATTTACTTTTCCAAAAACATGGCTTTGTGATGCAGCAGATAATTATGGATCCCTAGACCTCCACCTCTCGAGATTTCTCACCATGAACACCACAAATGGAAGCAAAGATGGGAAGACTTAAGTAAACAAGGCACTGGTGATTTCTGGCAATTTTTGCCACCCTGTCATCTTGAGCTAACATGAGCACTTTTAGATAACAAGTTAAAATGACAGCTGATTGTCTAGTGCCCAGGAGGCTGCTGCAGTGGGAAATGTAAAGAAAATAAAGTCTAATGTACACACTGTTTAAAGAACTGCTGCTTCCTCATGTACTAAGCATATCTTGTTTGCAGATTAGCGACCCAGTGGAATGTACAGTTCATTAGAGTGTTTGCATTTTATGGAACAAATCTGTTTGTAAGGAAAGAGACTTAAGAAGTTTCATTTTACAAAGAAAAGCCCAGTTACAGACAGCACATTCAGTTAAAAGAAGAGTTGAGGCTCTAATCCAGATACCAGACTACATAGTGGCAAGAGGGGGGGGGAAAAAAAAAATCACTAGAAATACTGGAGGAGAAAGCAGCATCTGATAAACCTCAATAGCCAGCCTTCTAGCCAATTAAACTCTATCACCTTCCTCCACATACTACCCCCAAGCCACAATTAAAATACAGGGTTTCAGTAGTAAAACACGCATCTAAAAAAACAAACTAAACCAACCATTTCTGCACACATACCCCAGTTTTCAATTGCACGCAGGGCAAGGGTCACTCTTGTTTACACGGGCTCCACAAACAAACATGCAGCAGATAAGTGTTCTGTTACTCCCTCAGGAGATTCATCTCAAGGGAAGCAGAAGGGAGGCACTGTCCCTTTCCTCACCCCCCACCCCCACTATGCGGCAAGCCTGGAGGAGCGATTCAGTGGTCTCAAACACATGGCCCCAAAGCTATTTCCTGCAGCCCACGACAACACTATTGTTATTGATATTTGCAGTCTCGTTGTACAAAAAGGTTTCAGTGGTGCAGCCCTCTGGCTAATGTACTAGTCCTCTTGCAGTCCTGTACTAGTCCTCATGTGGCCCTCATGCTGACTGAGTTTGAGACCCCCAAATGAGACAGCTCCATCTGGAAGTTCCTCCAAAGGGGTAGCCATGTTAGTCTAGTTCAGCAAAAACAAACAAGGAATCCTGTAGCACTCTTAAAGACTAACCAATGTATTTCTCACATGAACTTCTGTGGGAGAAAAATCCCACTTTATCATGTGATCTTCAAGCATCTGATGAAGTGGGACTTTCTCCCACGAAAGGCCATGTGAGAAATACATTGGTTAGTCTTTAAAAGTGCCACAGGACTCCTTGTTTGTTTTCCACCTCTAGAGCAGTGTTTCCCAACCAATGTGCCATGGCACACAGGTGTGCCGTCAGGCCCGAGCAGGTGTGCCACAAAATTTTTTGGAAACATACTCAAAGAGCTCTGGATGGGCTCATTGGCTCATGAATATTCATGAGTTTATTTGGAAACTATATGGTACTGTGCCTCAAATTAATTAAAGGTAGCAATGTGTGCCATGGCAGAGAAAATATTGGGAACCACTGCTCTAGAGTGATGAAGAGAGCCTCTGAGGGGGTGATGCCTTTTTATTATTTTATAATCTGGGGGCTTTTCTTTCCTACTAGTGGCTCCTGCTCAGACAGCAGGGGAGGAGCAAGCGATAGACACATCCCTCAAACAAGTGAATCAGTTAGATCCTGGGAGCTGTCCCTCCCTGGAGAGACATATTCCCCCTCCAAAAGTAAGAGCCTAGTCACTCAACTGCCCTGTTTGATTTCCTCTTGCTCATTACCCCAGATACACAGGCAGAAAGGTTTCAATATTGGTGTGCCTTGGCCCTCTCATTTGCTCCTTGTGGCACATAACAGTTTACTCTCCTGACAGCTGTAACACTTGTGTCTAATTTCAGTTGTTGGTGGCCTGTGACACACAGTATGTTAGATCAGATGATTCCTTGTGCCCTGAACTTCTGACTCTCCCTTTTCACCCCCAGTCAGGCACAGGTCTGTATTCCCTCTGTCAGATTCTCAAAGAAGGAAGAGAGAGAGAGATTATTCTTCCTGCTCTAAAGTCTTGGACTAGTAGCTGGGACACTGCCCAGCTGCTCTGTTCCTCAAAATCAATAAAACTCCCCCTCTCACCAGCAATCGAGCAGTAACAGAGCAGAGAGTGTCTTTTAAATGGAGATGTACAGCTGGGTGTCACCAGCGCATTAGTGCATTAGTGTCCTTGACATCATCTGCATCTCCCAGAGGCCCCAGTAAACACAAGCATGGGGTAGAGCAATGGGCCAGGCTCAATCCAGTGGGACACCACAGATAATGACCCTTGAAAATAAGGGACAGCTGCCCACCAGTTGTTTGGAGTCATTCTGAAGGGAATGATGAAAGCTAGTACACTACTGCTCCATTCTCCCTAGCAAGGTCATGCAGAAGTCAGGAGTTCCTTATGATCCACAGTAAACAATGTAGTATGATGGTGATTGCTGAGATTGTCCATTGCCACCACTCTGTCACACCCTGGGTTGAAGCTTGATAGTGAAGATCCTATAGTCATATCAGGTATGGCGCTCACCCACAACTTTCCAATTATTTGGCTAGATAAAGTTGGAGATCAGCTGCAACTGCAAACCATGGGAGCTGAATTTACAGTTATCACCTCCCCCTGTCTGCATTAGGCTGCATGTGATTCCCACAATGCCCATCCTGGGCTTTGGTGGTACAGCCGTTGAGTGGAAGGAGGCACTTTTCTCCCTTTCCTCCAAAATACAGACATACTTCCCACACAGGACTCCCAGTCTCTGCTGGAGCCAAAACCTGAGTTCTTGCCAAGTGACTAGTTCTAATGGTATTAAGAGATTAGAGGAAATAAAGTGGAAAGAGTGACAGAAGTGAAGTAAGAGTTAACTCAAGTTTCAAACAAAAGCAGGGAAGCACAGGTAATTCTGCACAAAACACACTACTTTCCCAAAGGAATAAAATTAATGATAAAATAACTTCTCTTTCAACATCCAGACAACAAGAAAATAAGCTATTTCCTATACAGCAGAAGTGTGTTTACGAAGGTGGCTGACCACAGTACTTCTACAGGCTGTTGGAGACTCATCTACAGTGGCCTCAGTGTCCAGGAGGCAAAGATGCCCCCTTCAACTCAAAAAAGTCACTTTTTGTATCTTACAATACCATCAGTTTGGCTTAGCGTACTTGCGTCCAACTATGACCAAGCCCTGTCATGTTGCCTTCAACCCTTGTATACATGCTAAACAACACGAAACAACAAAAAACCCAGCCTTTTAAACATGCTAGTGTTCATTAGAACTACTTTTATTTTAAAACTTAATCATGCTATTATGATGGCAACACAAAGCTGAAATTTAAGATGGAGCCTTTAAATTCTATTATCTATTGATGGATTTTACTATCAGATATGAAGAAACAGTAAGTATCTTTATTACATTTTTGGCAGTTATAAGGATCACAAATAAAAGATGAAGAAATATATTGGATGATCTAGGATAACCCTTATCCATCTCGCTTTCCAGCTTGTAGAAGACTATCGTATTACCTAGAACAGTGGTTTCCAACCAGTGCGCCGGGCCACACTGGTGTGCCGTGGCAACACCCGAAGTGCGCCGCAAGCATCCCCGAGAGCTGGTGTTAAAGTTCCCTCCCTGCTCAGCCCAGCCACATGGGCTGTATAGGGCTGGGAAAAGGCAAGGGTTAAAGTAAGGAGGAAGGCACTGGAACACAGTTCTGGGGCCCCCTATTTTTAAGCAGGCAGCCTTCTGGCCCTCCTAAAAATAGAGGAAGGCACCAGAATGCATAGTTCCAGGGGTTCCCCTAAAAATAGCAGGAGCAGCCTGAACGCTGTGTTCCAATAGCTCCACCTTAGGCCCAGCCAGCAGAGAGCTGCGGGAGGCTGAGAGTGTGTGAATCTTCCCCTGCAGGGTGGAGCAGCTTGTGTCAGGCAGCCTGCAAACAACCCAGGTAAGGGCTTTTCGGGGTGGGGGGAAGGCTGCTGGGGTTTGTGTAGGGCAGGTACGTGTGTGTCTAGCAGAGGTGGGTGGGAGTGGCTGTGTAGCAGAGGGTGTGTAGCTGGGGGGGGTGAGGTGGCTGTTTGGTGTGTTTGGTGTGTAGCTGGGGGTGAGGTAGCCGTGGGGGGGGGTTAGCTGGGGGCTGGATGCCTAGTTCTGGCCCCTGCAATGATGGGAGGGTCCATCACAGGCAACAGAGGGCTGGGGGAGGGAACGACAGGACACACTGGGGTAGAAGGAAACGGCAGTGGGGTGAGGGTTTGCCCTGGGTGGCAGGGAGCCACTGTGGAGAAGGGGGAAGCGGGTGCTGTGCCATGCTCCCCTGCCCTACCTTTCTACTCCCCAGGTTCCCCCTGCCCCCCCCCAAAAGCCACTCTTGTTCTTCCTTGCGCTCTCCTCTCTTGCCACCCTTGTGCTATTCCCAACATGGCTACCCTTGTCATCTTTTGCCACCCCTGCTCTGCTCCCCTCACTCACTCCTGCCACTGCACATGACTCCTGACATCCCGTTTTGCCACCCCTGCTCTGTACCCCTACTACCCCACATAGCAGCATTTCTGAAACATTGTGCCATGGTTCAAGAATATTCATAAGAAAATTAAGTTAATTTGAATATTCATGAGTTTTTTAATGGTGGTGTGCCTCGAAAAATTTGAAGGTATCAAAGTGTACCACGGCAGAGAAAAGGTTGGGAACCACTGACCTAGAATTCTCTGTGCAGCATAATTTTTAATGGGGCTTTCTTCAATACCAGACATAACATCAGATTAAATCTACTCTGTTAATACTGTTTTTTTAAATTTGTACAAGATATAAAATCAAACTGTAAACCTCACTGCCTTTGAACAACATTATTGTTTTAAAGAAAAAAACCTGCAATTAACATAGCATTAAGGAATAACTGAAGAACAATTCACCTTACTTCTGCACTTGAACTAACTATGCCACTTTAAGTACCTTGAAAACTGAACAATCATATCTTGTTTTCCATTCTTGCCTACTAAGGGTTTTTTTGTTTTGGTTTGGTTTTTTTTTTGTTTGTGTTTGTTTGTTTTTTTAAGTAAACCCCTGATAAGTCATGTTAGCCACATCATTAAAAATTATTACTTAACTTCCAAAGTCATCGGTCCACATTCAAGAGCTGTGGAAATGGGGGGGGGAGCACCAATAAAGAGGTCTGCTTGTAATTAAGCTTCCCCCAACACATAAAAAGACCTTCCAATAAGCAGCATATAAACATGTGCAAACAGCTAGAGTTCTGCTGTGTTCCACTCCCTCGTCACCTTAATCTAGTGTTGAAATGTAACATAACAGTAAGGTAAACTTTTGTTTCCAATGAGAAACCAACAACTGCATTTTAAATAATGCTGTTGCAAACTACATTCTGTTCCAAACAAGAATGTCAAATCTTCAGCCAGTGTGTTCTTCAGAAGTGAACTTGTATCTACCTAGCTGCCAATTACAGTCTCAGGTAGCACAATACAGACTACTCTAGTCTAGATCAGTGGTTCTCAGCCCATGTCTGGATACATGACTATGTCAACCACACAGTGTTGTGTCACAGACAGCTGGGGTCGAGGTTGGATTTTGCAGAGGGTGGGGGTGGCTGGTGCATCCTGTAAGGTTGTGTATACCTCTAAGTGTGTCACAACTCACAAAAGATTGAGAGCCACTGCTCTCAATTTTTCAGAAAAAACTCAACCTACTATTTGCAATTTATCATGTGACAAATTTGTTAGTCTTAAAGCACCACAGGAGAGCTTGTTTATTTGCAACTGATAACAGAAGCCTTTATTTCAAAATGAACTAACCAGTAAGTTGAACACTTAAAGGGCTCATTCTTTCACTTTTATTAATTTTTAATTATATTTAACTGCAGGTTGTCTGATTGATTCCAATAGGACTTGCAGGGTAAGGTACTAAAAGAGTGGCAGAATCAGGCCCTAAATATTGAGAAGACACAGCACCAGTAAACAATTTAAGATATTCTCTGACTATCTAGCTATCTCAGGCATGTCTAAGGACCCTATCATTGTGGTATCTAAGTGCCATGTAAATATCACACAGCATAGATGGTAGAATACTTGGACAACTGCCAAGAGGCCCGGACTCCTTTCCCAGCCGGATCATTAAGTCTCTCTTAAGTGAGGGGAAAAAAACAGGCTCTAATGCAGCAGCATCTCACAGTCTCGAAACGCCATCTCCATCAGTTTGTTCACTGGACACAGATGTTCCTAGAGGAGCCAGATATTGTTCTTAGTGACTCTAAGACAGTGGTTTCAAACTCCCAGCCCCTAAAGTTATTTCTTGTGGCCTTGCAACGACATTATCACTATCAATACTTGCAATACCGTTGTATGAAAAGGTTTCAGTGGTGCAGCCCTTGGCTACTGTACTAGCCCTTATGCAGCCCTCATGGTGATTTGAGTTTGAGACCCCTGATTTAAGGCCTCTGCCATTAGAATCACACAAATAATCATGTTTTGGCCACTGAATGGACAGCCATAAATTTAACTGAAGAGCTATAGAAAAGATACTCTACCAGCTATGCTAACTAGACCAGGAACTGAGCAACTGGCAAGTGACTAAAGACATTTACTTTCATACAACAAATCTGAAGCTTTCATCAGCAAAGTCAACAAATGTTTAGGCCACAAGAAAACAAACCACTAGCTCCAAAAGATTTAAGGTATAACCCAGTAAAAGTAACAAGACTTCCAGCCAGGAGATTCACTTCAGCAGTATCTTGTGTCACTAGCAGGGCATGATTTAACATCATGGAAAAACAAGTATGTCAACCTCCAATATGTAACTATCACCTATACTTAAGATTAAGAAACTACACAATGTCAAAGACCTTTGGTACTTTTACTTCAACATAAATATTTCTAACATACCTGTCCCATTAATACCCAAGTACTTCTAGAGTTTGTTTTCAGGTATCAGGGTTCTCTCTGACTTGAGACATCAGGGTTTCTTTGAGACTACAGAATGGGAAGGAACAAGCCACAATATAACTTCAATGGTTAAAAACCAAAGACGGTGTTAAGTTCTGGTCAGAAATATAGGATATTTAAGATATAACTGCATTATACAAATCAATGGTATGCCCTCTTCTTGTATACTGTGTCCAGTTACGGTCACCTGTTCCAAAAAGCATAGCAAAAGGAGGCTTCAAGGGAAGGGAATGTGAAGTGACAGAAAATTAAAGCTTAATTGGATTGCCACCCCAGTCTATTTGCTCATTTAGCTCAACTTCAATCTCAGAATCTACTTAAATGGGGCTTTCTGAAAATGAACTTCCCAAAACCCAAACTGAAAAGCGGCAGATTGAAATTGGTTATCTTCTAAAGTCATAACACTTTAGCATGAAAGACAGATGCTTTTAAGATGATGTAGAAATTCCCATCATACCAGTATTCATTCTCTCCAGACCATATCTGGATTGTGCCTTCCTGACTGCCTTATGGACACTTAAGCAAACCACTGTACAGCAAAACTATTATTCTGATCTGATCTGTTTCTGAACCCTACCATTCCTCACAACTCCTCAAAGCCATTCTTTCTCTCCTCTTAGTATCTGTTAATCTTTTTACAGAACATACTGTGGAAATTAAACAAATTACAGCAGCTACATGAAAGGACTCCATTTCATTTCTTCATAGGGATATATTTATCCAGGCTTATTCATCTTAAATTAGAAGGAAAAAGAGTGAGGCTACTCATCACCCAGTGTAAAGTGTTACTTGAAGCTGTGGCCTTTGTCACACCTCATTTTAATGTGCAAAATTTTCTAAATAAGGAATTCCCATACGAAAAATTCAGAGTTAAGGTGTAAATATGTCTCCAAGCAGAGATATATTGCATGTCACTGGAACCCCCTGGTTTATTTTAATCCTGCCTCCCATCTCCTTTTCCCATCATATTATGAACTATCCACAGAACTTAGATGTAGGCTTACGGTAACTACTTTTTGAATGTCAAAAACCACCAATTTCCTTCTATCTTCTCTGTGGATTAGGTAAATTCAAACTTGTCTAGACAGAAAACACAGTAGGAGTCCCCACACTGAGAGGACAAAATTCTATCCAGTGTAAATACAGAGTAATGTGACTGAAGTTATGGGTGACATCAGATCTCTACCAGATAGCAGAATATGACTATTTCTAGAGTGCAGGTGGCCAAGAAAAGCCTCTGATTGTATGTGAACAATGAAGTTGTAGACAGTAAGCAGAGGAAATTCCCATCATGCTCTGAACAGTGCATAATATACTGGTATACAGCAAAAACCAGGCTAATCATCCCAAGCATGGATGTTCACAGGGTTTCTCTGTAGCACTTATACAGTTTCAGCCCCCATTTGGGAGCTGAATAAGCACAGGGACTTGAGAGTGAAGGGTAAGAGAATCCTCCTTCTCTCAACCAGCCTACTGATAATTTATACAACTCCTTAAGACTTGTTTGTGACCGTACTCAAACAAAAACAGACATCATTATGTCAAATGGAAGCAAAAGTTACTTTACACTTTCCATATTTCAACCCTTAAGCAAGAAGTCTCCATAACCACACCTGCCACGTGCTCCACACCAAGAATGCTGTGTTGGTTAGTCACTGAAATTCTCACAGATCAGTGAACAAGAGAAGAATCTTTACTTAAAACTTTACATGATATGCAAAATGTAGATGTAAAATTTGGCTATCACTGCTAGATGTTCCTGAGCCCCAAGAACAGTTCTATTAAATGTGTTTTGTCTTGTGCATCACTGACCTGCTTTATTATGTATATTTATTATGCATCTGATGAAGTGGGTCGAAGCCCACAAAAGCTTATGCTCGAAGAAATCTGTTAGCCAATAAGGTGTCACAGGACTCTCGCTGCTTTTGCTATACACAGACTAAGACGGCCACCCCTCTGGAAATTTATGATGTGTATAATCCTGCTCCACTCAAAGCCTACAGGAACACTTATCCTAACTTATCAATTACAAAAACTAAACAGGCTGCCAAGCTGCACCAGTGAAGATTAGATTGTGACCAAAAGGGAAAGATCCTTTAAATAGCTCCACCACTGATTGTTTCTTCTATTGCCAACAAGAGATACACCAACTTCTCAACTGCAGATCACATGCTCATTTTAAGGGATGGCAAGAAAACTGAATGAGATCTTGGGTGAGGTTTTGGGAATATTACAAAATAAATCAAAATTCAGTATAACCTGCAATGAAACTTTAAAACACATTTACAGTCATACTGTATCATTCTACTGTGCACAGGTTTCCAAAGTATGATACCCAAAGTCACTGGCAACCCTCAGAGAGCAGGCTGTCAGCTAGTGCTGCTCTCTTCGTCTCATTTCCAATTCCAAATATCATTAAAAAACTAAAAATGCATTAATCATTTTTCTAATTTTTTTATATAAAATATTGCTGCATTTGCCATAGAGAAAACAAGTGACCCTAAATCATAAGAGAAGTGGTCTGCATGACTGTGAATGAGAAGGAAAACATACTACTTAATAAATGTATGAGAAACCCAAGCACCTTTCGGTCTGTCAGATCCCAAAGTGCTTAAAAAAAATAAAAAGCACTAAAACATGTCACCTTGTGGTATACAGGAGTAGCCAACAGGTGCATATCACACAAAGCAACACTTGGAAGTGGATCTCTTACCACAAAAATGCAATAGGAAGAAATGTAGGCATTGAAGCCTGACACCAACAAACTATGCACACAGAAGCAGATAGTTTGTTAATACTGGTAGATTTATGTCCTGAACTCCAGTAAAAGGGATTCCAACTGGAACATAAGCTCATAACTGGACACTATTGCCTATGAGAAAACATGTGTTCTATTTATAGTTATACACCCAGATATCCAAAATGAAGAGAGGGAAAGATGTTAATTTAACAAACACTTAAATCATTAGCATTTGCAGGCCTACTTAGGAGTAAGTTATCTTGTTGTGACCTCTGGCACTTAAAGACTAACAGATTTATTTATCACATGAGCTTTTGTGGGAGAAAATCCCACTTCGTCAGATGCTTTGAAGAGGGGATGAAAATAAATGCAGGGGAGTGTAAGACATGGGATCAGGTCATACTGCAACAGCAAATCAGATCATTTGTAAGGATTCAAACTTTAGGAAACAACACACAGAGGGAGGGTAAAGTCAAATCACCTGTTATAATGTGAAAAGAATCCATAGTCACAATTCAGTCCTGCTTTCACACAATCTAATCTGCATATTATTTGAATATCAGCTGTGTCTCTTTGAAGTTTTGATGTCCCATTGATTTTCTTGAGGACCACCATTAACAAATCATCAATGGAGTGATTACAAAGATGGAAGCGCTCAGCAATTTTTATTTATTTATTTTGGTGTTGTGATTTCTGATGTCAGTTTTGCGTGCATTTATTCTTCTGCATAGGGACTGTCCTGTTTGTCCAATGTATAAGGCGCAGGAGCATTCCTGGCACATGATGGCATAAATCAAATTAGTAGATGAGCAGCTGAAGGACCCTTTGATGGAGCAGCCAGCTTGATTAGGTCCTATGATCAGGAGCATCGCTGCCCTGGTAAAGACCTGGGGCACAGGCGCAGCCCCACCCCCTGCGGCCCCGATTCTCCACCAGAGCCTGATCCGGCCTGGAGCTCCTGTCGCCTCCTGCCTGGCCCTGGATCCCCAGCCAGGGACAGGGACAGGGCAGGAGAAGCTGGCGCTGTCACAGGCGGCCCGTCCAGAACTCCCGGTGGGGGACAGGGCTGGAAGCTGCAGGTGCCACCACGGCCAGGAGAGGAAGTTGCCGCAGCCAGCAGCAGTGCCCCAGATCTCCGGCCTGGGACGGGGCTGGGAGATGTAGGGGCTGCTCCAGACACTCGGGGCACCGGTGCTGTGACTCAGGGCATGTGCCCCACGTGCCAGGCATCAGTGATGCCCCTGTCTATGATGGCGTCTTTCGTGCAGATATAGGGACAAAGTTGGCAGCACGGTTTGTTGCAGGGATATGTGCTTGCTTTAATGTTTCTGCTAGGTCTGTAGTTGCTGGTAAGCATCTGGTTTAAGGTTCCGCAGTTGTCTGTAGGCAAGGAGAGGTGTGTCACCCAAGGCTAGATAGAGTGAGGGGTCATCTTTTAAAACAGGCTGGAGGTACTTAATGATCTGTTGTAGAGGTCTGTCTTGAGGGTTATATGTGGTGACCAGTGGCGTCCTATTGTTTTCTTTTTTTGGCCTCTCCTATAGTAGTTGACTGAAGGGTACTCGCCTAGCTCTGTCAATCTTTTTCTTTACTTCTCCAGGTGGGTACTGTAGTCTTAAGAAAGCTTGATAGAGATCCTCAAGATGTCTGTCTCTGTCTGAGGGATCCGAGCAAATGCGGTTATATATTACGGCTTGGCTGGATTGTGTGGTGTGTTTAGGATGGAAGCTCAAGACATGTAGGTAACTTTACCAATCAGTAGGTTTTCAGTTCTAATCAAATTCTGTAAGTTCCCCTTCTTCAAAGCATCTGACGAAGTGGGATTTTTCTCCCACGAAAGCTCATGAGATAAATAAATCTGTTAGTTTGTACGTGCCACAAGACTCCTTGCTTTTTTTGCTTTACTAGACTAACACTGCTGCCCCTTTGGAACTTGTCACGACTGTTTGCAGGCTAACAGCTTTTACAGCAAAGACAGACAAGTTATATCCAGCAGGTATTCAGACATTAATATTAACTCAACAGAATACATACATTATTATAACATCTGTTTAAAAAACTGTTGTTTACCATGGCATGTTTACACTCCTATAACATTAACATTGGAGATGCAACGGTAGCTAGCTGACAATCTTATTTGCCCTGAAGCATTCAATAGTCTGATACTCGATCAACATATAAAAGACTTCAAAGATTAACAAAAACAAATACAACATAACAGAGGCATAGATTTTGATATACCTGGTTACCTTTTTCCCTGTGTAATAGCTAGAAATAATCTAGGTTATTTCTCTTTTACTATTTACAGTGAGTGTCTTAGCACACAAAGCTTAAGTATTATTGTTTCTCTACACAGGAAAGTGTGGGAAAGGTGTCACCATGCAGAATCATCTGATATTCCCATCATCTCATCTGGCCAGCCAGCCTGTCTTCCCATGGTAGGTACACCCTCTACCCCAAGGGTCCCAAACTCAAATCACCACAAGGCCCACATGAGGACTAGTATATTAGCTGGAGGGCTACAACACTGAAACCTTTTCATACAATGACATTGCAAACATCGATAATAATAGTGTCGTTGCAGGCTGCAGGATATAACTTTAAGGGTCGCATGTGGCCCACAGACCATGAGTTTAAGACCCCTGCTCTATCCCCCTAAGTGACAGCTCACTCACCTTCAGCAAAAAATAAATACATTTAGCAAATTATTGTGATTCCTAGCCTATTCTGCAATTCCTCAGCAAGTGGCACTTCCCTGGATTTTCACAAAAGCTCTGTATACAGCAGCTTCTCAAACACACAGCCGCAGACCACATTCAGCCCCTACAGCTATTTCCTGCAGCCTGCAATGACACTATCATTACTGATATTTGCAATGTCGTTGAAAAGGTTTCAGTGGTGCAGTCCTCAGGCTAACGTACTAGCCCTCATGCAGCCCTGTACTAGTCCTCACTAGCCACTAGCCCTCCTGGTGATTTGAGTTTGAGACCCCCTGGTGTACAGAGAGCTGTGTTTTAACAGCTTAGGGCCTGATCCAACTCCTGTTGAAGTGATTGTGCTTATTTCCATTCACTTCCCTGAGTCAGGCCCTCACTGAAGAAAAAAGCACATTCTTCCCCTCTTCCTGGGATTATAGCAGGAGTTCAAGATCACTCGGGATAGATAAGGATAAAAATTAACTAGCAGATATAACCATTCTATGCACCTCATGGGAGAGAGATATCCAGGGACCCAAGAGACTTGTTTCTCCATTCTGCCAGAGTCACAATGGGATCATCATAGCAAAGCTAGGACAAGTCTTTCAATAAGCCAGAGTCACCATGGGATCATCATAGCAAAGCTAGGACAAGTCTTACAATAAGCCACGTCAGTTCATATATACATCTCAATACTTATCTGGGACAGAACCATACTGCTTCAAATTTTGAACTATTCACAGCATTCTAACAAGGTGCTGAAGAAACCTCATAATCAATAACGAAAAACTCACCAACGCATTTGACTGGGTCACAGCTTCAATGGGCAGAGTATGTTCTAGCTCTGCTTCCAAGACAAAGGTACACCTAGATCCAAAATGGGAAGGTGGGTTTACTGAAAACAGGAATCTTGCAAGACACTAAGACAAAAAAGTTGCTGTCTACAAATTCAATAGAAAGCAGTGTTTTCACAACTAAAGGCAAGGCCTCGAAACAGCATGACAACCATACTGGAGATGACCAATTCTCATATTTTAAGCATGTCTGACAACAGGAAAACAGCCGCAGCATTATCAGAACCAGAACACTGAACTAAACGCACAGCAACATCTCAACAGAAATACAGACAAGTATTACAGTATAATTCAAAAAAATGAGAAGTGAAAAAATTCAGAAGGCCACAGCCATTATTTGTACAAGGAACCTTAACACCTGAACAAATCTCAGTTTCATAGCTCATAAGTCTAGCATACTATCAAGCAAGTATACTGCTTTTGGTAATCAACTTATTGGCTGTCCTGATACCATCACAGAAAGTAGTTTATAAGGCTCCCCTGTAACCCAACATATTGTTTAATTCAAATAGTCTACTGTTTTTAACAAGATGAGGAGGGCTGTGGCATCATCTCAATGTGCTACTTTGTCCATCTGTTCACCCCTAGATACACACACACACACTATATTATATGGGGGGGGGGAAGAGATATATGAACCATAGTAATACATCCCCAGTAACCAGCACACACAGGATTCAAGGGAAGCTGACACAAGTGTCATGGTCAAAGCAGCATATCAAAGGCTCCTGAAATACCAAAAAGAAATGAGAGATACCGCCCTGTTATCAGAGCATGTAAGAGCATTAGCAGACAGGACAAACCCAGCTTCACTACTTCAGCCTACCCTGAAACCACAGCCATGTAAGAGCATTAACTCTGTGGACCAACAGAGCTTTACTTCTATAGGTCCTCTCTAAAACCACACTGGGTATCAAAGGAATTGAAATAAATGGACTAGCGATTGATCAGCTAAGAAAAGCCTGGATGACACTGTCCTAAAATTAGAAATCCCTGGAAGCAAGGAGACTTCTTTAAAAGTATAACAATCTTTTTAAAGGCAACATACAGAAAAAATGAGGAGTACCGAGGACCAATTAAATGTGAAACTCTTCAATGATTTTAACAGAGCAGCAATCCAAAGTAAAGTTACTGAATGCCTGGTGCCCATCAAATAAATTCAGTAGGAAAAAGAAAAATTCTTTAATAATCAAGGGTGAAATGTCAGACTGCAGTCAAAACCAGCCCCTGTAAAGAAATGTGAAGGCAGGGCTTTTGTTTGCAAACAGAATGCAACACTGCCCACCCCCAAAAAAGCAACAAAATGAGAATAAAAAGTAAATCTAGCAGCATCGAGAGCAGTATTCCAGCATGTGCTATTTCTTGAAGTTTTCAGTAAACAGTTCTATTATAGCCGCATTCCTTCCAGTCTCCTGTTACCACCCTTCCCTTCCTTTAACGAACAACTTAAATTAGGACACTTTACAGCTACTATGAACAAGGACCAATGTAGTCAGTATTTGATATACAAAATTAATATTAAAACTTTATCTTAATCAGATGAGGACTCAAAAGGCCATTAAAAGCTATACAGTACAACACTTGGAAGATCTATCATGTACTGGAGGGTAGCAGCAAAAAAAGTGGTAAGTAGTGGTCAGAAATATGTCCGTATGGATGGCTCATAGAGCTAATAAAACAGCTTTGCTCTGCTATTTGAGAGAGAAACACTGAAAGCACTTCAGATGCAGCCGAACACTGCCCCTGGGAGGGAAGAGAAAGGAATATGCAAAGCATTACTAAACTGTGACCTCTTCAGCCAATTGAGCAGCACTGATGGCGGGAAGGGGGGCGGTTGTCCTACCCACACATCAGCAGAAAGATGGAAGCTGAAACGCAGGGCCAAGAGATACCAGCAATAAAAAAGGGGGCAGAAGAATCATTATGGCTCCATCAAGAATGTGTATGACCCTGATGGTTAAAAAAATGTACATCACCAAAATATCAGGGTGTAAGGCCACTTGAAAAGATTATGGCCTTAATCTTGCTTGCAAATCCATAGGAACATATTACCACACACCGGACTTCAGGGCATTAGAAAAAAATAACTAATAGCATAACCAAGGGCAGTGGATATGCACCATCACATCTGACAGCAAGATCAAAAAAGGAGACAAAATAATCAAATTTTAGTTTATTTTCAACGGCTTCCAATTAATTCAAGAAAACTGAAAAACTCAAGTAACCAAAAACTTGAGTAATCCAAATAAGCAGAAAACAATTTTTAAAAAATCATGTAAGTAAAACAGAAACACAAGAATCAAAGCATGAGTAATAATGTATATTATTCTGTTAGCATACTACAACATTCCACTATCAAATGCCACTAAAGGACAGACCTTGAACTAGAACCCAGATGACACTGTTAGAAAGAACTTCAAACTGTAACATATGACAAAGGCAAACATCACCATGTCGCACTGCAAACTAAGCTGATCTGGGCATAAACAAGACAAAGACACTAATTTTAAAAGGGATAGCCATGTTAGTTTAGTCCAGTGAAAAAACAAGGAGTTGTGTGGCACTTTAAGACTAACAGATTTATTTTTTGCATGAGCTTTCGTGGGAGAAGATCCCAAAGCATCAGAGGAAGTGGGATCTTCTCCCACGAAAGCTCATGCAAAAAATAAATCTGTTAGTCTTAAAAGACAATAATCTCAGTCAAAGCATCTGACAAAGTGGGATTTTTCTCCCATGAAAGCTCATGTGACAAATCAATTTTAGTCTAAGTGCCACAGGACTCCTTGTTTGTTTTATTGAACTAGACTAACACAAGTGCCCCTTTGGAACTCAGCCTCAGTCAGGCACCCCTCAAATTCGCTGGTCACTGGAGCTAAACACATCATCTTCCAGCATTTGTGCCAGTGACCGTTACTGGGCAAATGCCAATTTCACAAGCCCACAGCCAGTCCTCACATAAGATTTTTTGTTATTCACATTTATTAAATGGATTCATTTGCATTCTTTTACTGACTAATCAGGGCTTAAATCTCACATCAGTCAGCAGGCTAAAGAATTAAATCAATGAATCCAAGCCATTAAGAATTACATCACAATAGCAGCATCAGCCAGCAGGCCACCTACAATTTAAGTGAGCATCACTCCCAAATTCTACCAGAGCAGATTAAAATGCCAATTATCACTAGTCCATTGAGGTATCCTCTTCCCTATAAAAAGAACTATCTAGATATAAAACCCCTTATTTGCCTAAAACTCCAGATTTTAAGAAACATTGTCTGAAACCTAATTTCATTTGTGACATACTATCCACTTTAATATATAAACAATGTATTACTAAAAAGATCTTTTGAATTGCCTATGGCATTTAATAATGATAATTGTTCTTTCTTTATTCCTCTGAAGTGTAATCACTCCAACAGTTGCCCTGTGCCAGCACATGCAGAGGTTCCAATAGATTATGAAACTTTACAACATTGACCTTTCCATGAAGATAGTAAAACTGGGATTTAAAAGCTTTTCCGTAGAGGTCAATACGATTCCAACACTGTTCTAATATGCAACAAAGAATTTTATTGCTTTTGATCATGGTCAATGTATGCATCTGTTGGATTAATTTTCAAAGTACATAATCCAGGATATGGTGTATATTGTGAACTGTATGTCGTAACGCCACATATCAGGGAGAACTATTTCTTCATATTTAAAGGAACACAATGTATAGAGATGTTTCTGCTTATCTAAAGAAAATGATTTTGGAAGTTCTTAGAAAAAATTTAAAAATTACTTCAGCTGGTTCAGAAAACATACAACATGTAAACAAGCCACCAAACATACCAGGAAAATGTTTAGGCCTTTTAGAATGCAGCATGTGAACACCACAACGAAACATTCATCCCCTCATTGCACAAAGACTTGGTGCTAGCTGAATATGCTGTGCTCACTTTGCAGAAGAGTCCAAGCAGAAATCACATCAATATGGCATCTTGTGTTTTGTGAGAGTGGCCACATATTCAAAATGCAATTCAGTTGGCTGCTAAGACAACCAGAAGTCTAATGTGTTGCCTTCTGGCTACCAAAAATTATCTCCCCATGTACTTAAGGTCCCCACACCTTCTCTCCTGGATAGATATTGGGAAAAAAAAAAAATCTAACGCTAAAAATTCCTACAGTGGAGTGCACCCAACATTACAAGTGCAGTCTCTAATGCCTGATATACACAAGGAAAAAGCTGTGTTTTCAAAATGTGATAGATAACACATTTTAAAATCCAAGGGTAAACAGGGCCAGTTGTAGTTTTATCATTTCTTGATAGTCTAGAGAAAACAAATCAGAATTCAATACAAGGTAGCATGTGGAGAAAACAGAATGAGAAAAGCACAATATTTTAAGCATCAATTGAGTTAAGACACAGCTCAAGAGAATACTTTAATGTTGGAAATAATACCACTATCCTCTATAATCAAGAAATAGGAAGCTGTTAAGGTTTCCAAAGAATAAAGGAGAAGAGCTCTTTCATAATAGCCCTGCACAACTTAGCCAGAATGAGTATTATGCATATGATCATTAAAAAGTAGGGCTGTGCACTTTCAGAAATATTTATTTTTAAAAAATGCAGTAATTCAAGACCTTCGTTCAGACCTTCGCTATTTGAGTACTGGGTCAACAATGACTCTGCATGAAAAGTTAAGTATTCTTAAAACTGAGCAGCCTTAATTACAAAGGCAAAACATTGTCTAGATTCACCCCCAAATATGAACTCACTTCCATTTGAATGACAGAAAAAAAGAAACAGGGCATAATTGTGTTGCATTTGTGCAATGCAAACAAGAACTGTACAACCAAAAGCTGGGTAAAAACAAGAACTTTACATCCACTTCTATTGTACTTTAACTGCCACCCTCTTTGTTATTGACCACCTCATTTGGGAGTCAAGGACTCCGGGTTTTACAAAGTGAGTTTCAAGCTAGACTGGAACAAATGAAAATAACTTTATATCACAATGAGACACTGAACAACTTTAGAAGTTGAGAAAACTAGGAATTAAACATGGCCACTACTGCCTTTCAAAGAGGTTAATACCCAGCTCCTTTCACAGAAATAATAGCTAGGAACACACCCTCTTCAGTCACCTCCTCTGCAACCCAGCTCTACCTTTACTAAAGGGATTCCAGTGATGAGAAATGCACAATATATGCAGAAAACAGAGTACCTTAGAGAAGAAGCAGCCTTACCAACAGGCACGCTATCACAGAAAATGTTATCACCACAAAGTCTCGAAGCTGTCAATACATGAACAAAAGCCGATATAAATATATCATTTACTTTGAATTCCCTGGTAGTGCTGCTCACAGCTTGAAAAGCTGCACATCCCACAGTCTACAAAATCAGTTACCAGCTCAAGCAAGTACAGGGAAAAAAATCAGCTTCTAGTAAATCTGTCTGCTCATTTTATGTAAACCAAGCACAAGAACATGCATTTGTCTCTTCCAGTAAGAATGTGAATGATTTTTTTTTTTAATCCAAACCTTTTAGTTCATCATGCTAAGAAAACACTTGCTTGTTGCACTATGAAAATCCATACTTGGCAATATTTTCAGACTTCAGAATCCCTTTAAGAGAATAAACCTCAATTCCTGAGACAAATATGGTGCACAATTCTGCCCTAAAGTGCAAATGAAACCAAAGGGCCTTTTGGAAGCTGCAGATCAATTTAATTGCCTGCTTATTATTAACTGGTTAAAAGAATTCTGCTAAACTGTTTTCTGTCTCACAGGCTTTGCTAAACGTTCCTGGACACCATTCACAATTAAAAACTCATGACTGTCCTACAGATCGCTGAAGTTACTTTGATTTACATAACACTGGAATGCTGTTTGGTGACTGTACGCCAGTGGTGCACAGGATTACACACACACAATTTTATTTCTAACCTAAATAAGAGTTGAAAAAGATGAAGTTGATGATGTAATTAATCCAACTAGCCCTTTATATGAATGCTACCTTAGAGCTGTGGCCCAATCCCACTGACACTGAATTTGCAACAAACATGCAGTTGACTTCAATATAGGCAGGTCTGGACCTTAAATGACTGATCATGGGAAGTGTTATTACAAGCATATGCAGCTTGATATGCCAAAGGATGTTCTAAAATGGAGGTATTTATGTATATGTCTGCACTGAATGGACAGCCAAAAAGAGATGACCCTCCAAGAAAGCTAATTTATTCTATTTTAAGGTAGAGGTCATTTAAAGCTGTAGTTTCCAATCCCTTTGAGGACAACTATCCCATTTCATCAGCCAGTGCATGATGCTTCCCAATTAACTGCATATGCTATAGCTCACTGAGATGACTGTGATCCCCATGAATCTCAAATTTTGTCCCAGAACTCGATAGACCCCTTCTTCTGTGGAAGATGGTGAGCAGAAGGTAGTAGAGCTTGAGAGTATGAAAAACTAGTGCCCATCATGTGTCATTCAACTGCATATATGCTATCCCACAACAGAATCTGTTTCATGGGGAGGAAGCTCAAGGGTGTCCAAGCTTCAGGACAGACCAAAGAGACTCACATGAACAGAAGGGGGTGGGGGTGGGGTGGGGGGAACCAGCAATGGCAAACCAGGGAGAAGGGAGTCTCTATCCCAGGGGTCTCTACCTCAAATCACCTTGAGGGCCGCATGAGGACTAGTAGAGAGCCACATGTGGACTAATAACGTTAGCCCAAGGGCCGCACCACTGAAACTTTTCCATACAACATTACTGCAAATATCAGTAATGACGGTATCATCACGGACCACAGGAAATAGCTTTAGGGGTCTCATGCGGCCTACGGGCCATGTGTTTGAGACCCCATGGTACCAGTCACAAAACCTAGAGATGGCAGTGACTGAGAAAACAGAGCTCTCACTGGGGATGCTGGGAGGCAAGTAAAGAAAATCAGGTCTCGTGTTGTGGTGGCCATAACGGGTCTTCCTCTCAGCTCAGAAAAATTATATATAACTGAAAAAAAAAAGGGGGGGGGGTAAACTGACTCCAGACCCCTCCCCTCAGCAGCACAACGCAAAGAGAAGGAGAGGACTCAAATGTGCAGCACCCTGCCTAAGGACTAAGAGAGAATACCTTGAAATCCCCTGGCACTGAGTGCGGCACAGACCACCCTAGGACGCGAGAGGTGAGATAAAGGGGGTTAAGAGAAAACCCCCCAATTAGTGGGCAGCAATCCCCAAAACCCCTCACCCCTCCCCCGGACGCCAGAGAAAAAGAAAGGGAGAAGGCCGCAGGAAGAAGAGGAGAGGAGAGGAGGGATGTTCCCCAGCACCGAGGGCTCCCCAGCTGACCCCGAGGCAGGCCCGGGCACTTCCCTGCCGCCTCAGCAAAGGGGGCTGCCGCTGCGGGCGGGGGAAAGGCAGACAATTCCCAGCCCGCCTGCCCCACCGCTGAGGGGACAGCCCAGCCCCCGGGCCTGAGAGAGGGAGCCTCACAGCCTCCCCCTGGCAGAGCAGGGATGGGGGGACACTCCCAGCCCCCTACCCCCGTGCCAATGTGCTGGGGGCTCCCACGCCAATGGGACGGGGCCGCTTCCTCCCCCCGCCACATACCACGGGTGGGGGGGCGCGAGTCGCCTCGCCCCACCCCCCCCAGCCGCCTGGGGGTCGCTCCCCCCTCCGGCCGCGGCAGGGGGTGGGGCCCGGCCCCATTGTTCCCGGCGGCGCAGGGGGAGGGGCCCGGCCCGGCCCGGCCCGACGCGGCGGGAGCGATACCTACCCTGGCGGCGGCGGGTCCGGGCCGGAGCTCCGGGGCGAGGCCGGGGGAGAGGCGGCGGCGGCGACGCCATGTTCCCCCGGGCGGCAGCGGGGCGGGGGAGCAGCGGGAGGGGCGGGGGCGAGGCCCGCTCGGGGCGGGCTCGGCCTGTAATGGCGGCGGCTCCGGCGGCCGGGCTCCTTCCTCCTCCCCTCAGCGCCGACTCCCAGGCCGCCGCCGAGCCAGGGCCGCGGGAGCGCGCGCGCGCGCGGGCGGGAGGCAGGGGGCGGGGCCGCGGGCGGCAGCGGCGGGACCGGCAGGGGGAGCGTCGGCGTGCGCGCGACCCGGCCGGGGGGGGGGGGGGGGGGGCCCCGGGCGCGCGCCCGAGCTGGCCGAGCCCCGCCCCCGGGGGCCCGCCCCCGCCTTGGGGCCCCCCCCCCGGCCACCCCCCCCCCACGTCCCAGCCCGCGCGACACCCCACCCCCACCCTGTGCTTGGCCCCACTCCCTGCCACATCCAGGATTTCCCTAACGTCCCCTTTACACCCTCCCTGAATTCCCAGCACCCCCCCCAGTTGTCAGCCAGTAAGTGTTACACCCAATTAGTGAGCACCCCCAATACCGCCTACGGCCCACCCAATTTCAAGTCCTGGGGAGAATGCTGGCCACATCCCAGCCCACTCTTGGGCCTGTGACACCCCCACATCCCACCTTATGCTTGGCCCCATTCCCATGCCTCACACTTGGCCCTGCTCCCTGTGACATCCCCACATATGACCCCCCGCCCCGTGACTCCCCCACCGAGCCTGGCTTCCCTCCCTGTGCCACTCCCACACTACCCCACCCCCCTGTTTTACCCCACTCTCCATGACATTTGCACACTCCCCCAACCCATGCACGTACTGCGTATGCTCCCCTATCAGTGCCTGCCCCCCATGCACACCTCACCTGCATGCTCCCCCCCATCCCATCCTGCTCATGTCCTCATGGGATGCAGCCCCACCCATCTCCACCGCACAATGAGGTCTGTCCTGGGACAGTAAATGTCAGTTTGCCCCACATGAAGCCAGGAGCCCCCTGCAACTCTCCCCTGCCTCCAGATCCCCCCGTGGGATGGAGGTTTATAAAGTCAGGAGTCATGTGGAGGTAAGTGGCTAGGGAAAAGTTATTTGCCCTTCTCATAACATGAGCTATGGGTCACCCCACAAGGCTATGCTTCATCACCCTCCCACAGTCAGCCTGGGTAACTCCCTGCCAGATGATGTTGTGAAGGATGATTCATCTGCTCATCCACCGATGTGATTTATGCCATCACATGCCAGAAATACCCCGCTGCCTTGTATATTGGACAAAACAAGACAGTCTCTGCACAAAAGAATAAATGGGCACAAATCTGACATCAGAAATCACAACATTCAAAAACCAGTAAGTGAGCACTTCAATCTTCCCGAGCACTCCGTTGACGAATTTGCTAATATCTGTGCTCAGACAATTGAATAACAACTCAAGGGTTCAAAGAGAAACTGCAGAATTGTAATTCATATGGAAATTTCACATTTCTTCAGGACTAAATACGGACTTTTGATTTTTCTGTCATTAGAACAGGTGATGTGACCTCATCTTCCTCTAGATACTGTTCCCCAGCATTTGAATCGTAACTCTTTTGCTTTGCTGTTACAGTGTGAACTGATCCCGACTTACACTTCCCTGCATTTATTTTCCTCCTATTGTGTAAATTCCCATCTTCAAAGCATCTGATGAAGTGGGATTTTTCTCCCATGAAAGCTCTTTAAATGTCACAGGACTCCTTGTTTGTTGTGAAGGCCAAAATTATAACTGGGTTTAAAAAGCAAATGAGCTCAGTTCCTGGAGGCTAGGTTCACCAAGGGCTATTAGCCAAGATAGTCAGGAGCACAGCTTCACATTCCAGGGGACCCTAGCCTCTGACTGCCAGAACCTGGGACTTCCTGAAGATCAACAGGATGGTTCAGGCAATAATTGCCCTCTTTTGTTCATTCCCTCTGAAGCACCTGTTATTGGCCAGTGTTGGAGACCAGATGCAGTGTTGGAGGGATCATTGGTCTGGCCCAGGGTGGCAGATCTCCCTATTCTCCTACACAGTCCCCACACAGCTCTGCTGGTCCTCTATGCCAGTGGTTTTCAAACTCAGGGTCAGGACCCAGTACTGGGTCACAGACCCTCAGGCACTGGGTCGTGGCATGCCCTGCTGCTGCTGCCAAAAGAATGGAGTGTGTTGCTCAAAGATGTAATTGTTGGGTTGCAGGCATAATTTTTTTTTTTCAACTGGGTCTTGAGGAAAAAAAGTTTGAAACCCATTGCTCTATGCAATCTTACACAATGTATAACCTCCCCATGAAAACATCCCTGAATCTAGACAATATATAACCATGTGCAATCCCACTCACACTACTATCTATCCACTTCCTTGTTGTGCAATCTCCATGCATGCTTTTCCCTTGTACCATCTCTCCTCTCTGCCACTCTGGCATTTCTGCCAGTCACTGCCCTGTTCTGCAGGTCACTTTGCAAAGCAAATGAGTGGTGGGGAAGAGAGTCTGCTTGCAGCGTGGTGGGTTAGTTCTCCCCTGTGTTGAATTCTCCTAGCAGGATTCAGGCCTGCAGAGAATAGGGATGGTCTTATGCCAGCCCTAGCAAGCTGGAAAGTTTCCTATTTCTACAGCCCTCTAGCCTTGCATTATTTGGTAGCTGGTTGCAGCAAACAACTGCCAATGAAAAGGGAAACCGTGCACACGGCTGGCCTGTAATAATGCATCAACCAACTGTTGTAAGTAAAATATAACAAATTAGATCAAAACTGAGTGGGTTCCAAAATAGCCAAGGGTACCTGAGAGTCCTGATGTTCCCATTTGAAGAGACCCTTGGTTTTCTGAATTAATCTGCGTCTCTTTGCATGCTGCTGTTAAATGCTCCCCTGCCCTTTTGCTCCCAAAGAGTCTCGCACCCAGCCGGGAGTTCCAGCAAATCCCGTCTCCTCCTCAGACTCGCAGCAGCTTTAATTATATTTCAAGACACAGAGGGGAGTTATTAAGGCTCTGCATCTGTCTCACTGCAAAGCCACAGCAACAAATTCCATATGCCTTGTGTTGCTAGAGGCTCTCTCTTTTGGAGGGTACCTCACAGAGGCCATGACCCCCCACTGTTGCTGTCTGCCCTGGGGATTTGCACCAATTTAGCACCACCCATGCAAATGCACAGGCTGGACTCGCTACAATTGTATATGATGTGGCTACAATAGAGGCTTGTACTACCTTAGTAAAAGTGTGCATGGATTGCACAGGCAGGTGGAAGGAGGTGTGAATGTTGAAAGGGGGTGGGGTGGAATGCACAGGGTTCAGGGAGGTTTATGGGTTCAGGGCAGGCTATGCATTGTTTAAAAATTGCATGGAGGACAGGGGAGCTGTGTAGGACCTTGTTAAGTTTCTGTAATTTAGTCTAGACAGGCCCTAAACAAAACCCTATTGACTTTTATTCCATGGTGGGGATGTCAGCCCCAATGTCATGGCCACATTGCATGGGCCAGATCCTCAGCTAGTGTAAAGGGTCATTGTTCCATTGAGTTAGATAGCAATTTATAAGTCATGCAGTGGTCTGTAGCCATCTACAAGTACCATACTGCACCCCGGAGATTGCTGTATTTCAGTGGCAGTTCCTCACCTGTTCACAGTGGAGTAGGGAGGCTCAATAATTGGATATTTATGAAGTATTTAGGGATCTTCCAGGGAAAACTGCTAGAGAAAGGCAGTGTCTTTATTATTATAATTTAGAAGCAACATCCAGCACTCTGTTCAGGGACCAAATCAAAAATGACTTGTCTCAGTGGCCAGTGAATTAAATTGGGATCTTGGGCAGCTCCCAGGTTCATCTGTGTGGCTGAGAATGCCAAATGCTTTAACTGAGCCCAGTTAATCATTTTGCATTTTATTCACACCCCTCACTTGGTCTTGTCATAAAACCCTGACATTTCCTGCAGGCCGACTTTAGAAAAAACATCCCCATTTTACTGCATGATCATGGGATCCCGGTGGCACCACCATTTCCACTCCTCAAAGGGTGGATTCTCCAGTGAAAGCTGGCTTGTTGACAGATCATTTCCCAAACTGCTAGCCAGTGCTAGGAACTCCACCCAGAACTGGACACTCTCCAAGACTCTATGGCAATGGGGATTTAGTAGATGAGGCCACTGATGCATAAGGAGAGCCAGGCCCTGTCCCAGTAGGAACAAGACTTGTTTGCATCAGGGGGAGGGGGGATAGGTCTTGGCAGGGGAGGAACCCTCCTTCCCGTCTCATCACTCTCTCAGAGAAGGTTTGTATGAGCCAAGTTGAGCACCAGGGCAGGTTTTACCTTAGTAAGAAGCCCTGGAGAGCAGAACCCCTGACTCTGACTGAGCATGTACAGACGCAGTACCACCTAGTGGAGATGCTGCCAGAAGGGACTTAGGGGAGCAAACAATGTTGTGAGAGCCCTTGTACCCACATTTCTAGGCAGTTTTACACTTGCCTTTTGCTTTGGGTGGAAATACATGAGACTAGTACTACTTTAGTTACTTCTTTCCATTAACCCTGAATGAAAACCAACAGTTATGTCAAACCCAAAACAAAGTTTACAACAAAAAATTACATCTCTAATAGACATGTGGAGACAAAATCTATATGTAGATCAGGCCATGGTGAGAACTAGTCCCTGCCACAAAGATTGTATGATCTAAACAGGTAAGAGACAAAAGGTGGGAGGAGAAACAGAGGTAACAGTGACTCTTGATTCCTGGGCCATCACCCTATCCGTTATGCTGCCTTTAGGTTGTTGACCGATCCTAGGGCCCAGATCCTCAAAGATTTTCCCACAACTGACCATATGGTAAGAGACTAAAAAGATTAGGGCTGACCAGCTTTGAAAAGAGATGACTCAGTGGGGGGACATGATAGAGGTCTACAGAATCATGAACAGTGTGGCACAAGTAGATAGAGGAGAAATGTTATTTGCTCTTTGCCACACCACAAAAACAGGGGGCACTGAATGAAATTACTAGGCAGAATGTTTAATACAAACAAGAGGATGTACTTTTTCACACAATGTACAACTAACCTATGGAACTCATTGCCATGGGGTGTTGTGATGGCCAAAAGTATAACTATGTTAAAAAAATAATAAGTTCAGGGAGGACAGGTTCATCAATGGCTATTAGCCATGATGGTCAATGACACAACCTTACGCTTGAGGTGACCCAGAACCTCTGATTGCCAAGAAGTCTGGAGTGGAATAAAGGGGTGGATTGCTCCTTATGTACCCAGTTCTGTGCACTCCTCCTGAAGATCTGGTACAGGCCACTGTCAGTGACAAGATACTGGACAAGACAGACCATGACAGAGCCATAACACTGCAGTTCACCGCCTGGGGCGTGTTCTGATTGGAACATGCCCCTTTCCAGTAGTGGCGCTTGGGGCCAGTGCTAAGAAATGCGCCCTTTAAAGGAGCAGCTCTGTTGAGCCGCTCCAGCATGCCCAGGGCAAAGCCCCATTGGCCCCACTGTAGTTATGGCCCTGCACCATAATTTGACCCAGTATGGTGACTCTAACATTCTAAGGTTGCTTCAGTAGGGGCATCACCGTAGATCAAGGGATGTGATTATTCCCCCTCTGTTCGTCACTGGTGAGGTTGCATCTGGAATACTGTGTCCAGTTTGGGTTCCACATTACAGAAAGCATGTGCACAAATTAGAAGGAGGCCAACAGTGGACAATGAAAATGATTACGGGGCTGGGACACATGACTTACAAGGAGAGACAGAAGGATCTTCGCTTATTTAGCCTGCAGCAGAGAAGACCGGGGGGGGGGGGGGGGGTTTTTTAAACAACCTAAAAAAAATTAAGGGGGGGCCCAAAGAGGAAAACCGTATTCTCCCTAGGACTTGAAACTGGCAGGGGGTTTAACGGAAGGTGGAGGGGGGTGTTGGGGTGCTCACTAAATTGGTATAACACCATTACTAGCTGACATCTGGGGAGTGGGGGTTAGGGAAATCCCTGGAGGAAGGAGCTAGGCTGTTCTCAGTAGTAACACAGGAAAGAACAAGGAGCAATGGTTTCAAGCTGCAGCTGGGGAGATCTAAGTTGGATATTAGGAAAAACTCTCTCACTAGGAGGGTTGTGGAACACTAGAATGCATTGCCTAAGGAGGTGGTGGAATCTCCATCTTTGGAAACTTTTAAGACCCTGTGGGATCAAACCCTGGCTTGGATGATCTAGTGGGAGTAGGCCTGCTTTTAGAGGGGGTTGGACCAGATGATCTCATGAGGTCCCTTCCAGCTCAAATCATAGAATCATAGGGATGGAAGGGACCTCATGAAGTTATCTAGTCCAACCCCCTGCCAAAAAAGCAGGACTACTCCCACTAAATTATTCCAGCTAGAGTTTTATCCAGCCGGCCCTTAAACATCTCCAAAGATGGAGATTCCACCACCTCCCTAGGTAGCCCATTCCAATGCTTTACCACCCTCCTAGTAAGAAAATTTTTCCTAATATCCAGCCTCAACCTCCCCAGCTGCAACTTGAAACCATTGCCCCTTGTTCTTTCCTCTGTTACTACTGAGAACAGCTGAGCTCCATCCTCCTTGGAGCATCCCTTTAGGTAGTTGAAGGTTGCTATCAAATCCCCCCTCAGTCTTCTCTTCTGCAGGCTAAACAAGCCTAGTTTCTTCAGTCTTTCTTCATAGGGCTTGTGCTCCAGCCCCTTGATCATTTTTGTTGCCCTCCACTGGACTCTTTCTAATTTGTCCACATCCTTTTTGTAGTGGGGAGCCCAAACCTGGACACAGTATTCCAGATGTGGCCTCACCAGTGCCTAATAGAGGGGAATGATCACATCCCTCGATCTGCTGGCAATGCTGCTTCTGATGCAGCCCAGTGTGCCATTGGCCTTTTTGACAGCAAGAGCACACTGCTGACTCATATCCAGCTTCCCATCCACCAGGACCTCCAAGTCCTTTTCTACGGTGCTGCTACTTAGCTGATTGCTCCCCAGCCTGTACCAGTGCATGGGGTTTTTCCATCCCAAATGCAGGACTTTGCACTTGTCCTTGTTGAACCTCATGAGATTTCTATTGCCCCACTGCTCCAATTTGTCAAGGTCTGCCTGAATCTTCTCCCTGCCCTCCAGTGTGTCTACTGTTCCCACCAGCTTGGTGTCATCTGCAAACTTACTGAGTGTGCAATAAATCCCATCATCCAGATCATTAATGAAAATACTGAACAGAACTGGCCCCAGGACCAACCCCTGGGGCACACCACTCATTCCTGGTTGCCAACCGGACATGGAGCCATTGATTCCTACATGCTGAAACCGTTGATCTAGCCAGTTCTCTATCCACCTTACAGTCCACACATCCAACCCATACTTCCTTAACTTGCTGACGAGAATGCTGTGGGAAACCGTATCAAAAGCCTTGCTAAAGTCGAGGTATATCACATCGACTACTCTTCCTGCATCCACAAATCCAGTCATCTTATCATAGAAGGCGATGAGGTTGGTCAGGCAGGATTTATCCTTGGTGAATCCATGCTGACTGTTACTGATCACTCTATTTTCCTCCAAGTGTTTCACGTTGGATTCTTTGAGAATCTGCTCCATGATTTTTTCAGGGATTGAGGTGAGGCTGACAGGTCTGTAATTCCTTGGATCCTCCTTTTTGCCTTTCTTGAAGATAGGCACTATATTTGCTTTTTTCCAGTTCTCTGGCACCTCCCCCGTTTGCCACGAGTTTTCAAAGATAATGGCCAGCGGTACTGCTACCTCATCTGCCAACTCCCTCAGCACCCTCGGATGCAGGTCGTCCGTCCCCATGGATTTGTGTACATCCAGCTTCTTTACGTAGTCCCTAACCTGACCTTCTGTCACCATGGGCCTCTCTTCTCTCCAATCTGCCATAGCCACTGTAGTAGGGTGGGAGCTGGCCCTCCCTGTGAAAACTGAAGTAAAAAAAGCATTGAGCACTTCAGCCTTTTCCTCATCCTTCATCACAAGGATACCTGCGCTATTCAGTAAGGGACCTATACCAGCCCTGATCCTCTTCTTGTTATTGATACATTTGTAGAACCCCTTCCCGTTATCCTTCACATCCCTTGCTAGCCGCAACTCCAATTGTCCTTTGACCTTTCTGATTTTATCCCTGCAGTCCCGAGCAATATCTTTATATGCCTCCTTAGTCATCTGTCCAAGCTTCCACTTCCCATAAGCTTCCTTTTTATGCTTTAGCTCAGTGCAGAGTTCTCTGTTAAGCCACACTGTTCTTCCTGCTCATCGGAATGGTATCTTCCTGTGCCATTAGCAGGGTTTCTTTAAAATGCAACCAGCTCTCTTGGACACCTTTCCCCTTCAGATCAGCCTCCCAAGGGATCTTGCCCATCAGTTCCCTGAGGGAGCCAAAATCTGCTTTTCTGAAGTCCACGGTCTGCATTTTGCTTCTTTCCTTTTTCCATTAATCAGCATTTTGAACTCTGTCATCTCATGGTCACTATTCTATGATTCCAAGCATTTAGACACCTTACTCCTCTGTGGGCCTTAACGGTTTCTCCAAGCCAGAAGCAGACTCCAGTTTGGTAGAGTTGAGTGGGTTAGAGCAGGGGTCTCAAACACGTGGCCTGTGGGCCACTTGCGGCCCCAAAAGCTATTTCATGCGGCTCACAGTGACACAATTATTACTTATATTTGCAATATCATTGTATTAAAAGGTTTTAGTGGTGCGGCACTCAGGTTAACGTACTAGTCCTCATTCAGCCCTCATGGTGATTTGCATTTGAGACCTCTGGGTTAGAGGAACCAAAGTGAAAGGAAAAGACTCCAGTGAAAGGAAAATAAATGTATATTTGCTTCATGTATAATGGGAGCTACTAGCCACCAGCCCTGTTTCAGATGAGCAGGAAGAGGCTGTGGCAGAAATGGCCAAGTGTACAGAAGTGGGTCCTGCAACCCAGATCTTGTTCACTAATCTGGGAGGTGAGCTTAGCTGAGGAAGCTGTGATGGCTAAGATAAAAGGGCCAAGAGAGTTAGGGTTCCAACCCTGGCCCTTAAGGTGCAAGTTGTTCAAAATTAAAAGAAAAGGCCATTCCTGGAGCTGGTCTTTTTAAAGAGCTGGTCCCAGGGAAAGCTACAATGTCCTCATATTTGTTTGCATATATTAGATGTTACTTTTATAGCTCTTTGAAGGACTCTCTTTTCCAGAGCAGTGGAAGCCTGTTTGTCAGTCTGAGAGAAATAACATTTGTTCCTTTACATGGTGTCCATATTGGAGAGATTTTAGAAAGAATTCCTACCAGTGGTCTCACCAGGTGTACTAACATCGATAAGACTCTGGTCCTTTGTGTATTTTTCTTACTGCATTGTTTAAACCTGCTGTGAAGATGGTAGGGGAGACCAGAAGTGAAAACCTGGAAATGCTTGAATGAAAAGGCAATAAGAGAAATGCACAGCACCCACGCTTCTACACCAGGAGTCTCAAACTCAAATCACCACAAGGGCCGCATGAGGATTAGTACAGTAGCCCAAGGGCCGCACCACTGAAACCTTTCCATGCACTGATACTGCACATATCAGTAACGATCATGTCATTGCGGGCTGCAGGAAATAGCTTTAGGGGCTGCATGTTTGAGACCCCTGTTCTACACTAAGGTAAGCACCTAGAAAAGTCCCCATGCTGGTTTTCAGCTTATGTTAGCCAGCTGTTCAGAGTCAGCAGAGCACCCAGAACTTAAAATCTTGCTTAAAAAGCAGAGAGGGAGCCATGGTCCCATCCCAGCCTCAGGCCATCCAGCTTTTGGCATTTGAGTCAGACATCTGGGTCTGCAAACCTTCCTGTTGAGTGTAAATGTATCGTGACTATTCATGTAGATTCTTAATATAGATAACAGGCATCCTAATTACCTAACATGAGAGACCAGCACATTTCACCAAAGCATGCTTCCGAAAAACACCTGCATAATTACCTAATTACCCTGGAGACTGGAGACATGGCTCGGATTAATTCCAGAGCAGACAGGAAAGTTTGAAAACCTTCAGGGAAACATTTCTTTAGGGAATGGGATTTTTTTAAACACACAGAGTTATGTGTAAATTACCTGTGTCAGGCCTTGAATGTGAATTTTGCTAACAAAAATGCCAACGAAGACTGAATAAAGATAGGAATGGGCTCAGAGAAGAGGCGAGAGAATGAGTAAGGGAGAAGAAAACAAGTCTTATTGACAAAGGTGACACATCACATTTTAGTCTCTGGTATTTGAGTCTTTGCTACACTCAGCAAAGAAATAAGCTGATGATTGGATTGGACGTTTGGATCTTGCCCAGAATGCCACACTGCCAGCCCATCCTTTAGTAACTAAACAAAAGATTTATTATAACAAGAAAGAAGCAAATAAAAAAGAGAGATGCTAAAGAATTAAAACAATTTTAAAATTACTTTAAAGTCCATATCTATGAGATTCCTAGGAGAACTGTGGCATTTGTGAGCACGTCCAGCTCATCTGGTGCACGTTTCTTTCATAGCTTCAGTTGTGGATGAGTTGGTCCAGAGGTAGGAAGCAGGAATTAAGACAAGATGGAGATGGTACAGCTGCATTTTATAGTTTCTGACATGTGGCTTGTTTCAAACACACTTAAAGGACATGGGTGGGGAAAGGCACTTGCAATCCCCCTGACCACAGGCATCTCTTCTCATGTGTCACGGTGACTCATAAGGTGCAAACCAAGTGCAGGGTGGCCCAAGCACCCTTGGAGCCTATGCCCCAGCTCTGCAGTGCCCCAACCCACCCTGGCTCCTGGCTGGCTGATCTGACCCAGCTCTAGGAGTACCAACCCTCCTTCCCCAAAGTTGGCCTGTAATCAGCCAGCCCACCAACTCACACCAGCCCTAGAATGGCCAGTCTGACCCAAGTGACCCAAGTAGAAATACAGAAACAGTTGTTCCACTTCCAAAGGGGCACCTACTGAACCCTAGGGTGGGGCAGCTTTAATCATGATTCCAGGGACTACTTAGGAACTTGAAACCTCTAGGAGTTTGTTTTGTTTTGGAAGTATAAATTAGAAGTTTAGCTGACATGAGTACTGTGTCTAAGCCCTAGGTAAAGCAAAACATAAACCCCAAGTAAGCCATATTTTAAGTTTTTGTAAATTTAGAACGATCAGAAAATAATACAGCAAAAGATTCCCAATCCCAAATCTGACTACACGGATAACAACAACACTGATTTAGGCCACTATACGTGAAAAAAAAAACAAAAAAAAAACGTTTAATGCAGTTGGTAACTACGTATGTGGTTTACTTTCTGCGTTTCTCTAAGTATAGACAATGGGGAAAAATCAATTCTTCTACTTGTAATTCATTTCACTTTGTGTCCTAATAAGTGCTCCAGTGCTTGAATTGCAAACATTGCACAGGAATCCTGGTCTAAGCCTAGACCTATTTTCAGTTAGGTACATAGCCTTTTTAAAAAGATTTTGGAATCTTTTTTGTAGTCTATAGTTTTATAACCTTTTTTTTTTTTTTTTTTTTAACGTCGTAGGAGCTGGAACTAAGAGGGCTGAGGATGCAGAAAGCCCTGATTTGAAGTATTTCCATTATTTAGAGGGCTGGTACACAGTGGCGTCGCTAGTGTTGGGCACCCTGGGGCACGTGCCCCGGGTCCCAACGCTGGTGCCCCGGATCTCCGGCCCAATTGGGCTGGAGATCCGGGGCCCGATCCCTGGTGGTCCGCGGCTGTGGCGGCCGCGTCTCCAGCCAGGGATCCGGGGCCTAGTTGGCCGCCTGGCAGGCCCCGCCCCCTGGCCAGGGATAGGGCCAGGGGGTGGCTGTGCCGCTGCTGGCAGCTAGGCCGCAGCGCAGCACGGCCTGGCCCAGCCAGAAGCGACTGCTGGAGGCTGGGCCCGCAGCTGTAGCCAGGCCCTGGATCCCAGGCCGGGGACACGGCCGCCATGGCCGCGGCCGCCGGCAGCCAGGTCCTGGATCCCCAGTGGGGGACGGGGCCGCTGCAGCTGTGGGCGGCCGGCCGGGTCCCAGATCCCCGGCCAGGGATAGGGTCGCCGCGGCCACTGGTGGCCAGGCCAGGGATCCAGGGCCCGGCTGGCCGCCCGCAGCCACAGCAGCCCTGTCCCCGGCTGGGGATCCAGGGCCCGGCCGGCTACCCACGGCAGCCCCGTCGGGGGATCCAGGGCCTGGCTGCGGCTGTGGCCGCAGCAGCCCCGTTCCCGGCCGGGGATCCAGAGCTGCAGCTGCGGGCCCAGCCTCCAGCGGCCGCTTCAGGCCAGGCCAGGCCGCGCTGCGCTGCGGCCTAGCTGCCGGCGGCAGCACGGCTTCCCCCTGGCTGTATCCCGGGCCAGGGGGCATGGCCTTCTGGGTGGAGGCGGGGCCTGCCCTCTGGGGGCAGGGGCTGGGCCCGTGCCCCGGGTCCCTCCCCGCCCCAGCAATGCCCCTGCCGGTACAATGGCTGCATGATCTCTAGATTATTGTTGGACATGATATTTTTGGAGATCTTTCCATCATGAGAGAAATTTTTTGATTGTGTACTGTAATTTGATCATTTTTCACCATTATCAGAAATAAGCTGAACCAGTATTCTCCCCAGGACTTGAAATTGGGGGGAGGGGAGGTAGTTGGATGTACATCACAAACATTACACACATTTTCAACTGCTTAATGAGGCAAGGCATTGTATCAAAAGATCAACTCCTCAATAGGTATTCTGGGAAAAAGTACACCCTAGAAATGTGCAACCCTGAATTTGGTAAAATCAAGGTGTTCACAGTAGTTGTAGCAGACTGCGTAGACCGAACTGGTAACCTGAAACTTCCAAAGCTGGGCTGGACTGTCTGTGAAGATAATTATCTCCTAATTCAGACCAGTGGGATGCTATTGTTCTGTGTCTATTCGTGTCACAAATAGGGTATGTCCACGCGTCTCTTTTATTTCGAAATAACACTGGTTATTTCGAAATAAAAGAGATTAGGTCCACACAACATATTCTTGTTTCGAAATGACGGGCTCCATCATTTCGAAATAAGAGCTGTCATTTCGAAATGGCTTAAACCTCCTTTAAATCGAAACGGCTGTTATTTTGAAATGGTTATTTCGAGATAACGCCATTCGGATGTGTTATTTCAAAATAACACTTTTGCCCTTCTCCTTTTAGCCTATATTGGGTGGGGGCATGGCCCAGGGAGCAGGCCATGTTGCCACACCTTCCATGGTGCCCCTCTCCTAAAGTGAAATAGCAAGTCCTGTGTTTGGACATGCTATTTCACTTTGAGCTTTTCCCTTAGTTCGAATTAACATTTTCTTAGAATTATCTTATTTTGAAATAAGGACTTTATTTCAAAATAATGATGTGTGTGTGGACATAGCCATACTGTAGCTTGCTTCTGCCTTTTTAATATATGAATGTGAAGGTGACAGGTAGATGTTGGTGAAATCTGCAACATTGTCAGACTAAGCGCAGATTCTGAGTTTGCCTTTTGCATGTGCAAACTGAATGTTTGTTTTTTTCAAGACTGAAAGTGCTGTGAGGCCCCAGCCTTGTTGTTGCATCTGCAGTAAGCTGCAGGTAGAGAAAGCAGGGAAGGGTGCTTTGGCGTGCATTCCCAGTAGGGAGGGAGGGAGGGAAAGGCTTTGAGGGGGAGGCTTTGCCTTCCCCTGCCTACATTACCAACTGCCCATAAAACCTGCCTCCCAGTCACTGGGGCACAGTGTAAGTCCCAGCACTGAGTGCTCCTACACTGCAAAACAAGGAGTAAAGAATCCTAAAAGATGAGGGTTGGAAAGGGTCTCAGGAAGTACCTAGTCCAACCCACGGCTGATAGCAGGACCAGCCCCAGCTAAGCCATCCCAGCTAGGGCTCTGTCAAGCTGGGCCTCAAAGACCTCTAAGGATGGAGATTCCTTCCATTGAAGGATGCTGTCATGGGTTAGCTACCTTGGATTAAACTAGCAATGAAGACAAAGCAACTTGGCTTTTAACTCAGGTTAGCCATTCAAGTTCAACGCCAGGCTGCTCTTTAGGCTTTAACGCAACCTGGTTGCTTGAGTTAAAAGCCAAGTTGGTCTGTCATCAGTACCAGTTTAAGCTGTTTTAGAACACATCTTTTTCTGCAAATGCAGACATAGCCACAGGTCACATTTACAACTAAACTTTAGAGTGCCCTGAAAATAAACTAAGGAACAACACTGCTTAGGCTAATAATGATCACTCAGTCTTTTAATTGCCTGAATTCCTCTGAACAAACAATACAAGTGTGTACAGGAAACAACTCTCAGCCAGCTTTAGGAAACAGGCTTTTATCCTAGACACCTCTGTGCTGAATACCAAACCCATGCAGGGACACTATAAACAAACACTTAGGAGCTATTGACTGCATGGTGCCAGAAATGATGTTCTGAGGGTGGGGGAAGGAAGGAACCAAGATCCTGATATCTGCTGAGCAAGAGTCAAAGCTCCACCCCATTAAAAGCAGCGCCACCAGCCAGTAGTTGCAACCAGAGCTGACATTTGTCTTTGGGAATGGTCTTCTGCTTGTGGAGACTGAGAGCCCAGGGTACCCTCGGATAATGAGCTAGATTCCAGAAGATATTTAGGTACCTGAGGCAGTCACAAAATCCCCACTCAGAGGCCTCCTGACCTTGGAGGTGTTTAAATTTCTGCCAATGTAAAGTTCCTGAGGCAGCTGAATTTCAGCAGCTGAGTGTGTACCCTGCCGCCTACATCCTGGCACTGCCCGGCAATGCAGCACTTAGCTCACAGACTAAGCATCCTCCACAAATTGCTTTAGGGCCTCAATGCAGGGGCTGTGCTCTAAGCCCATACCCAACCGCCAGAGGAGGAGATGCCCTGTTTATAATCTTTACTCCAGTGGGCAGGGCACTTACTTGGGCAATGGGAGAGGCAGGTTCAATTCCCCTCCCCAGACACGGATCAGGAGCTCCAGAGCCTCTGGGCCTCCCCAACAGGTACCCCCCTGCACTGGCAGGCTTCCCCCCTGCCCAGTAAGCCAGTGCAGTGAGCAGGGGGAAGAGCCAGGGCCAGAGCCCAACAGCAGCCTGGTCCCAGGGCCGTCCCTGGGGGGTGCAGGGCCCCAGACAAATCGTCATCTGCAGGCCCCCCCACCAACACCCCAGCACTGGGAGGCAGGGCCAGTTGACCCAGGGGAGGGGCAGGCCCCTGCGCCTGCTGTCCCATGCCAGGAACCAGGCTAACCAGCCAAAGCAGCGGCCCGGTTGAGCACTGCTGGTCCCCCCCTCCCCATGTGCTGCTTTTGGCTCTGTGCTGGAGCAGCATGGAGGGGGTTGGAGGCAATGCAGGTGGGGGGGGGGGGTAGCCGTACAGGCCCCACACTGCCTTCCACCCCCTGCCCACTGCTCTGGCACAGAGCCAAAAGGAGCTTGGGGGAGAGGGGGACCAGCAATGCTGAACCGGGCCACCACTTCTGGCTAGCTAGCTCAGTCCCCAGTGGGGGGGGGGGCAGCGGTGTGGGCACCCTGGGGTCCCCCAAAGCACGGGGCCCTGGGTGGCTGCCCCACTCGCCCTACCCTAGGGATGGCCCTGCCTGGTTCGTCAGCTCCCAGGGCTTGCAGGGCTGACTGGTGTGCACAATGTGGCTCCTGGTGCATCCTGGAGGCTGCACTGTGTACTGCACAAGCCAGTCAGCCCTGCTACCCCCAAAGGACGACCCACCAGGCCGCAGCCAGCCCAGGGGCGGCATAGGAGCTTAGAACCCAGCCTCTGGGCTGGCCTTCCCACCACTGGGTGGGCACTGTCCAGCCCAGGGACAGGCCAGGAGTGGAAGGCTGAGCCAGCCTCTGGGCCAGCCCACCCTGCTCCCCAGTGCCTTCAGGGCAGAGGGCCCCCACTTTGTGGTGGGCCCCTGGGCACAGACCCCATTGGCCCATGTGGTAATCTGCCCCTGCCCCTCCCCCTGAGGTGAAGAAGGGATTTAAACCTCTGTTTTCCCCTCCCTCCCAGGTGAGGGCCTAACTACAAGATGTCAGTGTTGGGTTGCTCAGTCTCTGCTACTAAAGCTGTTCCACTGTGTATTCATACTTAACTATACCTAGGGCTAGAGAGAGATTGTCACAAGCTCAGTGGTTCAGGCACTCCCAGGGAGATGGGAGACCCAGGTTCCAATCTCTGTGCTCCAACATAGTGGTTCTCAACCTTTTGTGGGTCATGACACACTTGGTGGCATATTACAACTCTACAGGACACACCAGCCCACCACCCACAAGCCAAATCCAGCCATGTCCCCCACTGGCCAAATCCAGGCATCTTCCCTTATCTCTGATAACTGCTGTGTGGTGACACAGTAATGTGTCCCAACACAATGGCTGAAAACCACTACTCCAACATACACTTAAGTTGTAGTAGCCAAAACACAAGGACAGCCCAAGCTCTGTATCTGACAGCACAACAAAAGTCATTGTTCTCTGCCTGGCATACTCACAGAACAGGACATGTGGCTAGAAGAGGGCAAGCTGCAGGTATGAACATACCCATATGCTGCCCCTGTGGTGACTGAAACACCAAGGTCCATTAGCCCAGTGAAGAAGAAACAGACAAACCTGCAAAGAAGAGGTGTCATGACACCTGTGGAAACCAGCACACAGAGGATCAGCTGTCTACTCGTGGTGGGAAAGTCTTCAGGTAACCTGAAGATCTGCACAGATTGCTGAAAAGAAATCACTGCCTGTTAGTGAGGATATGCTAGCCAGGGCAAAAGTGTTCAGTGTTTGTGGTGGCGACACTGGATGGTGCTGGTGTATTGAGCTAGATATGCCACATGGCCACCTTTGCCGCATCTTTTGGCAGATGCTGCTGGGTCCAAACATATGTGGGTGTCAGCCTGGCCCAGAGGTGCTCCAGCATAAAACTGAGCCAAGCACCAGAGGGATTACAAGCAACCAAGACTGTCATTCTGATTGTTGGAGAAGATGTCAAGGAAGAAGCAACCCAGGACCTTGCTACCAAGCTGTGACACCTCCTAGATCAGGGGTCTCAAACCCAAATCACCACAAGGGCTGCATGAGGACTAGTACATTAGCCCAAGGGCCACACCACTGAAACCTCTTCAATCAACAATATTGCAAATATTGGTAACAATAGTGTCATTGCAGGCCACAGGAAATAGCTTCAGGGACACCATGGGTGCCAGAAGCAGGATGTGAGCATGAATGCCAACAGGCAGCAGTGAACTCAGATACCCTGCACTGGTCATCCGCTGATCCCTGAAGGACTCTGCAAGACCCAAAGGAACAGAGAGCATTCAGGAAACAACCAGAGCAGTGAACATGGATTTGGAGGTAGGGGCCTTTTCAGACTGCTGAGGAAACCACTGCTGGTGGTAGGTATGCTGAGCAGGGCATGGATTCCAGCACACCACTCAAATGGCAAGGGGACAGGGCAGTGAGTCTGTGAGCACACTACAGCACCTTCACATTTCCAATGGGGGTTCCAGGCAGGCTAAGTAGACACTGAACAGGATGTGGGGTGGGTGCTGGCAGTGAAATAATTTATTAGCCAGGGTTGGCCAGGACACAGACATTATTGGAGATTACCCCAACCACCAGACGATCTGGGAGTACAAGAGGAGGCTGAGCTGTAATTCCAGAAGAGTGACTGCAGAGCCATTGGACATTATCTTTGGAAACTTGGAGTGACAGGGGGAGATCCAGGATGATTGGAAAAAGGCAAATATAGTGCCCATCTTCAAAACAGGGAAGAATAAGGATCCAAGGAACTACAGATTGATCAGCCTCACCTCAGGCCCCTGAAAAATCATGGGCAAGTCTTCAAGGAATCCATTCTGAGGTACTTACTGAGGCCAAAGGTAATCAGGAACAGTCAGCATGGATTCACCAAGGACAAGACCCGACTAACCAACCTGATTGCTTTCGAGGATGACACAACCAGCTCTACGGAAGTGGGGAAAGTGTGGACATGATCTACCTTGAATTTAGTACATCTTTTTATACAGTCTCCCATAGTATTCTCATCATCAAGTTAAAGAGGTATGGGTTGGATGAACAGAGTATAAGGTGGATAAAAAGTTGACTAGATCATCGGGCTAGTCAGTGGTGATCAATGACTCTACATCTACCAGTCAGCTGATAAAAGCAGAACACCTCAGTGGTAGGCACTGGGGCTACTTTTGTGCAACACTTTCATTAATGATCTGAGGATGGAGTGGACTGTGCCCTCAGCAAGTTTGCTAGAGAAACTAACTTGTTGGGGGGAGTGGTAGACACCTTGGAGGGCTCGGATAGAATACAGAGTGACAGACAAATGGAAGGATTGGGCCAAATGAAATATGATGAGGTTCAGCAAGGACATTTGCAGAGTTCTGCACTTAGGAAGGAAGAATCCCATGCACTGGTACAGAGTGGAGACCTAGTGGCTAGGCAGCAGTTCTGCAGAAAAGGACCTGGGGGGTTACAGTGGACAAGAAACTGGAGATGAATTAACGGTGTGTCCCTGTTGCCAAGAAGGCAAATGGCATCTCAGAGGAAGTGATTATTCTCCTCTATTCAGCACTGGTGAGGCCTGATATGGAGTAGTGTGTCCAGTTGGGGGCCTCCCACTGCAGGAAGGATGTGGAGAAATTGGAGAGAGTCCAGCGGAAGGCAACAAAAACGATGAGGGGGCTGGAGCACATGACCTAAGACAAGAGGCTGAGGGAAGTGGCCTTGTTTAGTCTGCAGTAGAGAAGAATGACGGGAGATTTGATAACAACCTCTTAACTACCTGAAAGGAGGTTTCATGGAGGGTGGAGATAGGAGATCCTCCTTTAGCTCAGATGGCAGAGGCCTGGCCTTTTGGAGCAGCAGGCTCAGAGTTACACCACTGATCAATGCAGTGATGCACAGATACCTTTCTCTAAACACCAAGAAGAAATATTCTTCATTGACTCCTCCAGAAGGTCGGAACAACAGACTAGACTTCTACATTGTTTGTTTCTACCACTGTATGAAGGCTGAAATTGTGGACAAACAACATCTCTTACATCATAATCTCAGCCATGCAGAACACAATGCCATCCACAGCCTCAGAAACAATTCTGACATTATTATTAAGAAGGCTGACAAAGGAGGTGCAGTCGTCATCATGGATAAACTGGATTACGACCAGGAGGCTTATAAACAACTCTCCAACACAACATTCTACAAACCTCTCTCCTCTGAGTCCACTGAAGAATACCATAAAGAATTACAACACCTACTCAAGAAACTACCTAAGGCAGCACAGGAACAAATAGACAGACACACCACCAGAACCCCAACCAGGAATATTCTATCGACTTCCTAAAATCCATTAAAAAAGAAACCCTGGACACCCCATCATCTCAGGCACTGGCACTCTTACAGCAGGCTTATCTGGCTATGTGGACTCCCTCCTCAGACGCTATGTTATCGACATCCCTAGCTATCTTCAAGAGACCATGGATTTCCTGAGGAAAATCTAATCAATCAGTGAGCTTCCTGAAAACACCATCGGGGCCACTATGGATGTAGAAGTTCTTTACACCAACATCCCACACAAGGATGGATTACAAGCTATTAGAAGAACCATCCCAGATGATGCCACAGCACAGCTTGTGACTGAACTTTGTGACTTTGTGCTCACCCACAACCATTTCAGATTTGAGGATAATTTATACCTCCAAGTCAGTGGCACTGATATGGGTACCTGCGTGGCCCCACAATATGCCAACATTTTTATGGGTGACTTAGAACAACGTTTCCTCAAGTCTCATCCCAAAGCACCTCTCCTCTACTTACGCTACATTGATGACATCTGCATCGTCTGGACCGCTCTTGAACATTTTCATAGAGATTTCAACAATTTCCACTCCACAATCAAATTGAGCCTGGAACATTCCACACAGGAGATCCACTTTCTGGACACTACAGTACAAATTAGGGATGGACGCATCAACACCACTCTATACTGAAAACCTGCTGATCGGTATATTTATCTACGTCCCTTGAGCTTCCATCCTAAACACACCACATAATTCACTGTCTACAGCCAAGTCCTAAGATATAACCACATTTGCTCTGGTCCCTGAGACAGAGGCAGACATCTCGAGGATCTCTATCAGGCTTTCTTAAAACTACAGTACCCACGTGGGGAAGTAAAGAATCAGATTGACAGAGCCAGATGGATATCCCGCAGTCAGCTACTACAGAAAAAGCCCATAAAAGAAAACAATAGAACGTCACTGGTTACCACATACAACCCTCAAGACAGACCTCTACAACAGATCATTAAGGATCTCCAGCCTATATTAAAAATGATCCCTCACTCTCTCTAGCCTTGGTAGACAGAGCTGTCCTCGCCTACAGACAACCCCCGAACCTTAAACAGATATTCACCAGCAACTACAGACCTAACAACAGAAACATTAAAGCAGTCACATATCGCTGCAGCAAACCATGCTGCCAACTTTGTCCACATATCTGCACAAAAGACACCACCATCATAGGACCTAATCAAGCCAGCTACTCCATCAAAGGGTCATTCATCTGCTCAGCCACTAATGTGATTTATGCCATCATATGCCAGAAATGCCCCCATGCCTTATACATTGGACAAACAGAGCAGTCCCTACACAGAAGAATAAATGCACGCAAAACTGACACCAAAAATCACAACAGAAAAAAAACAGTCGCTGAGCACTTCCATCTTCCTAGTCACTCCATTGATGATTTGTTAATGATGGTCCTCAAGAAAATCAATGGGACTTCAAGACTTCAAAGAGGAACAGCTGAAACTGAACTAATATGCAAATTAGATTATGTGAAAGCAGGACTTAATCATGACTATGGATTCTTTTCACATTATAACAAGTAATTTGACTTCATCCTCCATGTGCTGTTTCCTAGAGTGTGAATCCTTACAAATGCTCTGATTTGCTGTTGCAGTATGACCTGATCCTATGTCTTACACTCCCTTGCATTTATTTTCATTCCATTCTGTAAGTTCGCCCTCTTCAAAGCATCTGATTAAGTGGTTTTTTCTCCCATGAAAGCTCATGTGGTAAATAAACCTGTTAGTCTTTAATTGCCACAAGACTCCTTGCTTTTTTTGGTTTACTAGACTAACACGGCTGCCCCTTTGGAACTAGGCTCAGAGTTGAAGCTTCAATATGATTCCAACATAAAACTGCAGAGCTAAAGTTACTGTACAAAGAAAACAAACAAGGAGTCCTGTGGCACTTTTAAAGGCTATCAAATGTATTTATTGCATGAGCTTTTGTGGGAGAAAGTCCCACTTTGTCAGATGCTTTGAAGACTAACTAACTAGACTAACACGGCTACCCCTTTGGAACTTGTATAAAGAGAAAAATGCCTGCTCTCAGGAGCTTGCCTGTCACGTTGATTTGTCTGGGGTCTTTTAACTGTGGGATCTGAATGTGGGCCATGAGTTTAATCTGATTCCAAGGGGCACCCATGTTAGTTTCATTCAGCAAAATAAACAAGGAGTCTGGTAGCACGTTTCAAGCAAGTTTAGTCTGAACTAATTTAGTTCTTGGCCATGTTAGGTTTTGCCTAGTCCAAACCAAGAAATTTCTTAGTTTGGACTAGGTGAAGCTCAGTCCGGACTTACTCGCTTAGTTTGAACTTCAGTTCAAACTAAGTGCATGCAATACCCAAAGTAATGGCTAGTTTGAACATAAAAAGTTTGAACTAAGCCACTAGTTTGAACTAGCTACACATTATAGTTCAGGAGTCTCAGACATGTGGCCCACGCCGCATGAGGCCCCAAAAGCTATTTCCCGCAGCCCGCGACAACACTATCGTTACCAATATTTGCAATATTGTTGTATAAAAAAGTTTCAGTGGTGCGGCCCTCGGGCTAACGTACTAGTCCTCATGAGGCCCTCATGGTGGTTTGAGTTTGAGACCCCTGTTCTAGTTGGAATTAAACTTTAGTTCCAACTAGAATGCATGTAGTTCAAACTAAAAAGGGATAGCTGTGTTAGTCTAGTCCAGTCAAAAAACAACAAGGAGTTGTGTGGCACTTTAAGACTAACAGATTTATTTTTTGCATGAGCTTTCATGGGAGAAGATCCCACTTCCTCAGATGCTTCAAAGATGGGTGAACTTACAGAAAGGAATGAAACTAAATACAAGGGGGTGTAAAACATAGGTCATAAAGTAACAGCAAATCAGAGCAGTTTACAGGCTCGAACCATGGGAAGCCTGAAGTCAAATTACCCTTTGTAATGGGAAAAGAACCCATAGTCTCGATTGAGTCCTGCTTTCACAGAATTTAGCTTGCATATTGATTCGAGTTCAGCTGTTTCTCTTTGAAGTCTTGATGTCCCAGACAATGTTCCCTCTAAGCTGTGCTGGCACGCTGCAGCGCAGCCCGCCACAGCCGCCAGCGCAGGGAAGGCTGCCTGCAGCGCACTGCCGGCAGCCAGATTCCTTCAAGGGACCTCCTGTGGAGCAGGGAGTTTTGAAAACTCCCGCCCAGAAAAGCTCTAACAGAGCATGCCCAGAAAATCTGGGCATGCTCCGTAGAGCTTCTCTGGCCCAGGAGTTAGTGCTGGGCCCTGCCCCTCCAGTCCAGCCCCGAGGTAAGTTTGTGGGGGCTGGGAGGGGGGGCGAGCAGGAGCAGGGGGGCGTGCTGCCGGGAGCGGGGGAGGGGTAGCAGGAGGGGGGACGAGTGGGAGTGGGGGGGCGATGCTGGGACCGGGGGGCGAGTGGGAGTGGCGGGGCAATGCCGGGGCCGGGGGAGGCGATGCCGGGACCGGGGGGGGGTGTGATGCTGGGGCTGGGGAGGGGCGAGGCCAGGAGCGGGGGCCTAGCAGGAGCGAGGGGGGCTGTGGGGGGCGCAAGCGGAAGCGGGGGGAGGGGCTGCACAGCGGGCCACGTGGGGGGGAGCGCAGGGAGCAACAGGAGTTGCTCAGCTGCTCTCTCCCCTTAGAGGGAACATTGTACATCTCTAACGACAGTCGTTAACAAATCCATCATCGAGTGATTAGGAAGATGGAAATGCTCAGCAACTGGTTTCTTTGTTCTTTGATTTCTGATATCAGCTCTGTGCTCATTCAGTCTCTTACGGAGCGATCGTCCTGTTTGTCCAATATATAAGGTGTTGGGGCATTTCTTGCACATGACGGCATAGACCACATTAGTAGATGAGCAGGTAAATGAGCCTTTGATGGAGTAGCAGGCTTGATTAGGACCTATGATGGTGTCTGTTGTGTAGATATGTGGGCAGACTTGGCAGCGTGGTTTTTTACAGAGGTGTGTGTCTGCTTCAATGTTCCTGTTGTTAGATCTGTAGTTGCTGGTGAGTATCTGTTTAAGATTAGGCGGCTGCCTATAAGCAAGGAGTGGTCTGTCTCCTAATGCTTGAGAGAGAGAGGGATCATCTTTTAGAATAGGCTGTAGGTCCTTAATGATCTTTTGCAGAGGTCTGACTTGAGGATTGTATGTGGTGACTAGTGGTGTTCTGTTGCTTTCTTTCTTGGGTCTCTCCTCTAGTAGATGACTTCGAGGAATCCGTCTAGCTCTGTCAGTTTGTTTTCTTACTTCCCCAGGTGGGTACTGTAGTTTCAAGAATGCTTGCTAGAGATCCTCAAGATGTCCGTCTCTTTCTGAGGGATCAAAGCAGTTGCGGTTATATCTTAGGGCTTGGCTGTAGGCAATGGATCGTGTGGTGTGTTTAGGATGGAAGCTCGAAGGATGTAGGTAACTATACCAATCAGTAGGTTTTCCGTATAGGGTGGTGGTGATGTGTCCATCCCTGATTTGTACTGTAGTGTCAAGAAAGTGGATCTCCTGTGTGGAGTGTTCCAGGCTCAATTTGATGGTGTTGTGGAAATTATTGAAATCTCTGTGAAAATCTTCAAGAGCATCCCTACCATGTGTCCAGATGATAAAGATGTCATTGATGTAGCGCAGGTAAAGAAGAGGTGTCTTGGGATGAGACTTGAGGAAACATTGTTCTAAGTCGCCCATAAAGATGTTGGCATATTGTGGGGCCATGCGGGTGCCCATAGCAGTGCCACTGATTTGGAGATACAAATGATCCTCAAATCTGAAGTGGTTGTGGGTGAGTACAAGGTCGCAAAGTTCAGTCATGAGCTGCGCTGTGTCATCATCGGGGATGGTTCTTCTAATAGCTTGTAATCCATCCTTGTGTGGGATGTTGGTGTAAAGAGCTTCTACATCCATAGTGGCCAGAATGGTGTTTTCAGGAAGTTCTCCTAATCACTCAATGATGGATTTGTTAACGACTGTTGTTAGAGATGTACCTGGGACATCAAGACTTCAAAGAGAAACAGCTGAACTCAAATTAATATGCAAGCTAAATTTTGTGAAAGCAGGACTCAATCGAGACTATGGGTTCTTTTCCCATTACAAAGGGTAATTTGACTTCAGGCTTCCCATGGTTTGAGCCTGTAAACTGCTCTGATTTGCTGTTACTTTATGACCTAATCCAATGTTTTACACCCCTTTGCATTTAGGTTTCACTCCTTTCTGTAAATTCACCCATCTTTGAAGCATCTGAGGAAGTAGGATCTTCTCCCACGAAAGCTCATGCAAAAAATAAATCTGTTAGTCTTAAAGTGCCACACAACTCCTTGTTGTTTTTCAAACTAAAAGGCCCTGGTTAGTTCAAACTGGCCTGAGGTTATTTCGGACTAACCTTGGACTATTTTAGTTTGGACTAACAAGTCCAAACTAAAATTGTATATGTAGACATAGCTTCTGAGTCCCTCATGCTCTGCAATGGATTTATACCCCTTGTGCAAGACAGAAAGTGAAGGCCAGGGGAGACTGGGTGACTTTGCCAAGCTGCCATCGCTAGGCTTACCAGATGTCAGGCAAAGGACATGCCTTCCTTTTTACCTTCATGTCCCCCGTCCGGCAGGCATTTTAAAAATACATGATTTTGTCTGGCTTTTTACTTACAGGGGTTAAAGTATGCTGGAACTCCCTGGAATACATTGTTTTCAGGGGGAAGTATTACAGGGCCCCCCCAAAACAGAAGAATATTATGTTAAGACTACATTTTCTCCACATGTCCTCCAATGTCCTCTTTTTCGTACTTCTCTGTCCTCCTTTCTATGCTTCGGTATCTGGTAACCCTAGCCATCACTGTTATTACAAGGAGTTGCCAAACGGTGCAGGAAGCAGTAAGAAATTCCCCTGGGGAAATTAGCAGAGTCCTATGCCTACTGATTATTAGCAGGCATTGATCAGTCAGTCCCTGTGGACTGCTGGCACCCTCCTCACCTCTTCAAAAAACCCCAGGACAGTCACAGCTCTGGGGCATGGCTGGGGGCACAAGCCCCATGTGTAGGGTTACCACATGTCAGGCAAAAGGAGGACATATCCTTTTTACCTTCACGTCCTTCATCTGGCAGGCATTTTCAAATACATTATTTTGCCTGGCTTTTTACTTACAGGGGTTAAAGTCTGCTGGAATGCCCCAGAATACCTTATTTTTAGGGGGATGCATTCCAGGGCCCCCTAAAAACAGAAGAATATGACATTAAAACTACATTTTCGCCATGTGTCCTCCAATGTTGTCGTCTTCTTCGTACTTCCCTGTCCTCCTTTCCAGGCTTTGGTATCTGGTAGCCCTACCCATACAGGAAGGGAGGTCGGGTCAGGCCACACTGGGCTGTCTGGTGCCAGGGGGCAGGAGCTGGGTTGAGCTTAGGCTTGCCCCCAGGCCAGTGCCCGTCACTGGGTCAGACTCAGGCTGAATGGGGCCGCAGGGAGCTCCCTTCTCCCACGGCTGCGGGGCGCCGGCTGAGGTTCAGGCCTACTAGGCCTCTCCCAACATCGGGCTCTCGTAGGAGGCTCTCCCGGCCCCCTGTGGAGGCTCTCAGTTGGCGCCGCCAGGCGACTCCCCGGCTCCAGCCCGGGGCCCGCCGCGGCTCCGCGGAGCTCGGGTTCCCCCTGATGGAGCCGCCCGAGAATGCGGCCGCCCCTTCCCTGGGCAGGAGAAACTACAACTCCCAGCGACCACTACGGCGGCCCCACAGCCTGCTGGGAAGGGTGGCTCCGCCGGATCGTCCGTCTGGGACTACGGCTCCCAGCAGGCCACGCGGCCGGAGGGTGCCGAATATCCGGTTCCGGTGAAGCGGGCAGGGCGGGGTGAAGTGAAGAGGCGGCAGGGGAGGAAGGTTTGGGGTCCTGGCAGAGACAGGACCATCATGGTAAGGGGGGTTTGGGTGGGTCCTATCCCGGGGGCACCACTGGGAGATGCTGGGGGGTCCTCTTCCCTGGGGAAGGGGTACCACTGGGTGCCCTGTGGGGTGATGTGGGTCTGGTGCGTGTTCCTTGGGGGCTGCAGGGAATTGGGAGCCCTATGGGGGGGTAGGCCAGGCTCCCCCTTCCTGGGGGCTGCGAAGAGACCCCAGTGGGTGTGTCCTTGTAAGGGAGGTGTGTGATGGAGGGTTCCTATCCTGGGGGGTTTACCATTGGGGTTCCCCTATAGGGGTAGGAGTATCAGCCCCCCATCTTTGGGAAGTAGCGGCCCCAGCCCTGTCCTGGAGGAGGGAGGCTCTTGTGAGATGAGTGTCTGGGGGGGGGGGGGTGAGAGGACTGGAGGAGCTGGGGCTGTTTCTGCAGTGCTGTTAGTCTGATAGACCTCTTGTCATGCTGCATGGGATGTGTAGGGTGGCCTAGTTGCTGCTAACCTTTAGCCATCTCTGGGGTGGGATGCAGCAGCAGTTTTTTCAGGGGTTGCCTCACCTAGCACCAGCTGATCATGATTTGCTGTGTTGAGGGGCAGGAGCTGGAGGCTGTTTGTTCTAGTCCTTGTTGTCTCTATGAATTCTGGGGGCCATCCAACGTGGCATTGGACAAGTGGAGCTATCTGACTTGTAACAAACAGGGGCTGTTATCAGCCAAGAGCTCTGTGTCTAGGCTTGCTGAGTGGCCTCATCTGACCTAGTCTGATTTAGGAGATTCATAATAACATCCAGACTCCTTTGTCCCTAGCATAGGGGTTTCCATCCTGCACTGGGCTGAGTGAGCCAAACCTGTTACCCTCAGGTGCTCTTGATGGGATGGTTGCAAATAAATAAATCATTAGCACCTCAGGGCTCAACATTGGAGACTGGGGACTGAATGTGGTTGAATTACAAAAGTTAGAGGTGGAAGCGACCTGTTAGATTGTCCAGTTCATTCCCCCTGCAAATGCAGGAGTGTCCACTTCAGACTGTCCTCTGAGATCTTGGCTAGTTTAGTTTGAAATACCCAAAGCCAGTGATACTCAATAGGTGGCCCACAAGGCTTCCTGTGTGTCCTGCCATCACACTTTAAATGTTTATAATTAAATTCATGAATAGCAATGTACTGTCTATTTTTTGCCTATTACTTCCTAAGTAAGTAACTTTGTGTATCCTAAATACTTGCAACAGCATTGGCTGTAACTGAGCTAGGATTGCACCCATTTTATTTGTTAGTGATGGAAATAGAGCCAAAAATGAATGCGAGCAAGAGTTAACGTCACAAAGTTGACTGTGAAAACTAAGCTGCTAGCCCAAATTGGACTCCAGATACTATTCTTAAGCCACCTCATTTAAATGCAAAACTTTTGTGTTCAAAATTCCAACCCACTGGATCCCTCTGTAAGTTCATCAAGATGAGGCACCACTTTGAATCAAAGCACAGTAACCTCAGCATGGCCTGGCAGTGTTGCAAGACATGGCAAAATTGAAATTCTGAGGTGGTCTTATCACATTTTGAATGTCATTCTCACAACATCAGCCACTACACAGAAAAAAAAAAAGTTGCTTCTCTTTGGATAATGTGGGTACCAGCTGAAAAGCAAAACCCTTTCTTGGATGCTAGGCTTGTGAAGGAGTGCATGCTGGAAATGCTGGAGGAGCTTTTGGCCAAACATGAACAGAAAGCTGACATTTTGAGCTGTGTGAAGCAAGTTCCCTTATTTGATTCCACAGCAGTGTGAAGACTGGGAATGATTTATGAGGATTGTTTGTCAGCACTGCTTTCTGATTTAATAAATTCCAGATTCTACATCCTTTTGCAGAGGATGACTCAAGCAATTTAAGTAACACTTCCAGCAGTCACTGTTTGTTAGATTTTTATGATAGTGAAATTGTTAGGAAGACTGTTTGTGTTTAATACTATCAGAAACTTACACCACAGAAGAGATCGTTTCTGGAAAGGTAAAAAGCGTGTTTGAAAAAAATGGTTTACATCTGCAGAAAGTAAACTTCCTTGTTACAGACAGGGGTCCCTCTATTTACTCTTCAGTAAATACAATTCACTGCATCATTCTTCACTGGGCTGTCCTATGCAGTAAATTGTGTAAGGTCATAGGGGAAAAAATAGACGGGGCATATTGTAATGAGATTAGTGAACTACATAGTCTCAACTTCTAGCTTGCAACATTGTCTTTTTAAAGCTCGTGTACAAGACACTTCACCGTGAAACTGCAGCACAGTGATTGCTGGTAAGTAGGGGACTTGTGTTTGAGGCTTTGAAAAGAAATAATGGCATTTTTTTTCAAACCACAAGACTGACAAAGCAAGCAAGTTCCTGGAATTTATGACTGATGTCCCCTCTATGTCACAGATAGCTTTGCTGTGTGGTATTGCCGGTCACTCGAATTATCTCAATTTGCAGCTCCAGGGTTGGGCAGGCAGTGCCAGGGATCTGTTTGAAAAAGTGTGTGCCTTTCAGAGGAATCTTGAAATCTTTTAGGCAGATGTAATGGGAAAGATGTTTCACTTCCCCACATTGTGTGTTGTTGCTGCAGATGCAACTTTGATAAAAATGATGCAAGAATTCCTAAACAATTTTGGTCAAAAATGTCAAAATGCAATTTGAGAATTTTTAAAATTCCAAAGGATTTGCTTTGATTTGTTTGTGGTCTGTTTGTTGGCTCTGCCAATGGACTTTGCCCTTCAGAAGCAAAGAGCATTCTTGATTCAATTGATGAAGGTGCCTTTCAGTTAGAAATTGTAAGACTCCCAGAGCTCAGGTGTCCTGAAGACATAATTCAGAGACACAGCACTTTGGGATTTCTGGACTCCATGCACTGACCAGTTTCAGACCAACCAGAACTGAGGGGTCTAGCTTTTAAAGATGTCTGCAAATTTGGGCTTTCTGGCATAAGCATTATGAAAAACCAACACTGTAATTGCCTGATGTGAGAATCTTCACCAGTCCTGCGTCTTGCCCTACTTCCTTCAAAACACTCTTTTGCAAGGCTTGCCAGAGACCATCAGCCACCTCTCCCACTGGAGATATCCACAGACACAAGTAATGTTGATTTATGAACTTTGTTGAAAGAAAGAAACACTAATATTACTTTGCAATCAAGATCTTTATTGGCAGCTAAAGTTTGGTTTGATTGTTTTTGTTTTTTGTCAGCCTCCGGTACAATTGGCCCATCTTTTGTCACAAAAGTTTCAAATTGGGCCATGGGTAGATCTGACTGAGTATCACTACCTTTGGGGATGTGATTCCACGTCTTAGCAGATCTTACAGTTGGGAAATGAATCCTGATTATCTACCTGCTTTGGAGAAGAACTTTCATCCCAGGTTGCTCCAGATCAGACAGTGCCTGAAGCTGAACCCACACCTCAGGGCAGGCCCTGAACCGCCCTGGTATAGCCAGTCTTTCTAACTCAACAATCTTCGCAACAAAAGTTTAATGGAAACCAGTTGGTCTGTGGGGAAACATTTCAGCTCTGAAAAAGTCCTGCTATCTATAGTCTTCACATACAGTCTGCATGCCCTTTTCTATTATCCCTTGGCTAACTTGCCAAATGGTCCCTTGCCCTGCTCCAGCCCCTCTTGGACATCCTGGTGGTGGTCAGTAGAGGGACTCAGACCCCTGGGCCCTCGGCTTGGTATTTCTCCCCAGCCATAAGCTCTCTCAGGACCGGAACGAGTTCACCCCTGCCTAGAACAGTGGGATCTGAAACACCCTGTCCCAGAAGAGCAGCAGGTGGTCCATCCAGATCCGTTCTCTGGGCTGGCTGGCTCTTTGATCCAATCCAGACAGGTCCGAACACCCAGCACAAGCTGAAAACCAAACCAGTGGTCGCTGGAGGTGATGCCAACTAGAGAGTCTCTCTCTCCACCACTCCCCCCCCCCCCCATGGAGTGGTGGAGGTGGGCATAACCAGGGCTGTGCTGAGCCTAGTCTGTGGACGAGGAAAGCTGGGAGTGGGAAGGTGTGCTGGTCTCACTTCCATCATGCTGGTGGGATTGACATGGGCAAGTGATATGCCAGCAGAGCCCAAAGGCTCTAGGATGAGCTGGTTTTCTGCCTTGCTGCCCCTTAAAGAGGTCTTTGATGCACCTGCCATGATGTGTGGCTGTAAAGGAAAGGCTCCTTTGAAGAGCTGTTTCTTTCTCACTGCCCTTGTTGCTAGCAATTGGCTCAGCTTTCACTGTGGCCCAGCGCTAGCTGTAACTGGTAGGGTAGGGAGGGTGTACCACCATGGCTGCTGGGGGCTTCGGCTATGGTGGCTGAGTGTGAGAGTGCTGCTGTATCCTCCAAGGAGGGGGACTCAGAGCTCAAAAAATGATGGTGGTTGCTTGGTATGGGCACTATGCCCAGAGCTAGTGCTGCTTGCCTGGGGTCCCAGATTCAGTGAAGGGAGGAGCAGCAAGTGGCTGTTTGGTGGCAGTGCTGCAAAGCAGAGAGAGAGATTTCCATGTGATTGCCTGGTCTGGGGTGCAGGAGAGCTGGACCAGGGAAGGAGGGAAGATCAAGTCTGGAAAAGCCTCAGTGGTCTTCACTAACTGAGATCTCTTTTCCCGCCTTCAAACATGAATGTGTCCCACATGCAGGTCTCTTCCTGCTGGGTCCAAATGTGGGCATAGATCAGGGCTAGTGGGTTGGGGTTCCATTCTTTGCCACTATTTCACTGTGATGTCTTGGGCTTGGCCCTCCCTAGGTTACCTGGTAAATGGGACAGTGGTTGTTTCCAGGTGAAGCGTTTTGAGATCTTTGGATGCCAGAGCCCAGAAAAATACAAAGGGAAAAAGAGCAGAGGTGGCTCCCCAGAGCTGGCTCTCTTGTGCATTTGTCTGTCTGCTGTCAACAGGCTGGAAATGAGTGAGCAAGCGCCTCCTGTGCAACCAACTGGCTCTGTGCTGGAGTCACCCACTGGTCCTCAGGATTTCCTCTGAGCAAGCTCTTTCTGCTGGCTCAGCAGAGCACAGGACTGTGGACTGCTTGCACAGCTTGTGCCCTTCCCTGTTTAGCGTGGCCCTGCAGTGTGTTGAAGCTGCTTCTCCTGGGGAGGAATGATCTGCTATGAGCCCTCCAGCTCTGCCACTTGTTCAGCAATTCCAAGGCCAGAAGGGACTGTTGTGACCATCTGCTCTGACCTCTGGATTACACGGGTAGGAGACCTGCCCCACAGTGGTTCCCAGAGCAGAGCTTTTAGCTAGACCTCCATTCTTGATTTAAACATTGCTGCTGAAAGAGAATCCACCAGGATCCTGGCTGAGTTGTTCAATGGCTAATTATTGTCAGTGTTAAAAACACACAGCTGATTTCCAGTCTGCATTTCTCTAGCTTCTACTTCTAGCAGTTGGATCATGTCAGACCTCTTTCTGCTAGGCTGAAAAAGCCCATAGTCAAATATAAGTTCCCCATGCTGGTGCTGATAGGTGGGGATCCAGTCTCCCTTTGCTTTCTCTTTGTTAAGGCAAACAGATTGAGCTCCTTTAGTCTCTCACTACAAGGCAAGTTTTCAAGCACATCCATCATTCTTGTGGCTCTTCTCTGAACTGTCTGCAATTTATCTGCATTTTTTATTGATCTGTGAGCACCAGACCTGGACACAGGATCTGAGCAGCTGTTGTGCCAATGCTAGACACAGAAATGAACTAACCTTTCTGCCCGTATCTGAGATTCCCTGTCCCAGGATCACATTAGCCTTTTGGCCCCAGGGTCACACTGGGAGTTCATACTTAGCTGCATATCCCCTTTCTTGAATCACTTGCTTCTCAGGGTAGATTCCCTGGTGCTGGGGGCCACAAGGCAAGCACTGTACCTGTGCTCTCTCTGGCTGGGACATAGCACATCACTGAGGTGGCAGGGCTCCTGCTGATGGGAAGGAGCCCCCCAAAAGGGAAAGAAGATCCAGCTGGGCCTGGCTCACCGCTGAGGCATGAGATGGGCTGGTGGTGGAGGGAGGAGGCTGGGGCCAGCAAGGGGGTGGAGTCACTCTGGACTACACCATCGCAAACGGCACCTGCTGCTTCTCTTGCTCTGGGCATCTCTTATCTGCCTGGCAGAAGGGATGGGGGTGTGTGTGGGAGGTGGAGATGAGGTGCCTCAGAGATGTGTGTTCTCTGTGCAGAGCAGCCAGAGGCTGGCAAGTGAAAAGCAGGGACAGGCTTTTGTCAGCAACCACCTCCAGGCCCCCTGAGTGGGGCAGGTTCAGGTAGCTGTCTTGTTCGAAGGCAATTCTGCCCCTTCCCTCCAAGAAATGTCCTGGGGAAGAGCTTCCAGGATGCCTTTGAGCTGTGTGGACTGGTAATCAGGGATCTTCGTCCCTTGCTAGAGCAGCCAGACTGGTGGAGCTGCTGCCTTTTGGAAGGTGTCCTGGTTGAGGCTCAGGGAGAACACAGAATGACATGGAAACAGCAGCTGGGGCTAACAGCAGCTCCTGTGTTGCTGATGGGGGATATCCTCATGTGAACCCAGTACCTCAACCTCTGCTTCCACCCAGCCTATGTTGACCTCTTGTTAAGGCACAGTTGTGGCTCTGGGCCTGTGGCTGCAGAGGGACATGGGCATCCTGCAACACAGGGGTTCTCAAACTTTGCACAGTTGCCACACAGCTGTGAGGCTCCCCTGTGGGCCTGATTCTCATCCCTATAACCACAGCAGTGAGTCCCACAGCAACCCCTGGCCCTGGTAGTGGTCCTGGTTCCTAGATCTGGCTGCTCACAGTGGGCCCCATAGTAGCCACCAGCTGCGGGAGTGGGCCCCAGGAGTAGAAGCAGGCCCCTACACTGGGAGTGACCCCTGACAAGAGGCCTCAACCCCAGCTCTCACCAGTTCTCTCCTGTGAGTGTTCCCACTTCACCCCTGCATAACACTCACCTGGAGGAGCTAAAGGGAGACCCTGCACAGCCACAGGATCCTGCTCCCAGGTCTGGCTTGGGGCCAGGTAACATTTTAGCTTTTCTATCCTGGGCCAGTGCCTTGGCTGACCACAGGGTGGGAGACTTAAAAATGCCCTCCCCATGCCTGTTCCCAGCTCCCAGGCATGCACAAGTGAGGAGAGGAGGCTCCCTGCTGCTTGCAGCTGTCTGGAGGAAGGGGGGCTTTCAGCCTGTGGTGAGACACTGACTGTTGTACCATGATGTGCTTTTGTGTCATGACACAGCAGTTGAGAACAGACCCTCCTGAGATATGTTGCACCAGCAGAGAGATGTGTCTGTCTCCATCTCCATGAATTACTACTAACCACTGGAGTAATCCCAGCTATTACATGCCTAAAGACTGGACAAGATGGGGCCTTGTTGGGGAAGGTGCTGTACAAACAGTAGCAGAGTTCTTCTGCCCTGAAGAGCTGCCGGTAGAAACAGACCTGACAGACCCAGTACAGGGGTGGGGTAGAACCTGAAGGGGCATGTTAATGATTTTGGATGGGATTTGGTAGGGAGGAATGAGTGATGTGGAAAGAGAAGAGAGCAAGGGGGACAGCATGGTGGGGGGAGAGGGTGAGTGGGGCTGAGGGGCATGGATATGCACCAGCTTTTGCTTTCAGTGGGGCCTTCACACACACTCGTTGAACACTGCGCTGCTTTAGATAAAATGAACATGAGTTTGACTGTGGTAAAATTTTAAGTGACTGTAAATCAGACTAATGGGAAAGTATGTAATCATTCAGTCTAGGAGATAACCACAATAAAATACAAGAAAGTTGCATCCTAAACTAAGATCCCTTTTACAGTCTATATAGAGCTCACCTACCAGCTTGGCTGTGATGGTCTACAGTCACTCCCCCACTCTGTGGGTAGGCATCAGTCCTTGATGTTGCTTGGAAGAGGGAATCTGGCCAAGAGCCTCATGCAGCTCAGGGTGGCTTTTTTCCCCCTTTCCCAAACTCCCTTGGGGTCAGGTGATCATCTGTGTCTCACAATGGGCTAGCTCTTTCCCTCATGAGCCAAGGTCCTTAAGCCGTATTGTTCCTGTATGCATGCCTGTCCTGGGAGTGTAAACATGGGTGTGTTTATCTGCCTTTATCCCAGTCATGTGAGAAACATATGGGGCCATGATGTGACGTGATAGTTTCAATCTGTACACGCGTGATGTTGCAGGACACAGCCACCATGATAGTGATGTTGAGTATGCCATTAGCATTCCAAAAATGCTGTGCAGGACATGCTTTGCATTAGTCTGTGCAGTTACACTGTAAGAGTGAACAGGAAAGATACGCAGATCACAATATGAGGCTATACGTGGGGCAGCGTGTCACAGCATGTAACTTTGCCCACTTTCTGGGCAGATTCGCTTCATCCTCATCCAGAACCGGGCTGGCAAGACACGCCTGGCCAAGTGGTACATGCAGTTTGACGACGATGAGAAGCAGAAACTCATCGAGGAGGTTCACGCTGTTGTCACAGTGCGAGACGCGAAGCACACCAACTTTGTGGAGGTAAGGCGCTCTCATGCCCTGAGTGGGCAGCTGCCCTGTGCCCCAGTATATGATGCAGGCTGTTGCAGGTGGAGTCTTGCCCCCCCTGCGCTGTACCCCTTCAATTTACAGCTGCCCTGGCTTGGAGATCCTTGTGTCTCAGCTTTCCTGCTGCAGCTACAACCTCTGGGTGACCCTGGAGGGAGCTCCCAATACACACGCTCTCTGTTCAGACTAGGGTATATGGATTGTGCGTTTGAAAACCAGTCCTCAGGTGCTCAGCCCTATTCATAGAATCATAGGGTTGGAAGGGACCTCATAGGTCATCTAGTCCAACCCCCTGCCAGAGGCAGGACCACTCCCACTTAAACCATCCCAGTCAGGGTTTTGTCCAGCCGGGCCTTAAACACCTCCAAAGATGGAGACTCCACCACCTCCCTCGGCAGGTCATTCCAAGACTTCACCGCTCTCCTGGTAAAAAAGTTTTTCCTAATATCCAGCCTCGACCTCCCTAACCGCAACTTGAGACCATTGCTCCTCGTTCTGTCCTCCGTTACTATTCCCCCAAGCTGGCAGCTAGCTTGTTTGTCAGGTGAGCCTGGACAGTTTGTAGAGATTCACATTTTTCTGGGTGTATTTCCTCCCATCACAAGTCATTAATGCCTCACCTCATCTGATCAGTTTGGTGAACCACAGGCCAACACTGAATGGCCATGATCTGAGGAGATGGCTACAGAGGCAGTATTGCCTAATGGGAAGCACAGGACTAGGTGTCTAGGGACTTAGATTATATTCCTGGCTGTCTCCTGGCCTACTGGCTGGCCACAAGCACATTCTTGTGCCTCAGTTTCCCCATCTGTGAAACGGGACTAGTGATACATAGCCTTCTTCATAAAACGCTTTGAGGTCTGTGGTAAAAAGCACTAAATTCAAGCTAGGGATTTATCTGTAGACGTGGGTGTCGCTGATGAGATGGGGGAACTGGGGGCTTTATTATCTGTGACTGGTGGCTTTGTGCTCCATGCTGTAATGTGTCTCAGGCACGGCTGCCCTGTGTTTCCTTCTGGGAAGCTTTGTGGGGTGGAGTTCAGCGGCATGAAGGAACTAGTTGTTTTGAAGACTGCAGATTTTAGGCTCCAGATTTGAGACCATTTAAAAATATTGGGCTTTCATCCAATGCTGGGCACCTGCCCACTGACAATTGGGCATTGAGTTGGGTGACCCACACTATGTGCTGCACTGTAAACCCCACTGCCCTTGGAGCATTGATGTTTCCAAGCCCATGCCTGAGTGCTCCTTGTTCTGTGTTCACTTGGATTTACACAGTGAAAGAAATAATCAAAATCCATCTGGGGTCAAACAAAACATCTTGACTGGTTTTGAGCGTTTAAAACTGTTTGAATGTCTAACAAATAAGCACATTGAAAGGAATATTTTAAACAAAAAGTCTCTGGAATCGAAATGTTTGTTTCAATCCGTCAGACAAGCATTTTGATGGGAGGGGGCAACTTTAGGGTTTTTCCCTGAACTAACAATTTAATGGAATTTTTTCACATTCGTCAAATGTCCCAGCGTTGCCAAATCTGCATTTTTCACGGGGCAAAGCTGAGCTGTGTGAAGAAGGCAGGTCATTTATTTCCCTTCCTGCCTGCTGGCCTGCTAGGGAGGGGCGTGCTATCGGACCTGGAGGCAGCAGCCCCCTGTGAGCCTGAAGGGAGCTGGCGGCGCTCGTGCGGAGGCGTCTGACCCAGGTGCTCCAGACTGTGCAGCAGTGACACCAGCCGCTCCTTTTCCTCTCTCTCCTAGTTCCGGAATTTTAAGATCATCTACAGGCGCTACGCGGGGCTGTACTTCTGCATCTGTGTGGATGTGAATGACAATAACTTGGCCTACTTGGAGGCCATCCACAACTTCGTGGAGGTGAGCACTGCCCGCGGCCCCTGGCCTTTACTAGTTGCACTTCACCTTGGTGCAGCACACTTCAGGTAGCTTGGGGGCTGATCATGTGCTAAAGGGTCAGGCTAAAGCAGTCGCTGATTTATAGGCAGTCGCTGCCAAGTTAAGTGGTTGCAATGGAACTACTTCGGCAACTCTTTTTTGAATCAAGGCCTATCCCACCCAGGTTATGGTTTGAACCATTGCACTGTGTGGAGGCTGAAAGCTGTCACCACAGGAACAGCTGACTTGGGCACAGAGTGGGTTTTCCATTACTTGAAGTCCTGAATTAGGCCAGCTGTGTCTGGACACCTCTCACTAGCTCAGACAGGACTGGCTGAGGGCAGGGATACTGGGCGGAGAGAGGCAGGTGATCAGTTTGGCCAATCACAGTGGTCCCCTGGGGATTTAGCAGCTCTGACTGAGATGCCCTAGCAGCTCCTTCCTTGTCCTGGTTTGAACCCAACTGTCCTTCCTTTTGGCCAGGTTTTGAATGAATATTTCCACAACGTCTGTGAACTCGACCTGGTCTTCAACTTCTACAAGGTGAGCTCTGCCAGCAAAACACTGGTTCTCTGCAGATCCCTGCAGGTGCTCCCTGGCACAGTCTTTTGTTGGCCAGACCTGTGGGCTCAGGGCCCCCATTTTGGGAAGCAGGGACTCTGAAATAGACTTGCGGGGGAGGTGGACATAATCAGCTGAACAAGAACTCCCAGCGAAGGGCTGGCCCCAAAAGGATGAATATAATCCTGGGAGTATCAATGGGAATCTCAAATAGAAGTGGAGAGAATAATAGAATCGTGACTCTGTAAGAGGTAACTCTACCTCTCTGTTTGGCTCTGGTGCGGCTGCTCCTGGAAGCCTGTGTCTAGTTCTGGGGCCCACCATTCAATAAGGATGTTGATACATTGGGAAGGGGTCAGAGGAAAGCCACTGGGCTGATGAAAGGTTTAAACAGCAGTTCTCAACCACTGTTGGGCCACATCACTGTGTCACCGCACTGTGGTAAGTGTCGCTGAGAGATGGCTGGATTTGGCCTGGGGAGGGTGGGTTGGTGTGTCCTGGATGGTCGCAACATGCCACCAGGTGTGTCGCAACCCACAAAAGGTTGAGAACCACTGGGTTAGAAAACCTGCCTTGTAGTGATAGACTCAGGGAGCTCAATCTCTTCAGCGTAATGAAGACAGTGAAGGGATGACATGATCCCCATCTATCAATACCTATATGTGAAATAAATACTTAAGAGCTCTTCTATCTAGCAGAGGAAGGGCTAGCACCATCCAGTGGCTGGAGGCTGAAGTGAGACAAATGCAGACTGGCAGTAAGGTGTACATCTTAACAGTGACCATAATTAATTATTGGAACAACTTGCCAGGGGTCATGGGAGATTCTTCATTGCTGATGAATTTAAAATCAAGATGGGCTGTTTTTCTAAGACATTTGGCTCTATGCATTATTCTGGGGCAGGTCTCTGGCTGTGCTATAGCAGGGGTCATACTAGACGAGGGGTCACAATGGTTCCAGCCTTGGAATCTCAGAATCTTCCTGGCGCGGTGTGTGCACCACCTTCCCCCTCCCCACACCTAGGAGAGGGGATTAAAGACTAGAATACAGCCTTTTAACAGCACAGTCCTAGGGGTTGTTGACACGTGCAGCTCATCGGCAGAGCCCACGGCTGATGAATAGATAGCTGGAATGTAGCAGAGAAAAGGTTAAACGTGCCAGGCTGGTCCCTATGCAAGGGTTCTGCTGTGCCAAGCTCCTCTGCTTTCAAGGAGGATGCAGGGAGCAGTCTTTCTACGTTCCTGTGGCAGAGCCCGGCACGATGTTGTCTTTGGCAATACTTTTTGGTGCACTGGATGGAAGACCCAAGGAGCCTGGAGGGAAAGGGAACAGTCAGAGACGTATCTCCAAAGCAGCCCTTGCTGGGTCAGGCTCACAGGCACTCTGTTCTTGCGGCAGGTTTACACCGTGGTGGATGAGATGTTCCTTGCCGGTGAGATCCGCGAGACAAGCCAAACAAAAGTCCTGAAGCAGCTGCTTATGCTGCAGTCCCTGGAGTGAGAGACCCGGTGGAACCGGTGCCATCCCCCATCACCCCTGGATGACTCCTTGCACCCAGCCCCAAATCAGTGACTGTCGCCACTCTCCATGGGGGGAACGAAGAGCCCTCTCAAATGGATCAGTACCACAAGCTGAAAATTTCAGGCCCACTTCCCCACACTCTAATGTGGTGCCCAAAATCCCACGGTGTAGGGTGGGTCAGCCTAATGGCAGAGAACAACTATTTTTAAAAAGCCTCATTAGCCCCCTGCCACATCTGTCCCCAAGCCTCTGTCTTTCCTCCATTAACCAGCGGGTCGCCCCCTGCCCTGCTCATGTCAGTGTGTTGTGCCGAGTCTGCAGTAGAAGTGGGACCATGCCTCTGTGTCACCCACTGGTGAGGCAGCAATGCCATATGGCCAGTGATTAATTGAAATAAACAGTCTGTGAAACACTCCTTCCACCCTGGTGGTCTCTGAAGTGCCTTGCAGGAGGGGGTGGGAATCTTAAGTCAAATCTGCCTCCAAGGCGGTAGGTATATGCAGGAAACTCCTGCTGAGGGGTTGCTGTCTGGCACTGGGAGGCATTTCTCTGAGTTCAGTCTCCCCTGCTCCCCATCTTCAGAGCCTCTGGCAGTTCAACAGCAGCTGGGCACCAGTACTGCAGGGGAAGGTGGGCTTGGGGGGCAGGTCAGGCTTTCCACCATAGGTGCAATGTTTTGAGTCCATTTTGCATGGAAAACCATGGCCAACCTTAGAAATGTTTGTTTTCAGCCCAATTCTTTTGATTTTGAAATGCTGCTGTGGGGTATCATCAGGGGTTAAAGTATGCTGGAACACCATTCCAGGGCCCACCATTTTTAGTGGGCCAGCATTCTGGGGTCCCTAAAAATAGAAAATGGGGCAGGAACACTGTTCTGAGGCCCACTATTTTTAGGGGGCCCAGAGTTCTGGGTTCCCTAAAAATAGAAAATCAAGCTGGTATGTTCTGGCAGGGAGGCACTGCTACAAGAAGAGGGGAGGCATGCTTGCCCTGCTGTGACGTGCCAGCCGCCCCCCCTGTACATGCAAAGGCTGTGCTTGAGGTAGAAGCATGAGAGCACAGCCTGGAGGGGGAGTAAGAGGCAATTAGCCCCTACCCCAGCTCTCAGGAGTCCACGCACCACTGGAGATGAGAGAACACACCGCAGGGTCTGGCCTCCCCTCAGGCAGCTCTGGTTGTGGGGGGTGGGGGGGTGGTAAGATGGGGTTAGGATGGTGGGGTGGAGAGGGCTGGGAGGCTGAAGGAGGGTAGAATGAAGATGGGGGGCTGGGGTGTTGGGGGTTAGGAGGGCTGGAGTGGAGAAATGGGGGCAGGGAGCTTAGGGAATGGGGTTGAGGGCTGAGCAGAACATGGGGAAGGAGGTGTCTGATGGGGGGCAGACATCTGGGGGTCAGTAGCTGGAGTGCGTGAAGGTGACCTGGATGTGCATGAAGGAGGGTTCTGGGACCTGCCAAATTATACTTTAACTCCTGGGTATCATGGAAGTTGTAGTTTAGGCACCTTCTGCTCCTGTTCTCCCCATAGGCTGGTTGGATTGCTGTGCTCAGGCTGCACCTAAGTCTTCCATTCTGAAAGTAGCTGGCACATCATGGACAATGCAGTTTGACTGAAGAACTCTGCCTGGGGAGGAGAACAGGAGCCATGGTGCACAGTGGCCTCAGGTGTGAAATATTTCAGCTGTAATATGTAGTTCAAACAATTGGCTCTGTACTGCCTTCAGATGCTGCAGGCAGCTCCCCACAGAGCCAGGGCTGTTGCTCCAAGCAGTTTTCTCCAGAGCTTGGACAAGATGTACTGTTGAGGAATTTGTCTGGCAATCAGATGAGGTGATCATTTGCTCCTTCTGACCTGAGGGTCTGTGAATCTATCATCTCATCACAGAGGCCACTGGTGCCAGTGAGGAGCAGTCAACTTCTGTCAGAGTTTTTCCCTCTGGCTGGCTGCTGTTTCCCTGGAGAATGCAGCTTGTCTTGCGGCAGCCTGAGCCAGTAATGCAGAAGGTCATTTCTCCCTTTGGTGAGGCCTGATTTTTTTTTTTTTTAGGAGGGCCATCCACACTGTGCATGAGTGTTGCAGTTAATCCCTGCTCCATCTCAGCCGACACTATGCTGAGCTAACAAACCATTGGTTCCCTGGGTCCAGTAGCCAGTAGGAGACACACGTGTTTGAGTAAAGAGGACTGCGTCTTGCCACAGCAGACCATGTAAGTCGTCCTTCTAGTCCAGCATTTGGTTGTGGTAGCAGCCTGGTACCCTTGGGCATCACAGTAGTTGATTAACACCAAAGCAAGGGTGGCAACCCTGAAGAATAAAACCTAGCTCTCATCAGCCATAGACAGTACCACCCCCATTTTACAGATGGAGAGACTGAGGCATAGAGAGGGATGTAGCCCAAGGCCAGCAGCAGAGCTAGGGATAGATGTAGGTCTCTCATATCTCAATCACCTGCTCTATCCACTAGGCATTGCTGCCTTTCCCTAATTGCTGCTGTAGTACCCTGCCTCCAGCACCAACTAATGGTTGTGTTTCTAGTGGGATCCTGCAGAGGTGGGTTCTTGGCCTATGCCAGTTAAAATTTCTGGCCTGGAAGATGACAATATCATTGCTGATAAAGTTTGCAAAGGACACAAAAATTGAGGTAGTGGTAAGCAGTGAAGAGGACAGGTTGGTGAGACGGAGTAGTCTGGATTGCACTGTAATCTGGGTGCAAGCAACCTAAATTTAATATGGCTAAATGTCCAAGCAGAGAGCTAGGATGAATGACTATTTGTGGTACGGGAGGGGGGGGGGTTATGCTGTTACTTTGGAGTAACAGTGGAATTGGAAACTCAGTGCTGTGGACAAAAAGGCTAATGTGATCCTGGGCTGTATAAATGGAAATCCTGAGCAGGAGCAGAGAGGTGATTTTCCCACTGGAATTGGCATGCTGGGATCCTATGTCCAGTCCAAGAAGGTAATTTATACATTGGAGAAGGTGCAGAGAAGAGCCCCAACACCGATGAAAGAGTTAGAAAACCTGAGAGACTTGAGGAGCTCCACTTACTTAGCTTACAAAGAGAAGGTGAAGGAGTGACTTGATCCTTGTCTATCCGTGGGAACAAATATTTGATCAAGGGCTCTTCAGTCTAGCAGAGAAAGGCATAACAATGATCCAAAGGCTAGGAGTAGACACTAGACAAATTCAGGCTGGAAATAGGGGGTAGATGTTTAACGGTGAGAGTGATTACTCCCAATGGTCATTGTTAAAACCAAGATTCAGTGCTTGAAAGATCAGCTTTAGATCCAGTGCTTCCTGCAAGGCCAGAATCATCAGCCACCAGAGGGAGCCCTGACTGCTGAAATGTTGTTGGGACCTATGCAGATTTGACTAACAGCTTGGGAACACAAAGCCTGCAAGAGCTGCATGTGCAGACCTAGGCAGCTCTGAGGCTTGTGTGTTTTGATGATGAGTAAGAGTGTTCCTCACGGAACTGCTGTAGTGTCTCCCTGCCCTTGACTCACTTGGATGATGGCTGCTCTCTATGGTTGCTGGAACAAAACAGGGATAGCGTAGGATGATCATCAATCAAAGCAGCATGAACATAAGATGGATTATAATACAATTGACTTTATTAGTCACAGTGTGAGTGTTGATCATCCTGAGATTGGGGCCCTGTTGGGCTGGGCACTGCCCAGACACACAGTGACCAAGATCAGAACCCTGTTGCACCAGGTGCTGCACAGACACACAGTGAGAGAAGGTCCCTGTCCCAAAGAGCTCAGGTTACACAGTCAAAGGGTGAAGAGATACTGAGGGGAGGGGCCTTACCCAAGGTTACCAGCAGAGCTGGGACCAGAGTTCAAATGCTGGAGCCTAGTGGGCTGGGAGCTTCTTCACAAGGTCTACGTAAACGTACCTTAGGCTGTACAATGGACAAGTGTGTGCTGTCCATCAGCAAATGACAAGCTGGCACTCAGTCAACATCTGTAGATGCAAATCCCTTCACAGCTTTCTTGCTGGCTCCTTCAGCTCTCCTTCCTCAGCACCTTGCCACTTCCATCCAGCCAACAAGCCCTGTTTCTTGTTCTCTCTATCTCTCCTCTTTCTGCTGCTCCCTCCAGTTCCCATGTTTCCCCAAGTCCACGTCTGCTGCTTTCCCAACCAGTGCCATTTGCTCCCAAGCCAAGCACCTGGGGGGTAAGGACTGCCACTTCTCAACCTGGCACAGCCTGTTCTGATCCTGCATTCTGAAGTTGCCTTTGCTCAGGCTTAGTGGCAGGGGATCTTTTCCATCTGGGGTTCTCCCCACGCATCCAGGGGGTTCTGGAGGTCTCCAGATGTCACAGAGCTGCAGGAGCAGGGCTCAGGTCTGGTCATCTTTTAGCTCAGAGCTTGCTTAGAAAAGTCCCCAACCCAAGAGAGTCCTGGAGAGGAAAGGGGCTGGGGTGAGGGGCCACCCTTATGATGGGAATGTCAACAGCACACTTAAATCAACCTACATTATATCAACATCCAGCCACTGCACTAATTACTGTGGGCATTCATGTCTGCTCTAACCATCCTTCTGTCGGTGGTGTGCGTCCTCACCAGGAGCTCTTGCACCAACTTGAGAGGCAGTGGGGGGGGCTAAGAGCCCAGGCCCTCATTCTGCTGGGAGCTTCCCACTGGGAACCTGGCTAACCAGCCGAGTGAGTGAGCTGGAGTCCAGCTACCAGAGAGACTGGGTGATACCAGGATGAGAGCCCAGGCAGTGCAGTAGGGTATGTGAAGTTGTGGGAACAAGGCTGTTGTGTGTATAGTGTCATAATCAGGTGGCCATAAAGTGCTTTGCATTGTGCTCACTCTGCAGTGTAGACCAGGCCTCAAAATAAGGCTTTCATGGGAAGAGCCTGGCAGACAGAATCTGGAACTTAAGTGAGTGTGGACAGGCCCCTGGCCCTGCATGGGCTGGGGTGCATGGGGGTGCTGGGTTACCTGGGCTAGCAGAGCAGGGCTGGCTCAGAAGAGAAGGAGAAGGAAGCCACAAGCAACCCTTGCTCTCTACTTGCAGCTGGCTTTGCCCTCCTCAGCCTTCAAAGAAACAGAGAGTCTGTAAAAGATTCAAGGCTCCTAGTGGGAAAAAGGGCTGCTGCTTATGCAGAAAGTGCTACTGCAAGTCTTGGATGCATAAAGCGGGGAAATACGTAGAACCAAGCAGGCAATTTCCCCTAAAAACTGTGTCTGCTTCTGGGACCTCCCTTTTATAAAGGGTGGTGCGGGATTGGAGCAGGTACAGAGACAAGCCCCAAAAATGACCCAGAGGCTGGACAAATGTTTAGAGAGAGGGGCTTAAACTCCTTAGGCTGTTTAGCTTATCAAAAAGATTACAGGGGTGGCTTGATTGCACTAGGGCTTTAACTTTGCAGAGGGAAACTACTAGCTACTAAAGGCTCTTTAATTTAGTGGCAAAAGCCAGAACAAGACCCAGTTGCTGGCAGTTAAAGCCAGACAAATCCCAAGGCCCATTTTTTTACAGTATGGACAATTTAAACACTGGAACAAATAGCCCTGGAAAGTGATGGATTCTCCATTTGTTGATGTCTCCAAATCCCACCTGTCTGCCTTTCTGGGTGATGCCATCTCCAGCACAAATTATGTGACTCAGTCCAAGGGGAAGTGGATGAAAGTCTCTGGCCTGTCTATGGAGGTCAGGCTGGATGGTTTAATGGACAGTCCTGCCTGGCTTTAAAATCTCAGAATCTGCCCTTTCATCACAGGTGCTGGAAGTGGTTTCCATATAGGCAGGCTTTGCAGTTTGGTTCCATGGCTCTCAGTACCCTTACCAGACACAGTGTTCCAGCCCCTCTGCTTTTCATTCTGAGGGGCAGATGTTTTGGGTCTCAGCTGCAAAAGCTCCTTTCCTGGTCTAGTGCAAAAGCTCTTCACAGGGGCAGAGGGGCCTGGCCACTTTGCTGGGGGTGCTGTTGTGGCTGATGCAACCCAGGTGGCTGTTTCATCCTCACTCTGTGGTTGCTGGCACATCTCTCTGTTCTTTTGCAGTATGATCCAGCCCAGCCCCGCCCCCCACTTCCTTGCTGAAATGATGCAATCTGTGCTTTAAATAACAGCAGCTCACTCTGAATGCATCAGAGGAGGAAACTGAATAGCCCAGGTGGGAGTGGGGGAGGCTGGGTGACAGCTTCCAAAGGGATAGCCGTGTTAGTCTAGTCCGGTAAAAAAACAACAAGCAGTTGTGTGGCACTTTAAGACTAACAGATTTATTTTTTGCATGAGCTTTCGTGGGAGAAGATCCCACTTCCTCAGATGCTTCAAAGATGGGTGAACTTACAGAAAGGAATGAAACTAAATGCAAGGGGGTGTAAAACATAGGATCAGGTCATAAAGTAACAGCAAATCAAAGCAGTTTACAGGCTTAAAGAATGGGAAGCCTGAAGTCAAATTACCCTTTGTAATGTGAAAAGAACCCATAATCTCGATTGAGTCCTGCTTTCACAGAATTTAGCTTGCATATTAATTCGAGTTCAGCTGTTTCTCTTTGGAGTCTTGATGTCCCATGTACATCTCTAACGACAGTCGTTAACAAATCCATCATCGAGTGATTAGGAAGATGGAAGTGCTCAGCAACTGGTTTCTTTGTTCTTTGATTTCTGATATCAGCTCTGTGCTCATTCAGTCTCTGTTTGTCCAATATATAAGGTGTTGGGGCATTTCTTGCACATGATGGCATAGACCACATTAGTAGATGAGCAGGTAAATGAGCCTTTGATGGAGTAGCAGGCTTGATTAGGACCTATGATGGTGTCTGTTGTGTAGATATGTGGGCAGACTTGGCAGCGTGGTTTTTTGCAGGGGTGTGTGCCTGCTTCAGTGTTCTTGTTGTTAGATCTGTAGTTGTTGGTGAGTATCTGTTTAAGATTAGGGGGCTGCCTATAAGCAAGGAGTGGTCTGTCTCCTAATGCTTGAGAGAGAGAGGGATCATCTTTTAGAATAGGCTGTAGGTCCTTAATGATCTTTTGCAGAGGTCTGACTTGAGGATTGTATGTGGTGACTAGTGGTGTTCTGTTGCTTTCTTTCTTGGGTCTCTCCTGTAGTAGATGATTTCGGGGAACCCGTCTAGCTCTGTCAATTTGTTTTCTTACTTCCCCAGGTGGGTACTGTAGTTTCAAGAATGCTTGCTAGAGATCCTCAAGATGTCTGCCTCTGTCTGAGGGATCAGAGCAGATGCGGTTATATCTTAGGGCTTGGCTGTAGACAATGGATCGTGTGCTTCTCTGCCTTGATCTGAGAGGAAGTGTGACTCAAGATGTGTCCATGCTGTAATCACAGGGGGTGATTGCATCTCAGGTGGGCAAATGCTAGTTAGCTTTAAGCTAGTTAATGTGGGCACTGGAGCAGTGAAGCAATGGTAGCACTGGTTCAGCAGATCAGGCTTGCCCCTGCTGCAGCCTCAGTGCTCCAGTCCTCAAGCTAGCTGGCTCAAAGCAAGCTCAGTAATCCCACCCTGTCATCGAAGCAGAGTGGCATAAGCTGGGACAAGGCGGCAGGCTGATTCTGGCTCTGGGATGGAGCGTAGCCTACAGGCTGTTTAAAATAAACTGAGCTTCCAGGCTCCTCTGCTCTGCATTGCCTTGCTGTGCAGTGTTGGCCAAGAACATGAGACTAGTCTAACTACATTGGGCAAACTGTGAAAAGACCACGTTCTGGGGCATAGAACCATAGCAGATGAAGGTTGGAAGGACCTCAGCAATTATCTGGTCCAACTTCTGCTCAAAACAAGACCAACCCCAACTAAACCATCCCAGCCAGGGCTTTGTCAAGCTGGGCCTTATAAACCTCTAAGGGGCCAGGCCTGACCTAGGCAGAGAAGGCTTTAAAAGCCAGTGG
>ML681972.1:4219456-4235481 GCA_007922195.1 Podocnemis expansa
ACAGGGGACAGCAAACAGGGGAGTTTGAGAGGGAAGGAGTTTGTGAAACCACGATGGTGAAGAGGAGCCGCACTGCTGCCAGCACCCCTTCTGTCTCTTCTACCTGTGCCTGTAGCCAGACAGACATCCTGACCATAGATATCTTTACCCAGACCCTGGTGTGGACTTGCAGGGACTGCAGCCTGCAGTTCCCTGTCTCCAATGATCAGGCTGGGGAGATGAATCGATGTGACAGGTGCCTGCTGGTGGAATCTCTCAGGAGGCAGGTGGGAGAGTTACAGGAGGAGGTGTCTCGGCTTAGGAGTATCCACACCCTGGAGAAGTTCCTCGACAGCATCCACGAGGAGAAGTGCAAGAAGGAGGGCACTGACCAGGTACCAGAGACTACTGCCACAACACTGGAGCTGGATGGGGAGCCTGTGGCAGGGGAGGACACTGGCAGCTGGTTACCTCTGGCGGTAGGCAGTGCTCCACCCCTGCCCACAACCCACCCTCTGTTGTGGTGAAGAATCGTTATGCGGTGCTAGAGACGGTGAAGGAGGTGGAAGAGGAGAGGCCATGCACCCCCGAGGCTGGGAAGATCACAGCCACCACAGCTAGGAGGAAACGTAGAGTTGTGGTGGTTGGGGACTCACTTCTGAGGGGGACGGAGGCACCCATCTGTCGTCTTGACAAGATCTCTCGAGAGGTATGCTGCCTGCCAGGTGCCCGCATCCGAGACGTTACGGAGGGATTGTCGAGAATCATCCGCCCCTCTGACTACTATCCCATGCTTCTCATCCATGTAGGAACCAATGATACTGCGAGAGGTGATCCTCAGCAGATCAAAGGTGACTTCAGGGCTCTGGGAGCGCGGGTGAAGGAGTTTGGAGCACAGGTGGTGTTCTCCTCGATTCTTCCGGTCAAGGGTAGAGGCCTAAGCAGAGACAGATGCATCCTGGAGATGAACGTTTGGCTGCGAAGATGGTGTCGTCAGGAGGGCTTTGGCTTCCTCGACCATGGGTTGCTGTTTCAGGAAGAAGGACTGCTAGGCAGAGATGGACTCCATCTTTCGAGGAAGGGGAAGAGCGTATTTGGACGCAGACTGGCTGACCTAGTGAGGAGGGCTTTAAACTAGGTCTGAAGGGGGAAGGAGACCAAAGCCCACAGGTAAGTGACTATGTGGGAGACCAGGGGGATGGGATGGAACTTGGGGGGTGCCGGGACTGTAACTACAGGGATAGAAGAGAGGATAATTGGAACATGTGGGGGGAATCAAATAACTTTCTTAGATGCTCTAATGAAGCCCTAATGCCTGAGGCAGGTGGGGGAGGTCAACACCAAAAGAAAATCCACGGAGGTAGATACAATAGAATTGAATGTCAAAATGGGAAAGTAGGGCAATCAGCTGGGTATCTTAGGTGCCTATACACAAATGCAAGGAGCCTGGGAAACAAGCAGGAGGAATTGGTAGCACTAGCGCAGACAAAGAACTATGACATGATTGGGATAACAGAGACGTGGTGGAATAGTTTGCATGACTGGAGCTCTGCAATAGATGGGTATAAACTGTTCAGGAAGGACAGGCAGGGAAGGAAAGGGGGAGGAGTAGCACTATATGTAAAGGAGCTCTATGACTGCTCAGAGCTTCATTATGAAAGTGGAAACAAGCCAGTTGAAAGTCTGTGGGTTAAGTTTAGAGGGGAGAGCAACAAGGGGGATGTTGTGGTAGGTGTCTGCTACAGACCACCAGATCAGAAGGAGGAAGTGGATGAGGCATTCTGTGTACAACTAACAGAAGTTTCTAGAGCACAGGCCCTGGTTCTCATGGGGGACTTCAATTACCCTGACATCTGCTGGAAGGCCAATACAGCAGTGCACAGGCAATCCAGGAAGTTTCTGGAGAGTGTTGAGGACAACTTCCTGGTACAAATGCTGGAGCAACCAACGAGGGGCCTTGCGCCTCTCGATCTGCTGCTCACAAATAGAGAAGAATTTATCAGGGAAGTAGAAGTGAATGGCAGCCTGGGTAGCAGTGACCATGAAATGATTGACTTCAAGTTGATGATTAAAGGAAAGAAGGAAAGAAGCAAAACACAGACCCTGGACTTCAGAAAAGCAGATTTTGTCTCCCTCAGGGAACTGATGGGCAGGATCCCTTGGGAGGCTGATCTGAAGGGGAAAGGTGTCCAAGAGAGTTGGGTGCATTTTAAAGAAACCCTGCTAAGGGCACAGGAAGATACAATTCCAATAAGGAGAAAGCACAGCAAATGTGGAAGGCGCCCACTGTGGCTTAACAGAGAGCTCTGCACTGAGCTGAAGCATAAAAAGGACGCTTACAGGAAGTGGAAGCTAGGACAGATGACTAAGGAGGCATATAAAGACATTGCTCGGGACTGCAGGGATAAAATCAGAAAGGCCAAAGGACAAATGGAGTTGCGACTAGCAAGGGATGTGAAGGATAACAGGAAGGGGTTCTACAAGTATATCAATAACAAGAAGAGGATCAGGGATGGTGTAGGTCCCTTACTGAATGGGGCAGGCATCCTCGTGACAGAGGATGAGGAAAAAGCTGAAGTGTTCAATGCTTTTTTTACTTCTGTTTTCACAAGCAGGGTCAGCTCCCAGCCCACTACACTAGGTACGGGGGACTGGGGAGAAGAAGAGAGGCCCTTGGTGACAGAAGGTCAGGTTAGGGACTGCTTAAAGAAACTAGATGTGCACAAGTCCATGGGGCCGGATGAACTGCATCCGAGGGTGCTGAGGGAGCTGGCTGATGAGATAGCAGTACCGTTGGCCATTATCTTTGAAAACTCGTGGCGAACGGGGGAGGTGCCAGAGGACTGGAAAAAAGCAAATATAGTACCTATCTTCAAGAAAGGCAAAAAGGACGATCCAGGGAATTACAGACCTGTCAGCCTCACCTCAATCCCTGGAAAAATCATGGAGCAGCTTCTCAAAGAATCCATCCTGAAACACTTGGAGGAACGTAGAGTAATCAGGAACAGTCAGCATGGATTCACCAAGGGTAAATCATGCCTGACCAACCTCATCGCCTTCTATGATGAGATGACTGGATTTGTGGATGCGGGAAGAGCCGTTGATGTGATATACCTTGACTTTAGCAAGGCTTTTGATACGGTTTCCCACAGCATTCTCATTGGCAAATTAAGGAAGTATGGGTTAGATGCGTGGACTGGAAGGTGGATAGAAAACTGGCTAGATCAACGGTTTCAGCGTGTAGGAATCAATGGCTCCATGTCAAGTTGGCAGGCAGTAACAAGTGGTGTGCCCCAGGGGTCGGTCCTGGGGCCAGTTCTGTTCAATGTTTTCATTAATGATCTGGATGATGGGATAGATTGCACACTTAGTAAGTTTGCAGATGATACCAAACTGGGGGGAACGGTAGACACCCTAGAGGGCAGAGACAGGATTCAGGGAGACCTAGACAAACTGGAGCAGTGGGCCAAGACGAATCTCATGAGGTTCAACAAGGATAAGTGTAAAATCCTGCACTTGGGACGAAAAAACCCCATGTACTGCTACAGGCTGGGGAGTGATCAGCTAAATAGCAGCACTGGAGAAAAGGACCTGGGAGTCATGGTGGATGGGAAGCTGGATATGAGTCAGCAGTGTGCTCTTGCTGCCAAAAAGGCCAATGGCATACTGGGCTGCATCAGAAGAAGTGTTACCAGCAGATCAAGGGATGTGATCATTCCCCTCTATTCTGCACTAGTGAGGCCACATCTGGAATACTGTGTCCAGTTTTGGGCTCCCCACTACAAAAAGGACATGGACAAATTAGAGAGAGTCCAGAGGAGGGCAACCAAAATGATCAAAGGGCTGGAGCACAAGCCCTATGAAGAAAGACTGAAGGAACTAGGCTTATTTAGCCTGCAGAAGAGAAGACTGAGGGGGGATTTGATAGCAACCTTCAACTACTTGAAGGGTTGCTCCAAGGAGGAGGGAGCTCGACTGTTCTCAGTAGTAACAGAGGGCAGAACGAGAAGCAATGGCTTCAAGTTACAGCTGGGGCGGTCCAGGCTGGATATTAGGAAAAACTTCCTTACTAGGCGAGTGGTGAAGCATTGGCATAAGCTGCCTAGGGAGGTGGTGGAATCTCCATCTCTGGAGGTGTTCAAGTCCCAGCTGGACAAAACCCTGAGTGGGATGATCTAATGGGAGTGGTCCTGCTTTTTTTGGCAGGGGGTTGGACTAGATGACCTCGTGGGGTCCCTTCCAACCCTATGATTCTATGATTCCACCCACTCTGTTGGTAACCCATTCCAGTGCTTCACCATCCTCCTAGGGAAAAGTTTTTCTAATATCCAGCCTAGATCCCCCCACTGCAACTTGAGATCATTGTGCCTAGTTCTGTCATCTGCCACCACTGAAAACAGCTTAGCTCCATCTTCTCTGGAAGCCCCTTCAAACCCCTATAGTCAAACAGAGAAGAATTGGTCAGAAAAGTAGAAGTGAATGGTAACCTGGGCAGCAGTGATCATGAGATGGTAGAGTTCAGGAGCCTGATCAAAGGAAGAAAGAACACAGACCCTGCACTTCAGAAAAGCAGATTTTGGCTCCCTCAGGGAACTGATGGGCAGGATCCCTTGGGAGGACAATATAAAGGGGAAAGGTGTCCAAGAGACCTGGCTGTATCTTAAAGAAACCCTGATAATGGCACAGGAAGATACCATTCCAATGTGCAGAAAGAACAGCAAATATGCAAGATGCCTAGCATGGTGCTAGCAGAGAACTCTGTGGTGAGCTGAAACACAAAAGGAAGCTTACAAGAAGTGGAAGCTTGGACAGATAACTAGGGAGGTGTATAAAGATAATTCTCGGGCCTGCAGTGGTAAAATCAGAAAGGCCAAAGGGCAATTGGAGTTGCAGCTAGCAAGTCATGTGAAGGATAAGGATGGGTTTTTCAAGTACTGTATGTCAGTAACAAGAAGAGGATCAGGGAAGGTGTATGTTCTTTACTGAATGGGGCAGGTATCCTCATGATGGATGATGTGGAAAAGGCTGAAGTGTTCAATACTTTTTTTTTACCTCGGTCTTCACAGGCAGGTCAAACCCCAGGCTACTACACTGGGTAACACAGATGGGATAGAAGAAAAGCAGCCCTCAGTGACGGAAGGTCAGGTTAGGGACTACTTAGAGAAGTTGGATGTGCACAAGTCTATGGGGCTGGACAAATTGCATCTGAGGGTGCTGAGGGAGTTGGCTGATATGATTGCAGAGCCATTAACCATTATCTTTGAAAACTTGTGGTGAACAGGGGACATCCCAGATGATTGGAAGAAGACAAATATAGTGCATATCTTCAAGAAAGGGAAAAAGGATGATCCAGGGAACTACAGACCAATCACCCCAACCTCAGTCCCTGGAAAAATCATGGAGTAGGTCTTCAAAGAATCCATTCTAGAACACTCGGAGGAAAACGATCAGGAACAGTCAGCATGGATTCACCAAGGGCAAATCATGCCTGACCAACCTGATTGCCTTCTATGATGAGATGACTGGATATGTGGATGCGTGAATAGCTGTCAATGTAATATGCCTCGATTTCAGCAAAGCTTTTGATATGGCTTCTCACAGCATTCTTATCAGCAAGTTAAGAAAGTATGGTTTGGATGAATGGACTGTATGGTGGATGGAAAGCTGGCTAGATCATTGGGCTCGGCAGGTAGGTATCAATGGCTCAGTGTCTAGTTGGCAAGCAGTAATTAGTGGAGTGCCCCAGGGGTCGGCCCTGGGGCCTGTTCTGTTCAACATCTTCATTAATGATCTGGATGACGGGATAGATTGCATGCTCAGTAAATTTGCAGATGACACCAAACTGAGGGGGAATGGCAAACATGCTAGAAGGTAGGGATAGGATTCAGGGAGGCCTAGACAAATTAGAGCATTGGGCCAAACGAAATCTCGTGAGGTTCAACAAGGACAAGTGTGAAGTCCTGCACTTAGGATGGAAAAATCCCATGTACTGCTAAGTATCAGCACTGTAGAAAAGGACCTGGGTGTTATGGTGGATGGGAAGCTGGATGTGAGTCAACAATGTGCTCTTGTTGCCAAAAAAGCCAATGGCATATTGGGGTGCATCAATAGGAGTGTTGCCAGCAGATCGAGGGATGTGATTATTACCTTCTATTCGGCGCTGGTGAGGCCACATCTGGAATAGTGTGTCTGGTTTTGGGCTCCACACTAGAGAAAGGGTGTGGACAAATTAGTAGGAGTTCAGCAGAGGGCAACGAAAATGATTAGGCAGTTGGGACACATGACTTACAAGCAATGTTCCCTCTAAATTTCATAGTCTGTGTGCACAAAAAATTTCTTTTGTGCAAATTTTCAGAACCAGTATCCAAATTTGTGCACACTCCAGCGAGTGTGGTCAAACTTGTGAGTGCAGTGAAATGTGTATGATGCAAATAATATCTAAATTTTATTTTGATATGGTGATGGAAATGATTTTATAAATTACAAAATCTTATTTGAAACATGCTCTTTGAAATCGCCTTCTTAAAGTAGCACAGAAATATTAGCACTTTTGAATTTTTTTGTGTGTGCTTTATTTTGTTGTGTACATGGCCTTCACAACCTGTGTGTGCACCCACACGTGCACAGCTTAGAGGGAACATAGCTTACAAGGACAGACTGAAGGAGCTAGGTTTATTTAGCCTGCAGAAGAGAAGACGGGGGGGGATTTGCTACCAACCTTCAACTACTTGAAGGAGTGCTCCAAAGAAGAGGGAGCTAGACTGTTCTCAGTAGTAACAGAGGACAGAACAAGGAGCAATGGTTTCAAGCTGCAACTGGGGAAGTTGAGGTTGGATAGTAGGAAAAACTTTTGCACTAGGAGGGTGGTGAAGCATTGGAATGGGTTACCTAGGAAGGGGGTGGAATCTCCGTCTTCAGAAACATTTAAGGCTCAGTTAGACAAAACCTTGGCTGGAATGATTTAGTGTGAGTGGTCCTGCTTTTAGCAGGGGGTTGGACTAGATGACCTCATGAGGTCCCTTCCAACCCCTCTGATTCTAGGCTGCTATAAAATCCCCCCTCCACTCTTTTTTTCTGCAGACTAAGCACGCCTAGATTACAACAGCAAGGTTAAAGCTGCCTAAGTTCCCTTACAGGCAGCAGTAAGTTTGCACAAGAATTCTTTGTTCAGCCTAGCTAGTGCCTCTTGGGGCAGTGGGTTACCCCTCCCATCAGTCAAGGTAGTGTTCTGATGATCTCTACATCACGAACTTTCCCTGATCAACCCGTGTCAATGCCAGTGAAATGCCCATGGTGATCCACAAGCTGTATCACAGAGCTGCAGTTCTGAACCACTGTGTCGGGACACATTACTGTGTCACCACACAGTGTTAAGTATGTTGTGGAGTGCTGGAGAAATGGCTGGATTCGGCCTGGGGAAGGGTGGGCTGGTGTGTCCTGTAGGCCGGGTCATGATATGCCGCCAAGTATGTTGCAACCTGGAAAAGGTTGACAACCACTGCCATAGAGAAATACCCCTTTCTAGTGACGTTATTCATCACAAGATGGTCAAGGGCCAAAACTGGGATATGTGTGCCATCTATTGCCCCCTGCAGTTAGGGAATCCCATCACTGTGAAGCCACTCACTATTTCACACAAATTGTCCAGAGTCACAGTCCTGCTTAGTTGAATGTGTTTGCTGGCCCTGCGCATTTGCAATAACACAGTTCCCATGGTGGACTTCTCAACTCCAAGCCACATAGCAACTGACCAATAGCAGCCTGGAGTTGCCACCTTCCACACGGTGATCGCCACATACTTCTCCACCGAGAGGGCAGCTCTCACTCAGGTGTCCATGTAGGGCAGGGCAAGCTCTGCACACAGTTCCAGAAAGGTGGCTTTGTGCATTTGAAAGTTCTGCAGCCGCTGTTCATCATCCCAGAGCTGCACAACAAAGTGATCCCACCACTTGGTGCTCAACAGTTCACCATGTGCAGCTGCTCCATGAATACCAAGGGTAATTCGATGTCGCTTCTTTCCATGGCAAACAGCAGGTCAGGCACCCCAGATTCCTGTTCAGGTTGGAAGCTCATGGCCACCAGCAGTGTGTTCGGAATGCTGACCACAGCAGAGGAGAGCAGTGCAGTGTCTGTCTTTTCAGAGAGATGGTGGGCACACAGGATACTGGGTCTGCTGAAAAATCCCCTAAAATGCAGTCAGAAACTCATGGTGTGACAGGACAGAAATCACTTCATCCTGTGATCTTGAGCCCGCACCCATGACACACTGCAATCCTTTCTGGCATCCCACAGGTCCTAGAGGCACATGATGGTGAGTTGCATGGTGGGATAATTGCCCACTGTGCACTGCTCACTGACGATGCTAGAGCACCAGCTCTGGATGTGTTTTGCAACACAGTGTTTTACAAGGGTAGTCATGGCCACCTTCCAGCATAACAGTAACCCACAGAATGAAAATGGGTGAGGATCACTGTGTTAAATGAATTCCAAGAACACGACATATCAGCCTTGCCACCTAAGGTTGTCAGTCAGGCCCTTCACATGTCCCTTCTTCCATCTTCCCTTCCATCCGTCTATGCAGCTGTCACCCTGGATGGAACAAGTTGCTTTTCACCTGCGCTAACAATACCAACCAAACTAGGCTTTGGGAAGAAACCCTTTAGCAAATGCTAAAGCTGTGAGAAAAAACCCTTTACACAGGTTGCCTGAGCCCCTTCACACCACTTCTAAATCTGCTGTTAGCTCCCCAGACATGCAAACCAGGTAGGTACACTGCAGAGTTTCACAGATGGTCACAGACAGGGAGAGAGCAGCCAGCTGGTCTCTTGGTGCTTTTTGAGCCAGACTGGTAGATATGCTCCTTTCTCCTGAGGCTATACTATTACTAGGGACCAAATCAAGGTGACAAATCTTCCCAGGCTTCAAATCCAAGGCCAGCATAAAACAAAGCGCAAGCTATTGCTTGAAAAAAAGTGGCTGAATTAATAGATGCCAGAAGAGCCTGGAGTCCAGGATTTGTCAGAGAGCAATCTATAAAGCACTGACTCCTGGGCTGCTCTGAAGCCAGCTTGGCAGCAATTAGAGAAAGGCCGTGTTGAAAGGAATATGCCCCGGCAAGCCCGACTTTGCACCTCTGACTCTGTACAATATTTCTCAGGTAACTGTAGAAACATTTTTCCCCGAAGGGTTCCATGGGTTGGAGACCTAGGGTGCAGGAGAACACAAATGCATAGATCTCAGGACCAGAAGGGATCATACAATCATCTAATCTGATTGTCTGCATTGCACAGGCCAGAGAATTCAACCAGTGATTCCTGCACCCAATCCACAACTTTTGTTTGAGCAAGAGCACCTCTTTTAGAAAGACATCGAGTCATTCCACTTGACTGAGGACCAGACTTCGGTGGAAAATGTTTTTAAAAGATGGCTTTTGATAAGTTATGAAGGCATAGAGAAGGTAATGTTAGGTAAAATGAAGTCTGAGTGATAACAAAATGGAGTCTAGCATGAGTGACAGAGAAACTTCTATTAAGTTATGTAATGTTCCTTTTCTTTGATTGACACTACATGTTTGTCTATGTTGTTACAATGCTGGCAGTTACTGGGCAGAAATGCTCATAAGATCATGCACGTGTAAGACCAGTATGTATATAAGTCCCACAGAAAGAGCAGGAAACTGAACTCCACGTTCTCCGGGTAAGAGCTCCATACTGCAGCATCCTAAATAAAGCTGAGTGTTTGTTTCAACTGATCCTGAGTCCAGTCTGGTGATTTTGATGACCACACTTCTTAGACTTTCATTGAGTATTGCTCCCAAGGCTGCATCCTCAGAAGTATGTAGTCTTCTGTGACCCAGGAAAGCTGTGGCCTTGGCAGAGGGCATGCAAGGTGTGTGGGGTTTACAGAGCTCCCCTGGGTCTGATTGCTATATAATAGACAGCCAGGGAGAGGCATGCAAGGCCTCTGTTTAGAGCCTGCAACCCCCTGGTCATTATAATCTTTGCAAAGTGCATGTAAGGAGGTTACTGAAAATGTTTTATGTCTAGACTGAAGACTATTCTTAAGGCCTCTGAATTAGGCCAGGCCATGAAGTTGAAGAACAGGCCCTGGTCAGGTTGGGAGGTAGGAGGTGCTTGTCTCCCCAGCAGCTTATTCACAATCTGGGTCTCTGTGCACAGAGCCACCAGCTAATCAAGACTGTGAAGCTGACAAGAGATCATAAAGTCTATGGGAGGGGGACACAGCAGGGGATAAGTTCCAGAGGGGTTTGCCATGTTAGTCTAGTTCACAAAATGAACAAGGAATCCTGTGGTACTTTTAAAGACTAAGAAATTTATTTAATGCATGAGCTTTTGTGGGAGAAAATCCCGTTTCATCAGGCTCATGCAACAAATACATTTGTTAGTCTTTAAAAGTACAGCAGTGGATGAAGATCAGAGAATGTTTGGTTTCTGATGCAAAAATGCAGCGATAACACACAGGATCGCTTGCCTTGTGGCCAAGCTGTAAGAGGGTTTGTCATATGAACAGAGGGTCACGGATGGCCTGGCACTCAAAGACTGGGAGGTGGATTACAGGAGAGGTGACCTCTGTGGGACAGTAAGTCTGGGCTCTGCACAGGCAGGTTAGGAGTTTGTTTTCAGTATGTTTCCAACACTTCTCCCTAGTTGCAGTTACTGGAGTTACTGCTTTTTGTGAGCTTAATTTGCACCTGGTTTCATTCTAAATGGATTTAAGTACTGGCAGGGACAGGCTATGAGCCAGGGTGGAAGTGGTAACCTGGCCTGGACTGTTCCTGTAAGTACCCAGGGGACCAGGGGCTGGGTGCTCCAGGGCAACACTTGTAGGGTGAGGGGATGGCACATGCCTATTACTGACCTGCAGCAGGACAGCAGAGCCCTATAAGCTGAAAGAAGAATGCTGGTGCTGCCTGCAGCAGTTGGATTCAGGGCAAGACCAAGGCTCTTCATGCTAAGAGTGGGGGGGGAAACGTCATGCCTCACAATCCTGGTGCCCAAAGAAGCATCACAGCCCATAACATCCATTAAGGTCAATGGAATTCAGGTGCCTAAATCACTTCAAGGATCTAGGCCCAAGTGCCTAAGTCCATTTTGAAAATGGGATTCATGATCTAGATAGGCGCCTAGTGGTATTGTCAGGTGACTATCCAGCTTAGGTGCTTTTGAAATACCACTAGGCATCTAAATACCTCTGGCCATTAGGCTCCTAAGTCATTTAGGGTATGTCTAGCATACATGGCTCAGTTGTGTCGATTTAGTGAGGCCTCATTTGTTTAAGTCAACTTTATAAAGTTGACATAAGCAAAAGGACACATTAAAAGTTGACTTAATAAAGTTGACTCTAAATGGGTCCCCTTGTTTAAGTCATCTTTATAAAGTTAACTTAAAAGGCTTTCTTGCACTAAGTCGACTTTATTAAGTTGACATCAATGGACACATTGTGTTAAGTTGACTTAATAAAGTCAACTTAACCCTTAAAGTCGACTTTAAAAGTAGCAGTTATTAATTCAACTTAAGCAAGTGCTTAAGTTGACTTAGTGAACTGCAAATGTGTCCAGGGAGTTGCTTAAGTCGACTTAAGCCTTCTTAAGTTAACTTAAGACCCTAGTGTAGAAATAGCCTTAGGTGCTTATGAAAACAGTACTCCTGTTCTCAGCTAGTTACCCATAGGCCAATCTCAGAGCTTAGGTACTATGTGGGCAGTGCTGAGTAGGAGCCATTCACAGCCCACGGTGTTTGATCTAGGCCTATTATAGGTCAAATTGGAAATTCAGGGAAGTCCTATGGCCTGTGCTGTGCAGGAGATCAGGTTAGGTGGTGCCTTCTGGTCTGCAAGTCTAGCAATCCCATGGCAGCCTGTCTCAAAGTATGTCCAGTAATACCTCTCAGCCCCAGTCTGTGGGTTAGATTTGGCTCTTTCCCTTTTATCCATCCCTTGCTTGGCAAGTTGGCTGCAGAATGTGCTTTGATCAGGACAAGTGTAGGATCTCACTGAAGTGTGTGAAACAAAATCCACATTTTCATGAAGAAATCTCAACAATAAGACTCAATACTTGTGACAAAGGGTGGTTTTCATTCACCCCTTATCCTTCTCACATCTCCACTCCCACCCCAAGTCTTTCCCGATCAGAAGGCTTTCTTGCTGATGTGCTGCCAGATTAGAGCTGGGGGGACCTCCAAGCTCTTGGGAAGGATTCATCTTACCAGCTGTCTCAATGAGGCTGCACTTACCAGTGTAATTGAGAGCAGATATTATAACCTAGAAATCATAGAATCACAGAATCAAAGAACTGGAAGGGACCATGAGAGGTCATCGAGCCCAGTCACCTGCACTCATGGCAGGATCAAGTACCCTCTTAAGCCATCCCTGACAGGTGTTTGTCTACCATGGGTCAGCCATGCTGGCCTCTGCTCCTTGATTGTCAGCCAGTGCTGGTGGCTCCCTCCACAGAAATAGAAGTGGTGACTGGCTGAAAATTTGGTGGCAGCCATGGCTGGAGGTTGGGGGGCAGGTAGGGGGTACTTCCCTGGCATGCCGCTGAAGGAAGCCGCTCACAGAAAGAAGCTGCCTGCAGTGACTCCTCTTAGCAGCATAGCTGGGGACAGGGGTCCCAGGGATGCCATGGAAAGAAGCTGCCTGGAGCAGCTCCTCTTGGGGAGTCTCAAGGCATGCTGAGCAAAGAAGCTACCCAGAATGGCTCCTTGGCAGCAGCACACCATGGAGAGAATCCAGTCCAGGCAGTTTCTTTCCACCCCACACCTGAAACATGGGCATGGGGGGAGCATCTGTGCTCTAGCTGCCCCTGAAAGAAGCTTCCTTGAGTGGCTTTCAGTGGCAGGAGCCACAATTGCTGTGGCATTGCAGAGGGTGCCAAGTGCTGCTCTGAACAGGATCTGGTGCCACTGTTGGCACACATGCTGGGGGTTGCCTACCCCAACCTGCTCTTAAAAACTTCCACTGATGGAGATTCCACAAACTGCCTAGGCAGCTTATTTCAGTGGGTAATCACCCTGACAGTTAGACATTTTTTCCTGATGTCCAACCTAAACCTCCTCTTGCTGTAATTTAAGCCCATTGTTTTACTGCAGTGTGGGTAAAAGAAAAAACATTAGAAATATCACCTCTATAGCCACCCACAGACTTTGGGGTAAAGTGTAGCCTGGATCCTTTTTGAGGGAGTGGGGGGGGAGAATCCCATAATACTCCTTGGGTATATGATATGCTCTACCCACACATCCCAACAGCCATCACAGTACTAACGGTGCTCAGGCAAATTTCTGCCACTGCACCATCCCCTAACATATCCAGAGCCTCACTGAGTCTCAACACACTTATAGCATGCCACTGTGATGCCACCCTTTGCCCATGGTGCCACAGCATGACAGCTAGCTCTGCAGGGGCTATCCCCTCCCCTCCTGAGGAACAACAAAGGGTACCACAGTCCCTTCCTCAAAGCAGGGCTCAACAAGGGTCAGCCCAGCCCTGTAAGGCATGGAGTCCTCTAACTGGCACATGCCCATCTTGCTAAATCAGCCATTCTGGTTTAGTAATTTTGCAAAAGCCATCCCCGCCCCCCTAAAATCTTTACCCAGGCAATTAAAAGGCAACCTGGGGCAAACCGGTTCCCCGAGGGACTAGAGTGTTTGCTGGCGCCAGCGCCTTGGCACAGGAGGCTGCCGAAGGGTGTGTGCTGATGGCAGGAAGGGAGTGTTACTGTTTGCATGCTAGAAAAATGCAGAATAATTAAGATGCTTATTTCTTGCTGCCTCTTGTGCAGAAAATTCCCCTGCCCCTGGCATGATGGCTATGCCAGTAATTACTGGGTAATTAGCATGAGAACGTCCTTTCCAAGTTCTCTGCACTCGCTCCACAGCCAGAGCAGGTGAAATTAACTAGAAGCAACGAACCAGGAGCCCAAGAGACCCATTATCACAACCTGTCCTCTGTGTTGCCCCCCACAAGGCTAAAGCCATTGACAAATCGAACTGCAGAAGCAGGGGCAGTGCCACCGGAATGGCAGCCTTGGTGGATATCAGTGCCCTTTCCACAAAGTAGTTGAGTGCAGAATTCCTCTTGGTTCTGCTCCGAAGGCCCTTGTGAGAGGCACACTGCAGGGCTGCCATTGCCACCCCAGGCTCCACAGAGTCATAAGCCCAGGCCCTACTCTTTGCCAGCTCTCCAGCTAGTTGCCAGAAGGTTTTCTAATCACCCCTTCCATTGTAAGTACAAAGATGTTCCTGGGCTGACCCCTGTTAACGAGGGAGTCCATTGCTGAGTCAGCCCACTGACTTCTCATTAAAGAGCTTCTCACATGGGCTCCCACTGGGGCCCGAGAGCCCCGGCCAAAGACAGACAAGGGACACAGTCGTTGCCAGGGTCATCCGGTCCTGGAGTTCACATAGTGAGTCTGACGTGTGCAGAACGTGTCTGCCTGGTGGGCTCTGCACTTTAGTAATTAAGGAGCAATAGACAAAGTCCAGCTCTTCTTGCCAGACATGAATTACCTTCTAATAGACATGTTGCTGCCTTTCCACAGTCCTGGGGGGCTTCTCCCAGGGACAGAGGTGATCCAGGGTCAGAATGAGAGGCCGTGAATAACTGAATAGCAATGGGGCACTTCAGGAGAGAATGTAGCCTCTGTTGCAGCTAAGGGGAGCCCAGGACTAAATGGGCATGGGGACTGGATCTTCCCCCATTCAGTATTTCCTGTGTGCTCAGTCCTGGCATCTTTCTGACCTGGCTGCTGCCTCCAGGGCAAGGCAGAGTCTGTTTGTAGGGCAGCATGGTGGAACACTCAGGGCTGAACAAACACAGAGAAGAAGGCTGATGCTGGCACCCATGATACACTTGATAGAGCAGAAGGTTTGATTCTCAGGGAAAACATGATAGCTCCCAGTCTATCCCCCTCAAAGCTTCTAGGGGCACCATATGAGAATAGCCACCCCCAGCTCAGATTTCTTTAACTCAAAGCACTTTACAAAAAAGATCAGTGTTATTAATTCCATTTTACAGATGGGGAAACTGATGCACCAAATGGGGCTGTGACTTGCCCAAGGTCACCCAGCAGACAGGCCAGGTGTTGAACTCCAGCCATCCATGTCACAGTCCAGTAGTCCCTGTTAGGTCACTGTGCACCCTATGCTTAATTTTGGCAAAGTGCATGCCACTGCCAATCTGGGCACAGTGACTCTTTCCCTCTCTTGCATGGGGGGGTGGTGGTCAGGCCAAAACACAGGGGCTGGCTATGCCCCTTGATGGGAGGCAGACACAAAAGTGGGGAGAGCTACAGAGCGAGAGAACTAGAGCAAGAGGGAGGGAGGGAGGGAGGGAGCTATAAACACAGAAGCCAGAGAAAGGGCAGCAGAGGAACAGGTGGTTGGAGATAGAAAACTGCAAATAAAAAAAGAGTGATAGAAGCCTTTGATGTATCCCTGGAGGTCAGAAATGTATGTTGCTGGCTGCCAGCTGTGTGGCACCATACCTTCAATTCCCAGCTAACCATTCCAGATTCCTTGGTCTTAGCAAAGCTCTCTGGGCTGAATTAATGTGCCTGGAAGTACTTCCACAGCCCTGTGCCAGCACTTTCCTCCTGGAGCTGGCCGGAGGCTCCTCCACAGGAACATGGTTTATTGCTGTGCCTCCAACTAGGGATCAGAAAACTACGCATTGCTCCTGCTCTTTCAGCTCCTGAATCATATGTTCTGCAGTCCCTATGTAACTCTTCTCCACCTCTGTATCATACCAGTAGGCTAGCCTCAGCCCCACATAGTGCTTCTGTCTATCTCTAGAACACTCCCTTACCTCGTACAACCCGTCTTTGTGTTTCTGAGTTGTTCCCCTTGGCCACGTGCTCCACTCTGTATAATCCCCACTTGTTCTTGTCTAACAGGCCATTGCACAGCTATATAACATCCCATCACCGCATATAATGCTCCCCAGCCCCTATAGAACTGAATAATATCCCATCACTGCATGCAATTGTAACCTGCTAGGGTGGGCTCAAAGTCATTTATCTGCCCCTCTCC
>ML681972.1:4240481-4284941 GCA_007922195.1 Podocnemis expansa
AGCAAAACTCTTAAAGAAACCCTCCTCCTTTAAGCCAATGGGTTACACAATGATCTCCAGAGCCTGTAGAACTGTATTACTCCTCATCACCTCATAGAATGCTCCCCAGCCCCTACAGAATGCTCTACTAAATGTCTGTAATGCAATTCCTCAGTCCATGCATCCCAGCATCTCTTAAGCATGGCCCCACTGGGTCAGATCAATGGTCCACCCAGCCCAGTGTTTTATCTCTAACAAGCAAGGAGTCCGGTAGCACTTAAAGACTAAGAAATTTATTTATCGCATGACCTTTTGTGGGAGAAAATCCCACCTTTTTTCTCTCATGAAAGCTCACACAATAAATAATTTGTTAGTCTTTAAGTTGCACAGGACTCCTTGTTTGTTTTACTGAACTAGACTAACACGGCTGCCCCTTTAGAACTTATCTCTAACAGTGGCCAGTGCCAAGTGCTTCAGAGGGATGAAAGAGAGCAGGGCAATTATCAAGGATCCATCCCCTCTCATCCAGTCCGAGCTTCTAGCAATGAGAGATTTAGGGACACCCAGAGCGTGTGGTCGCAGCTCTGACCATCTTGGCTAATGGTCATTCATGGACCTGTCCTCCAGGAACTTCTCTAATTTTTTTACTCTAGTTATAGTTTTGGCCTTCACGGCATCACCTGGCAACACATTCCACTGGTTGACTTTGCACAGCATGAAGAAGTACATGACCCACCCATGCCTAAGTAGGTTTGAGGTACTGCCACCCTGCACACCCCTGTAATGTTATCTGTGTATCTTTCCTGTTCACTCTTGCATTGTAATTGTGCGGTTTTATGCAGAGTATGTCAGGTGCAGTGCTTTTGGAATGCTCATGGCAGGCTCTACATTACTGTTATTGTAGTGGGTTTCCTGCGACATCACACGTGTACAGATATGAAACATATCTCCAGACATATTCCACATAGCTCAGGTGAGTGCAGCCAATCAGAGCTACGTCCGACACATCTGGCGAAGATACGCATGCAGAAACAATGAAGATCAAGTGTCTCAGCTGGAGAGGGACAAGTCACCTGACTGCAAGAAGTGGAGGGGAGGTTGAAAAGAGAGAAAAAGACACACTTTAAGCTATTTAGGGTCTTTGCTATGGATTCCATCTTCTAAGCAACACTAAGAACTAAGACCTGCCCATGGAAGAGAGAGGGCAGAAACTGGCTAAAAATAATCACAAACTTGAGAAATAAGCTGAACGTGACTGAAACAGTGATTTTAGTTTAGAATGTGAGTTATTTTTTATTTGATTATGATTATCTCCAGGACTGATAAATCAATATAAAATCAGATATTTTTTTAAGATATACACTTAGTTGAAATCATGTTTTAATCAATACACTTATGATTGTTTTTGCTAAACCAGTGTGGATTTTGGAAAGAATGTATAGGTATGAATGCCTGATTTAGAGCAAAGGCTAATGCATGCCCATTTCTTTGTTTGATAGACACATCAGTGGAAATGAGCTTACAGTGATCAGCAAGGTGTCCTGATTCCTGCAAGTTGGAAGTTTCTGGGGCTATATCTGTGGACTGGGGGTGCTTGCTGGAGGACCATCCCCTGAGTGGTTAGTGAGAGTGCACTTCCGCTCTCTGAGAGACCAATTACATGATGGAGGCTGCTGTGAATGGGCTCAGGAATGGGGGTTCACACAGAAGGATGGGGTATGTTAGGGCCCAGGAGTGGAGGTCTAGGGGGCACAGTGACACAACAATCAGGACTGCAGGAAGGGAATGTCACAGTAGCCACCTAAAATGTGAGGATCAGGGCAGGCTGCAAAAGGAGAGAAGATTCTCCCAGCATTGGTGGGTGACACTGAAGTTAGATTCCCAGAAACAGTGCCTGTGATTCCCCACACTGGTCATCAAGAAGCAAAACAAACTACAAACAGCCCCCTTACTGCATTTCAGCTTCTGGCTCCCAATCAGCCACAAGATCTAGTAGAGATATAAGTTACTTAAAACTCCATGTTCCATGGGTTCTCCTGACCCCAAAGGATCAGTGACATTACCCAGATCAATGTCAGTTTGGATCTTACCCAAAATATCACGCTGCCAGCCAATCCTTGCATAACTACAATGGAAAGTTTATTACAAAAAGGAAAGAAACAAACTATGAGAGATCTATTAAAGAATTAAAACAATCACTTGGGGTATGTCTAGGCTGGAGCTTTAGGTTGACTTAAGGAAATTTAAGTCAACCTACAGACTCATGTGGCCACACTGGGCTTTTATTAAGTTGACTTGAGCACTTCCTCAAGTTGACTTGTTAACACCACCTTTTAAAGTCGACTTAAGCCAATGTTGGGGAAAGTCCTTAAGTCAACCCAATTGACCTCCAGGCCCCCTCCTAGAGTTCCTGGCCACCAGGGACAGCCACCCACAATGCACCACTCCTGTGTTGACCTAGCACCTGCCAGTGTGGATGCAGGCAGTTGACAGGAGTTTTTAATGTGGACTGTCTAAGTTGACTTAACAAGGTCAACTCTAAGAAGACTTAAAGTCAACCTTGTTAGGTCAACTTAACAGAGCCTCCAGTGTAGATATACCCATACATACAAATGATTTATAAGTTCATACACAGGCATGGCCAAACTGCGGCTCTTGAATGAAAAATTGTGGCTCCTGGAAGAATGTTAGCAAATCAGTTTAGGAAAGCAGCCCCAGTCTAGAAGTTCAGCAGGGGGTCAGGATGGTGGGGAGAAGCATGGCACAGTCGGGGATGTTGGGAAGAAGTGCGGCCTGGTCAGGATTTTAAAAAACTTGCTACTAGCTTGCAATCTTCTACATTGAGCAGCGGCTAAGTTTTTACTGTGCAGGCCTAATTTTCATGGTAACCTTAAGTAATTATCAGAATCTGACATTAGTAGGATCGATATTGACTTCTTTTTACAATAAAATTAAAAAGTGTGCAATGAAGTATAAACTTAGTAATTTTGGAGTAGGTAAAAGTACATGGCTATATACCTCCATGTGGCTCTCAAAGGTTTAATGATCAACTTGTGTGGCTCGAGTTCCATGAGTTTAGCTGCGGGAAGAAACCAGGCAGAGTCGTGGATCACGGCAAAGAAGCGTCCCGGGAAAATCCCGGTGTCCTTTATTTATACAGTTTAGCATATCTCTAGCATGTCTCTAGCAATCATTATAAATGATGAATATACTTGTTTACTTCCTCAGAAAGGGGAGTATGAGCTCCTCCAGATCCCTTCTCCCACAAGCCAGGGGCGTAGGGTCAACATGCTTGTACTTTTCCTTAGTACACAGAATTCTGGGGTCATGTTGCGAACACAGGCGTGGCCTGCCAGTGTCCATGCTCCCAACATCTCCCCCTGTCTTTTAGAATTTGGCAAGAGAGAGCCCCGAGGGGCAGCATCACAACACTTTTATCCAGTACAGTATGATAATGCTATGATAATGCTTACATGATTGACAATGTTTTAGAGACCCTTATATGGTTACATCAACATTATTAAATACATATTAATGATTAAAGAATGCATATAATTATCCCCGCCTCTGTTTACTGTTGACATCATTTGCATTATCCTGGGCAGCCGCAGTACCTGCAAACTCATTAATTTCTGCCTAGAGATGCTGACCTTACATTCTTGTGAGGCTATGGTGCCAAGAAGGGTGAGCAGGAGATAGGAGGTAATACTCCCTTTTCAGTTAGAACAAAGACGGGACAGTCTAGCTTACATTCCTTGCCCAGATGGTCAGGAGAAAAAGCATGAGAAAGGGGAGATAACACATTTTAACTATCAACTCTAGGCCGCTTGTTAAAGAAACTTAGATACATGACTTGCCAGAGAAACGACCCCACTACCATAGCAACCCATGGCTCCAACCAGGCCTACACTCCAGCACCTTTCTCACTGTCCTACAGAAGAGATTACATATAATTTTTCTTACAACTCCCCCCCTTTGTTCCTATTTAAATATATATAATAGGAACACTAGTTTTATGGATTTTCATAATAGAGAGGGGACAGGTGAGAACGAGAGTGAAAGATGGGGCAGCTTTGACAGATAAGAGGAAGGAAGCAGGAAACAAGGTGAAAACCTAGGTAAAAACAATACAAGAAATAAGCTTAGTATGCTTTGTTAGGAATGAGAGTTCAGCATAGAGCCAACTAGGGCACAGACGCCCCCTTTCATGGCTAGAATGGATCCACATCCAGTAAATGCAGCACCCAGAACATCAAAGGAGCCCATAGATGCCATGCGTCCCTGAACGTCAGAAAAATAAGGGAGAATAGTGGGAGCTAGGGGACTACTCCTCTTGTTCCGCACCCGCTCTTCCAAGTGTGATCACATGCAAACAGCCGGGACCAGCAGGCCAAAATAACAGGAGCCTGACCAGTTGGCACAAGTTACTTATAGGCTGAAGTGCCACAAATGTGTAATAAGTTAAATTGGATCCGGAGTATAAACCACTGGAAATAGAGGGGGAGCTCCAGTGAAAAGTAATGTTTCAAGCCGAGCTTTACCTGGCTTAGACAAAAAGGGCCTAGCACCCGTAAAGTACCCAGAGCTATTAGAAATGAAACAAAGGGGCAGACACATAATAAGCCAAACAAATAGATTTAAGTTGTGTTACTCAATTCAGGAGCAGAAAGGGTCCAGGAAGAACCAGAAACCCATGAAGTAGTTCAATAGCAAGTGTTATTACAGATAGAAACAAGAGGGGAAGAAGGATTTCAGGAGGGTCACTGTGCCATAAACCAACACCATTTTGGAAGGCTCCAAGGATAAGGGGGAAGTGGGAGCACACACAGCAGTTTGTTACATTTAAACCTTATTAATTTAAGCTTACATTAAGGATTATAACATACCAGAAACTATACTGCAAAACACTATAGCAAAATTGAAGTGAATACCTTAAAAACTTTAGAAGCCAGAAATTTGCACATATATAAATTACAGGTAACAATGACAACATTTTGATTTCATGGAGCCCCACAGATTTGTTGGGACCGTACTAAAGAGTTTCTAGATTATTTTTCTTTGCAGATATCAAGAATGTGGTAGTGGCAAATCCTCTTCACTTTGGCTTGGCAAATCCTTTTTAACAACAGGGGAGAGGTTACTAGCACATGCACCCTGTGTTGTTAATTCTTCTGGGTTCTTCTGGAGGTGTAGAACTTGTACAGTGTGAAGCATGGATTCACATTGGCAGTCCATGGCACTTGACTTCTGTATTGGTGATTAACAAAACCTGAAATGGATTTTTTAAAGGCTTTTGCTAACAGTAGCAAAAACCGGCTTAACACAAGGACAGTCTTTTAGCCATCCTGAAAAGGTACATACAACTAATACAAATTTATAAAAATACACTTTGGCATTTGTATAAAATTAATTTGAAAATGTACAAAAGGTCCCCTTTCAGTTTTTACAGGCTTGCCAATATTATGGGCTTGACAAATTGTACAGGTATAACAATACTGATTCAGTAAAACGGGTTACTTTTAAATACTTTGTGTTGCAAACAAACAACATATTTAGCCACAAGCTTGCCTTGTAAATTTTTTTTTTACAAGACCCATTTTTTTTATAAGAAAAATCAGGATTTTGTAAAGGAGTATCTTTAAATTTAACTCAAGGCATTGTTAACAGAATGGTGACAAACAAGCAATTATGAGGTTTTCCATTCAGGAGAACTGGGAATAAAGAAGTGGGATTTAAAACAGAACATCACATAAGAATAATATTGTTTGCAGACAACATAAAAAATGTATATTAGATTAATTTAGCCTGAAAAAATGCTGTATTTAGTTTATAAAAGGACTGCTGCAACAGAGTGTGGGGAAGCAACCTTTTGCCAGGTTGTCCTCATGAGAAGAAAATTAAGGATTAAAGGGCTGGGACATGGGCAGTGGAGGCATTGTTGCAAAGTGAAGTGTCCCTTCCTGCTGGCCGGGCCGGTAAGGACACTTTGTCTTTCAGTGGCCCAATTGTCCACAATAGTGGCATGTGAAATTTTTTAGAATGCTGGAATTCGCCCCATACCACATCCCCATTAGCAGCCAGGGATCCCTTGCATGGCTGCAGATAACCCTGGAAAAGGTTTTTTTAAGCCATCTATATCATTTTAGGAAAAGGCAGGGGGATTAAGCCCGCTTTGAGTTCACACACTTAGGCTCAAGGCTAAGACAGCTTGCAGAAACAGCAAAGAACAGCAAAACACATTATATCAGGCCCCAGCCAGTTTTTACAGGAGACTGACTTTAGCTGGTGCTTTGGGCTTGGAGCCTTTTAGTTTATGGTCGGGTCGCTCCCAGGAGTGGTGTAAATACCATGCTACCTTTTGGTCACACAATTTTTGCTTTAGCCCTACATTATACCTTTGATGAGCAAAAATCATTCAATTGGCAAAGCATCCCTATAATTAACAAACAACTGCAAAACATTTAGCAGGATGGCTTATGACATTTAGTCTTTACACCAACCACCCCCCTTTCTGAGGCTGAGCAAACTATTTTTGAGACTGGGGAAAGTTAGTGGCCACAATTAGCACTGCAAAATTTAACTAACCTACAATCTGCAGCTTATTTGTAGTATTTAATATTATACAACTTAAACTTATAGCTACCACTGTAACATGCTACAGGCTTTTTAACCAATATAATTTAGGGCCTGTCACATTTGCCATAGTTCCTTTTAATTTTGGACCAAGGCTTCCAAAGGGAAGCCAGTTAATCTACAACTTAATTACTCTTACATGAAGGCCTACTTAGTGCCTTAACATTACCAAAATGCCAAAGGTTTGTTCCCATTTTTATCTTATCCCCAGGATGATGTTCATAACTTAATGCTTTTTGTGTTACCTTGGGGTGAGGGGAACAACAGATTCTCTGCACTACTCCCACAAATCACTTGCTTAAACCAACAGCTCACATTACAAAAGACAACCAAAATTATACCAATATTTATATTTACATTAATCACATTAAATTGCAGTTACAAAATAACCAGATTGCATGATCTGTACCTGTTGAGGGGCCACGCCAGATAGTCCCTTAGCTTCATTTGTAACTAGGGGTCAGATGTCCTTTGCAGGATGATCCCCTGGCTCAGCTTCTTTTTTCTTCCATACCCTTACCATTATTGCTGAAATTTTACACATTTCCATTGCACATTTTAGGGTTCCCGTTTGATGCAATCAGGGCCCGAACTTTTACTTGGGACATGGTGGGGTGGTGGTTCTGTGAAGAGCAGCAAGGGTGGATTATTACTGCAACCCCCTCTTTTTTGCTGGCTTTTTTTGCTGGACGGCTTTCAAAAGCACAGCCAGTAAGGAGTTGTTTTTTTTGTTTGTTTTTGTTTTCTTCAGACGTGCTCTGATAACAGCCTGTTTCAGCTTTTCATTCTCAGTTGTTAACCCTTTTTTCTCACATCACTACTGTTACAAGTCTCAGGTCCGGATTCCACAGTGCAGGGTATGCACCTTTGGCAAGAAAACAAGAACCTGGGCTTATTGCTTAAGATAGGGGATAACAATGGCACTTGAGGTGTACTGGGTTTATTTAACAAATTTGACTGGCCAGTAGTATTTTGGAATTTTTAACTTTTAAACTGAGTTTTTAGTGTGTCCTGGGAGTCCTTTAGACTCCTGACAACTGATTTCTGGTGCCTTTTAGACATTTTTTAAAATGTATATACCAATTTAAATACATATTCTACTGTTTTGTAGGGGTTATGCCCCCTTAAAAAAATTTTTTTTGCACCAAATTATACACATTTTTACTTTACCTTACTTTATAAGAAAAACAAAACAAAAATTTACAATACACACCAAGGTTAGTAACAAGACAAACACCATAAAACACAAAACATAAACAACAACTTTTGTTACAAAAGGAGATCCATGGATTTTTTGTTTAGGTGTTTTGCTGGTGCCAAAAGCCACCAATTAACCCTGTTTAGAATACAAGTTTACAGCACCATTCCAACTGTGGCTTTAACTTAAACTCTTCAAATAAAAGTGACAGTGACAAAAATGTGAACCACACAAGAATAACAAACAAAGGAGTCACCTTATCGCCCCAAAGGGGTTGCCGTCCTGCCCCAAATTCCCATAGGTGAACTCACCCAGTCTGTTGGCCGGCCGGGGTTGGGGCTGGATGGCAGCACCTCCGGGGTGAGCTGGGTAAGTCCTGCCGCGGTCGCCAAATTTGTGGGGGAAAAATCTAACTCTGGCCCTCAAGTTCAGAAAGAGGAACACCGGAGCCTTCCCAATGAAGCAGACCCGTTCCCAGCCGAGACTCCAATGAGCAGAGAACGAGGTGTGGTTCAGAGTTTATTATTCAGCTGAATAACAAAAGGAACTGCATCAGAGGGCAGCAAAGAAGTGCTAGTCCCTCTGAGCAGGGCCCCCCCAACAACTCGAATGCAAGAGAGAGCCTGAGGAGCGGAGGGCGCGCTCGGGGCTTGGTCAACTGATGGGGCTGGGGGCAACACGCGGGGATAATCCGGAGGAGCCGGCCCCGCGAGTAAGGGAGATGCAACGGGGGACGCTTCTGCCCGTAATCGCCCTATTGCATCTGCACAGTGCTGCCAAAGGACGGAGGAGATCCTCCAGATGTTTTTGAGAGGCAGCCACACACCCGGTTTGCTTGAGAAGTTTTAAAAGCTCTTTCGCATGAGCCTTTTGCTGCACGGATAAATCCCCCCCCCCATACTCACGAGAGAGCGAAAACGCTGTGGTGCACCAAGGCTTTGCCAGCCGATGAGGTGGGGGGCTGGATCACGTCGGGGTCACCAGATGCGGGAAGAAACCAGGCAGAGTCGTGGATCATGGCAAAGAAGCGTCCCGGGAAAATCCCGGTGTCCTTTATTTATACAGTTTAGCATATCTCTAGCATGTCTCTAGCAATCATTATAAATGATGAATATACTTGTTTACTTCCTCAGAAAGGGGAGTATGAGCTCCTCCAGATCCCTTCTCCCACAAGCCAGGGGCGTAGGGTCAACATGCTTGTACTTTTCCTTAGTACACAGAATTCTGGGGTCATGTTGCGAACACAGGCGTGGCCTGCCAGCGTCCATGCTCCCAACATTTAGCCACCCCTGTTCATATACATCACAATCTCAGTAGAATCTAGAGTTTGCAGGCTTGTATGGTTCCTCTGGTGTGCATCCAGTACCTGGATGGGCCTCGGTCCTTTATTTCACTGCTTCAATTGTAGGTGAATAGATCCAAAGATAATAGATGATGGCTATAGAGCAGGGGTGGCCAAACTTATGGAACTCAAGAGCCACACAAGTTGATTATTAAACCTTCGAGAGCTGCACATAGCCATATACTTTTACCTACTGCAAAATTACTAAGTTTAAAATTCATTGCACACTTTAATTTTATTGTAAAAGATGACAAATATTGATGCTACTAAGGTCAGATTCTAATAATTACTTAAGGTTACCATGAAAACTAGGCCTATGCAGTAAAAACTTAGCTGCTGCTCGATGTAGAAGACTGCAGGCTAGTGGAGAGTTTTTTAAAATCCCAACCATGCTGCACTTCTCCCCACTGTTCCAACCCCCTCCTGAACTCCTAGGCTGTATCAGGGCAGCAGTTTGAGCATGCTCAGCGGGGCTTAAGGGATGGGACTTCTCCCACCCATAGAATATGCACTGCTCCTTTAGTGTGGGATAAGCCCAGCCTGTCACATCCAACATAGAAGCAAAATCTTGAAGCCATTTATTTTCCTGAAGCTCAGGTATAACCTTCCCTTCCTGATTCAAAACCAACTGTATTTCACCATGCAATTGGTGAAAGCATTTCAGTACAGCCCCCTGACGTAGCTCATGAACACTGATGTGATATGATGACCCATGGGGTTTATCAGTTACTTCCAAAAGGCAGTTGAACTGTCTGTTGTTAAGGCCTCTCTTGTTTGTGTAAGATTAACTGTTTTTATAACTACTCCCAAAACATTATCTAGCTTCAGTGTTTTACTACATGGTGCTTCTTGGTGTAAAATGCAATGTAAGTTACAAAACTGGTAGTGCAGACTGACAGCAAGCAATTTCTCCTTTAATTTTGTGTTAACTCCAGCTTTTCTCCCCACTACTTGTGGTGCTCCATCTGCAGCCTGACTAACAGCTTTCATCCAATCCATATCTCATTTGTCCATAGTTTCCACCAAATTATTGAAGATATCATCACCTGTCACTGTGTCTGTCTTTAGAACCAGTTCTACAAACTCTTCTGTTATGCACGTTTTTATCAACACCACAAATGAAAATAAAAAGCTGTGCCACCACATCAGCAACATCCACGCTATAATCAATTGCAAATGAAAATGCAACGAAGGGTTTGACTTTGTCCTTTGGTTGACTGTAAAGGCTCTCTGACAAATCAATGATGCTCTCAACAGCTGTGTTTCTCGAGAGGCTTCTATTTGGAAAAGCTTGACATTTATCCAGACACATGGCTGGGGCTGGACCTGGATCCTCTCGGCCTGCTGGTGGCAGCAAGGGCTCCACACTGCCTCTGTCAGAAGCTGGGGACAGATCCAGATCCCCACAGCCAGCCAGTTGCAGCAGGGGTTCCCTGCTGCCTCCAGCGGCAGCTGGGAACAGATCCGGATCCCCATGGTCTTCTGGCGGTCGCGAGGGCTCCCTTACGTCTGCAGCACCAGCACAGTCCCCAGGCCTGGAGCTGCATTGGCTGTGGACAGGCATCTCTTTGGCCCCCTTTCCCTTGAGCATGCATCTGAGCATGCTTGGAGGCAGGGTGAGAGATTTTAAACTCCCGCAGTCGCAGCCACAGCCTGACATCAGGAGAGGAATGTGCTTCCAGGGCCAAGTAGGAGCTGCAGCTGTGGCTTCAGGCCATGACGCAGGGCACCTTCTAAAATTCAGGCCCTGGGGCTTTGCCCTACTTTCCCTCCCTAGGTACAGCCCTGACTACTTCTGTCTCAATTGGTTCTTCCATATCCACAGAAGTAACAAGTGATACTTCCCTACTAATAATTGATCTAACTACTTTTCTCCATATGCTGCTTTTAACTTCTTCTATTTCCCAACTCACAGCTGTTATTTTCCCTGCTTTAATGCACTCTATACTCTGATTAATATTTCCTTTTTTATGTCTTCAAAAGCTTTCCTGTTAGTTATTGCCTTTCTCTGCAAATCTTTAATAACACTTTCAGCTTTCTGTACTTGCAGTATACTCTTTCTCAGCTTTTTCCCCAATGCATTTCTCCATGCAACCTGCCAGCAAACATTCCAATGCAATCTTTAATCTGGTCATAATCTGGTCATTTTTCCTTTCATAGAATCATAGAATCATAGGGTTGGAAGGGACCCCACGAGGTCATCTAGTCCAAACCCCTGCCGAAAAAAGCAGGACCACTCCCATTAGATCATCCCAGCCAGGGTTTTGTCCAGGTGGGCCTTGAACACCTCCAGAGATGGAGATTCCACCACCTCCCTAGGCAGCTTATTCCAATGCTTCACCACTCGCCTAGTAAGGAAGTTTCTCCTAATATCCAGCCTGGACCGCCCCAGCTGTAACGTGAAACCATTGCTTCTCGTTCTGCCCTCTGTTACTACCAAGAACAGTCGAGCTCCATCCTCCTTGGAGCAACCCTTCAAGTAGTTGAAGGTTGCTATCAAATCCCCCCTCAATCTTCTCTTCTGCAGGCTAAATAAGCCTAGTTCCTTCAGTCTTTCTTCACAGGGCTTGTGCTCCAGCCCCTTGATCATGTTTGTTGCCCTCCTCTGGACTCTCTCTAATTTGTCCATGTCCTTTTTGTAGTGGGGAGCCCAAAACTGGACACAGTATTCCAGATGTGGCCTCACTAGTGCAGAATAGAGGGAAATGATCACATCCTTCGATCTGCTGGCAACACTTCTTCTGATGCAGCCCAGTATGCCATTGGCCTTTCTGGCAGCAAGCGCACACTGCTGACTCATATCCAGCTTCCCATCCACCATGACTCCCAGGTCCTTTTCTCCAGTGCTGCTATTTAGCTGATCACTCCCCAGCCTGTAGCAGTACATGGGTTTTTTTTGTCCCAAGTGCAGGATTTTGCACTTGTCCTTGTTGAACCTCATGAGATTCCTCTTGGCCCACTGCTCCAATTTGTCTAGGTCTCCCTGAATCCTGTCCCTGCCATCCAGGGTGTCTACCGTTCCCCCCAGTTTGGTATCATCCGCAAACTTACTAAGTGTGCAGTCTATCCCATCATCCAGATCATTAATGAAAACATTGAACAGAACTGGCCCCAGGACCGACCCCTGGGGCACGCCACTCGTTACTGCTTGCCAACTTGACATGGAGCCATTGATTCCTACATGCTGAAACCGTTGATCTAGCCAGTTTTCTATCCACCTTCCAGTCCACGCATCTAACCCATACTTCCTTAATTTGCCAATGAGAATGCTGTGGGAAACTGTATCAAAAGCCTTGCTAAAGTCGAGGTATATCACATCGACTACTCTTCCTGCATCCACAAATCCAGTCATCTCATCATAGAAGGTGATGAGGTTGGTCAGGCATGATTTACCCTTGGTGAATCCATGCTGACTGTTCCTGATTACTCTATTTTCCTCCAAGTGTTTCAGGATGGATTCTTTGAGAAGCTGCTCCATGATTTTTCCAGGGATTGAGGTGAGGCTGACAGGTCTGTAATTCTCTGGATCCTCCTTTTTGCCTTTCTTGAAGATAGGTACTATATTTGCTTTTTTCCAGTCCTCTGGCACCTCCCCTGTTCGCCACGAGTTTTCAAAGATAATAGCCAACGGTACTGCTATCTCATCAGCCAGCTCCCTCAGCACCCTCGGATGCAGTTCATCCGGCCCCATGGACTTGTGCACATCTAGTTTCTTTAAGTAGTCCCTAACCTGACCTTCTGTCACCAAGGGCCTCTCTTCTTCTCCCCAGTCTACCGTACCTAGTGTAGTGGGCTGGGAGCTGACCCTGCTTGTGAAAACTGAAGTAAAAAAAGCATTGAGCACTTCAGCTTTTTCCTCATCCTCTGTCACGAGGATGCCTGCCCCATTCAGTAAGGGACCTACACCATCCCTGATCCTCTTCTTGTTATTGATATACTTGTAGAACCCCTTCCTGTTATCCTTCACATCCCTTGCTAGTCGCAACTCCATTTGTCCTTTGGCCTTTCTGATTTTATCCCTGCAGTCCCGAGCAATGTCTTTATATGCCTCCTTAGTCATCTGTCCTAGCTTCCACTTCCTGTAAGCGTCCTTTTTATGCTTCAGCTCAGTGCAGAGCTCTCTGTTAAGCCACAGTGGGCGCCTTCCACATTTGCTGTGCTTTCTCCTTATCGGAATTGTGTCTTCCTGTGCCCTTAGCAGGGTTTCTTTAAAATGCACCCAACTCTCTTGGACACCTTTCCCCTTCAGATCAGCCTCCCAAGGGATCCTGCCCATCAGTTCCCTGAGGGAGACAAAATCTGCTTTTCTGAAGTCCAGGGTCTGCGTTTTGCTTCTTTCCTTCTTTCCTTTAATCATCAACTTGAACTCAATCATTTCATGGTCACTGCTACCCAGGTTGCCATTCACTTCTACTTCCCTGATAAATTCTTCTCTATTTGTGAGCAGCAGATTGAGAGGTGCAAGGCCCCTAGTTGGTTGCTCCAGCATTTGTACCAGGAAGTTGTCCTCAGCACTCTCCAGAAACTTCCTGGATTGCCTGTGCACTGCTGTATTGGCCTTCCAGCAGATGTCAGGGTAATTGAAGTCCCCCATCAGCACCAGGGCCTGTGCTCTAGAAACTTCTGTCAGTTGTCCATAGTATGCCTCATCCACCTCCTCCTTCTGATCTGGTGGTCTGTAGCAGACACCTACCACAACATCCCCCTTGTTGCTTTCCCCTCTAAACTTAACCCACAGACTTTCAACTGGCTCGTTTCCACTTTCATAATGAAGCTCTGAGCAGTCATAGAGCTCCTTTACATATAGTGCTACTCCTCCCCCTTTCCTTCCCTGCCTGTCCTTCCTGAACAGTTTATACCCATCCATGGCAGAGCTCCAGTCATGCAAACTATCCCACCACATCTCTGTTATCCCAATCATGTCATAGTTCTTTGTCTGCGCCAGTACTACCAATTCCTCCTGCTTGTTTCCCAGGCTCCTTGCATTTGTGTATAGGCACCTAAGATACCCGGCTGATTGCCCTACTTTCCCATTTTGATTTTCAATTCTATTGTTACTACCTCCCTGCAGTTTCTTTTGGTGTTGACCTCCCCCACCTGCCTCAGGCATTAGGGCTTCATTAGAGCATCTAAGAAGGTTATTTGATTCCCCCCGCATGTTCCAACTATCCTCTCTTCTATCCCTGTAGTTACAGTCCCGGCACCCCCCAAGTTCCATCCCATCCCCCTGGTCTCTCACATTGTCACTTATCTGTGGGCTTTGGTCCCCTTCCCCGATCAGACCTAGTTTAAAGCCCTCCTCACTAGGTCAGCCAGTCTGCATCCAAATACGCTCTTCCCCTTCCTCGAAAGATGGAGTCCATCTCTGCCTAGCAGTCTTTCTTCCTGAAACAGCAACCCACGGTCAAGGAAGCCAAAGCCCTCCTGACGACACCATCTTCGCAGCCAAGCGTTCATCTCCAGGATGCATCTGTCTCTGCTCAGGCCTCTACCCTTGACCGGAAGAATCGAGGAGAACACCACCTGTGCTCCAAACTCCTTCACCCGCGCTCCCAGAGCCCTGAAGTCACCTTTGATCTGCTGAGGATCACCTCTCGCAGTATCATTGGTTCCCACATGGATGAGAAGCATGGGGTAGTAGTCAGAGGGGCGGATGATTCTCGACAATCCCTCTGTAATGTCTCGGATGCAGGCACCTGGCAGGCAGCATACCTCTCGAGAGACCTTGTCAGGACGACAGATGGGTCCTCCGTCCCCCTCAGAAGTGAGTCCCCAACCACCACAACTCTACGTTTCCTCCTAGCTGTGGTGGCTGTGATTCTCCCAGCCTCAGGGGTGCATGGCCTCTCCTCTTCCACCTCCTTCACTGTCTCTAGCACTGCGTAACGATTCTTCACCACAACGGAGGGTGGGTTGTGGGCAGGGGTGGAGCACTGCCTACCGCCAGAGGTAACCAGCTGCCAGTGTCCTCCCCCTGCCACAGGCTCCCCATCCAGCTCCAGTGTTGTGGCAGTAGTCCCTGGCACCTGGATAGTGCCCTCCTTCTTGCACTTCTCCTCGTGGATGCTGTCAAGGAACTTCTCCAGGGTGTGGATACTCCTGAGCCGAGACATCTCTTCCTGTAACTCTCCCACCTGCCTCCTGAGAGATTCCACCAGCAGGCACCTGTCACATCGATTCATCTCCCCAGCCAGATCGTTGGAGACAGGGAACTTTCCTTTTGACTCACTTCATGCTCAAAGACACATTTCACAAAATCCCACAGATTCTTCTGCATAGGAATCATGTCACTTTTGGTAAGCTGTCTTAGTCCTCCCTGATGACAGCTGAAGTATTTCATCACTTAACCTTGCAACACTGAACCACAATTAGCTGCTTAACTGCCCTGATGGTACCTGTTTCAACACCGCAAATTATTTAGTAACAGATTCCAAACTCTAAACCTATCCTAAAGAAAGGAAAGGAAAGAGAAGAAAACCAAAATCTTAACTCTAAAATCCTTATAACAACAAAATAACTAAAATAACTGAATTAGACCTTATGAACCATAAATTCTATGAACTTAAAGGAAAAACCTTTACTAGCTAGCTTTTCTTTTCAATGGCTCTATCACTTTACAACTGTCTTACAGTTGATTTTTCAGGAACTTTTAGTGGTTTTACTACATGATTTGTAGCAGCCACAGAGACTACAGTAATATTGCCCCTGACCAGTCAATCAATGTTTCGATAAGTCCTATGAAATCACAGAAAGGGTGGAGGCTAGTTCCCTTCTCTTCCCTCAATGGTTTCCTTTAGCAGATCAAGAGTTATTTTTACCCAGTCCCTCTATCACTGTTAGGGTCAGCTAGTGGAGAGGACGCTGGGGCACACCCCAAGAAAGAGTTGTGTGGGAATAAAAATTTGAGGATTATACCGTAAGGCAGGGGTGTCAAACTCATTTACTATGGAGGGCCAGATTTGACTAAATGTACTTCAGGTGGACTGTACATACCATAAATCAAAATACCAGGGCACTCTTATGGCATTGTGTAGCACTGTGTATGCAAGACTGCACTCTGTGAGACCACTCCTTCTATCTCTCTCTCTGTTCTCTCTCTGTTATGTGGTCCTAGAGAGCAGTCATGGGCTGGATGGAAGAGGTTCCCAGGCCACATCTGGACCCTGGGTTGCATGCTTGACACCCCTAGAGTAAGCCTTTTAGGCCACTGGTTAAACAGTTTCCAGTTATGGAACTTAACAACTGCCTTTCTCTGGCAGGTTTCATGCAACTCCCTTGCCACTTTATGTCCTTAGACACGTGTGGGCTGCTGACGTCTGCGCTGACGTCAACTATGTATATTTGTTATCTATTAATCTTAGATCAATACCCCTAATGTGCACACAATGAAAGAGTTAAAACAAACTTACAGCTTACAGGTGTAAGGCAGGCTTAGAAGCTGTGCTTAACAGCTTCTGGGGAAGGCAACTAATCTGCATGGGTCCTGTATTAGCATGAATACAAAGAGCACAATTAGCTGATTAGCATACTGGGTGCAGATCATAGTGTGTAATGGTATTTGGGGTTAGTCTGTTCACAAATCTATCAATATCTGCAATTCTACTAAGAGGAAATATGAAATACTGTCTTTTTTGTGAGTTGCTATTCTCTGCTTGTTCCAAATCTGTTTGGGATAGTTAAGGGGTAAAAGCTACTCTTAGCTAAAAAGGGCCCTTTAAGAGAGGCCATTGGTTATTTCAGTCTGAGGGGGGTTGGGGGGGGCGGTGGGGTGTAGGGTTTGTATATGGGTCTTTTTTGGAGCAAAATGTCTGTGGCAGTTTGCTTTCTCCATTCCCTACTGTTGAGTGATAGAGCTAACTGAGTCTCTTGAAGATCTGTCTTTTGTTATGGCAGTAGCTATTTAAGGTTTAAGAGCAGAAATCACTAGAGGAAGCGATCCCCCTCTGCCAACTGAAAAGGAGCAGTGCTGGAGTGACCAGCTGGTAGATAGTAAAAACAGTGACCTGGGTGGTGTGAGTGAGTGGTGGGTAGAGCTGGCAGATAGTGGGTAGAGCCCGCAGACAGTGAGAGCTGCCAGCAGTGAGCTGGTGGGCACAGCTGGTGGACAGTGGGTGAAGCCAGTGGACAGTGAGAGTGCCAGCAGCGAGTTAGGCAGCGTGAGTGATCAGTAGGTGGTGTTGGCTGACAGCTGGCATGAAAGACACTCCTTATGTAACCTAGGGTTGGTTGAGAGCCTAGTTAGCACTGATTCTCCAGATCGGTGCCAATTTTGCTAGTGCGTTTACCTTTGCTGTTATGATATGCGGGATCTTGTTGGAAGCCTGAATAGCACTGATTCCCCAGATCAGTGCCGGTTTTGCCATTAAGTCTTGTATATTTTGTTATGCAGTGTGGGTTGTTGGGAACTTTGCTCTGTACTGATTTGCTAGATCAGTGCTGATTTCTGTTATTTGGCCTTTTTACACTGTTTTACTACTGTACTATTAAATGTTCTGTTTACCACAATCTGACTTGTGCTTGCGAGTGGGGAAGCCTTACTCCTTTGGGGTGCCCAGGGGACAGTGCAGGATTTCCCAGGAATCTGGGTGGGGCCTCGAGCCTGTTGGTGATATTACATTGTTGGGAAACCCCTAAGTATAGAACCCGGCCCTTGTTCTGCCAGCCTGCACTGGCAGAAGGGTTACACAGGAAAGAACTGTGATTAAGCACAGAACAACAGAGCAGGAAACAGATTGCTAGCTGAGGACTGCCAATTTTTCCTTAGTCCTTTGTGTCTCACAGAGGAACATCCTGGATGAGCCCCAGATCTGTTTTTCTTAGGCTCTATAAAACTAATTTCCATTAATTTTCTCCAAATGTCTCCCAAAGGAATCCCCATGCAGGTCATCAAATCTGTACCCAAATCTATAATTACTTAGGAATTTAGAATGGCCAATATAGATTTTAACAAACCAGTTTGAAGGATAAGAGTTCTAGTCAGAACCTGACCACAGATAAATTGAAACTGAAAGGGACCACTTCTGGGACAAGTGGCGGTATACAGATTTAAGGTATTTTATAACAATTTTTATTGCTAACAGCAAAAAGCATATCATTAATAAGAACACTAGTTAATAAGCTTATAGTGGAATAACAGAACAATACAAGATGATGAAATTATTATGTTATATTAAGCTTATAATGAAATAACAAAATATAGATCAATGCAAATATGGACAAATCTCATACAGTTAATAAAGCAAATCCTCTACAATTAAAAGCAATCTATAATAAATTACACAGGGTAAAGGTTCAGCTACAGCTCATACTTACACTCCCTGAGATAAGATGTTAAGCCTTCAACTGGAGTGCAGAAAGCCTAGCAACCATAATATATTTAACTAAGATAAAACAATAAAATCTGTCTAAAAGAAAGTAAGTTGGTGGGTCTGTGAAGATCTTCTGTGGAGAAAGTTAAATTCAGGCCTGATATAATGGAAGCTTCAAATTATCTCCCAACTTCTTGACCCTGCCAGCAGGTTCGAAGATTTGAGGATCTTGGGGGGCAACCACTGCACCCGTGGGGTACGGGGTGGATCTGGGGTACACTTTATTAAAATGAGTATAGGGTAAGGTGAGCAGTGGTCGGTGTATGTCATGTTTGTCACAGTGGTTTCTGTAAAGTGTTGGGGGGTACCTAACTTTCGGGAGTGGGGACAGATTGGGGAACAATGGGGTTCTTCAACTAACCTACTAACACTATAGCCCTACTCACTATAACCTAAAGGCTACGTTAACACGCTATAGGAAAAGGGGGGGGGGGGTACAATGCAAATTAGTGTGCCACAGTGGCAGAGAAGATATGTAGCAGGGAAACGGGGGCCTGAAGAGGAGTAAAGGCAAGTGGGGGGGGTGTCCAAAGGCAGCGGGGTGAGGAGGTGCTTGGGGGTTGGGGTAAGGGGACAGAGGCAGGAGAGGGGCTGTAGGTGTGTGGGAGTGTGGGCAATGGGGATAAGCAGGAGGGGCTGAAAGGGGATTCAGGGGTTTGTGAGGGAAGCAGAGGAGGGCAAAATGGTAGGGAAGGCAGAAGGGGTTTGGGGGAAGCGGCTGGCGGGGAAGGCAGAAGGGGTTCAGGGGAAGCGGCGGTGGCCGCGGGAGCAGCTCGGGAGCCGCAAAGAAAGCGGGAGTGCCGCTGGAGAGCCTGGCACACCGCAGAAAAGCAGCTGGGACCCGGGGTGCCGCGGAAAGCTGCAGAGGAGCCGCAGTAAGGGCGGGGAGCCCGCGGGAAGCCGCAGGAAAGCAGTGGCTAGGGCGGGGAGCCCGCGGGGAGCCGCAGGAGAGCGGGAGCAGCTCGGGAGCCGGGAGCCACAGGAACGCGGCAGATACGGGAGAGGCTCAGGAGCCGGGGGCAGGAGGTGGGGAAGAACGGCTGGCAGCCGGGGCAGGAAGGGCGGCCGTAGGAGCGGCTCGGGAGCCGGGAACCGCAGGAAGCGGCGGAGGACAGGGAGGGCTGGCGGGCTGCCGCGGGAGCCGGGGAAAAAGCGGCGGGGCCGCTAGAGAGTCCGGTGGGGATCGGGGGAACCGATGGCGGCCGCAGGAGCGGCTCGGGAGCCGCAGAGAGCCACAAGGGTAGCGGGGCGGGGAGAGCGGCTCGGGAGCGGGGAGCCACAGGGACAGAAGGAAAGTTGAAGCACACCGGGGATCCCAGAAACGAAGAGGGAGCAAGTAAAGTTAAAGAGAAAAAGGTTTATTTAAGTTGGGGAGGTTACAGAGGGGAGGGCAAAGGCAACTTAACCAAACAATTCTAAAGGCTGGGAACTAAAGGAAACAATCTTAACAGCTAACTTAAGACTTCTAAGGCTACCAATTAACTTTATACAATGTTGCAAAACACAATACTCTTAAAGCAAGTTCAAACAACCCAGGAGGAAGAGAGATACACTGGGTGATACAAAGTAGCAAGAAGCAATTACAGACACGGGGAGCTCCTAACACAAACTGGAGCTGCAAGCTAACAGAAAGGTACACACGCAAGCCTGTAAAGCTGGGGAAAGCAGTTTTAAAGCAGCCCTACAAAAATAGAATAACTTTTTTCTTAGAGAGAGGTTGCAGGGCAGACTCTTACCACTCCTAGCAGCAAGGGTAACAGCTTTACAGGCTGGAGGAGACTCGTAATCGGCCGGCAGTAACTCGTGGGGGCAACTCGTGGATACGCTCTAGGGGGAACTCGTGAGTGGAGGAGGCAGCTTCTGGTTGATCAGGCCAGGAGAGATGTTGAAAACCATCCTGCCTGAGCACCCCAGAACCTCAGCTTTTAAAGACTATTTCCCGCCTTTCCCTGATTACAGGGAATGCGGGGAACAATGGGGGTATGAGTCATGCCCTGCAGGACCTTGCAGTTAGGCAGAGCCCACCTACACCAAGCCCTGCAAAACAATGGGCCCCCTGGGTGGTAACGGCCATCCAGTTGAGTTCAAGGGGGCCATCTAGTTAAGGTGAAGGAGCCATTGTTCACTTCACACGTTCTATGTACTTTAATGATGGCCTGGGAGGGGCGGCCATCAAAGTAACTGCTATGAGTCACAGACACACGTCATCCCCTTCATCCCCCCAAATCCTTCCATACCTTTCCAGCCCACCACCCCAACCCCTTCTTCCCACCCTACCCCTCCTCATGTTGAGCCGCCAGCTGCCTGCCTGTCTCCAACCCCCCCAGGATCCCTTACCCGTGTCACCCATGTGGCCGATGAGCTGGGCCAGGGTGAAGGAGGCTGTGGTGCTGGCCAGCTGGCCAGCCAGCGAAGGGGTCATGGGCCCAAGACTGGGTCTGGGCTTCATATGCTGCCCGGGCTCAGCAGGAAGGGGAGGGGCTGGCACAGGCTCTGGGGAAAGGGAGAAAGGGGTGGCCGGACTTCTTCCAGCCCGCAGCCCCTTGAGCTTGCCCTAGAGGGACACACTGGAACACTGCGTTCTGGTGTGTTCCTCTCTTTTTAGGGTATCCCAGAATGCTGTCCCCTAAAAATAGGGTCTTCCAGGGTGTTCCAGTCTAATTTAACCCCTAGCCTTAATCTAAAACTTTTTAGATTATTGGATCAGGGGGTTCATGCATATGATTGATGTATTCACCCTGCTAGAATATTCCCCTTCACTTGTTTATGAATTTTGTGGGTTTTGTGGTATCAAGGGTCTTGCCTTGAGCTGGTATTTCCCTATCAACCTATATAGTCCTATCCAGACAGCCTTACCTTCACTCATATTCTACTTCCTCATTTGCCAAGCTAGTATGAAGATAGTACAGGCCTGTAATTTCTGTTCTTATACAACAGTTATGCTACCTTACCTACATATGCTAAGTATAATACTATAAAACCAGGATTTATAAAGGAAAATAAAAACATGAAACAAGATAAAGGATAATAAATGCATGCAAGCTAAATATAGGTATAATCAAGGACAACAGATTATCTCTGAGTGCATAGTCCCTCATACCTAGTGTTCCCCAATGCCTTGAGACCTGATGCTTTTGTGGCATCACAGAGCCCTGGGTATGAAAGGCTGTGCTGTGCGATACAATGAAACCATGTACTCTCACAGTATCGCAGAGTGCAATCTTGCATACCCAGTGGCAATGCTGAAAGAGTGTCAGGTCTCGAGACATCACGGAGTGCTGTATATGAAAGATTGCACTCTGTCAGATCACACTTTCTGTAGCATGGTCTCACAGAGCCCACTTGTGGGTTGCACCAAAGAGATTAGTGAGCTGTAGGTTTGACACATCTGATCTAGGGATACCTAGTTCTGGGGATTGAACAAGGCTACCCTTTATGACCCCCCCCCCAATTGTTATGACCAGTGCAAAGTGGGTAGAAGATGTGTGCATGGCAGCACAGGTGTGAATGATCATGGTGCCAAGCAATGGGGGAATCAAACCCAAGTCTGTATAATACTCCCCTGCCCAGCCCAGCGGTATCTGGGCAAAGTCCATCATTCCAGCTGCCTGCTTTACAATGGACCCACCTGAGCCATCTGAACACACTCGTCAGAGCTGGGCTGGGGATGACCTGATGAGAACTGTGCAGCACTGGCCACTCTGAGGGATAGTGAGACACACAGAAACCTCGCTAGACTGGTCCAGACTCCACTGCTAGTCAGTGTCTTGGTCACCATGCCCAGAACCTGAGAAAAACCATGTGCAGAAATGTTAGCCGAGACGTCAGAGGCCCATTACCATGGAGATGACAGCTCCAGCCACAGAAGATGCCTCTGGAAAGATCAACTGCCATGGAAACGGCTCCTTTCATACCATTCTTGCTGTGAGGTGGCTCGACTGTTTGCATCATTGCGGCTATTACACCAGTGATGCACTGTGGAGATGGTCCTGGCAGGGGGACCATCACAGGCTGAAACAAGTCTGATCTAAATGGACCAATTCACTGCTGGAAGGATTTGTGTGTGTGAAAGCCAGGTAACAGTAATAATCCTTAGTTCTTAAGCTTCACACACTCCACAAAGGAGGCTGGTATCCTCATCCCAATGGTACAGATTAGGAAACTGAGGCAGAGAACAGTGCAGCCACTTGTCTAAGGTCACCCAGCTGGTCAATGGCAGAGCAAGATAGAAACTAGCTCTCTTAGTGCCAACTGCTAGGCCACACTCCCGCCTGCTATGTGGTACAGGAGGAGGCAAGAATCACATACTGCTTATCACTATTGCCTCTGTTTCTTTGTTCTCCCTGTTGTTCTGTCTCTATCTGGTGTCTCTTGCTTTATTTAGACTGCCAGCTCCTTGTAGCAAGGACTGTCTTTGTCTGCATTTGCACAGCACCTAACACAACAGGGTCTTGGTCCATGACAGGGGCTCAGATTCCTAGGGTAATATGCATAAGCCATGACAGTTGTCAGCCCAGCATGTCTCTAGCGTAGACAGGGTCCCTGCCACTCCTTGGTCTCCCAGCACCCTGTCCATGTGCCAGTAGTCATGATGTCTTTCTCCTATCTTCCTCTCTCTCCATACACCAGAGAATTTCCAATTCTTTCTCCTACAGCAACACAGCACCATTGCTGAAGAACAGCAGGGTTAAGACGCTGCCCAGCATCTGTCCCCCCAGTGATAATTCTTGCCTGAGTCTCTGGGGCAGCTTTTCTGCCCACTCCCTGTCACTGTTCAATAGCTGAGGTGAGTTATTCCAGCTCCGTGTTGCTGCAGCTGTCATTTCACTGTGATAGCTTATTCTGCTCACGGTGTGTGTGACCCTGCTGCTGACGTCAGTGACAGCCCTTGGAGGCACCTGTTTTTGTCACTGCTGATGCCACTGGTGCATCTGGGTCTCAGTGAGTGAAGATGGAGAGGGAGGGATGCGCGATTAGAATTCCAGAGCATCTGGCACTACACAGTGCATTGCCTCCAAGATGGTTTGGTTTGAGGTGCCCGATTCATGCAGCAGCAGCAAAGCAAAGAATTAATCCAGTGAAGTCCTATGGCCTGTGTTATACAGGAAGACACACTTGATGCTCATTATGATTCCTTTTGTCTTTGAATCTAATTATAAAACCATCTTGCGCTGCTTCAGTCATCCTGAAGGGAACTTTGGCTGGACATTGTCTTGGAAAACAGGGTTAAATTGATCTCCTGTATTGCATCGTAATACCTTGCTCTTCTATACTTCTGTACTCTCAGCTGTTGTTTCCTCCACCTGGTGACTAGGGAGGGTTGAGAGTCAGATGCAAAGCATGTGCCCCACCAAGAGGGAGCAGCCAGACTCAGTTAGCAATTGTATTGCACTTTATGGTCATCCCTACAACACAATAGGAATGCTGTTTTATTAGTAGTACCATTTGATAGCCAGGGGAACTAAGGCACACAGCAGGGCTGTGACCTAGCTCAGGCCATTCGGCCATTAGGTTGGAGGGAGATCCAGGAATACCACACAGGCCTTTTTGACTCATAATTAGAGCAGGGTGAATTTTGATGATCAATAGTAAATTCAGCAACAAAAACATTTTTTCCAGACACTGAAATTGTTTGCAAATCTGAGCTGAATTTGGCTCATAGCTTTGGCTGGGAAAAATGGAATTTTTTTTTCTCCCAGAAAAACCTGACCATTTGAAACAAAGTGTTTTAATTTTTCATTTCAAAGTGAGTGTTTCATTTCGACATGTAACTATTTTATTTTTAAGACATTCCAACAAACAAACAAACAAACAAACAAACAAACAAACAAACAAACAAACAAAAAGGGGTGACAAACACTCAAAACCAACCTGCCAAATTCCATGTAGTTTCAGCATTTTGTTTTGTTTGATTTTGGGTTTATTTTTTTTTCTAAACCAAACTGCCTCCCCCCCCCCCAGTCTGACCTCTGTAGTGTAAAGCAGTCTTAGAAACTGTGCCTAAAAGCTTCGGGGGGGGGGGGAATAAAATGCATGGGGTTTTTATTTGTATGAGCACAAAGAGAATATTAGCATAGTCTTTCTGTGGGTGCAGGGCAATATGGGTAATGGTATTTGGGTTTATTTGATTACAAATCTGTCAGTATCTGTAATTCTACTGAAATAAACATGAAATACTGTTTTTTATAATATGCTACTCTCTTGATTGTTCAAACTCAGTTTAGGTTAGCTGAAGGGTAAAAGTTATCATTAGCGCAAAAAGAACTGGAAAGAGGGTCCCTCCCCCTCTTTCAGCCTGGAGAGGTTAAGAAATGGGTGGGAGTTAGCAATAGCTCATCTGAGCTATGCCTGAGACACTGCCTCACCCCTTGCCATACTGTGAAAGGATAGATGAGTGACCAGGCTTCTTTGTTATTTTAATGGAAAAAGCTGTAATGGTTTCTCTGAGTTTAAGAGCTGAAATCACTGAGAGAGAAGATCCTCTCTTTGAGCTGAAATCACTGAAGAGCAGCCAGTGGATGGCTGGACAGCATGAGTGACCAATGGGCAGAGCTGCCGGACAGTGGATGGAGCCAGCTGACAGTGAGAGCGGCCAGTGGAGGGCTGGCCAGTATGAGTGATCAATAGGCAGAGCCAGTGGACAGCAGGCAGAGCCAGCAGGCAGTAAGAGCATCCCGCAGAGGGCTGGACAGCATGAATGACCAGTGGGTGGTGCCAGTGAACAGCTGGCGTGAAAGACATTCCCTTCATACCCTGTGGTTTGATTGGAGCCTTCTTCTGCATTGATTCCCCAGATCAGTGCTGGTTTTGCTATTAAGTTTATATGTTCTGTTATGCTGTGTGGGGTTTGTTGGGAACCTTGTTCTGCGCTGATTCTCCAGATCAGTACCGATTTTTTGCTATTGGATCTTTACATTCTTTTTTTATTACTATTAAAAGGTCTGTATACCGCACTCAGACTCATACTTGAGAGTGGGGAAGGATTACGTCTTTGGGGTGTCCAGAGAAAAGTGCAGGATTTCCCAGAAGACTGGGTGGGGGATCAAGCCAGTTGGTGCTGTACATTATTTGGAAACCCCTTGATATAGAACCTGCCCTTATTCTGCCATCTCACCCTGGCAAAAGTGTTACAGTAGCAAAAATCAATTGTTCTCTCAGCTCTACTTCCAAACACAAGACTATTTCCATCAGAGCATTCTAACTACCTTCCCGAGCAACCAAGTGGCAGGAGAGGATATGAATGGATTGAAGCACTGAGGTCCCACTCGCTTTCCACTGTGTGGCCTAGTGTCTCTGGGTGCTCAGTTCCTCTTCTAGAATGCCTGGGTGCATTTCCTTCACCAGAAGGATAGGAGGGAGAAGTCTAAACAGGGCACTTGGAAGGATGCAAGCTAAGAGGCCAAAATGGAAACAGCCAGCCCAGGCAGGCTCAGAAGAGATTCCAGCCCTGGGGGGCACATCTCTCACCACCTGTTGCTGAGGTCATAAAAAGTTATGGAACTGGAGAAGGGAAGGCAAGAAACCAAAATCTAAAATAACCATCTATAAAAAGGAGGGGATTGCATAATGCAGAGGAACTTCATGGGCTGTACTGAGGCCTGGACTTAGAATCTGAAATATGAAGTGCTCACAGTAGGAAGTGAAAGCGGATGATTTCGGTAAGGGATGGGGGGAAGCAAGTGGTCAACCAGCATGTTTCACTCTTCTCAGCAGAGAATCCCCTGGGTGTCTCATGTACAGGCCAGTGCCCAGGCAACTCCTTTGTGGGCCTGCAGGCTTGATGCCCTCACCGGGTTGATACAGAGTGCCCTCTGCCCAGGGCACAATCCTCTGCATGACTTCCACTGAACTATCAGGCACTAGTTCAGCTAACAGCAACACACCATGAAATGTTCCCCATTGGCCTGAATATTCTTTACATGGATTTGGTCTGGGACACAGATCTGGCCAGACACAATAGCTCTGGTAGACTGTGTCCACACATAGACAGTTAAATTGATGTAACTTAAATCAATTTAATAAAGTCACTATAAAAATCATTAAATCAATTTAAGCTAAATCAATTTAACAGGTCCATACCAGAAAGTCAAATCAAACTAGCATGTCCAGGGACAGGACTTGCTAGCTCGATTTAAGAAAGGGACACCATGGGAAGTGTGGCAAAATGGTCCTCAAGAAGAGCCTTGCTCCCACCCAATATATGAATAGAGAAAGGCACCCTTGGAAGGAGAATGGTAAAACTGTTAAATTGAAACAAGCATTAAATCGAAATAACATGTCTACAGGGCATTATTTTGATATAATGGTTTCGATCTAAGCCTCAGTGCGATTTAAAATAAGGTTTTATTGAATCACTTTAACTTGCCTTGTTTTGAAATGACAGATTCAAGAAAACTTTGTGTGGGCCTACATTTTTTAAATTGAAATAACCAGTGTTATTTTGATTTAAAACCTGCATGTGGACATACCCGTACTGCTGGTACCTCGGTGTGTTGCTGGCTGCTTTGACTTGGGATACTTTCTGTTTGTAGGGCAAATGGAAGTTTTTTGTGACAGTATAATAATAGTGGGCAATGGAGGTCCCCCCCCAACACATATCCGCTGTACCAGACTATGTAGTTGTAACATTTCTGCCAGGACAAGCTGGCAGAACAAGGGCCGGGTTCTATATCTAGGGGTTTCCAAATAATGTTACACCACCAGCCGGCTCAAATCCCCACCCAGCTTTCTGGGAAACCATGCGCTATTCCCTGGGCACCCCAAAGGGGTAATGCTTCCTGGCTCACAAGCATAAGTTTGAGTGTAGTATACAGAACTTATAATAATAATAAAAAAAAAAACAGAATATAAAAGGCCCAATAACAAAAATCAGCACTGATATGAAGAATCAGTTCAGAACAGGTTCCCAGCATGATCCCATACAGCATAACAGCACATGTGAACTCGATAGCAAACCCAGCACTGGTCTGGAGAATCAGTACAAAACAGGTTCCCAACAAACCTCGCGGTATGTAGGGAGTGTCTTTCACGCCAGCTGTCCACCAGTGCTAACCACTGGTCACTCACTCCGTCCACCAGTGCTGTCCCTTGGCTCCGCCTGCCGTCCACCAGCTCCGCCCACTGGTCACTCACACTCCACTCTCACCAGCTGCTGTCTCCATCTGGTGTCTGCCGGCTCTGTCTGCTGGTCACTCACGCTGTCCAGCCCCCCACTGGCCACTCTCACCACCTGCTGGTTCCACCCGCTGTCCGTCAGCTCTGCCCACTGGTCACTCACTCCATCTGCTGCTCTGCTTCAGTGATTCAGCTGCGAGAGAGGATTTTCCTCTCCTAGTGATTTAGGCTCAGAGAGAGGGTTTGCCTCTCTCTGTGATTCCAGCTCTTAAACCTCCAGTAGCTACAAACAGCTTCTTTCATTAAAATAACAAAGAAACACCTCATAAGAAGCCTAGCCCAATCTACCATTTGATGGTGAGGCAAATGCCTCAAGCATAGCTCCAGACTGAGCTATGCAACCCCCATCCCTGTCTTGTCTTTTCCAGGCTGAAACAGGCAGTGGCTTCTCTTACAAGTTTCTTTTTTGCTAAGGGTAGCTTTTAGCCTTTAACTAATCCAAACAGATTTTGAACAATCAGAGAGTAGCATATTACAAAAGACAGTATTTTATGTTTCCCTTCAGTAGATTTACAGATATTGACAGATTTCTGATTAAATAAACCCAAATACCATTATTTACATTGCACTGCACCCATAGTGCAACCAGGGCCAGCTCAAGGTGTTGTGGCACCCCAAGCCAAATTTTGCTTTGGCACCCAGCCCCCATCTCATTCATGTAAGTTGAAAAAGGTTTTCCAAAGTGCATTTACAACCTAAAATTCAAACAGCAAGATCAATTCATTCCTTTAATCTAAATATGAAAATAAAATAAAATTGATGAATTTAAATTTAATTAATAGGCAACATTTATCACGTATATACTTACTAAAATTTCACACTCTCTCAGTTCCTAGGTCTCTCAAGTTGACATCCAAAAACTGAGGTAATGTGGGGGAGGTGCAGGGGGAGAGACTCAGTGTCTGCTTTTGAAAACTTACATGATGCACATGATTTCCCAGAGGCCACAGGGAAAAGAACAGCAAAACAAGCAGAGTTTTATGGCACTTTTAAAGACTAATGTGCCACACGACTCCTTGTTTGTTTTGCTGAACTACGGTAGACTAACATGGCAACCTCTTTGGAATTTGTCTTCAGGAAAGAAGGGTTTTGGGATCTAAACATGAGGTTTGACTCCTGCAGGTTTGAACATTAGCAGGGTCACTTGGCTTGCTGTCCTTATGAGGTAGCCAGGTGGAATTCTAAGCAATTTACTGTGCAGTACTTTTTCAGATGAGATCTTCAAAATCCAGGACACATCCTGGGCTCTAGACCAGCTCTGTCTCTCACCTCCTATGGGACTTGTGACACATCACTTCCTTTCTGTATACTTTCACTGGTTAGCCTGTAAGTTCTTTGGAACAAGGGCTGTCTGTCTTTCCATTTGTGCAGTACCCTGTTGTCATGGGATGCACATCTGTGCACCCTAGGTTATGGCCTATATCATGATTTTCCAGTTCACTTGTACACTGATCATATGATTTGTTGCCAATTACACCATGCTATGTTTCTTTATGAATGCTCCTAACCTATTCTACACGATTAGTATGATACCATGTTTCCTACAACTTCTTGTTTGTGCACAGACAACTAGCATGTTTAGCATGGCTCAGGGGGTTGGTGAGAGGGAAACAGAGCTCTCTCACAGCAACAAGCAAATACCAGAAGGAAGCAGCAAAAACAGGCCAATTGAGGTGGATCAGAAGAGACAATAGGATTGCCTCTGCCCACAAATGGGGTGGGGGAGAGTTTTTGAACAAAAACAAACAAGGAGCCCTGTGGCACTTGGCTAACAAGTTTATTTATTGCATGAGCCTTTGTGGAAGAAAATCCACTTCGTCAGACGCTTTGAAGAAGATGAAAACATGAAAGCTCATGCGATAAATAAATCTATTAGGGTATGTCCACACAAGGCTTTTATTTCGAAACAACACTGGTTATTTCGAAATAAAAGCCCCTATGTCCACACAATGTTTTCTTGTTTCGAAATGAGGGAGCCCCTCATTTCGAAACAAGAGCCATCCTTTCAAAACCGCTTAAACCACTTTGGTTTCAAAAGGAGGGTTATTTCGAAACCAGTTGTTTCGAAATAACGCTGTTTGGACATGTTATTTTGAAACGATTGTTTTGAAATAACAATGACCTTCCTCCCCCCCCCCCCCAGCACCTTGACCCAGGATCAGCACCCTGGCCAGGATACTGAGTGGAGTGCAGGGGGGTGGCCAGTGCCCCAGCCGGCTTCCCCCGCCGCTTCCCCTAGCCAGGGGTAGAGGGAGCAGCAGGTGCACCAGTCGGCTTCCCCTGCCGCTTCCCTTTCCTGGGAGCAGGGGGGATCGGGTGCCTCAGTCCCTTCGCCCCCCTCACCCCTGCAAGAAGTGGCAGGCGAAGCCAGCTGGAGTGCCTGCCACTCCCTCTGCCCCCGGCAAGGGGAAGCAGGCGGAAGCCGGCTGGGGTACCCCCGGGGCTCTGCCCCCCGCCCGGGCTTGGGGGGGGCCGCCGGCCCCACAGGAGCTGCGGGTGCCGGCTTTGCCCCCTGCCTGGGCTGGGGGGGGCTGCCAGCCCTGCGGTAGCTTCAGGTACCGGCTTTGCCCCCAGCCCGGCAGGGGCAGAGCAGGCTTCCCACCCTGGGGGCATGGGTCGCCTAGCCCCCTGCTACCCCCTTTCCCCACCCCAGTCTCAAGGCAGGAGCAGGGGGCTAGGCCAGGAGCTGCTTGCCCCCAGACTGCAAGCAGCTCCCAACATGGTCAGTTTCACAGTGTGAACATACGTGTGGACATAGCCTTAGTCTTTAAGTGCCACACGACTTCTTGCTTTTTTTGCTGAACTAGACTAACAGGGCTGCCCCTTTGACACTTGGAAGAGTTTGTTTCACACCCCACCCCTCCCGTTCTGGCAGAGGTAATTTCTTTGTCTCCTCTGAGCCACCTCAATGAGCATATCTTTGTAAAAACAAACAACGAGTTCTGTGGCACTTAAAGACTAAGAAATTTATTTATTGCATGAACTTCTCCCACTTTTTCAGATGCTTCGAAGATGAGGGAAATTACAGAATTCTGTAATTTTCCTCCTCTTCAAAGTGTCTGAAGAAGTGGGATTTTTCTCCCACAAAACTTTATGAGATAAATAAATGTGTTCGGCTTTAAAAATGCCACAGGACTCCTTGTTTGTTTTCATTGAACTAGACTAACCTGGCTATTATGCAGTTGTGTGTGTCAGGTTTGGTGGTTTAATTTTTTTTTTTATTTTTACATTTACAAATAAATGTGGCCTATTGCATTGTCCCCTGAAGAGATCCTGCTGCTAGTATTGTGGAGTAGTGGTACTGCCACCCTCAGGGCCTCCCATTGCGATGCCATCTGGGCTTGTGAGGAGGGGAGAAGAGGGCGTAGACCCCAGACACACTGTCTGGGCTGTGTTGGGGGAGTCCCCCTCAGCACCCTTTGCAAAGTGCATTGAGATGAAGAATGCTGTAATGGCTAAATCTAACAAGAATGAGGGATTATTTCAGTGTCTATTTAGCAGTTTTCAGCTATAGATCTCAAAGCAATTTTCAAAGGGAGGTAAGCCTCATCACCATTTTTATTTTGCAGGTGAGGAAACTGAGTCCCAGGAAGGAAAAGTGACTCTCCTAAGCAGGTCGGGGCAGAGCCAGAAGGAGACCTTTGGTCTCCCCAGTGCTCTAGGAAATGCTGTCCTTCTGTGTATAGTTTAATTTTTTTTTTTTTTAAACTAGAGACATGTCATTGGCTTTAAACCAAATCATATTACTATAAGCAAGCCCTGGTATTCTCTCTCCTCCTCCCCACTGCCCCAACAGCCACCAAGGGGAACTAGATGAGAAAGGAAGGGAAAAGAGACTTCCATGTCTGCTGTCATCAGCCAAAAAGTCTGTGTCCTCCCTCTTCATTGCACTGACTAGATATTGGTGCTCCGATCCAAACTTATCTACATAGAAGTGACTGCCAGCAGCTGAAAAACAAACAAGGAGTCCTGTGGCACTTAAAGACTAATGAATTTATTCATTGCATGACCTTTCCTGGGAGAAAATCCCACTTTGTCAGATGCTTTGAAGATGGTGGAAACAAAACTTCTAAAAAGCCTGTGCCCCTTGCTTTCCCTGTTCTCCTTGTTTCCCCGCTGACATGGCCCTGAAACAACAATATCAAGAGCCCCACTGAACTCACTGTCTTGGGTGCCACTTCAGGAAACAGGTTGCTCTGACCCCAGCTCCTCCTGGTCCCCCAGGGAACATAGCTGCTTGGGCTCCATGCAGGGGAAGAAGAGAGAAAGGAGAGATCCCCAGCCAGACGGTTTGAGTTCGAGGGGCATGGGGGGTGTTTGAACTTCTTGCAACTCCCAGGCCATTCCACCTGGGGCTAGAGCTTCCTGCAGCCCCCAAAGGCTAGTGTCCCCCTCCTTACCTATTGTTATCCCTCCGGGACTGTGAGTCATTGTTAAGGTATGCCCTCTACCTACATGACTTATGCTGTAGGCTGACTAACAGTGCCTGCGCTGCTAGGAATGAGTTAAAGAGGCAGGAGCCAGCCTGATTATCAGGGGGGCTAGCAACATGGCCCGTAGGAACTGTCACCCGAAGCCATGTCTCTTTCTTGGCTTATGGTAGAGCCAGCCCTGAGTGTGACTATGCTAATATATGTTCTTTGTGCTCATGTAAACAAAAAACCCATGCAGATTAGTTGTCCCTCCTCAGAAGCTGTTAGGCACAGCTTCTTAGCCTACCTTACATATTAAACAAGTAGTTACCTGGGTGTTAGATTGTAGGATAAAAGTGGTGGGACATAACACCCCAGCAGACAGACTACATGAGCAGGAGGGCCTGATCGCCCCTCCTTGTGAGTAATGGGCTATAACAATAGCCTGTTTCCCTGACTTCACTGAACTTTGCTGTAGGGCATTGAAGGGTGCCTCAGAGGACATCACTCCACAGCTGAAGCCCATGGTTGCAAAGGGGTTGCTGATTGGGTTGTAAGCCTGTCTATATTACTTTGTTTTTAACTCTGGGTATATCATTTATTCTGGGTATTAGTTAAGTAATCTGTTAGTTAATAAAACATGTTCTACCTGCTATTTGCATCTTGGTGATTCTTGCTACTGGAATCCCTGATCTGAATCTCATTCGGGATTGGGGAACACTGTTAGGAAGAGATATCGTTCAGTAAGATAGTCAGGTATATTTGTTTACGTAAAGAAAGTGTCCAGACTCCTGGTTCTCTAAATGTAGTGGAAACAAACAGCTGCAGCCTGTTTTCTTGCTCAGTCATCTCTGGCTATGCCACTGCAGCAACCTCTGTGCCCAAGAAGGCCTGTCCCTGTGCATCCTCTCAAAGTCATGCTTACAGCACCTTCCACTGGCTCTCTGCCACCCTCTCCACAGCCTGCAGCTAGTCTTCTTTCCCTTGTGTGTTGCAGTCAGGTGTATCCCTCAGACCATACTAATTGTGACATGTCATGAGGTCTTGGGCAGTCGCTTTTATTGTCTGAAGCTCTTTTTGCTATATAGGGAGGCTTGGTTGCTCCTTCAGTGGAGTCTGAAGTAGGGTGTGTGGCACAGCCACTGGCTTTAATGAGGCCTGTGATTGTCTTCAGTTCTCAGACCTACCTGGGAGCAGTCATTAGCCCCTTTCACTGTAACAGATGCTTTCATGGTTCATCTTGGAAGCCAAAGAGTCCATTATCTGATAACATTTGCACATGGACTAAGCTGGAGGCCTGTAATCACACTGTGTTCCTAACATCTAGGAACAAAAGGAGATCATAGAAGATTAGGGTAGGAAGGGACCTCAGGAGGTCATTTTAAACCAAACCCCTGCTCAAACCTGGACCAACCCCAACTAAATCATCCCATCCAGCACTTCATCAAGCCACACCTTAATAACCTCTAAGGATGGTATTCCATCACCTCCCCAGACCCCAGGTAACTCATTACAGCAGTGGTTCTCAACCACTGTGTTGGGACACATTACTGTGTCACCATACTATGGAATGTGTGTTGCAAAGAGCTGGGGAGATGGCTGGATTTGGCCTGGAGGGGGTGGGCTGGTGTGTCCTGTGGAGTCACAATATATCATCAAGTGTGTCATGATTTACAAAAGCTTGAGAACCATTGACCTAGACAAATAGGAGGATTGGGCGAAAAAAAAATCTGATGAGGTTCAACAAGGACAAGTGCAGAGTTCTGGACTTAGGACAGAAGAATCCCATGCACTGCTACAGCCTGGGGACTGACTGACTGACTAGGCAGCAGTTCTGCAGAAAAGGAGTTACTGTAGAGTTACAGTGAGCGAGAAACTGGAGTTCCAAAGGGGCAGTTGTGTTAGTCTAGTAAAGCAAAAAAAAGCAAGGAGTCTTGTGGCACTTAAAGACTAACAGATTTATTTATTGCATAAAGAAACTGGATATGAGTCATCTGTGTGTCCTTATTACCAAGAAGGCTAATGGCATATTTGGCTGTGTCAGTAGAAGCACTGCCAGCAGATTGAGGAAACTGATTTTTCCCCTCTAATTGGCACTGCTGAGGCTTCATCTGGTGTCCAGTTTTGAGCCCCCACACTACGGAAAAGATGTGGACAAATCAGAGAAAGTCCAGCAGAGGGCAACAAAAATAATTGGAGGCTGGAGCACATGACTTATCAATCAATCAAATCATAGGGCTGGAAGGGACCTCGTGAGATCATCGAGTCCAACCCCCTGGAAATTGAACCCAGGCCCTTCTGCATGAGGAAAGGCTGAGAGAACTGGGCTTGTGTCTTCTGCAGAAGAGAAATAATGAGGGGGGATTTGACAGTGGTCTTCTGCTACCTTCAGCAGTTCATTTCACCACCACTAAAAACTCAAGAACTTTGCAATAATTGAACGTATGCAATTCTTTGACCATTTTAACTCTTCCTCCCCCCATGAAATAAACATTTAGATATCAGTTACTAAAAGTGGCAGCAGTGTGATTATTGGGTAAAATCTGAATTATATATTGGTCTGGCTGTGTGCTGACATCTTGTGACTGGAAGGACCCTTTGATGAAATTTGTTGTCATTAACCACTTGTCATAAAGTCTAATGTCTACGTGGTAAAACAAGAGCTGGGCTATAAGGATATGGCTTTTCTGATGTCTTGTTAACCAGGGTGGTGAGACAGAAATTTACTTTTGTTGCTAGCTCAGTGTATCTCATGGAGAAAAGACCACCTGTCGGGAGTAGGTGTGCCCCATTTCTCTGCAATTTGTCCTGAATCTGATATCCTCAGCTGTGCCCCGCTTTAGTGGGTTGCCATGTGCACCAGCTCTGATATAGTGCATTCAGAACTTCATTGCTATGGCAGTGCAAGCAGCAGGGCAAGTCTATGCATTGAAGTACATACCTAGCATCTCCGCTGGGTACATACTCAGGATGGTTACCCACTCTTGCTGCTCGAATAGCCACTTGGCATGCTAGCTTGATAAGTTCTAGAACAGGCATGTTTCCTGGGAATCACAACTCCTGCTTGATGTGAAGACATACACATTTTCAGGATTTAGGATTTCCAGAAGGGGAGTTACCCTGGTGTAATTATACAGATGCGATTACATCCCTAAGCTCTTCTGGTAAATCTCTCCATGTAGACAAGTTCCACAAAGGATTCAGTGTTTATTGATAGCTAGAATCCAAGGGACAGAAAAAAATACAAACAGGAATAGCAGCTCCCCTGCTCCTGACTCATCGGTTTTCTCTTTGCAGATCATCTTGCCCTGTCCCCATCCAAAGCTTTCTATTTCTGTCCATCTGTCTCCCTGTGTGAATTCTGCTCAAGAGGGGCTGTCCCATCAGACCACTCTTCAGTACATAACCTGACTGTGTTGGGGAAGGGTGCTGAGAAACAGACAAACTGAAAGACTGGGCTAGGCAAGTGAAAGTCAAACAATATAGAATCAGAGACCTGGTGATTAACCTGGTGATAATGGGGATGGGACACAAAAGAGGGGTGCTGTTTGAGCTGGGGGACCAAGCATCTCTAGTTACCAATGGATGGCCAGAAATGGAAGTGCCAAGAACCAAAGACCACTTTTGATGGATGTGGGCACTGCTGAGGAAGACAGTGTGGCAAGAACACCGGAATGAGACTCTAGAGATGGAGCTCTATTCCTGCCTCTGCCACTGGCTTGCTGAGTGCCCTTGGGCAAGGCATTTTGTCTTTCTGTGACTTAGTTTCCTCACCTCTAAAATGGGAATAATGAGACTGATTCTCCTTCATAAAATGCTTCCCGGTCCAAGGATTAATGAGAGCTAGGCTTGTTATAACGAATGAATGAGATATCTGCCTGTCTATTTTATTGCTTGTATTAGCATGTGAGGCCAAATGAGACTGGGCTGGATCATTTAGAAGCTGAGAAAGATCCACAGGACTGGAACACATGACTGGAAGGGACTTCGTGGGCAACTCCATCATTCAGGCAACCCTCACAAAAATAAGTCTAGCTATCAGCTAATGATAATCTAGGTATCGTGGAAGAGCCAAAAGGTGCTAGACTGCAATTGTGCAAAGTGTTTACAATGACACCTGAACCTCTCAAGCCTTGAGGGTTTTGCAGTTAATTTCTAAAATAGGTCAATTTTCTTATTAAAAAACCCTGTGAAATGACTGGGGTTTTCTGACTCAGACAGGACAAATTTCAAAACCAAAGAAATCTTATTTTGGAGCTAAAAACAAAAACAAACAAACCCTCAAAGCGTTCCAAATTTAGTTTGGATAGAAATCAGTTTTTATACTGAAACATACAAGATTTCAGTGTCAAATCAGCCCTTGGGCACACATCTTTGAAATTTCTGGCCCTGGAACAAAATTGGAGGAAAAAAACTGGGGAAGTGGGGAAGAGGAAATGTTTCTCGAAATTGTTGTAATTTTTGCACATTTTTGGTAATAAGATACGAGCAGAGAGTAGTTACCGTGAAAAATGCTGATATGCTATCTAAGAGATAAGCTCTTATCGGCCATTCCCTGGAATAGAATAAAAGACTTTCCCTCAAACAGAAGCACTGTGATGATTCAGGGTTTCTGGTGCCTACAGACAGAAGTGACCCAGGCCCAAGAAAAGACTTGGGGCCTGTGCCCTGTGCAGCCCCCTGGTCCTAATTTGGGGCCCAGGCCTCATTCTGCCGGGGGGGCTCTGGGCAGGGCCCAGATTGGGTTTCTGCCATGTGTGGCCCAGCCGTGGACTTTCGGCCGGGGATAGGAACAGGGAAGACAACTGCCACTGCCTATGACAGGAGTCTGATCTGGGTTCAAGCCTCTTATGCCCAGCACCAGGGACACCACTGCCTCCAGACTTTCTTTAAAATTGTGTTCAGAAGATAAATCCATCAAGCAAGACTGTGGGTAGCACTGGTAGGACGATCCCATGGGAAGGGTATCTATGAGATAAAGGAGTTCAAGCAAGCTGGCCATTTTTAAAAGAGACAAATATTAGAAATAGAGCAGCCTTTGGCCATAGGGCTCCACCCCCCTCAGTGCCCACACCATAGCCCTGCCAAATAAGCAGGAATTTTAGAGGCAGCAGTCCAGGGCCCTAAAGGCCAGGGTCTGGGTCTGCAATCCATATAGCCCCTACATCAGGGATCTCAGACTCAAATCACCATGAGGGCTGCACGAGGATTAGTACGGTAGCCCGAGGGCTGCACCACTGAAACCTTTCCATACAATTATATTGCAAATATTGGTAACAATTGTGTGATTGTGGGACACAGGAAATAGCTTTGGGGACCACATGCGGGCCGCGGGCCGTGTGTTTGAGACCCCTGCCCTACATTAATCCAGCCCTGTCCTCATCCATGACCTTTTCCTCATGGTTAAGTCCAGTGTCTGCTGTCTCCAGCCTTGCCAAAGTACCCATAGGTCTCTTGTTGGTGGAGGTGGGCCTTATTGCAGAGAATGTTTTACAACTCCTTATAGAAGTGGCAGGTATTTGACACAGCACCAGAGTGACAATTTGACTCTCTAGCCTACTGATGCGCATGGCTCAGCGCCTTAATTTTCATATGGCTCTGCAGTATGTCCCATTCACAGCCCTTCTCCACCATGCCACAAGAAATCTGACCATACATATAAAAGGTCCTACAGCTGGAACAGATCTGTAACTGCACAGCCTCTTCTTCCCATTTGCTCAGCAGATCCAACAACTTTGATGTGTTTCAGACAGGAGATCATTTGCTCTGAGCAGTCACCATGGTCAACTGGGAAGATGTTAGGTGAGCTCTCTCCGCTGACCACACAGGAAGTGGAATTTCAGAAATTCCCAGGCCTTTAAATGGGGAGGGACTTAGGCTGCAGGGTGCTGGAGTTCAAATTACTCACCAGAGTGATCATGATGGGCAGCACTGTGGGACACCTCCTAGGGGCCATTTACTGTGACATATCCAAGCTCAGTGTCTACAGTGATGCTTTGTTGCTAAAATTTTGCTGCAAAAAGTTCTAATTCTCTCATTGAGGTGTTTTTTACTTCATTGCCAAGTCAGGGGTGCTGGATCATTGGGGGGGGGGCAATGTAGTGCACCCACCACTGTTTTGGTGCAAAAAGCTGATTTTGGTCAACAGAACTCTGTAGTGTAGAACAGGTCTTAAAAATACTGCATGGGTGCAGCTGAGCAAATAAAGCTGCACTGATGGAGAGCTTAAATGAAAATTCACGAGGGAGTTAGCTACTCCACAAAGAGGTCAGAAACAGCATCTGAAACAGCATCTGGTCTAACAAATGGCTGCCCTGTGGCAACTGCATTGTGCCCCTGGGTCATCAACATTGAGACACCCCAATCTCTGTCCCCCTGCCTATTCCCCTGAAGCTAACAAAGATGGAACCAGAAGGCAAACTGATGGCCTTCCTTGTGACGTTTGAGTGGTTCACTGGGTCCGTGTTACTGCCCGCATACCCGCTGAGGATAGCCCAAGCAGTGGACAGGGGACTGGATGCACTGATAGCACAGGACCACACTCAGCAGAAAGTGGCTACCCTGGGTGCATTTGAAACCATGGAAGAGATGCACTAACAACACTTCTGTCAGGAGAAATTCCTGTCTGGGCTCCACCATAAGCAGCAGCACAAATTCTGAGACTGCAGATGGTGATGACTCTTATCAGAGGTAAAGACACTGGCCTAGGTGGTCAACTAGGTGTCCTGGAAGTTGGGACAGTTTCTCCAAGTTCTACTGGTAGAAGACCAGGTACAGGCAATGCAGCAGCACCCTGAAATCTTGCCTGAGACTGTTACACTAGCTGAAAACTGTGGACCATGTGCCACACAGCAGAGACCCCTTTAGATGACACACTCATAGTGTGATGCATACGCATACAAGGAATGGAAGGGAGAACCTGGAAAAGTAAATGAGGGGTACAGGACCACCCAGACCTAACAAGGTGAAACCCACCTATCTAGAAACCTGAGTAAGAAGATGGGAGGTCAAGGATGCCAGAAAAACCTTTCATCACTACCAGCAGGCACTACATGAGATAGATATTCTCTGCTGATGAGGAACTGTTTATCTGCGCAACATGGCTTCTCCCGGCAGAATTGTCTTGATACAGAATGCAGTTATGGGCAAGTTTGTGTGACTGAGGTCTGAGCGCACAAGAACACCCCAAAGAAGTAGTGCCCCTGTAGGTCAATGGAGTAGCAGTCATTCCTTTCTGTAAGTTCACCCATCTTCAAAGCATCTGAGGAAGTGGGATCTTCTCCCACAAAAGCTCATGCAAAAAATAAATCTGTTAGTCTTAAAGTGCCACACAACTCCTTGTTTTTTTGCCAGACCATGGTCAGTGTGGGTTTAGCAGGCCCAAATGCTTTGCCTCAGGGAACAATTTACTTACAATGTATCTATGAGGATGTGCACCCCTACTCAAAAACAAAATTACAGTTGAAGCTGCAAGACCAGATTGTGGAGCTCTACACAGGAATGCCCATGAATTTTACTTACTCAGTAATAATAGAACAGGACTGGAAATTTTTAAAGATCTCATATAGTTCAGGTACTAAGGCCATGGTGAGGATGAGAAGAGAAATAGGAGAGGGGGAATCACTATGGGGACAATGGAGATAGATGAAAATCAGCACTCAGAAGAACAGAAATCCCATAAACTCATCAAGACCTTCGTTATGGTTTTCTTGATGACACCTTGATCTCACAAAACTGAGTGATGGGGCAAAAAAAAAAAAATGGCAGATGAAATTCAGTGTTGCTAAATGCAAAGTAATGCACATTGGAAAACATAATCCCAACTATACATACAAAATGATGGGGTCTAATTAGCTGTTTCTGCTCAAGAAAGATATCTTGGGATTATTGTGGATAGTTCTCAGAAAACACCCACTCACTATGCAGCAGCAGTTAAAAAAACCTAACAGAATATTGGGAATAATTAGGAAAGTGATAGATAATAAAACAGAAAATATCCTATTGTCTCCTTATAAATCTATGGTACACCCACATCTTGAATTCTGCCCCCTGATCTGGTAGCCCCATTTCAAAAAAGATATATTGGAATCAGAAAAGATACAGAAAAATGCAACTAAAATGATTAGGTGTCTGGAAAAAGTTTCCTTATGAGGAGAGATTAAGAACACAAGAGCTTTTCAGTTTGGGAAAGACATGACTAAGGGGGGATATGATAGGAGTCAGTGCAATCATGACTGGTGTGGAGAAAGTAAATGAGGAAGTGTTATTTACTCCTCATACCACAGAAACTAGGGGTTACCAAATTAAATTAATAGGCAGCAAGTTTAAAACAAACAAAATGAAGTATTTCTTCACACAATGCACAATCAGCCCCTGGAACACTTTGCCAGATAATGTTGTGAAGTTCAAGATTATAATGGGGTTTGAAGAAAAAACAGATAAGTTCAGGGGCTATGTCCACACATAGGGCGTCGTTTTGAAATAAGTTATTTCGAAACAAGTTGTTTAGAAATAAAGCCCTTATTTTGAAACGACTTAGTTCAAAATAATGAAAAACCAATTTGAAATAAGGGAAAAGGCCCAATGAAAATAGCATGTCCAAACAGAGGGCTTGATATTTCACTTTAGGGGAAGGGCTCCATGGGAGGTGTGGCAACATTGCCGCCTCCCTGGGCCATGTTGGCAGCCATGTTGCCAGCCAATCCTATAAAAGCTGACCCCGACCTCACTTCCCTGTCCATTCTGGTTAGCAGGACTCTGCGAGTGACAGGCATGGACGCTGCTCAGCTGCCTAACCAGCGCCGTGCAAGAAACAGACCCTCTGCCCGCCTGCAGAGTGTCCTGCTGATGTGGAACACTCTGCTTGCAGACCCTGATGGTGCCCAGCCTGTGCCCAAGGCTGTCATCCAGCTGGGCTGCAGAGCAGAGCTAGTTCCCCTGCCCCCTTCTGTGCCTCACCAGGTCTGGGCCCAGGAGACCAGCCCAGACTGGTGGGAGCAGGTAGTGCTCTGAACCTGGGGGGACAACCAGCGGGGAGGAATTTCCACATGAGCAGGGCCAGCTTCAACCTCCTGGTCACAGAACTCGCCCTGCTGCTGCGCTGAAGGGGCACCACCATGAGGCCTGCTATCTCTGTTGAGAAAAGATTGACCATCGCTCTGTGGAAGATGGCCACTCCGGAGTTGCACAGGTCTGTGGCGCACCTGTTCGGCATCGGGAGGTCCACCACTGGCAACACTCTGTTGGAGGTCACCAGGGCCATCAACTGGATCCTGCTGTGACGCCTGGTCACCCAAGGGGAGCTGCAGGACACCATTGCCGGCATGGCCACACTGGGCTTTCCCAATTGTGCAGGGATCCTGGATGCCACACACATCCCTGTGCAAGCCCCGGAGCACAGAGCCACAGAGTACAGAGACCGGAAGGGGTACTATTCTATCATCCTGCAGGCCCTTGTGGATCACCGGGGCATTTTTTTAGAACTGTTACGTGGGATGGCCAGGGAGGGCCCATGATGCCAGGGTCCTCCGTAACTCTGCCCTGTACCGGGGCATAGAGGCAAGCACCTTCTTCCCCCCTCATAACATCAATGTTGAGGGAGTAGAGGTGCCCATCCTCATCGTGGCAGACGCGGCCTATCCCCTCCACCCATGGCTCATGAGGCCGTACGCAGGGCTCCTCGATCCCTGCCGGCAGATTTTCAACCGCCGGCTGAGCCGCTGGCACCAGGTGGTTGAGCGGGCATTTGGCCGCCTCAAGGCATGCTGGAGGTGCCTCCTTACATGCCTCCACCTTGTGGAGAGGACAATGTCGCAGGTCATCAGTGCGTGCGTGGCCCTGCACAACTTCTGTGAGCTGCAGGACGAGACCATTGCTGCTGCCTGGGAAGCTGAGGCACAACTCCTGTGCCCCCACGGGAGCAGCCGTCACAGAGAGCTGTGACAGTTCGGGAAGCACTCATGAACACCTTTGCCATGAAGGAACTCTGAGTGCCAGGCCTGCCCTGCCCCACACCACCCTCTCCCCTGTTTGCCCATAGCCAGCCCCCACCCATCCACCCACACTGTGAACTACCCCCAATAAAACCGCTCACAACCAAGAATATGTTTCAAACTATTTATTTAACAAAACAGGGGTTGGGGCAGGGAAGGGCTGGGGAGGTTTATGGGCTGGGGAAATGTCAGGGGAGTCTGGGGGAGGGCCTGCAGCTTGGAAGGGGGAGACTGGGGGGAGGGTGAGTCTGGGGGGAGGGCCAGCAACTTGGAAGGGGGTGGGGGAGTCTGGGGGCAGAGGAGTCCTTAGGCAGGGCCTGTGGGGGGGGGTTCGGGGGGTGGTGGTGTTCCCGCCCCTGCCCACAGCTGCCCTGGGTCCAGGGTTGCCTCCAGGGAAGGCCAGGCGGAGGACCCCCTGCAGCAGCTGGAGGGGCCATGTGCTCCACCAGCTGGCGGACGCCGCTGGCAATGGCCTCGACCGCAGTGGGCAAGCGGTCACAGAGGCGCTCGAAGGCCTGTGCCTGCCGCTTGCTGGCCAGTGCCTGCCGCTCGCTGGCCTGTGCCTGGCGCACCAGAGCTGTCACCACCCAGTCGTCCGCAGCTGCTCCATCGTTTCGAAACAAGAAAACGTCGTGTGGACATACGGGGTTTTATTTTGAAACAACCAGTGTTTCGAAATAAAAGCCTCCTGTGGACATGCTCACGGAGAATAGGTCCATCTATCTCTGTTTGCCAGAATGGGTAGGGATTGCTACATGCCTAAAGCTGGGCATGGGTGATGGGACATACTATTCTATAGTCACTTGTTCTATTTGTTTCTTCTGAAGCACCTGGTATTGGCCACTGTTGAAAGATAGAATACTGGGCTAGGGGAACCATTAGTCTGACCTAGTATGCAGGGGTTAAAGTAAGGGGAAACGCACTGGCACACTGTTCTGGGGCCACCTATTTTTAGGGAGCCAGCATTCTGAGACCCCTAAAAATAGGGGAATGCCTGCAATGCTGCATTCCAAGGCCCCCCAAAAATAGGGAGACATGCTGGAATGCTGAGTTCTGGGGCTCCCTAAAAATAGAAAGGTGCGCCCGAACCAGTATTATAGCACATCCCCCCAGGCTGGAGGAAGGGAGGGGCTGTGGGTTGGGGCCGGCCCATCCACCCCTCCCTCCCTTTCCTGGAGCCTGTGTGATTCTGCCTCTTCCAGCCAAGGCCTGGCTGTGCAGCCCTCAGGCCAGTATACTAGTCCCCATGCAGCCCTGTACTAGTCCTCATGGAGCCATCCTGATGATTTGAGTTTGAGACCCCTGCACTATGTCAAACATTAGCCAAATAAAAACTGGCATGCAGTTTAGTCAGAACCAGACAGTAATCCTTGATTAAACATACTTCTTAATTAAGAATTCGTCCTGATCCTAAGATTTAACACTTCTTGAAACTGTAGAGCCTTTTATCAACAGACAACTTATTGATATCCCTGTTTTTACCGTACATAGTTATTAATTTTCCTGCCCATATGACCAATTTGGCAGAGGTTGGAAATTCAAGCTGCCATTTACTGGAGCAAGTAGTTTCCTTTCTTCTTCTGACAAAGCCCATAACAGAATATGCAAAAAGGAGGGGTACGATTATACAGTGTTGTGAATAGCAAGGGAAAAATAGACTGAAAGAACAGAATTTCTGGATATATTTTTCTACTCTGTTGCTGCTACTTTATTGCAATGGATTCTGCTTACAACCTTATATAGAGAACACTGTTGCACTGTTGTGAAGTTATATTGAGCCAGAATGTTTACACATAACACTAAAGAAATAAAGATGCATACACATGAACTTAAGAGTGATATACGTTCTGTGTATTCACACTATGGTGCTCATCTATTTCAGGAATGAAGAAGTTTAAAAAACTCTATTAGGTGAAATACAACATCCTTTCAAAATCCAAAGGGGCAGCTGTGTTAGTCGAGTTCAGTAAACCAAAGAAGGATCCTGTGGCACTTAAAGACTAATAACTATATTTATTGCATGAGTTTTTGTGGGAGAAAATCCAGTTCATCTGATGCTTTGAAGATGAAGGAACTTAGAATGTAAGTCTGATGAAGTGGGATTTTCCTCCCACAAAAGCTCATTCAATAAATATAATTGTTAGTCTTTAAGTGCCACAGGACTCCTTGTTCATTATACAACATACTGGGTACAAGCTGAGTTGCTATACTGACATTGCTTAATGCTTGCATCAGTGGCCCTACGTGTGTGTGGGTCTGTCTGTCTGTCTGTCTGGGGGTGGCTGTGTGTGTGTGTGTGCGTGTGCGCGTGCGCGTCTGTCTGTCTGTCTATCTGTCTGGGGTGGCTGTGTTTGAGTGGGGT
>ML681972.1:4285341-4393364 GCA_007922195.1 Podocnemis expansa
TCCTCCCACTTCCCCTTGTCCTTGGTGCCTTCCCTGCCAACCCCACTGCCACACTTCCCCCACTTCTCACTCCAACCCCGCTAAAATCCCCCCTTCCTGCTCACCTGGCCACCAAAGCTGCTCCCTGGCCACAGGCTGCTGCCGCCCTGACCATCATCAGGGCGGGAAATTTCAAACTGATGCAGCCCCCTGCCAGCCAGAAGACTGCGTCTTCCGGCTCGCTAAAGTCTGTGGCTCGGCTGTGCGCTGCCAGCAGCGATCTGTGTGCTGGAGAGTAACTGTTGCTGTGTGCGCGTGCACGCGCGCAACTTACAGGGAACATTGGTTGAAAGTCAGGGCAGTACAGTACAGGCTCAGAGCACAACGCCCCTTTTAGCGCCTGGAAGGCCCCTTCACAGGAGTCAGTCCAGCGTACTCGCAGCGGCTGTGACTTCTGAAGGAGGTCTGTCAAAGGGGCTGCCAGGGCTGCAAAGTTAGGGACGAATCTGCGGTAGCAGCCGGTGAGCCCCAGGAACTGTCGCACCTGCCTTTTGGTTGCCGGTATTCACAAACAGCTTGGACCTTGTCTACCAGAGGCCACAATCGGCCCCGACCAATAGTGTAGCCGAGGTATATTGTCTCCTGCCAGCCCACTTGGCATTTCCTGGGATTCGTTGTCAATCCAGCTTCTCTAAGCGTACACAGGATGGCTGCTACTTGGGGGAGGTGCTCTTCCCAGCGTTGACTATGAATTACTATGTCGTCAAGATAAGCAGTGGCATAAGCACGATGGGGCTGCAGGAGGTGATCCATCAGTCTCTGGAAGGTGGTGGGTACCCCATGGAGACCAAAGGGCATTCGAACAAACTGGTACAGACCGTTAGGCATGGCAAAGGCGGTTCTCTCTGGCGGTGGGTTCCAGTGGAATTTGCCAATAGCCTTTTGATAAGTCCAGAGTTGTAAAGTAGCGTGCTTCACCTAGGCGGTCTAGAAGTTAATCTATTTGAGGCATTGGGTAGGCGCTGAACTTAGAGATAGTGTTCACTTGGTGGAAGTTGATACAAAACTGGGTTGAACCATCTGGCTTCAGGACGAGGACAATGGGACTGCACCACTCACTGGTTGAGGGTTCAATTACCCCCAGGTTCAACATGTCCTTGACCTCTCGATCCACTATAGGCCGCAGACTTCGGGGAATCGGCCGGGTCCCCATACGAACAATCGCTCCTGGCGAGGTCTGAATATTGTGCTGAGTCAGGTCAATTTGCCCAGGCACTGCCGTAAATGTGGTCACAAAGGTTTCCAGCAAACGTTGAGCCTGTTCCTGCTGCTCGGTTGTAAGGTCTGGCCCAAAGTGTGGGCTCCCTTTATCTTCAGGCCCTGAGATCTGTGGACCTAATTCAGGGTCCGGAGGATATGGTGCAATAAACAGGTGTTCCCGCTCCCTCCAGGGCTTTAGCACGTTAACATGGTAGACTTGTTTCTTACGTCAGCAGTCAGGCTGTCGAATTTCATAGTTTACTGGTCCCACTTGCTGGAGCACCTCATAGGGACCCTGCCAACGGGCCAGCAGCTTGGACTCAGCGGAAGGCAACAACACCAAGACTTGGTCTCCGGGTGCAAAGCTTTGAAGCTGGGTCTTCTGATTATAAGCCTGGGCTTGGGCCTGCTGGGCTTTTTGAAGCTTCTGGCGGGCCAACTGTTCGATATGCTGCAGTCTCTCTCTCAGTCCAGCCACATATTGCAGAAGACCTTGCGAGGGTGATGGAGTTTGTTCCCACATTTCTCGGACCAGATCCAGGATTCCCCGGGGCTGTCTACCATAAAGGAGCTCAAATGGAGAAAAGTGGGTTGAAGATTGCGGGACTTCACGTATGGCCATGAGAAGAGGAGGGACTCCCACTGTCGTAATTCTTCTGGGGCAAATCTCCTCAGCATCCCCTTTAGCATCTGATTAAAATGCTCTACTAGGCCATCTGTTTGAGGGTGGTAAACAGAGGTCCGAATCTTCCGAATTCCTAAGATGTCGCACACCTCCTGTAGGAGCCTCGATGTAAAATTGGTTCCCTGATCTGTTAAGACTTCTTGAGGCAAGCCCACCCGGGCGAAAATCTTTATCAATTCCCCCGCAATCATGCAGGCCGAGGTATTCTGGAGTGGTATCACCTCAGGAAACCAGGTAGCGTAATCCACTAAAACCAATAGATGGCGGTAGCCTGAGGTACTTGCAGGCAGTGGTACCACCAAATCCACTGCGACCCGCTCAAAGGGCTTTTCTACTAGTGGAAGGGGGACAAGGGGGGCTCATGGGATTCCCGCGGGAGCAGTCTTTTGGCAATCGGAGTAGGAGATACACTACTTCCACACATCCTCATGAACACCTGGCCAGTAGAAACAGGAAATAACATGTGCGAGGGTCTTGTCCTTGCCTAAATGGCCTGCCGCCGGTATATCATGGGCCAAATGCAGCATGGCCCTTCAGTACACCTGAGGAACCAGTAATTGTGCACGTACTTGTTTGGTCTGTGGTTCTCAGTCCACTCTATAGAGGCGGTCTCGCCGGAGCTCAAACCGGGTCCAAGTCAGGTCCCCTTGGGGGTTTGTCAGCACCCCATCCATGGCAGCCACCTGCTCATAGGCCCATTGTAGGGTCTCACCTTCTCACTGGTCACAGCAGAAGTCGGTGCTGGGATCACCCAGGGGGTCAGGATACTCTGCAACAGGGATGGGGCCTCCTCCCGGTCCCCCCCAGAGGTCGGCGGGCGATCAGAGGAGCATGGCATGTTCAGCTCCTCCAGCTCTCCTAATGCTGCTCCAGGCTCCCCAGGGCATGCAGCCTTCTGAAGGAAGAGCCCAAACTCTGGCCAGTCCCTTCCCAGGATTATAGGGTAGGGAAGGTGGTCTGCTAACCCTAGCATCAGGCAATGTGCCTTCCCTTCAATGGCCAAGAGGACCGGCAATGTGGGATATGTCTGCAAGTCCCCATGAATACAACATAACTTAAGCTGCCCAGTACTGCCTGTAGTATCAGATACAAGTCCTCTTTTAACTAGTGTTTGGCCGCACCCGAAGTCCAACAAGGCCTCTACCTCCTGGCCCGCAAGATCCACCCTCACGGTCAGTTTGGGTCCCTCTCAGGCCTGGGCCCAGGCCCGACCCTCCCCCGCATAAACACTACCAAAGAAGGACTTGCTGCCCCGGCATTGCCGCCAGAGGTATCCATATTGGCCACAGCTGAAACAAGGTCCCAAATGGTTGGGCTCAGCAGGTCGAGGGGTCAAGGTTGTGTTCCGTGAGCTTCTAGTTTGAGTAGATGGCCTCCCTGTGGGGCGTTCCTGTACACCCCTTGGGGCTTGCAGTTCTGGGACAAGGGCTCGTGCTCCCAGGGGCTTGGCCCCCCGCACAATGGTTCAGCTTGGGCGTGTAATCGCCAGTGGGGTGGACCCGTCTGCGGCCAGAAAGCCTTCCATTAGTTGCACGGCTTGGTCAAGGTTAGTGGGTTGATGTCTCCTCACCGAGGCCCACCCCTGTGAGGGAAGGGCATGGAGGAACTGTTCTAGGGCCAGCTGTTCCACTATTTCTGTACTCAAGTGGGTCTCTGGTCTCAGCCAATGGGTGGCTGCTTCCTTTAACTGTTGGGTGAAGGCCCGTGGCTAGGTGTCCAGTTAGTAAGTCGCTTCCCGTAGTCGGCGTCGAAACGTCTCGGGACTAACGTCTAACGCCTTGAAAATGGCAGCCTTTACCCATCCATAGTCCCGGGCTTCTTCCTCTGGCCTGCCACGATAGGCGATTTGTGCCACGCCCGTCAAATAGGGGGCAAGTATCATAGCCCACTGGTCCCAAGGCCAGTTGGCCATTTCTGCAACCCTTTCAAAGGTGGCGAGAAAAGCTTCTGGGTCATCCCCCAGACCCATCTTTGTCAAGCGAAGAGGGCAGCTGTGGATCCAGGGCTGGAAGCCCCAGGGCTGGCAGCCCCAGGGCTGGCAGATGGAGCTGGGGCAGGTTGAGGGGACTTAAGCTGTTTCAACAGCTCTCATTGCTGCTCCATCTGGTGGATACTCATCTCCTGGATCATCCGTTGCTGTTGCACCCCGAGGTCTTGTAGCAACTGCCGCTGCATCTTGGCCCACCACATCATGAACTTCTCTGGATCCATGTCCCTAGGTTCCCCCTACAGCAGGGGTCCAGTTTGAGGATCCCACCTTCGTCACCAAGTGTAGTCGAGGCCTTCAACCCCGGCGGGGGTAAGGCAAACACCCAGTAACCCGGATATCAGGAGGGGAGGGAAAAGGAACGCAGGCCTGCCTGCTCCACTGCGTTCCAGCCCAGGGCCCTACTAGTGGCACGCACAGAGTGCCCCAATGTCAGTGGGGCTCCTGCCGAAATGCGCTGACTCACCAAACCACCTCTGGGCTACTTCCTTCCCACCTCTCCCCATGATACCTGGGGTATGTAGTCCTCGCTGTCCTCCAGGTAGGTTCCCCAGGGCATCCCAGTCAAGCCCTCCCTGTCCTCAGGTGGCAACACAAGCAATTCAGTCTCCTCGGCCAGTGGCAGTTCCTCCAGGTCACATGGGTCCGGGGTAGCCAGCTCGCTGCCTTCCCCAGCAGAGGGAAGCTCATCAAGATCCTCGTAGGCGTCTGGCCGATCCTCAGGCCCCAAGCTCTCCACTGAGGGAAGCTCATCCAGGTCTTCCCCTGGGGGAGTTTTCTCCAGGGGCACAGCCAGCCAGGGTTCTTTCCTTCAGCTTTCACGGGGTGGGGGATCCCACTGTCAGTCGGGCCTCTCTGGCTCCTGGGGAGGGAGGTCTGCCAGTGGCAGCAGCCATCTCCCTCTCTGTTTCCCCCATAGCTGCCTGGTCTGGCCCCTTATATAGTCCTCCTGCTCCCTCCAGCCTTCCCTTTGATTCCGGCCCGGGCTCTTCTGCAAGGCCTCTTCATGCCACTAGGGGGAGTGCGGGCGCTCAGCTACCTCTTGGCCCGTAGGTAAATGTTCCCCTCTACTATAACCTCCCACAACAGCTACTGCCCCCAAATGCCTACCCCTCCCCAACTACTGCCCCCAAACACCTACTCCCACCCCAGCTACTGCCCCCCACCCCACCTATTGCCCCCTAATACCAGCCCCATCACCCCAGCTACTGCCCTCCACCCCCACTACTGCCCCTAACCTCGTCTCACTGCTAATCCCCCAACCGTTCCCAACCCCCACCCCCGTGCCACACTGTCTTCCCCTGCTGCCCTGGACTGACCCCTCCCCCATGCCATTTCCCCACCAGGCTGGCTCACCCATCCCTGAACTCCCTCCCAGGGCCCCCTTACCTGGCCGCCATGTGGAGCAGTCAGAGCAGGCTCCCGGTGGGAGATTTAAAATCTCCCAGCTTGGGGGAAGCTCTCTGCCCTGCTGGAATGTGGTGGAATGGCATTCTGAGGACTACTATTTTTAGGGGCTCAGCATTTGGTGGGTCCCTAAAAATAGAAAATGGAGCTGGAACACTGTGTGCTGGTGCCCACTATTTTTAAATGGTGGGCCCTGGAATGCAGCATTCTGGCTCCATTTTCTATGTTTAGGGGCCCCGGAACACTGAGCCCCTAAAAATAGTGGGCCCTGGAACACTGTTCCACCATGTTCCGGCTTACTTTAACTCTTGACCCTGCCAGTTATGAATTTTTTCCTAATGTCTAGGCAGAACCTCCCTTGCTGTAATTTAGGCCCATTGCTTCTTGTCCTACCATCTGTGATTAAGGAGAATAATTTTTCTCCCTCTTCTTCATAATAATCTTTTAGGTATGTGAAAACTGTTATCATATTCCCTCTCAGTCTCCTTTTTTCTAGACTAAACAAACCCAGCTCTTTTCAGTCTTCCCTCATAGGCCAAATGTTTCAGAACTCTAATAATTTTTGTTGCCCCTCTCTGGACTTTTTAGGGTTTCTCCACATCCTTTTTGAAAAGAGGTGCTCAAAACTGGATTCAGTACTCAAGTTGAGGCCTAATCAGTGCAGAGTAGAGTGGAAGAATTACTTCTCGAGTCTTACGCACAATACTCAGAGGATGGATTAATTACTGCCTTTCCCAAGTCTGTCTGGTTATGTTCAATCTCCCAAAATAAGATTCTCTGTCTTAGAACCCAGGACACAGTGCTTGTGAGTGAAGTCTACTCAGTGCCCTGGATGGTATTTATGTTTCTCAGATTTTAGGGTGCTGGCTTCAGGTAGTGTTTGTTAAGTCTTTAGAGAGAACCACTAGCAAATTGAACCTGACCTTTTTACTGCCAACAGCACATAAGGGAAGGGTTTTGTGCTGACGAATTGAACTGAACAGTGACTAACCTGCAAAGATGTCCTCAATGCGGGGAAGAGGATATTGTTCTGCACATAACACTGGGTTGACAGTGACCTTGAAATCTCCACAAATCCAAATGGAGCCATCCTTCTTCACTATTGGGACAATGGGTGTCGCCCACTGGCTGTGAGTAACTGGCACCAAGACTCCCTCTTTGACTAACTGCTCCAAGTTTTCTTCCACCTTGGGTCTGATGGCAAATGGCACCATCCTGGCCTTCAAACATTTTGGTTGGCAATCAGACTTTATATTTAATTTCACAGTGATTCCCTTCATACTGCCTAAGTCTTCACCAAAAACAGCAGCATGTTTTGTTAGTACCGCTGCTAGATTCATTTCTTCTTTAGTCAATTGATGCACTTGTGACCAATTGAGTTGGATTTTCCTGATCCAAGATCTTCCCATTAGGGCTGGGTAATTCCCCTTTACCACAAACAGTGGCCCATTACATACCAATGCAGTGCTGCCCTTAGACAGTATAACTGTGTGTGATGTCTGTGCTGTACATCTTTTGATAACTTTTTTGCTTCTTTTGTACTTTTTAATATATTTGATGGGGCTAGAGTCTTGTCAACATGAATACTTAAGTGAATTTCATTGAAATTTGGTGTTAACTTTTAATTTTTAGTTTATAGCTACACACAAGAAATGTTCTTTGTACTTTATTATAATTATTTGCATACAACTTTTAGTGCACGTAAACCCAAGTCTACATGAAAATTTTGTAAGATTTGGCTGCCAAAGTTTATTCATTGTAGATTTAATGCTGCTAATGTTTATTTACATTTAGATAGTGATTTTTAAGTGTTTTTTTTTGCATTTGGTATTCTAGTTATTTTTGAGCCATCATGAATTGTACCCTTTTTTGTTTACTAGTTAATGCCCATATTTTAAAATAAACTTCTGAATGTTCATTTTAACTTTGTAGTTCAGCATTAGCTCATTTATGTTGGTGGAAGATGATCAAGTAACAACACATACATAGTCTGAAAACTTCTTTCATGATGGAAAGATCTTTAAAAATATCATACCCAAGAATAATTTAGAGATCATGAAGCCATCGTCCTAGCCTTTTATATAATGGAAACCACATCAAGCCAGGGTATGCTGGACTCCAGCACCCTTAGTTCCAGTACTAACTTATATTTTAAAAACCAAAGCTATAAAACCATAGACTACAAAAAAAAAAGATTCCAAAACCTTTTTAAAAGGCAATGTATCTAACTGAAAATGGTTCTTAGACCAAGATTTCTGTGCACAGTTTGGAACAAAAAGAGTTGAGCACTTACTCTAGAACACTGAAAGTGAAATTAATTACAAGTAGAACAAAAATTTTTTTACCCCATTGCCTACAACTTGGGTGTCACTGCCGCTGGGCCCACAGGGCATGGGCCCTGCATCACCCTGGCCATGCCCCAGATCCAGCTCCAGTCGCCTGCTGCTGGCCAGCAGTGGCAGGAGCCAGATCTAGGCTAGGGCTGCCTGGCCAGCAGCAGGAGTCGGATTTGGTTCTGGGCCACCTGCTACTTGCTGGCAGTGGCTGGGGCCAGATCGGGCCTGCTCAGGTCGCCTGCCACTTGCCAGCAGTAGTAGGAGTCAGAACCAGAGCTGGCTCTGGGCTGCTTGCCGTCAGCGGCAGGAACCGGAGCCAGCTCCAGGCTGCCTGCTGCCTGCCAGTAGTGGCAGGAGTCAGATCCAGCTCCAGGCTTCCTGCCAGAAGCAGCTGGAGCTGACTGTGGGTCTCCTGCTGCTTGCCAGCAGTGGCAGGGGATGAATCCAGTTCCAGACTCCTTTCTGGCAGTGGCTGGGGAAAGAGCAGGCCTGCCTGGGCCACTGCTGCTTTCCAGAAGCAGCTGGGGCTGGAGTGGGCCCCTGCAGTCAGATTAGGCCTCAGGGTGGGACAGGGCCCTGACCCTTTTTTGAGGACAGCAATGCTCTTCATCTACACTTAGAGAAATGCACAAAGTTAAGCACATAAGTAGTTACCAATGACATTAAACTTGTTAATTTTTTGTGTTCATAGTGGCCCAAGTCAGTATTATTATTATCCACCTAGTCAGATTTGGGATTGGGAATATTTTACCATATTATTTTCTGATTGTTTTAAAGTTATAATTAAAAAAAAACTTAAAATACAGCGTATTGGGGTTTATTTTCTATATTAGATATGGTGCTCATGTCAGCTAAATTTCAAACTTACTACTTGTTAAAAAATAGAGCTTTTAAGTGCCTAACTAGTCACTTGAATTGTGGCTAAAGTTGTCCCATAACTATTGCAGCTGCAGACCATAGCTTTTCCCCAATTAGAACTAGTGAAGACATAGTTACACTCTACTATGACACAAAAGACTTAGTACACTAGTGTCCTAGCCAATGAGCAAGACACGCTACCCCAGTGGTTGCCAACACCATGATGGGCACACTGTTGTGCCACGGGAACATCCGAAGTGTGCTGCGAGCACACCGAAGAGCTGGAGTTAAAGTTCCCTCCCTGCTCAGCCCAGCCACCTGGGCTGTGCAGAGCTGGGAAAAGGCAGGGGTTAAAGTAAGGGGGAAGGCAGCAGAACACAGTTCTGGCCCCCTAAAAATAGAGAAAGGCACTAGAATGGGGAGTTCCAGGGGTCCCCCTAAAAACAGCAGGAGCAGCCCAAATGCACCGTTCAGGTGGCTCACCCTTAAACCCAGCTAGCAGAGAGCTGGGGGAGGCTGGGAGCCTGTGAATCTCCCCCTGGAGGGCAGAGCAGCTTGTGTCAGCCAGCCTGCAAACAGCCCAGGTAAGGGCTTTTGGGGGGTGGGGGGTGTATGGGGCAGGTGTGTGTGTGTGTGTAGCAGAGGTCGGTGGGAGTGGATGTATAGCTGAGGGTGTGTGGCTGGTTGATTGGGGGTGTTTAGCTGCAGGGTGGGATGGCTGTGTGCTGGGGGGGTGTAGCTGGGGTCTGGAGGGTCCATCACAGGCAGAAGGGGGCTGGGGGAGCAGAGGATGGGACCTACTGGGGTGGGAGGGAGCAGCAGTGGGGTGAGAATTGGCCCTGGGTGGTGGGGAGCCACTGTGGAGAAGGGGGAAGTGGGTGCTGCGCCATGCTCCCCTGCCCTACCTTCCCCCTCCCCAGGTTCCCCCCTGCCCCTCCACAAAGCCACGCTTGTTCTCCCTTCCTCTCTTGCCACCCTTGTGCTGTTCTCCACATGGCTGCCCTTGTCTTCTTTTGCCACCCCTGCCCTGCTGTGCACCCCACACTCGCTCCTGCCACTGAACGCAACTCCTGACCTCCCCTGTTTTGCCACCCCTGCTCTGCTACCCCTACTACCCCACATAGGAGCATTTCCGAAACACTATGCCATGGTTCATGAATATTCATAAGTAATTTAAGTTAATTTGAATATTCATCGTTTTTTAATAGTGGGGTGCCTCAAAAAATTTGAAGGTCTCAAGGTGTGCCACAGCAGAGAAAAAGTTGGGAACCACTGCACTATGCTATCTTCCAAAAGGCAGGTGTGTTAGTCTAGTTCAGCAAAACAAACAAGGAGTTCTGTGGTACTTAAAGACTAACATTTATTTATTAAAGGAGTAGGACAGTGAACTTTTAGATGGTTAAACCACATTTAACACTGAGAAGAATTTTCAGTTTGCTCATGATATGGTAATTATGTTTAGATAGTGCATACCAGTATGTAATGTGCCTATCATTGAGTCAGTTGATCAGTGATTATTCATCATCTGGAATACCTGTATTACTTTCAGGTATAATACATGGAATTATAGAAAAAGTTATGCTTTAGTTGTGTTTAGTTCTTATAGTGGAGCCCACAATGGTCCTTTGCCTAAAGCCTCAGATGATCTAAGTCACCATTGCCCAAGGGTGTCTAACTGCCATCTCCCACTCAATGGTGCCTCTGCCGCCTCTCAACTGCCTTCTCCACCCAATGATACCTCTAACTGCCACCATCACCCAAAGGTGCTTTCAACTGCCACCTCCCACATGACAGTGCCACCAACTGCTGCCACCTTCCAACAGTGTTGCCTCCCATTTGGGGGTGCCTGCTTCAACGACAGCCTCTCACTCAATGATGCTTCAAAATTGCCACCTGCCTCCTGACAGTGCCTTTCTACCAGCCACTGAACTGCCACCTCCCAGCCACCCAACAGTTCCTCCCAGATGCAGTCTCTCAGCATCCAGCTCCTACTCAATTCAAACACCACTTTCCAACTCCCATACCCAGCTTACTACTCCCCAGCTCTTGGGGACCTTCTGATTATAACCCTCAGTCTCCTGCTGCTCTAGAGCATCACTATAAGCACTCAGCTCAGCACGTGACAAGGTGTACCTATGAGGGGGGACATATCGCTCCATAGGGTTCCTACCTCTGAGGTACGGGACATCTAGGGTGATCCTGAGTCCTTAAAAACTGGACAGCTGGCTGTGCATACTATGCAAGGTTACAGATTCCCCAGGATAGCTACCGCAAAGAGACAATACAAGGAAAAACTAGGCAGGTGGCAACGCTAGGCTCCAAACCTAACTCTTTGGTTACTCAATGAAGATGAGAGGAGGACAGGAAGAGGGCATTAATGAAGGAGAGGATGGGCAGATAGTGGGCTGGAAGAGAAGAAACGGCTAGGGATCCACTGGGATGAGGATTAGGAATGGAAGTAAGGAAGGAAAGGAAAAGAGGCTGGAGAGAATGCCTCATGGCTATGAACAGAGAGGGCCTTGATGGACCTAATCCAGACCTGCAAATCAGCCTCAGATAGCAGAGCTGACAGAAACAGGCAGAAGTGAAGGATAACAGGGCAAATGCAGGCAATTTCCTTTTTTCTGGAAAGGCTCATCACTGGTTTCCATATTCCCTGCATCAGCTACACTTATAGGTGCACATGCTCACCTGATGTAAATTGGCATAGCTCCACTAAAGTCAATAGATTGACACCAATATACAGCACCTGAGGAGCCAGCTGATAGTCCCAAACTCTGCAAAATCTGCTTTTTTCTTCTGTCACATTCCTGGGTTAACTGCATCTCTGACCTCTCCTGGTCTGAGTGCACTTTCTCCAGGTCTGATAATGTCTAGAGTCAATTTGTTCAGGGTGGAATGATGCAGTTCTTCCACTCTCAAACTGGACTTTGGGCTGTGGGCCACCGGTACTGACCTTGATTATCTCAGCAGATTCAGTTTAGACTTAACACCTACAGTCCACTTCCTGGTGGGAGTGATGACCAATGATATCCATTGGCCGCAAACCATCTTTTTAAAGCAAAGTAGTTTATTTAGAATTAACAGATTTAAGAGAAAAAGATCTTAAAATTATAAGCAGACACTATGTAAGTCCAGCTTACTAAATATCCATCCACCTTGCGATCCTGCTTACAGGTATCCGAAGACCTCTGGGAACTGGGTTATAGTCTTTTCCTTCAACTCACAAACAAGCTCACTGTCTGCTTCAGGGAGAGTATCTTTAAATCATGCTCAGTCTTTTGATCAATCCTCTTTCCCAGATGTGGTGTTTTGGACTACCTAGGGTCATTGGGGTTGCCATAGTGATAAATGGGAGAGTCGTTTAGGTGCTAGGAAAACCTGTCTGTCTCCTCTCTCTCTCTCAGTTCTCTTTCAATAAAGAGTTCTTGTACAGCTCTGAATATGCTGTCCTCCTTATTGGATTATAATCTCCCTTAAAACTCCACATCTGGCGACAGAGGCTGGGATATGTGTTGGAGTGGCTATCCTCAACAATCCTGGCAACTCTGGAAAACCAGAATACAGTGGAAGAAGCAAAACTTTATTTTACTGCTTGCATGGGGGTTGGGCTGTAGCTGTGAAAGCTGATCTGTTTGCCTAAGGGCTAGCTGGCTATTCTGAAAGCTGATCTGCCTGTTGTTAAGCACAAGGATGAGATAAGGCTGGCTGGCTATTCTGAAAGCTGATCTGCCTCCTGTTAAGAGAAGAGACAAACAATAACCACAAGAGGGCATCATGGCTTTACTTTACTACAACCTTTGAAGCATGTGATCATTCGACAGCTTCCTGGCAGACATATACAGCCCGATTTCAAAATTTTGTAATAGCAAATGACATAACTGATGAGAAGAAGGTACCAGTTTTTCTAACAGTCTTTGGAGTTAAGACTTATAATTTGCTATGTGATTTGCTTTATCCGGAGAAGCCAGAGCAGAAACCTTACGGGGACCTCGTGGAAGTTCTGGGAGCACATTTTTCCCCAAAGCCACTAGTAATTGCAGAGAGGTATAGGTTCTACCAAAGGAACCAAGAGGAAAGTGAATCAGTTGTACAATTTGTAGCAGCTCTGCGGAAGCTGGTAGCACTGTGACTTCAAGAACATGTTAGAGGAAATGCTGCGTGATAGGCTGGTGTGTGGCCTGCACAGTGAATCAACACGAAAACGCCTATTGACTGAAGGTCAACTCACCTTGCAGAAGGCTGTGGAAATTGCAGTCTCCATGGAACGCGTCACCCAAGACATGCAACAGATCGAGGTCAGTGTCTGTAAAGTATCTCTACAACCTGCCCCCAGGGCACTGGGGAGACAAGAATGTTACCAGTGTGGGAAGCAGGACCACCTCACATCTGAGTGCCGGTTTAAAGAACTACTGTGTTGACAATGTGGTAAGAGAGGACACATTGAACGTGCCTGCAAACAAAGGAAGGGTGAACCAAACAGAAAAGGCAGACCTGAGAAAAATGGGCCGTTGGTTTGGCGGAGTAAGAGGGAAATTCTGCATGCAGTAGAGCAGAATACAGGTGATCATAGTGACACCCAATTGGAAGATGAAGATTCCCTCCATGTTTTGTCTATAACAGCTGGCCCACGTAAATTCTGGGTAACACCTGTGTTGGAAGGCAAACCTACACGCATGGAACTGGACACTAGCGCAGCAGTTTCATTAGTTTCTAACCTTGTGTATGAGAAGGACTTTAGACATCTGCCACTTAAGCCGACAGTAGTCGTTTTGAAGGCATATACTGGAGAGACTGTTCCCCTGTTGGGTACTATTGATGTGAAAGTAGAACTCAATGGACAGACCACAAAGCTGCCACTGTTTGTGGTAAAGGGGAATTACCCAGCCTTAATGGGAAGATCTTGGATCAGGAAAATCCAACTCGATTGGTCACAAGTGCATCAATTGACTAAAGAAGAAATGAATCTAGCAGCGGTACTAACAAAACATGCTGCTGTTTTTGGTGAAGACTTAGGCAGTATGAAGGGAATCACTGTGAAATTAAATATAAAGCCTGATTGCCAACCAAAATGTTTGAAGGCCAGGATGGTGCCATTTGCCATCAGACCCAAGGTGGAAGAAAACTTGGAGCGGTTAGTCAAAGAGGGAGTCTTGGTGCCAGTTACTCACAGCCAGTGGGCGACACCCATTGTCCCAATAGTGAAGAAGGATGGCTCCATTTGGATTTGTGGAGATTTCAAGGTCACTGTCAACCCAGTGTTATGTGCAGAACAATATCCTCTTCCCCGCATTGAAGACATCTTTGCAGGTTTGGCTGGAGGACAAAAATTTAGCAAGATTGATTTGAGTCAAGCGTACTTACAGATGCATGTTGAAGAAGAATCTCAAGAATTGTTGACAATCGTAACACATAAGGGGTTGTACAGATACTGTCGTTTACCTTTCGGCATTACTTCAGCCCCAGCTTTGTTCCAAAGGGCAATGGATCAGATTTTGAGTGGTTTATCAGGAGTACAGTGCTATCTGGATGACATCCTGGTCACGGGCAAAAATGAGGAAGAACACCTCATGAACTTGGAAGCTACTCTGCAAAGACTGGAAGAGCATGGTCTACGTGTTCACAGAGACAAATGTAAGTTTTTCCAGCCCTCAGTTGAATATTTAGGGCATATAATTGATGCTGATGGTCTCCATAAGTCTCCAGCCAAGGTTAAGGCTATTGTGGATGCTCCGCTACCTCAGAATGTAAGCCAACTTCGCTCTTTTTTAGGCTTATTAAACTATTATGGCAAGTTTATTCCACTATTAGCGACGCTCCTGAAACCCCTACATGAGCTTCTGGGGCCGAAAAAGGCCTGGAACTGGACTGAAGCCGGTGATGTTGCATTTAATGAAGCTAAAAGCTCACTGGTAAACTCTAAGGTTCTGATACATTTTGACCCATCTTTGTCCCTACAGTTGGCTTGTGATGCCTCCCCTTATGGAGTTGGGGCTGTATTGTCACATATTATGCCTTCTGGTGAAGAGAGGTCGATTGCTTTTGCTTCACGCTCCTTGACCATGGCAGAAACTGACTATGCCCAAATTGAACGTGAAGCACTGGGCATTGTTTTTGGCGTTCGGAAATTTCACCAGTACCTGTGGGGAAAGAAGTTCACACTTCTCACTGACCATTGACCCCTGACATCAGTTTTGGGGCCACACACGCATCCCACATTTGGCTGCTAGTCGGATGCAACGATGGGCATTGATACTTTCTGGATACACATATGAAATCAAATACAGGCAATCCTCTTTGAATTGCAATGCTGATGGCCTTTCAAGGCTACCCTTACCGGCACACCGTCAGGATCAGGGCCAGGAAGGAATCTTTTACTTTGAACAGGTGGAAAACACACCCGTCACGGCTTCTCAAGTGAAGAAAGCAACACGGGTTGACCCAGTACTCTCACGAGTTATGGATTTTGTGATGCATGGAACGTTCTTACCTGACTCTCAGGTCTCTCCTGACTTCTGCCCCTATGTGTCTAGGAGGACTGAGTTATTGACCCAATCTGGGTGTTTGTTGTGGGGTATGCGTGTCATTATCCCACCTTCATTAAGACCACGTTTGTTGGAACAGCTCCATTCAAGTCACTGCGGCATAGTGCGCATGAAAGAAATTGCACGGAGCTATTTCTGGTGGCCGGGCTTAGACAAGGCCATTGAAGAAATGGCTAGAGCTTGTACCTCATGCCAGAGCATCCGGAACGCACCTCAGTTGGCACCTCTTCACCCACGGGATTGGCCCAAAAGGCCATGGCAACGTATCCATGTTGATTTTGCTGGCCCATTTGAAGGATGTATGTTCTTAATTGCTGTGGATACCCATTCAAAATGGCCAGAAGTCTCTGTAATGCAGTTCACTACTATGGAAGCCACTATTCAGACCCTGCGTGGCTTTTTTAATCATTACAGTCTTCCAGAACAGCTGGTGAGTGACAATGGACAACAATTCATTTCTCAGGATTTTGAAACTTTTATGAAGGTCAATGGAATACATCACATCAGGTCAGCACCATATCATCCTTCCACCAATGGACATGCTGAAAGGTTTGTACAGACTATGAAGCAAGCTCTAAAAGCTGCAAAGGGATGTTCACCTCTTCATAAGCGTCTGGACAACTTCTTGTTGCCCTACAGAAACACTTCACAGGCTACAACTAAGGCATCTCCAGCTTTTCTTATGATGGGACGGCAGTTGCACTCTTGCTTTGATTTGTTGAAACCACGAGACACATGGCAAGTGGTTCAACACCAACAGCAGGACCAGGTCAGCAGACATTCACCAAGAATAAAGGGCTGCACCTTCAGTATTGGACAGCCAGTTCTTGCTTGAAACTATGCTTCAGGAGCTAAATGGGTCCCAGCAACGGTCATTGCCCAGACAGGACCTGTTTCCTACTCTGTCCAGACAGCGAGTGGCCTAGTTTGGCGACGGCATGTAGATCAGCTGTTTCTCTGTCATATCCACCCAGAGGATGCATCTCCAGCAGACATATCTGACTTGACCCTTACTGATGATACAACATTAGAGCATGAAACTACTATTTCTGTCTTTCCTGCTCCAGCCATCCCTTCAACGTCTTCAGCCTTCCTAGACCAACCGGACACAACATCCTCTCTGGTTCCTTCCCCAGTACCTGTGATCCCACCACCACCAATACCACCTTGTGGGGTGGGCACACCAGAAGTCCACCGTAATCCACCTTGAGACAGAAGGCCTCCTAATTGGCTGGATCTTTAGCTAGTGGTGACCCCCTCTTCATGGGGCAGAATAATTCCCCCAGGGGTTCACCAGAGATGGGGCAGTCTACTCTCAACTCCTAGTTTAGTTCTTATTCTTTTGGGGGAGAGGGAGGGTTTTATTCTGGGGGGGGGTGTTCATTAGAGGGGGAGGAATATGTGGTGTTTTGGACTACCTAGGGTCATTGGGGTTGTCATAGTGATAAATGGGAGAGTCCTTTAGGTGCCAGGAAAACCTGTCTGTCTCCTCTCTCTCTCTGTTCTCTTTCAATAAAGAGTTCTTGTACAGCTCTGAATATGCTGTCCTCTTTATTGGATTATAATTTCCCTTAAAACCCTACAATTTACATGGGTTAAAGGATGCTGGAATGCTTCAGAACACCCTATTTTGAGGGGAAAGCATTCCAGGGTCCCCTAAAAGCACAAGCTGTTACATTAATCTTACCTTTTCCCCATTTACCTTTTCATACTTAGAGTAGAATCATAGGGTGATCTGGAGATCATCTAGTCCAGGGGTACTCAAACGGCGGCCCGCGGTCCACAATCCGGACCACAAAGACGTTTCTGCTGGACCGCGGGCCGCCTATTTACATGAAAAATCCGAACATGAAGCAATGTTCCGTCTAAGGCCGTTTGAGTACCCCTGCGCAGCTGAGCAACTCCTGTTGCTCGCTGCGCTCCTCCCCCACAGAGCCTGCTGCGCAGCCATCCCCTGCTCCCACTCGCACCCCCCGCTCCCGGAACTGCCCCCCCCTGCTCCCAGCAGTAGGCCTACCCTAGTTGCTTGTGGCCCCTGATGAATGGTGGACGGCCGAATGTGGACCGGCTCGCAAAAAGTTTGAGTACCCCTGATCTAGTCCAACCCCCTGGAGTTTGAGCCCAGCACCATCTGCATGTAAAGCAGATGTGCTAGCCACGCCACACTTCCCTGTCCTGCTTTCCGTGCTCTGGTATCTGGCAATACGCCCGTGCAGGTGCGGCGCCCCTCCACCCCACGGAACGCACGAGAGCCCTTTACCCCTGGCTGACGTCACAATCCGAGGGCGCGAATCTGGCGCCGGCGGCTGAAGCGCCGCCCGGAGAGTCCATAAGGCGGGGCAGGCTGGGAACAGCCACGCCCGTCCAGCTAGCCCACCGCCAGGGGAGCCAATTCCCCCCCACTTTGCTCTGAGTGGTGGCTCTGTCCAAGGCCCCGCCCCTTTCTCCCATTGGTAAAGGTGGCCGGGGGCGTTAGTTCCCGGCGCAGTGTGGCGCGCGGCGGCGGCGGCGGCGGCGCAGGAAGAGGGGTGAGCGGGCGGCCGCGTGGAGCGAAGCGGGTTCCATGGCCGCGTGCAGGGACCACGTGCCGCTGCAGGGCGGCCCGGCCGGGGAGAAGGGCGCCTCCAACGGGGAGCTCGGCCCCGGCGCTCGTCTGCCGCCGCGTAGCTCCACCGCTCGCGTGCGGCGCTGCCTGCGCGGCAACCTGCTGGTGCTGCTGACCGTGGCCGGCGTGCTGGCCGGCGTGGTGGTGGGGCTCGGCGTGCGGCAGGTGCCGGGCGGGCTGAGCCGTGCCGGGGTGCTGGCCTTCTCCTTCCCCGGCGAGCTGCTGCTGCGCCTGCTGAAGATGATCATCCTGCCGCTGGTGGTGTGCAGCCTGGTGGCCGGCGCCGCCAGCCTGGACCCCGCCGCCCTGGGCCGCCTGGGCGGGTGGGCCATGCTCTTCTTCCTGCTCACCACGCTGCTGGCCTCGGCCGTCGGCGTCAGCCTGGCCTTCATCATCCGGCCCGGCCAGGGGGCTGCGCCGCCCACCCTGGAGGACGAGGCCGTGCCCGAGCCCAAGGAGGTGGTCGACTCCTTCCTGGATCTCATCCGGTGAGACGCCGGCGAGGGCGCGGGGACTGGGCGGGACGCCGCTGCCTGGAGCCGGGCGGGCGGGCTGGGGAACGCACATGTTTCGTCCCGGATCTGGGAGGCGTCCGGAGTCCGCCTGGCCACGCTGGCTCCATCCCAGCTCCGGTTTGTCTCCTGGCGGGCAGCGGCTCCCACCTTTCGGGCTGGCCGAGCAGCCGGAGCCAGGCACCCCCAGGGGGGCTGGGGCTGGGGCTTCCTCTCTTCCCGGCGCCTGGCCTCGTGGCAAGGTCCGGACCCCAGCGCTGGGGCTCTGGCTGCAGCTGGTGGGCTCCGGGGCTGGCAGGGCATTGCTGCTCTTCCCCCGCTCAGCTTCTTTGGGTAGGGTTACCAGATGTCAGGCAAAAGGAGGACATGTCCTTCTTCTTACCTTCATGCTCTCCATCCGGCAGGCATCTTTAAAAGACACGATTTTGTCTGAGTTTTTACTTACAGGGGTTAAAGGATGCTGGAACCCCCTGAACACCCTGTTTTTAGGGGGAATCGTTACAGGGCCCCCTAAAAACAGAAGGCTGTTACATTAATACTACACTTTCTCCAATGTCCTCCTTTTCATACTGCCCTCCTTACCATACTTTGGTATCTGCTAACCCTTGCTTTGGGCGGATTGAAAATGATCCGGTAGCCACGTCTGCACCAGTCCCTGGCATTTAGACAGCCAGGCCCATCATCTTGGCTCTCCTGAACTGGTAGCCTCTACTACACACACACTCCCACCCCTGCCCCACTGGACATTAAAGGTCAGTTGGGGGGGCTGACCTTGATGTACACGTTAAACCCTGCAGTAGGAAAACTAAAACCTCCTTGTGGAGCAGGGGGTCTCACACTCGAATCACCACAAGGGCCACACAAGGACTAGTACGTTAGCCAGAGGGTGGCACCGCTGAAACATTTTCATGCAACAATATTGCAAATAGCAGTAACAATAGTGGTGTTGCAGGCCACAAGAAATAGCTTTTGGGGTCATATTTGGCCCACGGGCCGCATGTTTGAGACCTCTGTTGTGGAATAACCTCAAAGGCTTTTGTTCTGCCTTTGGACTCCTCTCCATTAGTACCTGAAGCTCTCTGGGTCCTTGGCATGTCTGATTTAGTTGAGGGGGTCTCTTCAGTTTTGTAACGTGCTGGGGTAAAATAAACTCGGACATTCTGGTGGAGGACATGATTTGCCACCTGGACAGTGCTTTCCCAGTCTGCTTATCCAGGTATCCCAAAGGGCTCTTACAGAGAGCAACATCAGTCTCCCAGCAGTGCTGGTCTCCGTGGCAGAACTGGGTGTGAAACCTGGACTGACTTCCAGTGCTGTGTTCTGATCCCAATGCTGTCCTGTACCCATGTTGAAGGCATGTTAAATGTCAGCTGTGGAGAGAGCTTTTGCTGCTTGGATCCTGTCCACTGGAAATTAAGGGGAGCTTGTGAAATCCTGATTGTTACTCTAAACCAGCAATTCCCACCTTTTTCCTTTACTAGGACCATTACATCATTACCATTATTATTATTTTGTGGGCCACTACGTAAGGAAGCTGTTTTAAACATTTTTAAAACAGCCTATGGCTGCTAGTAGTCAAACTTGTATATCAAGGGGTATTAAAAATGGGTCATTACATGAGGATGTTTGTGAAGCAAATTACATTGCAAATGATGATGTAGGTCAAATATGAAACGTAAGAGGAACATAGGATTATATTATCACATTATCTCCTCTCCCCCCCCCCCCCCCCCCAACCACCAGGGACCACCTGCAGTATCCTCATTGAGAACTACTGTTCTAACCATGTGGCATGTTGGGAATGCTAGGAGGTCCAAAAGGAGACCGGAGGAATGTGTTAGTCTCTTGACATGTCTGACTCAACATCGCCTGAGTCTTGCATTTCCTGTGTGGGGTTTGACAAACTTCATGTGTCCATTACATCTGACGTGCATCTAACAAAGTGGGTTGCAGCCCAGGAAAACTTGTGCCCAAAGAAACTTTAGTCCTAAAAGTGCCACGTTACTTTTGTTTTTGCTATATACAAACACAGCTACCTCTCTGGAGCATGTTCATTACAGATATTTTCTTCCTAATAGTCTATTTATGCAGAGGCTGCCTGGCCTCTGGGCTGTTGAATCATTAATACTTAATAGACATGGTAAGCTATCCAGGTGTTGCCAAAGCATGACAGGGAGACATCCCTCCAGGCTCTAACATTCTGATGCGATACCAGTGCATCACTCTGTCCAAAATCTTTATTTACAGTAAATATGGTCCATTTACAGTAAACATTCCTGATCAGGTTGCAGCCTGCCATCACGAGAAAGGGAAGGAGACTGCATCATATTAACAAGTTCTAAAGGGGTAGCTGTGTTAGTCTAGTTAAGCAAAACAAACATTCATGGGAGAAAATCTTCAAGCATCCAAAGTGGGATTTTTCTCCCACAAAAGCTTATGCGATAAATCAATTTGTTAGTCTTGCAAAGTGCCACAGGACTCCTTTGTTTTTGCATCATAGTATGGCCTCTACATCTCAGTCCCTCTCCTTGGATAAAGTGCAGGGTTTTTGCCCCCGCCCTCAATAGATTTAACAAAAACTGGCAGGAAAGTTGTCTTTTGTGATCAGTTACCTTCTGTGACCATCCTTCCCGTGAATGTGCTGAGTCACTGTGAGCGAAGTCTCTTGGAAGGTAACTGGGCTGGGAAGCCAGTGTGGAAGAGAAGTGCTGCCAGTCTGATGTGCTGCTGAAGGCGCATTAGTCTGCGCTAGAGTTTCTCAGTGTGTTTTATTGTCAACACCCCCCCCCCCGGGTCATGATTCTCAGTTTGAGAACCCCTGGCTTACTCCAGGGGCTCAGGGAGAGACGGTACTGGCAAGGCTGACTGCACTGTAACTTTCTTTGTTTCTGTATTATGCTGATAACAAAGGGAGGTGGGGTAACAGGATCCCTGTCTGGGTGGAGCAGGGATGTGAGATGTACATTATTCCTGTGTTTGAACTTGCCCACAGTCATGCAGGATGCACCAGAGAGGGGATTAGAAGTGGGGTCTTGTGATGCTCAGTCCTTTGCCTTATTTAACCCCAAGGACCAGCCTTCCAAGACAGATCACTGATGAAGGAATGCAAAGGTTCTTTTTGAAAAGACTGGCTTGAAATCTGCAATGACTATCACACTGAGCTGGTGTGAATCTGATGGTGTGAATCTATCAAATGGGCACTGGAATTGGCTAAGTGGCTTGCCTGGATTGGTGTTTGGGCACAGACTGTGAAGGAGTTGGGCTTCTAACTGATGGAGAGGGCCTGTTCTGGCTAGGGCTACCAGATCCCAAAGCCTGGAAAGGAGGACACATGGAGAAAATGTAATATTCTTCTGTTTTTAGCAGGTGCTGGAACACTCACCTAAAAATAGGGTGTTCTGGAGCATTCCAGCACACTTTAACACCTGTAAGCGAATAGCCAGACAAAATCATGTATTTTTAAAACTCCTGGTGGATGGAGGACATGAAGGTAAAAAGGAGGACATGTCTTCCTTTTGCCTGACATCTGGTAACCCTAGTTCTGGCAGCAGGCTGCTCCTTGCCTCTGATGGAGAGGTGCTTATCCAGCCCCAGCATAGGGTTGTGGGCAGTGGGATGGTGGAGGATGGATACAACTCTGGCACTGGCTATTTCTCTGTCTTATCTAGCACAGTATCTCTGATCTCAGCACTTTGGGACTTCATGACCAGCCAAGTGAAACATACCTAAGCCTATTTGATCAAAACAGACATACTCTGTTTGTTTGTCTTGATGTAGAAACAAATTACTTGTTGCAAGAGTTCTTTGTCAATTGAAACTAAAAATCCCTTCCTACATGCTGTGGTGTCCTAGTGCCACACTTAAAGGCAATACCTGGTGACTGGAGAACAAGCTAGCTGTTTTCTGGACATCTGCCCCAAACTGCCCTATGTTCCTGTGGCCTTAGCCTGGCATGGCTCTCTGATTATCATGGCTGAGGTGCTGCTGTGTCCTTAACAGCCTAGGTCTTCTGTACTCAGTGAAACAAACTCAGTATTTCCCTTCTTCCTGGCAAAGCTGAATGTCTAGTGTGAATCATGTGGAATGAGTCACAAAAACTGGCATTTGAATAGTTATGCAGGAAATGCATGTATTTGACTCTGTTCTTCATCGGCTTTTTACGTGGTTCAGGGCTAGCAAGCTAGGTATTCCACAGCCATCTCTTGCCTGGGCTCAAACGCAGGGCTCTGCTTGTGCCTCACTTCCATCTAAGCCAGTGTCTTATGCTGAGAATCCCTCACCTCAGTGAAATAAAAATGTAGCTTTGGATGCCCTGGTTTCTGTCTAGGACCAAACCAAACAGAAGTCACCACTGGTCGGGGTTTGGCTGTGGATGTGTGTAGTTGATGGAGCTGGAGTTGTCCTGTCTGATGCAATGCTTGCTGTTTGTTGAGTCTGCTGCTGAGCAGAGTAAGTGTTGCCTGGGGGTGCGGCTCAGAATGGAGCAGTGCTCTACGCCAGTGGTTGCCAACTTTTTCTCTGCCGTGGCACACTTCAGACCTTCAAATTTTTCAAGGCACGCCACCATTAAAAAAAAAAAACCCACAAATATTCAAATTAACTTAAATTCATTATGAATATTCATGAACCATGGCACAGTGTTTCGGAAATGCTCCTATGTGGGGTGGTAGAGCAGGGGTGGCAAAACAGGAGAGGTCAGGAGTTGTGTGCAGTGGCAGGAGTGAGTGGGGGGAGCGGAGCAGAGCAGGGCAGGGGTGGCAGAAGATGACAAGGGCAGTCATGTGGGGAACAGCACAAGGGTGACAAGAGAAGGGAGAACAGGAGTGGCTTTGTGGGCAGGGCAGGGGGTAACCTAGGGAGTGGGAAGGTAGGGCAGGGGAGCATGGAGCAGCACATACTTCCCCCTTCTCCTCAGTAGTTCCCTGCCACCTGGGGCAAATCCTCACCCCACTGCTGATCCCTCTAACCCCCAGCCCCCTGTTGCCTGTGATGGACCCTCCCATTACTACAGGAGCCAGAACTAGGCCTCCAGCCCCCAGCTACATTCCCCCTGCTACACATCCACTCCCACCCACCTCTGCCACACACACACACACACACACACACACACACACACACACACCCCTACCTGCGTGCCCCCCCCCCCCCCCCAGCCCTTACTTGGTCTGTTTGCAGGCTGCCTGAGGCAAGCTGCTCTGCCCTGCAGGGGGAGAGTCTCACACTCCAGGCCTCCCACAGCTCTTTGCTGGTGGGGTTAAGGTGGAGCCACTAGAACACTGCGTGTGGGCTGTTCCTGTTATTTTTAGGGGGACTTCTGGAACTCTGTTCCAGTGCCTTCCTCAATGGGGGGGGGGTGAGAAGGCTGCCTGCTTAAAAATAGGGGGTCCCAGAACTGTGTTCTGGTGCTTTACCCCTTACTTTAACCCCTGCCTTTTCCCAGCTCTGCACAGCCCATGTTGCTGAGCTGAGCAGGGAGGGACCTTTAAATCCAGCTCTCAGGGATGCTTGCAGCACACTTTGGGTGTTGCTGCAGCACACCAGTGTGCCCTGGCACACTGATTGGGAACCACTGCTCTAGGCAGCCTTTCTACCACTGGCCATGTGGAGGTTGAGTAGGGGGTGCCAAAGCGGAGCTTTGACCTGTCAAGCAAAGGTTAATGTTTAAAACAAAAAACCATCTGCAATGTAGAAAGCTTTTTTTTTTTTTTTTAAGTTCTTCAGGTGTCTGTACACCCCTCTTCTGTGTCTTTGCTCCTTGTCTTGAAGCTGCAGAACATCTCTTTGGAGCTAGCAGACAGGTTTTGCAAGGGAGCTCTTGGAGGAGGAACAACTGTGTAACACTTGAATGTGCCAGTTAACCAGGCAAAAAATGGCAGGGTCTCAATGGGTGGATGAGATGATCAGGTAAGGAGGAAAGGTTCAGATTTATTAGAAACTAGGTTACCTTCTGGGAAAGGGGGAGCCCTGTATAGGAGGAATAATTGCAGATTGCTAAAAGGTAGTGGGTTTTTTAGATGCCTGTATCTGATGCTGAAAATGTTTGTTAAAATGGTTAAACTTGAATGCCTCGGATTAAATGAGAAAGGAGTCCTGTGGCATTTTAAAGACTAACAGATTTATTTAAAGTGCCACAGGACTCCGTGCTGCTTCTGCTGGATTAGACTAACACGGCTGCCCCTTTGCAACTTAGATTAAATGAGGATATTGATGTGGTAAGCATCACAGAAACTTTGTTGGGCTCAGTAATACCAAGGTGCAAATACATCAGAAGGTCAGAGGACAATACAGTACTGGTAGGGTTGAAGGTGATGGTAATGTGAAAGCATAGAGTCAAACAAAATAAATTTAAATGAACCAGTCTCTATGCAGAGTATCCATACTTGAATAGTAAGAGTCTAGCACACTGGTTCCCAACCAGTGTGCCATGGCAACTCCTCCCAGTGTGCTATGGGAAAAATCCCTGAGCCGTGGCCATGGGCAGCTGCCTCAGGTGCAGGGGTTCCCCAGAGCCGTGGCAGTGGCCACACATGGTCCCAGCTGGAGGGGTTGCCAGGACCTGGAGCCGCGGCAGAGGGCCGCATGTTGTCCTGGCATGGGGCAGGGTTCCCTGTGAGGCCACACTGCTGCTCCCCCATGCCGGAGAGCAGGCAAGAGGCCAGAAGGGCAGCCTGGTGGAGCTCTGCCAGTCCAGCCCTCAGCCACGTGTGCTGCTCTGGGCTCCATCCTGGAGCAGCAGGGAGGAGGCAGCACAGAGTTGGTATCTCTGCCCCTGCCCCGCCCCAGCTGCACTGCCTCCCACCCTCTCCCTGCTGCTCCGGAGCGGAGCCCAGAGCAGTGCGCGTGGCTGGGGGACGGGGTGGACTGGCAGTGCTGCACCAGGCTGCCCTTTCAGCTGCTTGCCCACTCCCTGGCATGGGGGAGGGGGCAACACAGGTGTCTGCTGCTGCCTTGGGCCAGCCAGCCCTGCCCCCCAATGCTGGGGGGGGGTGAGGAGTTGGGGGGTGCAGAGGGCAATTTTTCCCTGGGCTCCGTACCTCCCCATGGAGGGCCCTGCCCACACCCTCATAGGTTCAGCCGTGGTCCCTAGAGTCAGAGCCCTGGCAGAGGCCCCGTGTGTAAGGCTGCCAGATCCTAAAGCTAGTAAAGGAGGACAGGGAAGTATGAAACAAGGACATTGGAAGACATCTGGTGAAAATGTAGTGTTAATGTAATATTGTTTTTAGGGGACCCTGGAATGCTTCCCCTAAAAATAAGAGATTCTGTGGCATTCCAGTATGCTTTAACCCCTGTAAGTAAAAAGCCAGACAAAATCATGTATTTTAAAATGCCTGCCAGATAGAGGATGTGAAGGTAAAAAGGAGGACGTGTTCTCCTTTTGCCTGACATCTGGTAATGCTACCCATGTGGTCCCAGCAGGGGGTGGTTCACCGGAGCTCCAGTGGTGGCCCCATGTGGCCCCAGCCAGGGAGTTCACTGGAGCCAGAGTGGCTGCTGCAGGTGGCGGTCCCATGCAGCTGTAGCCAGGGGTTCTCCTGCCAGCAAGCATCCCATGCGTGGGCTGCAATGCCATGTGACCCCAGCTGGTGGGTTAGCCAGAACTGCAGGTGGCAGCCCCATATTGCTCCAGCCAGGGGGAGCGGGGGGGCTAAGCTAGAGCCATAGGCAGCAGCCCCAGCTGAGGGTTCCTTGATCTGGAGCCTCAGGCCACAACCCCAAAACAGGGTGCTGTGGCTCATGAACATTCATGTTAATTTGAATATTCATGGATTTGGCATGCCAGAGTGCCATGGCATAATCGAAGTCCTTAAGGTGTGCTGCAGTAGAGAGAAGATTGGGAACCACTTGTCTAGCAGTAGGATGCTGCAGCTGATCACATGACCAGAATGGTGACAGTGCATGAAGTGGTCATGGGGGTTAGAAGCAGTAACAGGGCTTGACCAATCCTGAGTGTCAGGTGCCCATGGTGTCTAGAAATTTGACTGTGGTGCCTAGCTGCACCATGGTACTTAGGAAGCAGTATGCCCCCTGGCACCTTAAAAACAGTCACTGGCTCTGACGCTTTGTGCTACTGCTCTCCCTGCTGTCACTGTGCCCTCAGCCCTGACTGCTGCCAAAAGCCCCCTGGGCAGTTCACTTTCTTTGGTGGGTGGGGGGTGTTGCCAGCCCACCTAGGAGACTTTAGACTGGCTCCCAGCTGAGCAGCACATTTGTTGAGCCTTGGGCTATAAAAATAAAAAAACTCAGTGGGGGATTGCAGCTATCCCTGGATTGACTCAATACGTGTCACCTCAGGAGAAAGTTCATTGATCCCTAAAATGACTGCTTTTTGGAGCAGCTAGTCCTGGAACCCACCAGAGGAGAGGCAGTTCTTGATTTAGTCCTAAGCATAGCACAGGATCTGGTCTGAGAGGAGAATATAGCTGAATCACTTGGTAATAGTGACCTGTATGCATCTCGGGGGTGGGAAAGACACCAGAGCATCCCACCATTGTATCACTTCCTTTCAGAAAGGAGAATTACCGAAAGAGGAGGGAGTTAGTTAAACAAATAGAGGTACAGTGCCAAAAGTGAAATTCCTGCAATCTGCCTGTAAATTTTTTAAAGACACCACAATAGAGGCTCAATTTAAATGTATACTATGTATTTTAAATTTGGGGTAAGAGGACCAAAAGAAGTGTCTCCTTGGCTGAAACAACAAAGTAAAGAAACAGAGGCAGAAAAGCATCCTTTAAAAAGAGGATAATGAAACGTATTGAGGAAAATAGGAGAATCAATGCTGGCAAGTGAAGTGTAAAAATAGGAAGGCAAAACAAAAGTCTGAGGAATGCTAGCCAAATACTTAGAAAATAACAGCAAAAAATTGAAGTACCTCAGAAGCAGAAAGCCTACTTACTAAATGGCCTTGGGGCCTAGATGACCAAGATGTCAGCAGAGCACTTGTGGAAGGTAAGGTTAGTGTGAAGAAACTAAATGAATTCTTTGCAGCAGTCTTCATGGCTAAGGATGGGAAGGAGATTCCCAGACCTGAGCCATTCTTTTTAAGTGACAGGTTTGATGAGCTGTCCCATACTGAGATGTCATTAGAGGTTGTTTTGGAACAAATTGATAAGCAGGAGCAGGTTGTATCCTCTCAAAAGTTCTGAGTACTCAAATATGAAACTGCAGAACTACTTGTGATTTAAATGGTGGGTTACATACCACCTTCTGTACCAGATGACAGGAGGGTAGCTAATCTTCTCCAGAAACAATCCCAGCAATTACAGACTGGTAAGCTTAACTTCAGTACCAGACAAATTGGTTGAAACTAGTACAAATTGAAATGATCAGAAATGCAGGTGAGGAAATCTTGTTGGAAGGGTCACCCTGATTTTTTTTTTTTTTTTTTTTTTTTTTTGAGAGAGAGAGAAATCATGCTTCCCCAGTGTGCTAGATTTTTGGAAGGAGTTAAATTTGTGGACAAGGGTAAGCTAGTGGATGTAGCAGACTTAGATTTTCAGAAAGTCATTGACAAGCTTCCTCATCAGGGGCTCTTAACCACAGTAAGCTGTACTAGGATAAGAACATTTTCTGAATGAGTAAGCTGTTAAAAGATGAGGGGGGAAAAAGTCAGGAACAAATTGTTAGGTTTCAGAATGAAGAGCATAAAGAGTGGTATCCCGCATGGGGTTGGTACTGGGACCTCTACTGTTCAACATGTGATCTGGAAAAAGGGGTAAACTGAGGTGGCGACACTTAAAGATAGCTAAGTCTGAAGTGGACTGTGAAGAGTTGCAAAGGAATCTCAAAAGTGGATGACTGGACAACAAAAAGGCAGGTAAAATTCAGTGTTGAGTAATGCATGGTGGAGAACGTAATCCTAAATACATATAAAATGATGGGGTTTAACTTCTTTCCACTCGAGTTATTATGCATTTAATGTGGAGTGGCAGTCAAAGCTAGCAATCATTGGGAATCATTAGAGAAGGGAATAGATCAGATAAAAATATTGTATTGCCTCTCTCTAAATCCATGGTATGCACACATCAAATATTTTATGCAGATCTGGTCACCCTGTTTCTAACAAATATATTTGAATTGGAAAAGGTGCAGAAAATGGCAACCAAAAACTAAGTGTAGGGAACAGTTTCCATATGAGAAGAAACTAAGGAGATTGGCTAAAGAAGGGTATGACAGAGGTCTGTGCAGTTATTTACTGTCTCTGTACCAGCCACAAGGAAGTAAAACAACCAGAGAGTCCTGTGACGCTTTTAAAGATTAACAGATTGATTTATTGCAGGAGCTTTTTGTTGGTGGAATCCCACTTCATCAGATGCTTTTAATGGAAAACTAAAGTGTTTGTTTCCTATAGCCTATAACTAGGGGTCACTGGATGAAACTGATATTTTTAAAATGAAGAGGAGGCATTTCTTCACAAAATGCACAGCAAACCTATCTGACTTTTCCCAGGGGATGTTGTGAAGGCCAAGACTATAAAGGGATTAAAAAAAAAAAAAACCAACCCCTAGATATTTTTGTGGATAGGTTAATTAATGACTTTAGCCAGGATAGGCAGGGATTGATGTTTACCAGAGGCTAGGAATGGGTGTTGGGACAGATCATTTGATCATTCCCTCTGGTGCACCTTATTGGTTGCTATCAGAAGACAGGATCCTGGATTGGATGGTCCATTGGTCTGAGACAATATGTACCCCCAAGGCAGAACAAGAGGTTGATGGTCTATTGCTGCTGGATCTGATCCACAAATCACAATCAGGTGTGTTCTTGTTTGTGATTCGGGAGCTTCTCTAGAAGAGTACAATGGATCATCTGAGTCTGTTGTAAAATCAGAAACCGCAGCCAAAGTGTCATTGTCCTGGTCAGGTGTTATGTATTGTTTTGGGAATAGGTTTGTTCCCTTGCCTTCCATCAGAGTTAAAGATGGTCATGCTTTAGTTGCTTGGCTGAGGCCATGTGTACACAGACAGCACCAATACCACTGTACCACTGCTGCATGTCAAGGGAAGACCACCAACTGCAGAGTGCCCTTCCATCAATGTAAGAACCCCATCCCATGTGCAGCAAAAGCTGTTTGCTCTCATGATGATGTGCACACTGCCACTTGTGGTAATGTAATGAAGTCACTCAGGAAGATGGAACAGTTGCATCAGTCCTGACATGTCACTTGGTGTGTAAATGGTAGTGTAGCCATAGCCTTAGTCTGCATCAGGGATGTGAACATCCTTTATGAAAGAGGAGAAATCTCTGTAGCTACCTGTTGCTAGTGACCTGAGTTCAAGTACAAAGAATGTCTGCTTCCAGCTTGGCAAAACTGTAGCCTCCCTATTAATATGCTGAAAGGTGCGTGTTGGTGCCAGCGGGTACAGCTGGCTTCAAAGATAATTGCTGGGCTTTTTAAAACCAGTGGGTGTGCCACATACTCCTAGGCTCTAGAGCATGTCTAAACTCAAAAGTTAACTCAGATTAAAGTATATTGTGAATCTGAAGAATAATAGCTGTCCTTAAACAAATCCATGTATAGACAAGCCCTTTGGCTACATCAGCTGTGCAAAGTTGGTGGGTGGGACTCTTTGTTTTATAGCAGTAAATCTGTATGTGGGGACAGAGCCCTGTCATTTGACCATGAGATAGCTGGGTGAGGTCTGTACTAACTGTTCCCTCCACCCATGGTTGACATCAGCTGATTTATCTTGCAATAAAATGACAGCTTGTCACCACTTGGATTTTATGGCAGGAGAGATGTTAATTTCCCCCATGGTTCAAATGCACCTTGTAGTCATGAAGACCATGGCAAAGTCACAGGTGCTGTGTTGTAAAAACAGCTACTGTGACAGTGGGGACTACCGCCAAAGGTATTAAGCTGTGTGGCAGATCAGAGGTAGGCTTTGCGTCTAAGGAGTTTGTGTACATGGCAGAGAGCTGGGTCAAGGAACTGTGACCATGAGCTACAGAAAACTACTTGGGCACTGTGTGCTGGAATGGCAGGAATTCCTGAGCAAGGAAACTGCCTGATGTTTCTAAACAGAATGCTGGATAAACAAGGTAAGACCAAGAACACTGACTCCTCTATTTCCTCTCTTAATAGAAATACCCTTACTGAGCAGTGGATGTCAACCAGCTGCTCAGGCTGGAAGGGCACTTAATCATAGCTCTGTAATTCTCCCCACTGACAAAGTGTGATTATTCTCCCACAGAAGCTCATGAAATAAACTTGTTAGGCTGTTTTTTGTTTTTTGTTTTTCCCCACCCCTGAGCTAGACTGATGCAGCTACCCCTTTGGAGCTCCTCCCCACTTGGAGCCTTTACAGTGGTCAGCAGAAGAATGGTTAATTGGTCCTGGTCTGCCTTCAACTTGCTGACTCCAGATCAAACAACATTCCTCCTCTGCCCCCTCTGAAAGAGCCAAATGGTGAACAGTTGTTCCCACAACCTAAGAAGAATCTGAGGAGCTCAGCTGGGGTCTTTCTGCTAATCTTCCCTGCTAGGGGACATGAGGCAGAATGGCCAACATGGAGTATCAGAGGCAAACCAGATCTGGGTGCTCACTCCCATACTGCACCTGCCAAACTAAGAAAGCAGAATCACTGCCCTGGACTCGATTGTCCACACAGGAAGCTGTTCTAGCTAGTACTGAATAAGCTAGTTTAAGCTGTGTAGAGAAACCCAGATGAGGCATGCTTATCGAATGGACTTTCTTTGCCCAGATACTACTTGTAAGGGTCATTTACATCCTTAACCAGAATACCACCTGCTTTACGTGGGCCAGAATGGTCTGCCTTAAACCAAAGTCTCTGGACAAATCAAATGTTGAGGTTTGTCTCATCTGATGTTTATTGGAACTTGCATGCCTTCTGTCTCTTCAGTCTACCACCAGAGTGGGAGGACAGTAGATGTTGTGGTCCTGTATTTTATTCACTGTTCTGCACTGACTTGCTTTGTGACCCTGATCGTCTGCCTTGATCTTCCTTTTTTCAGGCCGTCCAAGCCCAGAAGCTGAGCAGACTTGTCTGTAACTGAATGCTGCATCTGGCTCACACTAGGCAGACCCCAAAGGCTGTAATGGGATTGGAGGCTTACATTAATATAAATGGCTGAAATTGTCCAAAGTGGTGCTTGAGAACTTGACTAGGTTTTGGAGTGGCTGGCTGTGGTCAGCGTGCATTTGTGGCAGCTGGGATCTGCACTGCAGCTTCTATAAGAAACACTAATCCAACATAAGAAGGATTTGTGTCTCTCTCTCTCTCTCAAAAAGGCAATCATTAAAACTGTTCCAATACAAAGATACATACCTACCAGCCCCATTCATCCACTGTGCTCTGTCAAGATAAAGGGCATGTGCGCTTTGCGTAAACTAACAACTCATTACGTAGCACTTTTCATCAACTCTGTGCTTAACAGTCTTTAATGTATTCCTCCCCAGGGAGGCAGGGCACAGCTGTTGTTCTTGTCTGAACAATGGAGTAGTGAGGCAAAGGGACTTGTCCAGTATCTCACCCAGGAAGTCTTTGGAGAACCAGCTTCAATTGCCTGTTCTGCCAAGTCTAAGCATAGTATCTTAACCAGTGGGCCATTTTTTCTTGAAGTGGTTGGCTCATGTGCCTGTGTGTCCAGGGCTGACCCAGCCATATAGGTGAACTAGGCAGTCCCTTAGAGTGCCAGACTTCAGGGGTGCTAAAATAGATAAAAGTGATATCTCTTACTGTGGGGGGAGGGGAGAGCAAAGTCATAGCTCACCTAGGGTGCAAAAAAATCTTCTCAGCCCTGTATGTGTCCACAGGATCTAGATCAAAAGGAGTATTTAAATTGAGTAGACCAAACTAAAAAAAGGTTATTTTTGGGTCCTGAATCTCTTCTTGCCCCACCCTCCCTGACAATTTTTGAGCATTGCAATCCCACTTTACTGGTAAGTCTTTAAAGAGACTTGTGTCCCCTGACTCGCATGTAGCTGGGACTAGACCACAGATGTAACAATGAAACCTCAGGGCAGTGAGATGTACAAAATAATAAAGCATTTGCTCTTACAATACCACTCCTAAGTGTCTGTTGTGGGAGTCGGTTGGTGGAGGGGTGGGATTCAGGACACTGATTGGTAAGGGACAGGGTCCCTTTAACTGTAGCAGTCTAAGCCAGTGGTTTGCAAACCTTTTTTCCTTGGACCCAGTTGGACAAAATCATTTATGCCCACAACCCAACAATTGCATCTTTGAGCTATGCATTCTAGTTTTTTGGTGGTGGCAGAAGGAGGTGCTGCGACCCAGTGCCTGAGGGTCTGCAACCCACTACTGGGGCCGGTCCTATAGTTTGAAAACCAGTGGTTTGCACTGCCACTCAGCTGACATCTAGACAGATCTCAAAGGTTTTGCTCATTCATAATGACTGCCCACTTGAGACATGTGGAAGAGATGGCTGAGATTAGCATTGCAGTTTTAGATGTGGCCTCAACTTCCTCCAGCCAAGTCTTATGTCATTAATAGGCTCCATCTCCTCCCTTCACAGCACAGGGGAACTGAGGACAGAGCTATTGGCTGTAAGTTGGAATTTCCTGGCATTTTGCTAATCTTCAGCGATCCTGGGGTTTTTTTTTTGGTTTTTTGTTTTTTTTTTTTTTTTTTTTTAAACAGGGACTTAGCTCCTTTTTGAGGGCTTAGCATGCTCAAATGAAGTCGTAAACATAGTTATCTGTAGTGGCTGGAGCGATCAGCAGCTGGGATTTTTAGAGCCCTTGGTTTGAATCCACCATGGGCTGAAGCTCTGTTTGCTGTATTATGGCTGCTCAGTAGCTTGTGTGAAACAAGTATGAGGCACCTCAAGTCAGTTATAGCAGATGGGTATTGACAGCCAGTGATGACTTGATATCATGAGTCCTATTCATGACCCTCATCCATTGCTTTCCCTACCCCTGGGGGGAAGCTTCCTTCAAAGGAGGACTACATGCAGTCAAACCTGAATAGGTCAAAACGCTCTTCACATGTGCCCAGACACACTTGAATAAATTGCTTCCTCTCCCCCTGCTCCCAGGAAAACAGGCAATCCATCCAGCATCTGTAGAATTTCTTTACATCTAGGCTCTGCCATCCTGATCAAGAGTGGACTACTGGAGCCGAGGACCCTTCTGGCTAGCAGTGTTGCCTAATAGCTAGAGCACTGCTCTGGAGACCTGCGTTCTGTTCTGACTCCGTCACTAGCTTGGTGTATGACCTTCCCAAGTGTTTTCCCCTGTAAAATGAGGGCTAATGGAACAGATCTCCCTCAAAGCGTTCAGATACTGATGAAAAGCACTGCTGTATGCTGGGTATTACTCACAACATGGATAGGTGTTGCCAGCTGAGATGTGCCTGGCTATGTGGCTATCCCTGCCACTGCCTTGGGCAGAAAAGTAGCTCTCTGATCTCTGAGGTTACCAAAATAGCTTTTTATTTTGAGAGATTAAATCAGAGGGGCTTGAGGCTGTCCCTGCTTGCCAGGCTGTCCTATGCTGATGAGTAAGTGTGCACTTGGCTATAAAAGATCAAAGGCCTTCTTCCTGCCTGGGGAAGCTCTGACTCCCACTGCTGTGGGAGAGCTAGAGAAATGTGCCCACTAGGCTTTTTTCTTGTCTGGCGCAAGCAGTTTGTTGTTTCTGCCAAGTCCACGCACGCGTCTGAAACTCTTGGGCAGATTTTCTGCCAGCTGACAGTAACTGTTCCCGTTTCCTGTGTTCACCATCTCTAACCAGCGCCTGTCTGGATCCGGATCCCCCAGGCTGCATGGACAGGAAGGCTGTTCAGCACACAAGCCGAACAGGTTGGGTGGAAACAAGGGGCGCTTGGCCTGCTGAGCCTGGAGGACATGAAGAGGTGATACACTGGCCTTTGGGGCTCTGGCATGTTTGTGAATGCTGTAAAACCCAGCTAAGCTCAGTTGTGGGGAGTATTATTACAAACCTCAGAGCTAGGAGACCTACCTATGAATGGAGCAGGGGTTGATGAGATCTTTATAGGGAAATCCCAATCTTGTGTTAATAGAGCACAACTGCTCCTGATAGTCCATATCCTCTCCTGGGAGTCAGGTAAGCTATTAACTCTGTGGGACAGGTGGGGAACCCAGGCAGAGGGCAGCTGAGTGATTTGGGCAAGGTCATATGGGATGTCTAGTAGAATAGAGCCTTTGGTAGCAGATGGTGCAGGCCAGGGCCTGGGTCCATCCCAGCCTATTCTCCTGCCCATGTAGGCTGATGTGACCAGCGGAAACCAGAGAACCACTGCAGATGTGTGGGGCCTGATTCCATTGCCTCTGAGACCTTGTGCGGTCGCCCACCTCAGTGAACACAGTGGCAATACCACCATGCTGATTTGGTGCATTTCACCAATGCTTTGCACTAGTGCAAATGAGTCATAAGGACACCAGAATTGGGCCAAGAGATTCTCCCCTCCCAATAGTCCCTTCCACCCAGTATAAACTAGTCCTGTTTTGTAGTGGGTGGGACCAGTTTGGGCTGCTCAAACTCCAGTTTAATTGGTCTGCCTGCACAGAGGGCTCTGACTCCTAGCCAATGGAATGATTGCTGTGAATCCAGGGATGAACGAACATCCTTCCTTCCTAAGGATACTTTGGGCAGGGAAAGCTGATGGGTCAGGCACAGTGTAACAGCACTGTATCAAACTGACAGGAGGGATTACTCTTGTAAAGGGGCATGTTTCTATGTAGTGTCAGAGGCCTTCATGGTGAATTCTCAGCTGCCAGCTTGCTGGTGAGTTGTCCCCATCCTCTAGTCAAGAAGCAAAGAGTTGGGGTGATTTGTCCACAGTGAGAGAGAGGTTGAGGACCAAGGCATGTGTACTTAGAGCAGTGGTTCCCAACCAGTGTGCCATGGCAACACCCAAAGTGTGCTGCAAGCATTCCCTAGAGCTGGGGTTAAAGATCCCTCCCAGCTGAGCCCAGGCATGTGGGCTGTGCAGGGCTGGGAAAAGGCAGGGGTGAAAGTAAGGGGGAAGGCACTGGAACACAACTCCGGGGCCCCCTACTTTTAGGCAGGCAGCCTTCCAACCCCGTAAAAATAGAGGAAGGCACCAGAATGCAGAGTTCCAGGGGTCCCCCTAAAAGTAGCAGGAGCAGCAGGATCACAGAATTCCAGTGGCTCCACTTTAAACCCTGCTCCACCTTAACCCAGCCAGCAGAGAGGGACGGGAGGCTGGGAGTGTGTGAATCTCCCCCTGCAAGGTGGAGCAGCTTGTCAGCCAGCCTGCAAACAGCCCAGGTAAGGGCTTAGAGGTGCTGCTGGGGGTTTTGTGGGGCTTGGGGGGGGGGTGTAGCAGAGGGTGTGTGCAGCTGGGGAGTGGGGTGGCTGTGTATGGGGGGGGGGTAGCTGGGGGCTGGAGGCCTGGTTCTGGCCCCTGCAGTGATAGGAGGGTCCATCACAGGCAGAAGAGGGCTAGGGGAGCGGAGGATGGGACCCACTGGAGTGGGAGGGAGCAGCATGGGGTAAGGATTTGCCCTGGGTGGCAGGGAGCCACTGTGGAGAAGGGGGAAGTGGGTGCTGCACCATGCTCCCCTGCCCTACCCTTCCCACTCCCCAAGTCCCCCCCCAAGCCACTCTTGTTCTCCTTTCCTCTCTTGCTGTCCATGTGCTGTTCCCTACATGGCTGCCCTTGTCCTCTTTTGCCACCCCTGCCCTTCTCTGCTCCCCATTCTCACTCATGTCACTGCACACGACTCATGACCACCCCTGCTCTGCTACCCCTACTACCCCACATAGTAGCATTTTCAAAACACAGTGCCATGGTTCATGAATATTCATAAGTAGTTTGAGTTAAACTCATGAATATTCAAATTAATGGTGGTGTGCCTCTAATTTGAAGGTATCAAGGTCTGCTACGGCAGAGAAAAGGTTGGGAACCACTGGCTTAGAGGGCAGCTAACTTGTGGGTGCTAACTTGTTGCACCTAATTTGTGTCTGCTTGGTGTAAATTCCCCTTTCCAAAGGATGGGTGGCCAATAGGAAATGTGGTGGTGTGGCTCCACCTCTGTATCCTAGACCATGCTCTGCTACACCTAATTTAGTATTTACTCTGCTGGGGACAGATATTGTGATTAGTCACTTATTGAAGCAGATGATCTGATCAGAGGGATAGGTGTTAAATGAAAGTGACAAAGGTGCATGAAAAGGCCCATGGACAACTTGTAAGGCAAATAAACATTGCCTTGGTGCCAGACCTCTGCTAAAGAGATGGTGGGACTGTGTTTTTAGGAGAGAGTTCTTAGTTAGCCTAAGAGTGGCTTGGGCTCTGACTCTCCTCATATCAACAGAAGTGTCCACTAAGGCCCAGACCAGTCCAGATGATGCAGCTGTTGACATTAGTCTATCAGACAGCTGATGATTGACAAGGCATGGGGAAGCATCGCCCAGTAGACTTGGACATGGGTTCTGCTCCCAGCTGTCACTGACTTGCTGCGTGACTTCAAGGAAGTCGCTTCCCCTGTGCCTCAGTTTCTCCTTATACTAGACATAGATACTGCTTCCAACATAGTGGGGCTCTGTAACTCGGGTGAGATCTCTGCTATTGTACTGCTTGTAAAGAGAGCACACTGGGATTGGGGGGACCTAGCAAATGCAGGGCTCTGTGAGGCCATTGTTGGTGACTTTCAGACCAGACCTGGACTGCAGTCTGAGTCCATCTCAGATTACATGCACCCCCCCCCCCGCCTCAACTCTCAGGGTGTCACTAAGTTCTCTGAAGGCTCTGCTCCTTTTTGTAACCTGGCATCATGCTGTTTGCAAACAACCCAAAGACCAGGCAAATAGGTCATGGTCAAAGCTCTGTGTTTCAGGGTTCTACTCCCAGTCAGATTCTGTGGCCTTGGAAGAACCACCTAGAATCCTAGAAGATGAGGCTTGGAACGGACCTTGGGAGCTCTCTAGTCGACCCCCTTCTCAGAGCAGGATCTCACTGTCTCAGTTCTCCCTTTGTAAAAGAGCTAGCCCCTTTACAGTAGGGGGTGAGAGTTGGGACTTATCTAAACAAGGATGTTGCCTCAGATTAACACAAACAAGCTCACTCACATCAATGTGCCTCATGTTTCCATATGCTTTTAAAAGTGAATGGCTATGTGACAGATCAGGCCAGCGTAGCAAATCCTGTCTAGAACCAGATTTTCATATTGGTCCAGTCTGACCCTCATGAACAGGAAAACTCCCATGTTGCAGTTTAAGGTTCACATGGAAGCATTGCTGACTGTTCTGTGGCTGGCATTCCTTCTTTTGTCAACACACTGCATTGCTTCACATCTGGATTGGCCTGGCTGTGTGCTGCCTTCTGCTCTGGGCTCATCTTGGCTGAATAGGATGCTGTAAGGGCTGGCAGGGAGCCAGGCGAGCCCCTCTTCAGCAGCAGTGAACTTGCACCCCTCAGGGACTCCTCCAGCCTTCCCAGGTTTGATTTTTCAGCTCTCCACAGAGACTGCAGCCATCTACCAGCCTTGTTACCAGTGCCCAGCAACTCTCTCAGAAGTACCTGAAGACAAGGGAGGAGAACAGGGTTTCCAGGAACCCTCAGAATGTGGGCAGGAAATGAGAGCACCAAACTCCATTAGTCCATTGCCCCTACAATGAAGTGGGCAGTTTTCCACAAAGCATCCAGGACCAGAGGGTAAGCATACAAGATGTCAAGGGTACTTTCTGTGGACACCTCCTCCTCCCCCTGCCCTGTGCACCCAGGGGCCCAGTCATGAGCTAGTCTTTTGAGGCAGGCAAGAACTGTGATACATCATGGGCAAAGATTATCTGAGAACCCCTGTCTGCTGCCTGACCTCCACTGCTGTGGAGGAGTGCCCTGCCAGCAGCCGGCCTCGCAGCACTGTGGGTGAGAGTTGTGCCAGGTTACCAGCATGGAGGTTACACTGTGCACAGCGCACAGCTGTAGCGGCAAATCCAGAAGAAAATGTGCTCTGAGTCACAGGTTCTCCCAAAGCACTTGAGTGGGAGGGGCAGTTCTGTTTTATGAGGTAAATGGCCAAACCAATGTACAAAGCCATTCCAGAAAGGGTGATTAACCTTTGTGTTCAATTGCTGGAAAGGTTTATTTTTGCAGGGTGCTTGGTGCTGGTTCACTGGTGTCTATAAAAGAGAACTTAAGGCAAAGGGTGCTCTGTACTGCTGCTTGCATGTTTCAAGCAGTGTAGCTTTCTGGGGATAGCCTGAACAGTAGTGTTCCCCTTTATTCCCCCAGGAGCCTAACCCTAGTGCTGCATAATTGTTTAGGTTTGCCCTGTGCCTTCTAGAACAGGATAGCTGCCAGTTCTCCATCATAGGATTGGATGTGCACCTCTGCAGGCTACTAGTGCCCTACCCCAGCACTGGTACAGAGGTGCTATACCATGGAGAAGAGTGTTACCAGATCAGGGGGGAAAGCAGTGCTTTATCATTGTTGCTTTGGGAACTAGCCCTGTGCCAGCACCTTTGTGATCTTTGATTGCTTTTAGCATCTGCTGTGTCCTGACCTGTGCATATTGAGCTTGGTCAAGTGCCACAGCTGAGATGTTAGTCACGAGTTCCCCTACCTCCCACAAGAATGGGGGGATGGCTTCCTGGACCCTTGCTGAAGGCTCATGACAAAGTATGTGGGCCTGGAAAGGGGGATGGTTGAGAGGAAAACAGCTGTGGCAGCACTTTTTTGTGGCAAAGATCAAGCACTGCCACTCATCCTTCCTTCCCTGCCACCTTTGCAGCACGCAGCACACACCACAATGGGACCTGTCCTGAAGGGGTTTGGTTGCAGGTTCGAGCACCCCATCTTTAGGGGATCATGAGCTGGACACACTGCAGCTGGATTGGGCTGAAACTGGCACAAAGTTCTTAATTAACTGCAGGGCTTTCAGTAACATGGTTGTGGTAGTGACATGTTAACTCGCTCATCTTTTGGCCCAGTTCGGCCAGGAATTTCTATTACCTCACTTCCATAACCTCCTTCCAGCCTATGAATTGCTAACAAAATCAAACCAAATGTAGGAATCACTGTTCTAATTGCAGTAGGTTTGCTAGCCCCCAGCCTCAGTGTCAGTACATACTGCATCCCTGAGCCTATTACCCTGACTCTGTGGAGCATCTTTTCGCAGAGGCTGTTCATGATGTTCAGAAATTCTCTCTGCCTCTTGGTTAGTTTCTTCCCTGGCTCAGACATGTATTGTGAGGAGTGTTGCTATGTTCTGCACAAGGCATAAAACAATGCAAAGTAACCAGCTGCTTCCTATCACTCTACCAAAAACCCCTGTCATGGTCCAAGTAGTGGACTTTGCCCAGTGACCTGCCAGGCCTTGGAGCACCATTTTGATTAAAGTCTTGGGCCTGGGCTGAGCAGTTAGTATGAAAATCAGGTGTTGAAGTCATAGCAGAAGGTCTTGTACCATGCAGGACCCCTGTCTGTGCCCAGCAGGGAACCTCCCTGGTAGTGCCAAACTTTGTTAGGGCAGTAGTGTCCTGCACACTTATGGAAGACTCACCCCCACCTGGGTCTCTAGAAGCATAGCCTGCTGCATCACTGCTGCCCATCCACTTGAGGGAAGTGGTTTTTAAGCCACATAGTATCAGGGCTCAGTACTGGGTCACAGACCCTCAGGTACTGGGTTGTGGCACCCCCTGCTGCTGCTACCAAAAGACTGGAGTGCATTGGTCAAAGATGTAGTTGTTGGGTCATGGACATAATTTTTTTTTTTTTTTTTTTCCTTCAACTGGATCCTTTGGAGTTTCCAAACTACTGTGCTAGAGAACTGAGTCCAGAAACTGTACTCCAGCTCTGGCTGAATGCCCTGCTGGAGTAGCTGCTGGGTTACTACTTCCATCTTTGGCTGGTCACTCAGCATCCACTGACTCAAATCTGCCTATACATGTGCCTCATCCTGTTGGTGGTAATGTCTGTCATGAGCACTGTGCTCCATGTGATGTCCCAGGTGGCCAGCTAGCTGCTGGAAATGTCTCTGGCAAGATGCAGATGGATTATGGGATGCTAGGAGAGGAATCGTGGGAGTTTGCCAGACGTCTTTCCCCAAGTGCCACCATTCCTCCATGGTCTGGGAGATTTTTTCCCCCAAGGCACTTTAATCGCATAGAATTGAACTTCACACTCTGGTGCTACCTGGCCAGAAGTTCATGTTCTTCATTAGAACAAGTGCAGAGCTCTGGCTGCAGTGACTAACAAGGGGTTACCAGCAAGAGCCGTAACAAAGCTGTGTTCTGCACACTTCATTTTAATACAGCTCAGTTAATTCACTAGAGTTGGGGTAGGCAACGTCTGGCATGTGTGCCAAGAGCAGCACACAAGCCCATTTGGAATAGCATGTTGCACGCTCTATGGTGCCACTGAAACTGCCACTCCTGCTGCTGAAAGCCTCTGCAGATGGCTTCTTTCAGCAGTGCCTGGGGCAGAGGTCCCCAGGCACACCATGGAAAGAAGCTGCCTAGAGCAGCTGCTTATGGCAGTGACTGAGGTAGGAGGTTCCCAGGCATGTCGCCAAAAGAAGCGGCACAGAGTGGCTTCTTCACATGGACCCCCACATCGCAGCTGCTGCTGAAAGAAGCTATCCTGAGCAGTTTCAGTGGCATGTCTGGGACCCCCAGTGCTGAAAGAAACTGCCTGGAGTGGCTTACTGTGTTGGGGATAGTTCAGCTGTGTATGCTGCTGAATTTTCAGGCCTTTTTTGGCATAAGGGGCCATCAACACAGGCTCAGGGTTGGGGAGGAGGGGCTGGCATGGGTCAGGAAAGGCTGCTGACCCCTGAGAGAATAATGTGACTTTCCTGTATAGACCAGCCCTAGTGCTGAGGATCTCTAATGGGGAGGGGTCTGACTTAGTGCCTTGATGCTTCACTGTCTAAATCTTTCCTTTCTCCACAGAAACATCTTCCCTTCAAATCTGGTGTCAGCTGCATTCTGCTCAGTAAGTGCCTCTCTGCATTCTCCCACAGGCTGCACTTTGTCTACCATCTTGCCAGGCTCCCCTTAATAACCTTCTCAGAACTGTCACTGGGCTGTTTGTCCAAAGGTAGGATGCCATCATGGCGCTAACAGCACTGCAGAGATCCTCCATGGTGGTAGAACTGCCTGTCACAATTCAGTAGTGTAGAGGGAACCTAGCCTGTTCGTCACTTCATGCTATGGGTGGTACCATGTTTTCTTCATGCTGGTGACAGACTGGTCCTAAGCACTGAATCTCACTGTGTATTGCAGGATTCCCAAGAGTTGCCTTTCATAGGCTTAGCCTGGGCAAGTACTGCCTTTGTTATGTTTGTATAGTGCTTGGCACAGAAGGGCTGCTGGGAAGAGAATAAATGAGGAACCTGATGCTGGTTGCATGATGCCTGTCTAGACATACTGTGGTGGTTTTGCTGAGTTGCTCTGAATTAGGCTCAAGATGATCCAAGGGGCAGTAACGCAATTGATCTGGCTGTGTTCTTAGAAGGGGTCTTCAATGGTATCTGATGGCCTCCTGAGGTGAAAAAGGGACAAATAGTGCGTGTCTCATAGACATGGAGAGAGCCCTTGAAGGAGAACTAAACTGGGGGGGGGGGCTGAGACAGAGTTGCATTAAGAACCAAGGCAAATCCCAGATGAGGAAGTAAACTCACCCTTCTCCATTATGTGGGAGCTCTGTGTGCTCTCAGCATGGTGCACTGAATGCACCTGAAATCTGAAAATCCAGTTTGTGAACTCTGGCTGAACACCTGCATCTAGGATTTGGGCAGGTGACAGGTTTAAATACAATGTTGTTTGGCAGGTGCATATATTGCTAAAGGGACAAGGGGAGTATGAGCAAATCTGGTGCAGCACTGACCTTTGGGTTATTTGCATTTGTGGCAACTATGCTATGATTATAGCTGTAATTGCAGTGTAAGTAAAGTGTGACCAATACCTTTTGCCAAGTGCAAACACTCCCTACCCTGTTGGCCTCCAAACAACATTGGGTAGGTTTTGCTGTCTGAGTGTATCTTGTATGTGGTGTTAGATCATGAGATATGGGTAAAGTGATTAATTTCCCCTTGTGTCTCCCCAGTATGCTACCTACTACAAGATGGTGACAATCAGGAGGAATGTCACGGATGAGCTGGGAGTCTCCAATGAAACAGTCAAAAAGGAGAAGGTAATAACCTCTTCCTGGTGTGGTGGCAGGCCATTCTAGCTGATCCCTGTTGAGGTGGTTTCTTGGACATTCAGCCTTGCCTCTGCTGCTAAGAACTCCAGGAGCAGGGGAAACGCACATCATTCCAACCCCAGCTCAGACAAGCTACATGCTGAGGCCAGGCTAGTCTGTGTCTCAGCTCAGTTCGACCTGTCCTGTTTGCCCAGAAGGGGGTTGGTTCGTGTTGAGGCATCTAAAAGTGCTAAGCCATTGTCTCTGTTTGGAGGGCGGCCTTGGTGCTGAAACTCTTCTCCAGATGGAGATGGTGCAGTCCCACCCTAATTCCTCCTCATCTGTGACGAGGACCCAGCTAGCATGCCCCATTGGCCTCTCTACCACTGCAACAGAATGTAATCTCAGGTTGCTTCTTCATAGCCTGGCTGTATTTTGTCAGAACTAGAGGCTTTGTATCTGGCTATGATCCATTTACAGCTGTGCCAATGCACCCTTTGGAGAGCTGGATGGCCCCCCCCCCCCCCATTGCACGATGAAGCTCTGTATCTTATGAAATTGCATGGTGACTGATGGGCGAGTTCTGTGAACAAGCCATTCCCCTTCTCATTCAAGTAGTCCCCAAAGGACTCTATAGTTTTGACTCCAACCTTTACAAATGCTGTCCAAATGATCTCCATTATTCCTAGAGATGTCCCCCACTATGGAAACTCAGGTCGTACAGCTGCCTGTTCAGTAGTGTGAGTGCTGGGCAAGGGATCACAAAGACAAAACACAGACAGCGTTTGTATTTTATGTCTCGGAAACACAGAGAAGTCATCTCTCCAGACTCTTCAGCACTTTACGGACCTTAAAACACTAATGGCCGAAGTTCTACAATGCTCTCCTTTCTTGTCAAACTCATGTCAGTCAATGTATACAGATAGCTAGAACCTTTTTCTGTTCCCTGTCTGCTGTCTTTATTTTCTGATGGCAAACATTGATCTCTTCCTCCTGCTCAGGTTCCTTTGGGAAAGGAGGTGGAAGGGATGAACATCTTGGGCTTGGTGGTTTTTGCCATAGTCTTTGGGATTGCTCTGAGGAAACTGGGGCCCGAGGGGGAGAATCTGATAAAGTTCTTCAACTCCTTCAATGAAGCCACAATGGTGCTGGTCTCCTGGATCATGTGGTAAGCCAGGGCAGCTATTTGCACCCTTTGAGAGAGGAGGGGGGTGATTCATTGGGTAATGTGCAAAGCCAGGTGACTTGGCAATAAGACAGTCTGCTAAAGGACGTTCCCCTTGGGCAGATAGACCCACCCTTGGCAGCTCTGGCTAAGGGCCTAGGGGGTAATTATGGGGCTAGATGAGCTGGTAATGGGATCTGCTGAGGTGCTGTCTTAGAGCTGGGTGACGGTTCTGTGCTGTAATGGAGGGTATTCCACTAGACACCACACTAATTCATTTACACCTTAATTCGTTAACATCCTCAGCCCAAAAAAGCAGGGCTCATGCTCCAGGGTGAACAGTTGGTGCCTTGCTCTCAGCCCCTTGGAACGAGAACTCATAAAACAGGAAACGATAAGGGTGGCAAGCGGCAGAGCCTGGCCCTGCTCTAGCCACTGGGCCTTGCCCGCCTCATGTCAGACACATGCTGTGGGCGTGAGATCACACAGCAGGTACTCTTTGACTTGGCTGTCATGCTTGCAGGTCCTGTGTGCCAATGTAACAGGTATAGCCATGGCTCCATGGTGGTGCTTCATTTTCATCCTGGCTTTTCCACTCCACACAGATTGGGACCACACACTCCCCCTCATTGCAGAGGGGAAAACCAGGTTATTTGCCAGTCTCTGGAGATGTTAACTACCCATTGTTTGTTTGTAAACTGCCTGTAATGTACTCTCAGTTGGCTCCTTTCCTGCCCTGTCTGATCTCCTTGTAGCTGCTGAAATATAAGGTGTCACTATTGTCCCTGTCTGTTGGCTGAAGTGGTGTCTCTGACTTCACTGGTCTCTGCTCCCTCTAGGTATGCTCCTCTTGGTATCATGTTCCTGGTGGCTGGCAAGATTGTGGAGATGGAGGATGTGGTGGTCCTCTTCACCAGCCTGGGCAAGTACATCTGCTGCTGTGTCTTGGGGCACTTCATTCATGGACTCATTCTGCTCCCAGCCATCTACTTCGTCTTTACACGCAAGAACCCTTACAGGTTCCTCTGGGGCATCGTCACAGCACTGGCAACTGCCTTTGGCACCTCCTCCAGGTACTTCAGTGCTAGCTGGGGGACAGAGGGCTTAAGTAAACCTCTTTGGGTGGCTCCTGTCAGATCAGTGAGGGGCCAGCTGCTTGGCTTAGAAAGAAAAGAAGGCGATATGATTTCGGAGGTGTTAGAAGGTCCCTTCATAGAGTCCCAACGCCACCAGTTTATCTAGTCTCACCTCACCTCCAACTCCACCCAGCTGCCTGTGGACTAAACCCAACATTCTATCTATTTTGTGATTCAAGAACCAAAGACAGTGCTTGATTGCATTAAATGTTGAGTAAAATGCTACCCCCTCTTCAGCAGTCCGGGGCTGCTGCTCTCCCATTGATTTCTGTTGGGTTTGGGGCTGCTCAGCACCTCTGAACTGTGACCATAGTGTAGCGTTAACATATGGATCTCACTGCTGCATGATACTAACAATGTCATTGTTGCTGGGCAAAACAGTCATGTCCTAGTAAGCAAGCAGGGTTCTCCATCCTGGTGTCCTGAGCATAAGCATCTCAGTGGGTGAGGAAGGAACTTGCCACTGTTAGACAAGGTGCGTTCAGCTCCTTGTGGAGCACCTGCCATAGCTGCTGCCCAGCAGAATATATAGACCAAGGAAGTAACTAACTAGGTGGGGGCTGTTGCCCATTTCTAGTGTCACCTAAGGGTGATGGTCTCCCAGCAGAGAGGGTTCCTGTGGGATCTGGTAGGGTGGACATCTTAGCCATGGGCTGTGGTACCCATTTGGAAATGGTTGGACCACAGGTTGAAAATCCCAGTATGAAGGATTCCTGTGCTGTTCCCTCCCCACATGTAGGGGTGCAGTCTGCCCTTAGATACCCACCCGCTTTGAGGCCTGGTGCACAGCCTGGCATGACACACTCTGATCTCTCCCCAGCTCTGCCACCCTGCCTTTGATGATAAAGTGCGTTGAGGAGAAGAATGGTGTCTCAAAGCACATCAGCCGCTTTATCCTGCCCATTGGAGCCACAGTCAACATGGATGGGGCTGCCCTCTTTCAGTGTGTCGCAGCTGTCTTCATCGCCCAGCTTAACAACATCTCACTTGACTTCATCCAGGTCATCACCATCCTGTGAGTGTGGGAGCCCATGCCCCAAACACAGGCACAGAATATGCTCTCCTACCCACACACTGGAGGAGGCTGTTACTTACACAGGGGTGAGCGGGTTGCTGAGATGCAGGGAGGTGATGTGACTTGGAAGAGAACCCAGGAGTCCAAGATCACACTTCTTCCCAGAGGCAGAAGTCCCAGACATTTGATTTAACTGCTGTCCCTCACTATCTGGCCCCATTCCCTTTCTCTTGTGGCTTTCTGCAGGAAACTGGAAATCTGTTTGCCTTGGTTAGGAAAAATGTGCTCGTGAGTTTGCTGTTAAGGCCTAGGAGGATTCATGTGGCCCTGGCACCTGACAGGAAATTGTGGGAAGCAGGCATGGTCATCATCTCTGCATGTGTTTTCTAAGGGGATGCAGGGAAAGTGGGGATAATTTGTGTAAGTGCCAGTGTTTAGGATCCAAGAGGCCAGGTTTGAAGGCTGTGTGTCCTGCCTTTTGCCGAGCTCCAAGGTCTTGCCAATCCAGTAGCTTGGGGGACCCATCTTTGCCCTTCTCTGCCACACTATGCTCCTAGAGGGTGGCCCTCATGTTTGGGTTGTATCTGCCCTTCCCAGCATGTCACTTGGACGGAGCAGGTGCTGCTAGGGCAACTTTCCTAATATGCCTCCTGCTTCTTGCTCTCATTGGCCAGCCTTGGTGCTGGGCGATCCCTTCTCTTAGCTCAGGAGCCCACATTGGCTGCTGTCAGGCCCCCTGCTGGAGTCCTCCCAGACCCTCCTTTCCTGGTGTAATCATGCACCTCTCTTCTCCAAGCTAGCTATGTCCTGCCACTCTGCACTGAGGCTGCACTTTGTGCTAGCTGAGCTTGGAAGCTCTACACCTCTATAGCTCTGGTGACCCGGGGGCTTCCTGTTCATAGAGGATCTGCCATAGAGCCTCTTGTGCAAGTGAATGCCTTTTCTGCCTCTCCAGTTGAGCCATTCGCTAGCTTTCCCCACACCCCTCTGTCCTGCTGCTCTACTGTAGCTTCTCTCACCACTGCTCCTGTGTTACTGTCCAAGAGCATGACTCTGGCAGGGACAGTGAATAATGAGCTGTGTCTGATCAGAATTCTCCTCTGTCAAGATCCCAGGGTTGGAATGGGAGCACTCTGCTCCCTGCAGCCTAGCTTCTCCACCTGAACCTAGGTCCTGTGCTGGGCTCATCATCGCTTATCATTGATGGCATCAGAGTTGCTTAGAAAGAAGTCCAGTGTGAGCCACACCTCTTGCCTTTGCTTCTTGTTGTCTTGCCAGCCTTGAGCCTACCTGCATGTCCCCAGGCCACATGAAGGCTATTCACCATTGGGATGGTCCCAATCCAAAGTTTCTCACAGTCCATCCCAGAATGGATCAGGGCATATGGGCGCTGGAGAACACGCTCTGCCCAAAGGGGGAGGAATTGTTCATAACAATCAAGGCATAAAAATAAGCAAAAGAGAGAAAATTTGGCTGGGAAGAGATCCTTGGCATGGAGATGGAAGGGGGAGAGTGGAAGCCCTGTTATTTGGGGCCTTTCAGAAGTGGGCCAGGCAAACATCAGGGTGGGGGCAGTCATTCCCTGGCTTCCCCCAGAGTCTTCTCCATCTTGGATTCCTGAAATCTATGGCAGTGGTAGCTGTGAACGATGGCCTACCCCAGTGACCACTGATAAGGGAAAGGAAAATGGCAGGCCTTCTTTTACAGATGGGATGGTATATGGAGGGACAAAGGGGAGATCAAATTGCCCAAGATAGCTGAGTTGATGATGGACAGGATGAACACCCAATCTCCTGCTTTAGCCTCTCTATCACAAGGGTGTGGTGGGCTGGTGTGTGGAATGACACATCAATTACTGTGTTCTTTTGAATCTAGGTCTCCTGCTACACAATGCCTATGACCTGAGGCATGTCATTTAGTGTCTCAGTTTCCCCATCTTGACAATGGTGATACCAGCCCTGCTTCTAGATCTAACCCAATCTAACATGGGTTAGATTGTGAAGCACTTTGAGATCCACTGATGAAAAGTGCTGTGTAAGAGCTAGGGATGGTTCTTCCCTGCTGCATCAGTAACATGTCTAATCCCTCCCTTTGCCTTTCAGTGTCACAGCAACTGCATCCAGTGTAGGGGCAGCAGGAATCCCTGCTGGTGGGGTCCTCACCCTTGCCATCATCTTGGAAGCTGTTGGGCTGCCAACCAGTGACATCTCCCTCATCCTGGCTGTGGACTGGCTTGTGTAAGTGGGACTGGGGGGTGGAGACACAGATTCTCTGGTTGTAGCAGGTAGATGAGGAAGATCCATTGGACAGGTTGGTCAGGTGTGGCTGCCTGCAACAGGCTAGCTGGTTGGGTCTGGGGAAATCGATTTCTGGAGGCCCCTGGGCCCATGCAGGCTCTGTGAAACATGTCAGGCCAGCCAAGAGCCTTTGGGAAGGTCAGCCTTGTATCCCTTTGCCCAAGACCAAGCCTCTATTTTGGTGGGTCTGTTCCTTTTGACTTTGCCGTCCTGGCTGGCCAGCACTTGAGCTTCTGCCAGGCTGGGGTCACCTCCCCCCTGCAGCATGGATGGTGCCGTGTAGCCTGGTGCAGGAGCGCTCTGCCACTGGGTGCATGTGGGTTGGTTGACTAGTGCCAATGGGGTCCTGTGGGTTTATGGTGCAGGTAACCAAGCACTGGAGCTGCTGTGGAGGAAAGGGGGAACAATCCACATGAGAGAGCTGTTGGCTGTCCAAGGTGAGCTAGGGAACTAGCTGGCCTGATTAGTGAGCTAGGAGCTGCTTCCCTGGTTTGAACCCCATGGGTCTAAAGAGTCTGTCCAAGTGTGACCAGCTTGGAGCAAATCCAGGGTTCTGAATGGGACATGCCCTGGACACGTGGGTATATCCTGTGAGCTGCAGGTCCTTGTAGAGGGGCTGTTCCTCCTCCCAGAAAGCTCTGGCAGCCTCTGCCACAGTCATGCTGTAGGGGCTGTTGGCTGGCCGAGTGAGCATCTAGCTCTACCAGGGGTGGAGGTCTGCAGGCAGGGCTTTGTGGTTGCTGGGTGAGGGCTTTGTCTCTGGGGGACACTGAGGTAGCTGCCCATGTTCAGAGCAGAGAGCTGTCTTGTGTTCGCTAACCACTCTCCTATGTTTGTTCAGGGACCGCACCTGCACTATCATCAATGTGGAAGGCGATGCATTTGGAGCTGGCCTCCTGCAGGTGTACTCAGAGAGGACGATGGGGAAGGCTGAAGTTGAGGAATTGATGGAGATTAAGACTGATGGCCTGGCTCCTAGCAAGGCACCAGCTGAAGAGGAGGGATCCCCTCTGATCAGGGGAGATGTTCCAGTCCCCCTGGAGACCAGTGGCTCCTGTGAGAAGGAGTCTGTTATGTAATCAGGACCTGGGAGTGGCTCTGGTTAGACCTTTCCTAGGGTTCCTTTTTAAAGACACATGCCAATCGGGGCAGAAACTGCAGCTTCTAATTTTCTTATGTCTTGGTCTTCCTGGGCCAAGCTGATCCTCTCCAGAAAATCCTGAGACTGCTCTAGAGGGACCCCCTGCTCCCACCTGTTTGACTCCGAGTCCAGCTTGGACTCCTGGCCCTATCTCTGTCTTTTTGTACATTGTCCCTATTCTCCTGAACCTGGCTGTGGAGATGGTACCTCTTAGGGGCCTTTCAAATCACTCCTTGCCTCAGCCACCTGTCTGCTCCCTCACCCCCTTTGTGTTAACTGTCTGGACCAGAGAAGAGTCAGAAGTGGCCTCCTGACCTCTAAACTTGCTTAAATATCTGGTGTTTCCTGAATGACAAGTAACTCTACTTCCCATGATGTGTTTAATTGCCTGAGTTGGGGGCTGGCTGGCTCCAGGGCCTGACTGCCCTAGGCACTTTTCTTTTTCACTGAAAGACTTGATGCTCCAGTCAGGATCCAGCAAGTTCTCATTCTCTATGTGGCTGCTGCTCAATGTTGGCCTCTGAGCTGCAGCTGCAATGTGGTGGTGGAGCAGCTTGTGCCTGCATATCTGTGGTCCAGTCCTGTCTGTGTTGTACAGGTTCCTGAGCAGTCAGTGCTGTTGCATGTGGAGTCCTGTGTCTGTCCCAGTCTTGGTGTCTTGAGACCTGGCTGCACCAGCTGTGCTGCCATAATTTATTTTATTTAATTGACAGGAGTGAGTTTGGGAAGAGGTGGGGGGGGTCCTTGACCAGCACTACTACACTGGAGGCAGCATGTGGCAACTATTCTGAGAAGGCAAACAGAGGAGATCCCAGACTGCCAGGGAAGCCTGTATGTCAACCTCTCAGCTGGACCTTGCCTTAATTACTGACACCAAGCCCTACTTCTTGGGCTGGATGTTCCAGCCCGAGGTTAAATCTCAGGGCTGATGTGTCTGCCCGCCCTGGCTGCAGTTCTGGCACCATGTGCTCCTTAGCCCTGTGGATCTAGAGCTAACTGGAACCTGCTGTGCTTTTCCAGATGGGTGGACCTGGCGCCACCTGCAGTTCATGCAGACAGGCACTCTCTAGGGAACCCAATTGCCCAAGCCTGGTCTCTATGTCCTGCTGCTCCCAGAAATAGTTCTGAGTGGCTTAAGCACTGGAGTCACCTGCTGTTCCCCCCTCCAGTACTTACCTGGCTGTGTGTTCTCTGGGCTGGTGCTGCCAGCATCTGCTGGAGGAGGAAAGGGTTAAACCTCCCTCTCCTCTCCAGCTAATCATTCAGCTGCAGGCTCCAGGGGGCTGGGGCTATTCATTGGCAGAGCAGGGGCTGAGTGAGCCTGCATCTGCTGGCCAAAAACATTTGGGGCTTGCCTGGGTCCCAAAGTGTGGGGCCCCGGGCGCCTGCCTCGCTTGCCCTACCCTAGGGATGGCCCTGCCCCGAGGAGCCAGGCTTCCACAGCACGGCGCACCTCATGGACCCCAAGGAGCTTCAGCTAGGGTTTGGCTAACGTTACTGGGGTGCTGGCATGCCACTGGCCTTTTTGAGGTATTTTGTTTTTATTTTTGAGGGTTATGACTTAGTTTCTCCCCTGGGTTCTGAGTCTGCTGGCAATACAGCTTGATGCAAGTCTACACAATCTTAACCTACAGCTTACTTCAGTACCCAAGCACAGCCACACCTGTCATGCCCTGCTGTCCTCAGATCTCAGCAGCTCTGTGGCACTGGTTCTGAGTGATGGAGGCATTGGGGGGTGGGAAATAACTGCAGTGGGGGTGCTGTTAATCTCTGGCAGACTTGACTGGTGCATGCAGGTTGCCTCAGAAACCCAAGGTTTCCATCTCTGGAAGGTACCTGCGGGTAGGAGGGGCTGACCTGTTTAAGGTGGCCCAGATGATGTGAGGCTGCAGTTGGTGCAGGAAAGTTGGGCACAGGCCTCTCCAAATTTGCTTACAGCAGCTAACTTCAGTCTTGAAGCAGCAAGAGCACATCCCTGGATGAGTCAGGCAGAGCACTCCCCTTTTTTTTTTTTTTTTTTTTTTTTTCCCCCTGATTTGGGAGTTGGGGGGATTCAGATGCAAATCCTACTTCAGGGGTACTCAAACGGCAGCCTGCGGTCCACAATCTGGACCACAAAGACGTTTCTGCTGGACCGCGGGCTGCCTATTTACATGAAAAATCCGAACATGAAGCAATGTTCCGTCTAAGGCCGTTTGAGTACCCCTGCGCAGCTGAGCAACTCCTGTTGCTTGCTGCGCTCCCCCCCCCCCACAGAGCCTGCTGCGCAGCCATCCCCTGCTCCCACTCGCACCCCACCCCCGGCTCTCGGCATTGCCCCCCTGCTCCCAGAACTGTCTTCCCCCCCCCCGCTCCCAGCAGTAGGCCTACCCTAGTTGCTTGTGGATCCCGATGAATGGTGGATGGCTGAATGTGGACCGGCTTGCAAAAAGTTTGAGTACCCCTGTCCTACTTCCTGACCAAAGTCCATACCAAAGGAATTGCTGCTATGAGCTCTATGGGGTGAGCCTGGGCCCCCAGCAGGGCTCTGCTGCTCTCAGGGCAGCTCTGAGCATCTGTTCTGTCCTGTCCAGTCCATACTGCAATGATTGTAACTAAAACATCCATGGTGCCTGTGGAGACAATAAATCAGACTGACTCCATGGGAGGGGTGTGTGTCCTTTGTCCACAGCAACTGTTGATGAGCAGTTGGGCTCTTCTGTCATCCTGAGGGCTCTGATCCAGTCTGCAGTTGCCATGGGCATTGAGGGTGGTCAGTGAGCTAATCTGGAGCCACCATGGAGTGAGGGGAGTCAAGGAGGACCTGGTGGAAGTAGGGCTGACTGGTTATTGCCTCTGAACTCCAGAAGTGTGACTTGGCTGCCCTGCTGGGCTGGGCCTTATAGGGCATATGAGCAGGTTTGATGCAGCTTGCAGCTCTTGCATGGTCCCTCATGGAAGTACCTGCTTAGTCCCCCTCCCCCCAAAATGCTGCGTCTCTGGAAACAGCTGCTGCGGTCAGCCTCATGCCCCTCTTCGGGTAAGTCGAGGCTGCCCAACCATGCTGTGCAAGCAAATCTCTGAATGGCCCCTGCCTTAGTTTGCAGTTTGGGGGGGGTGGGGGGACAACACTAAAGTGGAGCCAGATTCCAGCTTGAGGTGCTTTCTAGCATGGCAGTGGCTGACAGTCATTTTAGCTGTTGCTCTGTAGTGTTCAGGCATGAAGAAAAGGCTGTTTTCTGTCTTTTGTCCCTTTTCTTTCCATGTCTGCTGTTTTCAGCCAAGCTTTAAATAGTGGCCAGATCCAGTCTTGTGCTGTGGCACTCCTGTATGTTCCTTTCCAACTCCCTTTCCTGGCTCCATCTGTATTACAGGGCTAGGTTCTGCAGTTGGCTAGAGTCTTGTATGGAAGCAAAGCCAAGACTTAAATCCTTTTATTGATCTGTCATGAGTGGGGTTTCTTGTTTTCTCTGGAATCTGGATGTCCATGAACCTGGGGCCAAGAAATTTTCTTGCAAGGGCCAGCATTCCCTGCTCTAGCTGCAGCTCGAGCCTCAAGCTTGCTCCTTTCTGTACTTTCTCCTTATGGGCTCTGACAGGCACCAGCAGAGGGGGTGGGTCTTCCCTGTGCAGGTTTGGGTCAGTGGGAGGTGGCTGGGTGCAGCCATTCCTTCTTCCACCCCCTCCCATTCACTTTGCTAAAAAGTTCTCAGCTTGGGTCCTTGGACCAGCCCCCCTTACTCTTACTGTGCTGCTAAACAGGGGAGTGCTCCACTGTGGAACAGGCTGGGTACTCCCAACCCTGGCCTGCTTCAGCCCTTTCCAACCACATTCTGCATGGCAGTGAGGGGTGAAATAGGCTTACAGATGGTTCTTGTGTTGATGGGGACAGCAGCTGGGGATCATAGACTCAAAGGTGCTTCCCATCAGTAACTGGGAGAAGGGGCTAATGCAGAATTTCCTTTACACTTTATAGGTCCCCCTCATTAGTGCACAGTCCTGTCTGGTTCACTTCCTGAGCTTGAGATGACCCCGGCTTGGTCCGCTGTGGCTGCTGCAAGGAGCTAACTGGAGAGCCTGAACTGTGCATTACATAGCCTGCAGGTATAGGTAGTTACTAGGTAAGACATGAGAAAAAGCAAAAGCAGCAATGTAATGAGCCTAGAAGAGTTTAGCTAAACTAACCAAGGCCCAGGGCCCCAGACACCACGGCATGAGCAGCTGACCAGGAGCCACCTAGACCATAAGACAGCATGAGACAAAATGCTGGCATGACTAAACTGCTCTCAGCCACAAGATGCTTATTTCTAGCAGTGCAAATTAGGAATATGAGCTGATGTCACAGGGGTGCCATGGTAATGGAATGATGTATATGCAAATAAGCTTGAGGTAAATGACCTATAGGAAAAGGGCTCCTAGAGTGAGGAAATACAAATAAGGAAAAGCACAGAAACCCTGATTCAATCTGCAGGAGGCACAGACAATGAAACATGCTAGAGGTGGATCCTGGCCTGGGAGATGTAACGCCTGAGTGATGGCAGGATGATGAACACTGTGACAGTGACCAGGAAGATAACCAACCCTTTGGGCTGTTCTGCAAGATGTGGCCTCAGTACCTGGCTGCTCAGATGCACATTGTGTGTTATCTCAATCTACCTTGCTGGTGTGGAGTACTGTCATTTTACAAATCTTAATAAAACTGGCAGATTCCAAAGGATTTTTCCAGGTCTGAGTGTTGCAACCAAGCACATCAGGGCTCCCAAATAAACTTTAATAACACTAGATTTGATCTTGGGACAAGAACCTGCCAAAGCTCAGCATATTAACTAGGAATTCTTAAGCCATCAATCTAATTGATACAGTCATGTGTAAGGTAAGAGTGCCTGGAGCCTCTCCCTGTTAGGTAGGCTCTCTGATCTCATCATTCTCATCTCTCTTCTCTGACCCCTTCCTCAGCTGAGTAACATCCTTCCTGAACTGTGGACAAAGTGGCTGAGCAGCAGACAGTCACACCACCCCAAATACAGAGTAAAATAACCCCTCTTCTCCTGCACAAGAGTCTCCTCTTGATATATCCAAGGACTGCTTTCATCTTTTTGGTCAGAGCAGTCCATTAGTCATCCATGTTTGGCTGATTATCTACCTGCTACCCAAAGACTTTGTCAGAATCTCTGCTTCCTATGATAGTCTTGTCAATACAGTCTGCATTCTTTGTTCCTAGGTGTTTACTTTTCCAGTTAGCTGTATTAAAATGTGTATTGTCTGCTTCTGCCAAATGATCCAGATCGGTCTACATCAGTGACCACTGTTTACCGTTCTAGATTTTGTGTCATCTGCAAACTTTATCACTTCTGCTCACTAATGAAAATGTTAAATAGCAGAGGATCGAGAATCAATCACTGTGGAACCCCTGCCAATTCTCAGCTTATAATTACATTTTGAGACCTATCAGTTAGTCAATTTTTAATATACTGAAAACATGCCATGGTCCTTCTATATCTTTCTAGGTTTTTAACTAAAATGTTATGAGGTACCAAGTGAACTGCCTTACCAAAGTCTGTTACATCAGCACTTTTACCAGTCAAACTTGCAGTCTCACCAAAAAAAAAAAGTTGGTTTGATAAGATCAGTTTTCCATAAACTCTTATTGATTAGCATTAATTATTTTGCCCAGGACTGAGAACAGAGTGACAGGCCTAAATTATCTAGGTAATCCATTCCATTTACCTTTTTAAAATATTGGTACAATATTAACTTTCTTCCAGTCTTCTGGAACTTCCCTAGAGCTCCAAGATGTGGTGAAAGGTATTTATTAAGACTCCTAACTTCCATGGAAATTAATGAGCTTTGTGTCTAAATACTTGGAGGATTTGGATCTTAGTTCTTAAGATGGTCAAGATATGATGGCTTAAACTCTGACATAGTTTGGAGCCTCATGTGATTTAAAACAAGTTCTGTGCTCTGAAGGCTGAACCAGAAGGCAGAAGATGCTAAGAAAAATCAGAGGGGGGAAATCACTTTGTATTTTAATAACCCCCTTGGACTTTGTCCTGAACTTTGGAACTGAAGCAACATCTGCAGTCCTCCAAGGCAAAAGGTCCTTTGACTTCACGGCTGAGTGAATATGGAGAACAGGGGCAGAGTCAAATTAATCTGTTTTCCTCCGTGCATTTATAACTGATGTTTTAGGGCAAAGGCTTCTGAAGTTCCTGTTCCACAGTGGAAGGTATTGTTACAGGTGGAGGATCTAGGCATTTAGATGGCATTTTACTGCATTGTCTGAGCTATTCCAGGCACAAGAGTTGGCAATACTGTTTAGATATTGAAACCCCAGCTTCAAGAATCATGACTGGGTAAAAATCTCAGGTTCCACGGGGGGGTTGTCACCTGATGGCTGCACAGAAAAGCTTGAAAACCTGACCCAAGTACTCTCTAAAGGCTTGATAATCAGAAAGCAGAGTGAAGGATTCCACTGGCTCTTTCCTGCATAATCAGAAAGCAAAGGACCCAACGTTTAGACCAATCTTGATTTTTTAAGCCCATGCAGCTGGCTGATTTGCTGTGGGGCTATTTTAGTTCAGACTGGGACAACAAGGGAAACAAGATTATTTTCACTTCCTGTTTGGAAACTGTTTCAGTCCCTCCTTCTGTCTCATTCATTCCACATAGTTTCTCAGGGTTATAAAGAGAAGGCTTAAACCAATACAGCCTGCTGAATCTTTAAATGCAAACATGCCACTTCCTTCCTGTAAAGATCAGCTCCTCCCACTTCCCTAACATCAAAAAACAATCTCAGCCATGTTTCAGTCAAGGCTTGGGCAGCTATGCCTAGTGGGTAGAGCTGGAGTCAGCTGCCAGCACACAGAGCAGAGGGTCAGAGCCGCTGTCATGTACCAGTATAGGGAGTGGCTGCAGCAGGGCCGGGGCAGGCTCAGAACCAGGTAGGAGCAAGATCTGCTGCAGCAACCAGCTGGCAATCTGCCTACTTTAAATTCTCAATTTCCTGGTGTTTCCTCCGGGCCAGGGGCTCTATGGACAACACATCCTCTGGGTCTAGGGCTCCATCCTATTGATCCATCAGTCCTCTGCTCTGTAGACTTCGTGAATGCTGGGGCAAGGAGACCCAGGTTTCAGAGCCACAGAGGCCCACACACCCTAAATGTGCGGGGGCCTCAGTTCCTTGGGATGTGCTGCTTTGAACAGACAAGGAAAAGATCTTTCTGTAAAAATGTGAAGTGGAACCAGCTGCAGTTATCGATGTGTTCATCCCACACTGGGGTCCTGATTTTTCTGTGGTCAAATACAGTATGACTAGTCACAAGGGTAAGAACAACACTTTGCTCCCCACCTGCAAACTAGGCAGAGACTAGCTCCTCAGCAACTGACTGTTGCTGGCTCTCTCTAGTGACTGCAGCTTCTCAATTTCCCCAGCAGCGCAGGGCCCCATTGAGTAATCAACCTACCTATTCAGTGGCTTCATTCTAGTTAGCCTGAAGATGGGCGTGATCCCAAAGCTGTTCCCCACTTTCCGCCCCAGTGATGACCAGACCCCCAGCTCCTAAATGATGATGCAAAGGAGAAAGGGGACAGGCATTATGTTTGTATTCTCCCCACTGATCAACAACTGTTCTCGCTCTCCTCAGAGAGTGATCCCTGAACAGCCCACGAGCCACAGATCTTTGTTACAAAACAGCCGCCATGCCAGTGCCCCAGTGCATTTGGGAACTGCATCAATGCTAAGGCTGATCTTCAGCAGGCCTCCCTGGGGTTGCTCTGTTAACTGCCCACATGGTACCATACTCCCTTTGTGTTCAGCATGCCTCTCCTTCAAAGCAGCTATAGCCCTTCCACCAGAGGTGAGAATACACTCCTGGCTTTGATGGTTGGTCCCAGCCGCAACGGGTGGAGAGCATGATCCATTCCAGAACAGCTCCTTCCTGTTGGCATCACTGAATCATGTTCAGAGGGACAGTGAGATCCCCGCTTGCAGGGGTTCAAAGTCCAATGCTCTCTTGGGCCCATTTGAGAGTCAGAAGCCAGAGTCTGTGTTTATTTCCCCTTATTCAGCTTCTTCATTGTTGGGTTTGGGTACTCTGGATTCTCAATCACACCTACTCCAAACTTCAGCTCTAGAAAGCTCCGATAGTTGTTGGGTGCCAGAGCCATGAAGCCAGCAAATGGCAAAGGCAGCAAGGGCTTGAGAAAGTGTTCAGGAAACTCCACATCCTGCTGGTGGTCCAGCCATGTGTCCTTTGTCATCACCCCATTTTTGGGGTAGAAGGGCCAGAGGTCAACATGCAGGTGGTTGTGTTCGCTGTACTGCACACGATAGAAGTCGCCCTCAATGGCCTTCTCCCAAACAAAGCCTTTCTCGTCCACGATGGAGCCAGACTCTACGTTTCTGAGGAGGTCACAGTTGGGGATGTCCTCCAGGTATATGCCAAGATCCACGTCATAATCCCACGGGATGATGTCCTGATGGCGGGCAGCTCCTAGGAGCGTCCCACCTTCCAGCCAGTACCGTACCCCAGATGCCTCCAAGACATTGATGACATACTTTGCCGTCTCCCTCAGAGCCTGCAGACAGCAAGGAGGGGTCCAGCGGTTTTGGTAGAGATATTCTGGCGTGTCATCATGAATGGTGCCAAAGCAACGTGGTGTCTCTTTGCTGCACCCAAACCACTGCTGTTTCCCATCCTCCAGGAGAACCCGTTTGATGCCAAAATCTCGGAACAGCTGCAGCCGGCTTGCTTTGGCGCGATTGTCTGCCTTCCACTGGTTGTGCGAGGAGCTGAGCAGAGGCTGGTGAACTGAGGAGAAGGAGACATCGAGGATTCTGACCATCCAGCCCCGCAGTGATGTCTGGATGAAGAGGGAGGTCAACAGAGGCTTGGCCAAGGGAGCGGAGAGGTTGAAGAGATCCTTTGTGTGTAGGAGAATCACGGCATCTCCCTTCAGAGCTGTGCAGAGCCTGGTGGAGGGTGCTACGCTGTATTGGGCTGTCCACTCTCTCAGGCTGACCTGTAGGTTCAGGCACTGCAGGGGAACAAGGGACTGCACGGCAGCTGCCACCATGTGAACTTTGCCCTGGTTGGCTTTGAACTCCTCTAACATATGATCAAGCTGCCTTGTGGAATCAGCCTTGACCCCATCAGGCACCAGGGCCACGTACTCTGTCTTCACATGCATCTCAGGCCTGGACACAGAGGCAGGCTGGTCAGGGGCTGGCTTAAGAATCACAAGCTGGACATTGGGGACATCTGGTAATACAAGCGGAGGGTACGGCAAGGTATCTGCTGCCACCACAACTGGCTGTTCCGGCTTCTGCTTCAGGAAGGACTGCACCACATCAGGCACATAGTTCTCAAAGTCCTCAAACTCTCTAATAAGGATGGTCACCCCAGGCTTCTGGGTGGCAGGCAGCAGTCGGCTGCTAGGCTGGAAGTGGTCTCGGTGTCTTTGCAACATCCGCTGCTGTAGCCTGGAGACATAGTACAGGATCATCAGATTGATCACCATAGCAAGTGCCAGGACCCCTTGACAGAGTGTGATCCGCATCCTGTGAGACAGCCAGGGTTGTTCACCTGGGGATGATATTACATGGCTGTGGTCTGTGCTAGAGGCACCAGTGGCATTTTTCTCCCCAGAAGACTGGGGGCTTATACATCCCAATGCAGCTCACCCGGCCAACCTGGAAAGAAATGGCATGATGAGTGAGTGCTATGATGTCTATGGCTGGGGAAAGCCTACAGCCAGCACTCAGGGGCTGTCTTCTCCAGTCTTGTAACTGGAGCAAGTTCTGCTAGACAGGGACACTAGGTGCCACAAGGGGTTTGAAAATAAACAAGTCAACGCCAGGTGCCCCACAGCTGACTGCCACAAGAAACAGTCCCCTGATGTTTCAACGTTACCAATATGTCACCTCTAAATTAAATCTCTCATTTGTTGCTCATAGAGACAGCATTGCCTAGTGGATGGAGAAGGGCCAGGGACTCAAGATTCCTGCATTCTCCTCCCAGCTCTGCCACTGAACCACTGTGCATCCTTAGACAAATTACTACCCCTCTGTGCTTCAGCTTCCCCAGTCAGCAGCGGAGCCAGGATCAGGCTCCAGCACCGCTGTCTCCTAGTCCTTTCCCTCAAAAGTGGAGTTCAGATTCCAGTCTGCTCCTCCCTTACCTGGTGTGAAATCTGGGTTCAGTGGTGGCCTGGTTATTAGCAAAGCTCAACCACCAGCAATGCCAGCCAGTCAGTGTGGGTTGGAACTGGCCAACAGAACTGCTGCTCCCAAAGGAGCTTCTGCCAGTTGAAAGGACAAACAGACCTCAGTATTGTAGGCATGTCTGAACTTAGGATTGCGCCTCCTCAGGCACCACCCCTGGGGTTCCCGTCCCAAGGATACCAGGCAATGGACACAGCTCCTCAGCCTGCGTTAGCTTCTGACATTCCCAGAATGACAGCTGTGCCAAGAGAAGGGGCTGCTTTATTTAATCTTGTTTGGCTCAAGCTTGCTTATTTCCCCACAGGGTTCAAGACTTCCCTTTTAAGCACAAGCTCTCTGCAGACACACCATGTCCTCAGGGGAAAGGGATGGGGGGGACACAACATGGCACCTTGCCCAACCTGAGCCCAGTTATCTAGAAAAGAAACCCCATCTGTCTTCTACAGTCACATGGGGGCACTGCTATGGGCAAGTCTGCTGAGAGAAATTTGGAGCCCTAATACATCATGTTCACTGGGGCCCCACCTCCTCCCATTTCACTCTGTTTACACAGACACTTTGGGGGTCCCCTGGAGCTTGGTGCCCCAGTACAACTGTCCCCTCTTTTCCTCCCCCTCCTGCCAGCCCTGGGAATACCATTTTGCACTGTAAGGAGCCAGTCTGCTGGTAAGAGTGTGTGTGCCAGGAGAACTCTGTGAATGCAACTGTAGCCCCGTGCCCTGCACATTTAATCACCAGGATCTCAGTCCCAGGTTGCATAAGACAACCCCAAGCTAAGAGCCAGGTCTGAACTTTCCCAGAGTTTTGAAATGTCTGATTTGGGGGTTCTGGTGTGAGCTGAACTCTAATCTAATACCATACTCTCAGCAAATGACTCATGGCAGCTGCTCTTCTCCAATCCCACTGATTGAGGTAACACAGCTAAAGCTCTGAATGCGAACCCCTGGGACAGGCAGAAGTGAATGGATGCATCCTTCAGATTGGAAGGAGTGTTCTGTGCTCTCTCTGCTGGCTGAGTGGCACCATCCCAGTAATCAGCATGTCCCCAGTGGTGTGTGATCCAGCAAGTCACACAGACAGCTATGCTTTGCTGCCTTGGGGAATAAGAGCCCACTGTGTACTCGTTTTCCTGTAGATAAAGTTATTTTCCACCCAGTAGGTCAAGGAGGATACTAGGGCAGCCACAGGTTTGACATGGAGCCAGCCTTCCAGGCCCCACTGGGTTGCCCCATGCTGCTCCCATTCAAGTTACAGGAATATAGGAGCCAAACCTAGAAAGAGGCAGTGTCATATAGAGATCATTGTGCAGAGCTGGCAGTCAGTCCTGAACTGAGGGTGTCAGAGCAGGATGTCCTCCTGTATTCCACTGCCACCGACTCACTGTGTGACTCAGTCAGGACACGTGAGCTGTCTGCACCTGTCTCTCTAGCTATAAAATGCAGGTATTCTTATCTCCCCCTTTCTCTGGGGAGATTCAGCGATGGAAGGACCACAACAGCAACACTTGCCAGTACAGTAATATGGGTTGCAGGGTATTTGTTTAACAACATTTCTATACTGGCAAACCCCTTGGGTAGATGCAGTTATGCTCATACTGCTTATTTCACTTGGGCAGCTGGCATAATCTAAACCAGCAATGCAGTGTTTCCCAACCAGTGTGCTGTCAGGCCTGAGCAGGCGTGCCACAGAACTTTTTGAAAAACTACTCAGAGTTCTGGATGGGCTCATGAATACTCATGAGGTTATTTGGAAACTATATGGTGGTGTGCCTCAAAATAATCAAAGGTATCAAGGTGTGCCATGGCAGAAAGAGGTTGGGAACCACTGCACTAGAGGGCTAGAAGGGATCACTGCAATCATGTTGTCTGACCTCTACCTATGCCAGCAAACCTTTTTGAGTGTATGTGTGGCCTTAGTTAAAGTGTGTATAGCATTCTGAGGGCCATTCTACATTACAGAGAGGTCAACAAGGCAGCTTTCATCAACCTTATTATATTAGTACCTACACAACAGCCTTGGTCCCACTGATATAAGTGCCTTGATACACCCACATAATAACTCCACTTCCACAAGAGGCATATGGCTCATGTTCATGTGGTTAGGGTGACACTTAGGGTACATCTGCTGTCAGCTGTCTGTCAGTTTCAGGACAGGAGCTGCAAAACGCACAAGAAAGTTGCGCAACTAGAGCCCAGCTGCTCCCCTGGAGACCTGGGCTGCTGGAGCCCCTCTGGGCTGTGAGCCAAGGTGAGAATAGACACTGCTTCTGGCTGGAAGCCAGAGTGAGAAGGCCAGGCAGCTGGCCCCCATTCCCTGCTTGGAGCTGGAGCAAGACATCCTAGGTGCTGGAGCTGTGAAATTGACAAGGCTGCCTGGCTCCCAAAAGGAAGCAGACTAGAGAAAGGCTAAGAATCCAAAGCAGCTGGACCCCATTCCCCAAGAGAGAGAAGCCCCAAGCGCTTCCCCTTCTTGCCCCTGGCTCACAGTGAGGTGTAGGGAGTGGAGGGGGGCAACCTGCAGAGAGCCCAGGACTCTGGGGGACAGCTGGGCTCCTGGCAGGGAGCTGCCAGGGGAGCTGAAAGCCCAGTTTCTCAGTTCCCCACACTGCCCCTCTTAGGCTGGAGGTAGTGCCCCTGGGGAGGATGGGGCCCTTGACCCAGTATAACATGGCCATGCAGCCACTGCAAGATGTGGTAAGTCAACTTACGTTTCTAGTGTAGACATTCCCTTGGTTCCTCAAGCACAAGGTGCTAGAAAAGAGCAAATTGTTATTATTTAGTAGTAAACCAGACTCTTTTCTGCCTGAGCCTGCAGTGGTCTAGCCAGTAACCAGTCTAGTTCTAAGCTGTTAAAACTATATGTTACATACTAGAAGTAAAAGAGGAAGCGGCAGTGTGACTTGAAAGTTGAACTCCCCTCAGAATTAAAACATTTCTAAGATTCTCTAAGGAGGGTGAAGCTGAGTTTTCTCAGCATCTGAAGGAAACGTTGGCTCAGGGAAGCTTTTTAGTGAGCAGCCCTGTTGTATTGTTAAGCGACAGTTCTGTAGCTGTCCTGTCAATTACAATCTTATCAACATGGGTTTAGTTTTTTAATCGTTTGTTTATAAGCACCACAGACCTTCATCTCCTCCCCTGCTGTTTTGCGGGACTGAAAGGGACCCTGTGTCAAGTAGCATTGAGGAAGATGGGTTTGAGGTTGTTAAAAAACCATTGTATTGGCCTCGGCTCCATTCCCAATTCAGGGGATCTATGTAAAATTCAAAAAGATAAAGCTATATAAAAAGGTACTTAATCCCCTGCCCTGCTTTATTGCTTCCCCTGCATGGGTCTTAAGACACATTAATGAACTAAGCTCCTCAACCTGTCTGCAACAGGGACACTGTTATCCCCATGGACACTGCTGAGCACAGATGCAAACTGATTTGTTCAGTGTGAATCGCTAGCAGAGTGAGGAACAATGGAACCCGGAGTCCTGACTCCCAGGCCCCCCTTTGTAGCCCTCTTTCCCCCAGGCTACTAAGATGATATTTCAGAGCAATCAACTTAAGCTGACACTGGCCCTTCACACAGACTCTAGAATACCCACTAGCATTCCTAAAAACATCCTACCCCACCATGGTCCAAGAACAGGCAGGCTGAGAGTGAGGTTGGACTGAGCTCAGATGAAATGCTATATACTTATCCGCCTTTTCTTCCAGAAACATCTAAAATAAAACCCTGAAAGGGAAATCAAACAAGTCAGCTGAATTAAGACCTAGAAAGTATTTCACAGCCTCTTTTTTTTTTAAAATGCTGTTTTCCCTCCAAAAAGTGGAACTGAAATAGAAAATTGGGCTGGAACAGAACCCCAAACCCAACCCTCCCATAACTCTGGAGATGGCTTCAGCTGGACCAAACTTTATATGCATAATAAGAATGATGATTAGATATGATAAAAGGGATAAAATATACTATATTACAATACTTACATATGCTAGATGTATAATCCTAAATATAGGATATAAACCCCACCGCTTCTGGGCAGACATGAACTTCTCACTGATGGTGGGTGTCAATTTTTCCACTATGGATAAGCTACTTCTCAAGTGCCTACTAAATGGTTTCTTTTCCCTTTCTTTTAAAGTGGCTACTACTGCCCATTCTTGGAATGAGATACTGGACAGGAGGGATTAAATTCTCAGACTTTCTGAAAGACATCTGTTGGAATTTTATTAGTATATAGTATTAAACTTTAATGTTATATACTAGCATTATATGCAAGCATTAAACTGGCTGGTGTGAAATGAATTTGTGGGTCTCAGTTTAACTCCTCCTGGTCAGATGTCCACATTAAAAAAAGAAAAAATCAGCAATGCTTCCTTTCTACTGGCACTACTTGGTTGCCAGATGGGAAGCCACAGCAGAGACTGAGAAATGAGTGAGCCCCCTCTTACCTCTAAACTTGGTCCCTCCAGGGAAGGGAGAGGCACCCGGAATAGTGAGCCTGAAAGAGTTGGTTCTCTAGTTGCCTGTGCTGTACTTGTTGTGGGAATAGAGCTCTCCAGGCCTGGCAGTCTGGCTCCTTTCCTCAGTACTACAAGTAAAAAGAACCATAAAATGATTGAAAGGAAAAAAACTTTTGCTGTAGAAAAATGATTGATAAGGCAAAGTTTGTAACTAAATGCCACATTAGTGACCAGTCCAGCATGTGTGTTTCTGGCTCCAGTCTCCTTTCCTGGCTCCTTGTCAAAATACGTCCTCTTTCCCCTGCTCAGCCAGACGAGTGGAATCAAGCAGGACCATGAGACTCTGTGACTGCTGCTTCAAAGAGCTCCACACTTGCAGTTATGACAACCTCTCTGCCTGCCCAGGTTCCACCAGGAGACAAAAGACCCAGGCAGACTTCCACACACATCATAATGCATAATGCCATAAGCATGTGGGATTCAATCAACAATCACTGATCATAGCCCTAGCTTCTGAGCTGGCATTCTGTTCCATTCAGCAGCGCTCCTGGGGCCTTGGATTTCAATAGTTTTGAAAAGTCTGTCTCTATTTTACCTCCCAAATGGCCATCTTTCTAGACTAGAAACAAGATGCCTGAGGTTTTCCACTCACTCACATCTTCCTCTTTCTAGTCTCTCGCTTTTGAAAAGAAGAAAAAAGTTGACAACATGTTATATATTTTTAAATTAGGGAAACCCCTGAACGTAAGTGTGAAATAAGAGTGGTGCCCTTGAACATATGGACAGAATCTCATCTCTCTGGTTCCTCTAAGCGTGTTCCACTGTTTCACAGTCAGGACCCAACTTCTTCGGCACAGCCAAAAATCCTGGATTTTTGGAGGCAGCCCTATGAGTTCTCCAAGGTGAGATAGGTGAAGCAACCCTGTGACAATCACCCTGAAATGACCAGGGATGGAAGAGAGAGAGAGAGTGTGTGTGTGTGTGTAAGTACACTGATAAACCTGAATTGTAACCGGTGGTGGATTTTGGAGCATTTGGCCCAGATGAAGGTGAGTGGAAAGGGGAGGGTGACTGCCCTGAACAGTTGAAAGGGACAGTGACTGGGTATGGAACCAAGGCAAGAAGGAAGTCTTCCAGGATCCCACTGGCTGGGTAGTGGAAGCAGGCTTTGATTTGTTCTCAAATCCCAACTGAATTGGACGGCAGCCTCAGCAATGGGCGACCTGCACTTTGGGGAGGGGGCTGACCCGGGGAGAAGCTGTTCAGGCCTGTATGGGGGGGGGGCGTGTGCTTGCACTGGTTACTATGGGAGGCTGCACCCTCTTGCTCTGGGTATCCTGAAGGGCCTGGCTGAGACCCCCACAGAAATGGAGGCAGGGGGTGGGACCCCCGGCAATGAGAGTACCCCATAGCCGGTAGGCAGCGTTGCCATGGAAACCCCTCCCTGGATGCTCTGGGGCGGGGGCGGTGAAGCAGGCCGGCGGGGGGGCGTTGCCATGGGAACTGCTTCCTCCCAGTTCGGGTGGGATAAAGCAGGCCTGCCGAGACAGGGAGTTGCCATGGGAATCCGTCCGTCTCCGGAGGGGGCGAAGCGGGCCTACCTGAGTAGCCCGTTGCCATGGGAACCCCCGCTGGGGGAGTCAAGCCTGCGCCGGGGGGGATGCGGTTGCCATGGGAACCCCGCCCCGCCCCCGCCCCGCGGCGCAGCCCCACTTCCGGTGGCTCACAATCTGGCAGGAAGTGCCCCCCCACGGGGCTCCGTATGTGGCAGCCGCCGGGATCCATGATGGAGGCCGAGCGGGTGCTGGTGCGGGCCCAGCAGGCCCCGGGCCCGGCGGGGGCTGAGCCGCCCCCTCCCCCGCCGCAGGCCCCGGGCCGGTCGGGCGGGGGGACCGGGCCGGGCGAGCTGAGCCTGCCCGGCATCCTGCACTACATCCAGCACGAGTGGGCCCGCTTCGAGGCCGAGAAGAGCCGCTGGGAGGCCGAGCGGGCCGAGCTGCAGGTGCCGGCGGGGACCGCGGGGGGTTACCGGGGGCCGCCGGGCGGGGGGTTACCGGGGCCGCCGCTGCCTCCGCCGCCGCCGCCGCCATCTTGGAGGGAAATGGCCGACGGGCCCCCGGGGGGGAGTGTCAAGCCCCCCCGGCGAGGGAGGGAGTGTCAGGGCCCCTGTGCGGTGCTGACCCCCGTGTGGGGCAGAGCAGGGTGGCGAAGAGAGAGGCCGGGGTGAGGCGTTAGAGGGGCTGCACATCGGGGAAGGTCTTCAAGTCCCCTCTCCCAAAACTGGGGCCCCTCAGTGGCATGGCTGTTGCCCCCCGGAAAGGGCTGAGGAGGCTCGGGACTGGGGTAGGTGGCTCTCTCCTCCCTGACCTCCGGGGAAGGAGCAAATGAGTGGGGCTACTGAAGGGAGAAGCAGCCGGCAGCCTCTTCGAGGGAACTGGGGGGCTCCTGGGAGTGAAACGTGGCTGTGATTTCCTCCATAGTGACCAGTGAAGCTGGGGTGATCTTTTGGGAAAGCAGGGGGAGGAAATGCAATTGTCAACCCCATAGCAACTAGCAGTGGAGCTGGGAGCTGGCCCCTGGGGTGAATGTAGGGGCAGGGACTAAGGCGCACCTGCCACTGCCCAAGAGGTGTTGAAGAGCGTGTTAGGGGAAAACATCCATCATGGTCCAGTAGAGACCTGGGAGGAATTGGGGTGAGGGCCTCTGGAAGGACATGCATTTGTCAACTCCATAGCATCTGGGGAGGGAGTTACAGTGGGGGGCATGGCTGACATCTGATCTAGTAGCGCTGTGGAGGGAATTGAGGTGGGGCACAGCCATCATCACCGAACAGAGACCATGGAGGGGATCACCTCTCTAAGTAGCCTGTACGAGTCTGGTGGAGAGGAGCAGCTCCCCAGTTATTGGTGATTGGAACAAAGGGAATGTCCTTCTCTTTGTGTATTGTTTGAGGAGCAGAGGGCAGCAACTTCTTTGGACAGGGCATGAAAACCAGCCAGTCCATTCCCCTGATTAACTCTAGGCTTGGGAGGAAATGGGAAACTCCCCAAACAACAGTGCTGACCATGCCCAGGGGTGGAAACTCCCTGAGTAGTGACCAGGACTGGTACAGAATTAGATGACAGGATGGCCTGTGAAAGTGGGGGACTGGACTCTGACTTGGACAATCCTTTCCAGTCCTGTGCTGCTTTTGCTACAGTGGGCTGTGAAGTGTATGAATTTGTCTGAATACCCACAGTCAGCCGATTTGGGGTTAGTAAATCAGGTGCATTTGGTTCCATGCTGCTGGAGGGATGAGTTGGTTAGGATTGAAATAGGTGCTGAAGCTGTCAGGGAGTGCTCTGTCTCAAACAGCAGCTCAGGCACAGAGAATTCTTCCTAAATGCTAGTGGAGAAGAGTGGTGAGTCCAGAGCCTTTGAGATCGTTGGCAAAGGGTGTCTGAATGGTCTGACCCTTCAATGCCTATGTGAGAGTGTCACAGGAGACACGCCAACAAAACTGACCAGATCTCATTGACTTCACACACACAGAGCAGGCAGAAGAGGTGCAGAAAAATGGTGTATGGCATGCCAAATTATAAAGACTTCATGCTAGTCTCTGGCACAGGTGCTGGATGTTGCAGGCTGTAAGGTGCCCCTAGAAAGTGTCTCAGATTTCCAGACCTCATAGCCGGTATGGACATAGGCATAAACTTCTGCTTTTTGGAGTGCTGGTGTGTATGTTTTATGGTTTACAGGTGACCTGTGTAGAGAGGAGAATTGAAGTGGGCCAAGCAGGAGGGAGAATGTCTTACTTGTCTGTTGCCTAACTTGTCATTATCCAGGCAAGGGAATGGGGAGGATTAGCAAGAGGGGGCTTGAGAGACCAAATCTGGCTGGAGAGGAGAACAGGAGATGGCTTTTATCTGCAGGGTGAAACTGAGGAGAGTTATGCAGGAGGGATGAGATTATGAATGGAACAAGAAAAAAGCCCCAGGGAATTGCTGATAAAACTGAGGGTTTGTCGGAGCACAGGTGGGAGGGCAACCTTGGATGAGGCTTTGGTGGTAGGGAAGAGAGTCATATGAGTCGTCGTCATGGAGAAGAAACAACTTATCAAGAAGAGGAAGCTGGAAATTGGCAGAGAAAGATGTGGTGAAGCTTTTATAAGAGATTTTGGCCTTTGTCTACACTTAAAAAATAAGTTGACTTAATACAGGTCGATTTACAGCCATCTCTGTGGCTATTTCCACACTGATGGTGGCAGATTTGCTGCCAGCAGTTCACTCTTCAGGGTTTGAGTAAGTGAGCATGTCTTGACTGACCAGTCAGTCTGGAGTTCAACTCAGTAACTCCAGCCCCAGAAGTAGAGTACCTCTAAGTCAAAGGCTTGATATAGAGTCACAGCACTCTTTGACTTACTGCAGTGTGGGCAGGGAGGTAAATGGGAGTTACTAAGGCAAAGGGAGATGTGTAAGGTTCCAGGTACCTTGCATGTCTCCCTTCAATTGCCACTGAGAAGTGCTGTGAGTGTAGGCTAAGCTTAGATTACACACTGTCCTCTGGGTTGGTGGAGTGCGTCTTAATTAGGGACTTCTGCCCCTGCTTTTCCTGCTGGGAGCTGGAGGAAGATGCATGGGACTGCTCTGTTCCAGCTCTCCTTGAATGGGAAGTCATGTCAGTTTCAGGAAGTGCTGGAGCTGGTGGAGAAGAAGCTGGACTTCTGGCCCCACTCCCTTGTGAAGAGTGGAGACTAGCAGTGTAGACTTCTGCCCCCTTTCCTGGCAGGTAGTGGGGACAAGAAACCTGGGCTTGCAACAGCTTGGACTTTCTCATCAATTTAGCAGTGAAATTGACAAGAGTGACAGCTCCACAGCCATAAATGGGCTGCACTGTCACTGTGTTGCCCTAGCTTTGCAGACAAAAGCCCTGCACGTCTCATCAAGGTGATTTTATTTTCATCAAAAAACAAAAAAAAAAACCAGGGTTGTTTTGTCAGCGGGGAGTGATTGCAATGTGTCCACCACCTCTGTTTTGTTGATCAAAGTTGACTTTGACAAAACTCTCTAGTGTCTAACAGGCCTTAGGATGTAGTCTTGACTGGGTCACTGGAGGCCAGCTCCAGAAGCAGTGGGACTTAGAGTCCTGTGTGATTACAAACATAGATCCACATCCAAGCTGCATCTGCAAGAAATGGTCCGTAGACATCCGCGTTCTATCCATGGATGCGGATATAATGCAGATTTCTATGTATTTGCAGGGCTCTAGCTCTGCACAGATAAAATATGTGTACCTGTGTCCGATCTGCATCTGAAAAATGATCTAGGGATATCTGCGTTGTATCCGTGGATGTGGATATCTGCAGATGTGATGTGGATATCCACAGACTTGCAGAGCTCTAGTGAGACTGTCGAGGAGGAGGCAACCTGGATTTGGCATTTCTTGAAGCTGTTTATATACATGGACTAATTAAGCCTTGTCACCTTCCCACCAGTCTGTCAATATTGTCAGACTGGGAAACTGAGGCATAGCACTTGGAAGTCACTTGGCTTCCATGGCTTTCAGGGATATCTAGGAGAGGCTCAGGGGTTTGCTGTCAAGGGAGCTGATGTTGCTGTTTACCAGGAGAATAGTTGATGACTAAGCAATGATGGAAATGCAATTGGGAGATCCTCTTGGAGGCAACAAGGGAATGTGTGGGAGAGAACAATGATTTGGGATCATCGTTGGGAGGTGATACTAGCTGGCTGTGCTTGGTTTAATGTGCTTTCACTCTAACTTCCTTGCAGCTGCTTAGATAGCGGAGTCATCCCACCAGCTCTGACCTCAGCCTTTCCTGTTTGGAAGAGATTGAGAAAGAACTACCATGAGGGCTGGGCAGCAAGCAATGCATTCTGCAGCAACACAGTCGTGCTGGAGTTAACCGAGGGCAACAGAATGTGCATTGCTATGGACAGGAGCTGGGATGTGGCTGAAAAGCCAAATGGAGGAAAGCAATCTCATCAGAAACCCTTTTGCCCACTCACATTTCATAACTGTGGGTAGGAGGTGCAGTGGCAGTGCTGAAAAGCACAGTCAGCCTATGAGCATCATGGGAGCAACCCTTGTAGAAACTGGGAGCTCCAGGAGAGGAGGAGGAGGAAGCCAGGAAGAGTATGAGGAGGAGCAGTGGAAGAGGGATTGTGAAAGCAGTTGCAAGGACAGCCCACTGCTTAGAGCGCTAGCCAGGGCTGTTGGAAACCTGGATTCAATTCCTGCTCCACCCCCAACATCCTGTGTGAGCCTGGGCAAGTTGCTTAGCTTCTCTGTGTCTCAGTTCCACATCTGTAAAATGGGCATAATCGCAATGTCTTAATTCCCAAGTAGCACTCCGATACTGTGGTGAGTGGTGCCAGATAAGCACCCAAGATAGATTGCAGGGCAGTTCACATCGGATGTCCTTCAGACAGTCTCAGCTGCATCAGTTCAGTTCATGGCTCACTTACCAATCCTGGGGGAGACAGATTTAGCCAGTGATCATTTGTTGCTGTGTGGGTTTCACCCACATTCTCATGTGCAAGTGCAGCTGCTATGTGAATGGGCCGCTTGCTAGCAGCACAGTCCACGCCACATATGGCAGCGTTGGTGAAGAAACCTTTGCATAAGAGAGTGCTTGGATTGTTGGCAAGGAAGGTTGCAGCTTCCTGCAGACCTCCTTTGCTAGCTGTAGTGCTGGGCTATTCGTGTTTCGGCACAGCGTTCTGTTGCCCAATAAAGGCACGCCTTTTAATGCTTTACATTTACACTCGCTGCTCGTAGGAGGGGACGTGTTACAGCACATGGCTTGGCGATGCAAGAGGTAGCTATGGCTTAATGTGTTCTGATTCAAAGGCTACATACTGAAAATCTTCCAGAAAGTCCTATAGCTTCAGATCTGTGCGGTTTCTCACGTTCCTGGTGGCAAGTCCAAGGTGTGCCTTGTCAGACAGAGTAGTTAGCTTGTGACATTGCTGAGCTTTTATCTCCCCTCAGACCTTTTGTAGCAGGCAGAGAAGGGGACATCCTGGTGAACAGGTTTGAGATTGTTTGTGATCTGAACTGACTTTAACTTGAGATTCCTTGGCTTTCTACAGGGCTAAGGAGCGTTCTTCACTCTTTTCCCTTCTTCAGATACTTCCCTAGTCTCAATTCCATCTGAACTTGTTTTAGCCAGGGAATTTCCTTAGTTTTTAGCTGATAAGTGCTGATCCCCTTCCTCTATGGAACTATTCTACACCAGGCACACAAAGTGCTTGGTAGCCTTGGTTACCTACACGTTATTTAGCATACCATGATGTCATCTTTGGTAGAACCGCACTGCTGTTTCTTCAAAGCTTCAGCCTTTTAAAAATGGTTTAATCTGGCGTGTTTGCCTGTGAACTCCAAGGAGTTTGTGTGTTTCCTTCAGGATCTGAACACTGCCTACATGAAATCCTTCAGCCTAATAAGTTCCAAAGGGGCAGCCTTGTTAGTCTAGTTCAGGAAAAGAAGCAAGGAGGCCTGTGGCACTTAAAGACTAACAGCTTTATTTATCGCATGAGCTTTTGTGGGAGAAAATCCCACTTCGTCCGATGCTTCAAGGATGGGGGAAACTTACAGAACAGGAGGAACATAAATGCAAGGGAGTGGAAGATATGGGATCATGTCATGCAGTAACAGCAAATCAAAGCATATCAATTCTAATTCAGCTGTTTCTCTTTGAAGTCTTGATGTCCTATTGACTTTCTTGAGCACAGTTGTTAACAAGTGGTCCACAGAATGATTAGAAAGATTGGGGGTGGGGAAGCAAGGAGTCCTGTGGCACTTAAGACTAACAGGTTTATTTATCAAATGAGCTTTCATGGGAGAAAATCCAACTCTGTTAGACACTTTGAAGATGAAGTGGGGTGTTCTCTCACAAAAGCTCATGTGATAAATAAACCTGTTAGTCTTAAGTGCCACAGGACTCCTTGTTTCTTCAGCCTGATAAGACCTGTGAAGTACTTTAAGCAGTCCCTGTGGGTCACAGGCTCCTTGGGAGTGGTTTTGTTAGCCTGTGGGGGGGTGGGCCAAGAATCTTTGTCTCCATCCAGCACATAAGCAGGCCTGACACAGTAGTACTAACTGGAATCTATGCTAGGTTCCCTAAGAGTTAGTGTTGGAAGTGAAACTCTTTAAGAATGAGTGTATTCTGAACTCATAGACTATAAGGTGAAAAAGGACCATTTTGATGAGCTTGTCTGACCTCCGGCACAGCACAGGCTACAGAACCATGCCCACCCAGTCCTGTAACAGACCCTGAACCTAGTACTGAGTTAATGAAGTCCTCAAATCATGATTTAAAGTCCTCAGGGTACAGAGAATCCATCAGTAAGTAAGCTGGGACCCATGCTGCAAAAACACTCAGGGTCTCTGCCAATCTGCCCTGCGGGGAAAATTCCTTCCCGACTCCAAATATAGTGATCAGCTAAACCAGCAGTTCCCAAACATTTCCCCTGCATGGCCCCATTTTTAGATGCATAGTTTTCCACTACCCCAGGAAGCATGGAAATTGCTGTTTAAAATAGCGTCCTCTAGGCAGCGTGACCTCCCACGACCCACACCTGCCAGGTCATGCCAGGTCATTTAGCTTTACAAAATGGTTTCCTCTGGACTGCATGATCATGCACATGAATGGTGCATGTGATGTCATGCTGCTTGGAGGGCGTCATTTTGAGGAACTAAATTTTGTCCTCCTTGCGACATGATCTCTTTGCATGCAGTAAATGAGAGGTCATGCTGTGCGGGGGAAGCCATTTTATTAAATGGTATCTTCTGCACCCTTGGGATTGCTGTGACCCCATCTGCTGCTGATGTGACCCCACTTGGAGTCACGACCCACAGTCTGGGCTGAGCTTAACCTGAGCATGTGGGCAAGAGTCATCAGCCAGACACCCTGAAAGAATTCTTTTGTAGTAACTTGGAACCCAGCCCAGCTAACATCCCATCCCAGGCCATTAAGCATATTTCCTGCTAGTAGTCAAAGATCAGTCAATTGCCAAACTAGACTGTTCCATCATATCATCCCCTCCATAAATCTGTCAAGCTCAGTCCTGAAGCCAGCTGAGTTTATGTTCCCTGAGGCAGTCTTTGAGTGGTGGCATTTAGCACTGTCCAGTATTCCCCCCAGGACTTGAAATTAGGGGGATGTAGGGAGAGGTGGGGGGTATTGGGGGTGCTCACTAATTTGGTATAACACTTACCAGCTGACAACTGGGGGGGGGGGGGAGGTGTAAGGGGAGTGTTAGGGAAATTCCTGACACTGTCCTTTTCCATCTTTAAAGTGCTGTACCAGCACTAGCTAGTCTTGCCTTCTCCCCATGCCAGCCCACCTCCGGTGCAGTTGATTGGTGTGACTCTCCATGCTGCACAGAGTGGAAAAGTGCGGAGCTGAAATGGGAAGGGCCTTGCTGAAGACACTGTGAGTCAGTGACAGGCCTGGGATGGGGACTTCAGATTCCCACCCCCCCCAGTCCTGTTTGTTCCACTTGACCAGAATTTATCAGTCTTTGTAGGTTGGTGATCCGTTATTTGAAGTCAAGTTGTTTTGCCACCTTCTTCCATTTACTGTAAACTTAAGAGTGAAAAAAATGCATTTGTCCAAAGGCTAAGTAACTGATTGGTGTGTGTTTGTGTTTCAAGAGTTTGAGGGAGAACACGTGACCCTGAAGGGTCGGAGAATGTGGGAAGTGGGGTAGTGAGCTCTTCCTTGCTTTAGGAAGTAATAGAGTTTTCATTGTCTTATTAGCCTCTGCATTTCCCTCTCCTGGGGGTTGTGACCCACCAGCTGAGAAACACTGCATTGGACTTTGCTACTGTAAGGCAGGTTGTGTTTGCACAGAGAGTTCTGGGCTTGGTCCTTGCCGGGTGATCTGGAAGATAAGGCCGGATGGGCTGTAGGTTGCAAGCTGGAGAGGCTTCCAGGTTCATTTGAGCAGGTCCTTGGCCTGCAGGAGAGATGGGCTGTGGAGGGATGGGAATAGTCCCTGTACAGAGCACAATAGGTGCTTTTGTGTTTTAGCTGTACCACCCTAGAACGTTCAGCACAAGAAGCTGAAGTTTAGGCGTCCAGAGAGCTAGGCTTATTCCATGACTGAAATCACTAGAAATGGATCCGTAACATCACTGTTTGCTGGGCAGGGTTTGACTGAGGAGGGTACATTGGACTGGAAATCTGGGTAATAAGCAGAAAATCTGTGTTAATAGATGATGATTTTTTTGTGGGAAGAGTTAGGGGCAAAGGGTGTTAGGTGGTGGACAGTAGAGCCAGCTCAGACTCTTGCCGTAGGAGCTAGCAGGTAGTTCAGCATATGGCAGAGATTCCTGTGGCTCAAGCCAACAGATGGCAATTAAGTGACAGAAGCATTTACAGATTGGGTTAAATTGACTGTAGAAAGGTCTCACAAATGCAGGGGAGCATGAGGAGTGATGTGAGTGCATTGTGGCTTCTGCTTGGCACCAGGCGGCTCTTCATCTTGCTGGGCATTGCTCTGTGAAAGAGATGGAGGAGGGAAGCAGTGCACTGCCCATGTCTTGAAGTGGTTTGAACTGAGTCTTCCCCAGCATAAGCTGCCTGATGCCACTAAAGTCAGAGATAACGCCTGCAGGGAAATTGACGTGATGTCATTGCCCAAACACTGATGAAAATGTGAGCAGAGAAAGTTTTGCAGGAAGGGCAAGGGAGCTGGGAAGACTCCTAGGTTCTGTTCCCACCCCTGAGAGGGGATTGGGGTTCAGCAGCAGGGCTGGGAGTTAGGAGTCTGGGTTTTAGTCCCACTTCTGGGTGGGGAGTGGGGCCAGAGTATTAGAGCAGTGAGGTTTGAGAGCCAGGCCTCCTGGGTTCTACTCCCACATCAGTATTTAGGAAATGTCAATTAATAGGGAGTGCCAGCCTGTCTCTTCAGCAGTACGTGCTGTTGGAAACACATCAGAGCTGTTCTCAGCTCCTTACCCTGGCTTCCCATAGAACATGGAATCAAATTCAAGGTCTTGGCCTTTTGCTTCAAAGAGCTGCGTGTCCTGGGCCCAGCATATCTAAAAGGTGATCTGCAGCCCCCGGATGAAGATTGGCTGACAGCTCTGATCTGATAGAGCCTCAACAGTAAGTCTGTGTGGGAAAGGGAGCCCTACCTAGAAGTCATTTGAGGCCATAGACTGAACCCCACCCCCTCACCCCCCAAACCAAGGCCTGTCACAGATCTTACTACTTGCCATGCTGAGGGCAAGCCACATTTCTCTGGTTACCTTCTCTAATATGAACACAGCAACACAAACCTGTGTGTTAAAAGAGAAGACACTGCTGAAACAAGACACTCCACTCTGGGGAGAGCAGCACAGGATAGGTTTGTTGGGGGAGAGCAGCACAGGATAGGTTTGTTGTCCTGGTGTGCTGCTGGAAGGCACTCTAAATCCTGTGGGATAACCATGGTTAAAATCCTCTTTAGGATAGAACAGAGGGGCTCTAGTGCTTTGAGCAGTGGGGGTGCTCAAAATGAGGACTCTTATTTTCTATGTGAGTCTCTGCAACTGATTTTTCTGTGGGATTCTGGGCAGGTCACCGCGCCTGTTAATCTGTAAAGTGAGAATAATGGCTCCCGCTTTCTCCCAGGAGCCGTGGGACACCTATGTTATTGAGGGTGATTTGTCTTCACGTCTTTTGATGAAAGCTGCTGAATAAATTAGTGTCTACATCCCACAGGGATTGGGGATGTCAGCTGCAGACATGGGACACTGAGTTGGTGTAGCTGGCTCTGTTTTGGAGTTCTGCTGGAATAAGTAAAAATAATCACCCTTTGCCTTTCATATGGGGATCTCCAAGAATTCTAGGGCAGTCAAGGAGTGAAGGCAGCATGGGTGTGAGCTCCAAACTCTTATAGGACTTGACTGACTCTCTTGATTCTTCTCCCTTCAGGCACAAGTGGCATTTCTGCAAGGAGAGAGGAAGGGCCAAGAGAACCTCAAGACAGATCTTGTGCGCAGGATAAAGATGTTGGAGTATGCCTTAAAGCAAGAGAGGTAGGTGATTCCGCAGTTAGCTGAGGTGGGAACACCCTGGAGGGCTCTGGTCTTGCAGCATGGGCCGGCCTCCTTGTTACACCCCATGCTTGGGGAGCCTCAGCAACTCCTCCCACCCAGCAGAACAAGTTCAGGGCCTTTTGCTCTTGGAGAGGGTCCTGTGATCTGTTGAGTCAGCAGGGTTAGGTTATGAAAGTCTCAGCCATTGGCTCTGTTGAAATCTACTGCTACTGCTGTCTCCTGAGTCCACCTGCACGGGTTTCTAAACAGTGATGGGTTTGTCGCCACCCCCATCCTCCTGTCATCCACCCCCCCCTTCTTTCTCCCCCCCCCACATGCCTGCACACTGGGGAGAGCCTAGGGTAGCATGTTATGGTCAGTGTTGACTGGCTCTGGTCCCTGCACTGGTCTGTTGGTTAGATGAGGAGAGTAGTGGGTGATAGCAGGGGTGCATGGAGAGTCTGGATGTTGGGGTCACAGCCTCCATTCCAAGGAGGATTGTTCTCCAGTGGTGGGAGCAGACTCAGTGTATGACCATAGTCAGGTTGCCCTCAGTTCCCTCTCTGTAATATGGGAATCATGCATTTCTATGGTTGCTGTGCAATATGCATCAAACTCAGCTCTTCCACATTTGTTCAAGGTCAAAATACCACAAGCTGAAGTTTGGAACCGAACCGAACCAAGGGGAGAAGAAAGTGGATCTGTCAGAGCCAGGTATTGGACTTTGTGAGTGCTTTGTGCGTTCTGCCCAGTGCCCTGCTAGTGGGATGCAGATGTGATTCAGGGGATGTGGGATGCTATGGGCTTCTGGCCTCAGGGATAAGGTGTTAGCCAAGGTAAGGAGTTCGGACTGAGGCTGGCCCAGAGCTGTGAAACACTGGTGCTGTGAAGCCAGAATGGGATCTCCATGGCATGTGTGCATCACTGACACCTTTCTTTATTTTCTCCCAGTTTCCAATGGCCCAGCAGAAATGACTTCACTGGAAAGCAACCCACTGGTGTGGAAAGAAGGGCGCCAGCTGCTCCGGCAGTGAGTATGAAGAGCCTCCTGGGAGGGGTCAAAGGCTTAGGACCTGTGCCCCCGGGGAAGGTAGGGGAATGGAGAGCCTTGTATGATGGGACAGGGGAAGGAGGAGTCAGGTGAGCCCTTAGGAAAACATTCCAGGCAGGACACTTTTTAATGCTAGCTCTTAGAAGAGCATCCCACAGGAGCATGAATGCCTGTGTCCTGTTCTGCTCTACCTTGCTAAATCTTCCCTGTCTCATTTCGGCATGAGAGTTGTCTTCACTTCCTGGCCTAACCTGCAGGGCATCAGTGGCATGTGCTGGTGATCACCTGCTGTGTGGTATCCCAGAAGCAATGGCATTTCAGTGGTAGCTGAGGTGATTTTTCCTTTCAGTGTTGTCAGAATGGGCCCCTGCTTTTTGGGCAATGCCTGCACGCAGTACCCTTTGCACGGCCCTCACCAGTGGGGTCATGAGGGATTAATCTCAAACTGTTCCAGGTGTGACTGGAAAAAGAGGTGTGTCATTCACCAGCCCCTCATGCACACACTCTCCCCCAGCTGTAGAACCAGCAAATGAGAACATCATCCACTGCCTCATCTCTGCCCTAGTTCTGTACCTGCATATGTCTATGCTGTAGTTTAGATGAGTGACAATAACAAGTGTAGACATACCTGAGCTAACTTATGTAGCACCAGTGTTGAAGTCACCCCAGGAAAGGCAGTGGTCACTTGAGTGTTATGCAGGGTCCCGCCATGTGCTGAGGCTTTTTAGCTGCTGTTACTGGGGCTAGCAATGAGCTGAGTAGATCTGCACTCACTTAGACATATCTGGGCATGCTGCAGGCAGAGCTGCAGTCCCCTGAGAGGCCAGGTGTGGTGAGGCACAACTGTGCTAGGTCCTGTACAAATATTCATAAAACAGCTCAAGGCCCACAGGAGCTAGATTGGCACAAACAGCTCTTGAAGCAGCACTGACAGGTGCTGAGCCATGAAGAACAGTTCATATAGAACCAAACTTAAATGCTGACAGATAAGTAAGTCTCTTCTATGACTGGTTTGTAACCAAGATGCCGTGGTCTCCAGGGCACAGCGCACCGTGGTTCTGCAGCAGGCACCATAGGACTGAGCCATGCACTCAGGCCTGGAGGGAAGACAGTTTACCTCGACCTCATTATGTCAGTTTCCTTGCTACTGTCTTGTCCCACTGATGTAAACGCCCAACTGCACCAGCGTAATAGTGAAACCTCCATGAGAGGTGTACGGTTTACATCCCTGTAATTAGGGCAGCACACTGTCTGTGTACTCATATGAGCTGCTAGCTCGTTTGTCAGTTTCATGGCTCTGCCTGAGCCATGAAACTGACAAGAAGTTAGGGCAACTAGGTCTCAGCTTCCCTCTTCCTGGAGAGCTGGTGGCTAGACTCACTCCCAGGCTACTTCACAATTCTCTGGGAACACTGGGGTCTCTTGTCAGTTGAAAACCTAAGCATTACATGTCATCATCAAGTTTGAAGGCTTTCGGGTGCTCCCTTTACTGCTGCCCAGGCATGAGACCCAGTTACACAAAGAACCTGCAGTAATGCTGGGGGGAGGATCCCTCTTTATATGACCTCACCAGCACTAACCCCTAGTCGTCGTCCTCAACCATCAGAGCTTCTCAGTGTGGGGTTTTGGTGCAGGCACATCTCAGGACAGCACAGGAAACCTCCCATTGCAGGTGAGGTATTCATCATTCCCACATACATAGCTCAGGCAGAGAGACTGGGCTCCATCTGTATTGTATGTTTCGAGTCCTCTGGGAGAGTTCAGTAGCATTGTCCCTGTGCGTGCAGGGTGGGAACTGAGACACTGAAAGTACAAGTTACTTGACGGAGACCACCCAGCAAGTTTGTGGCCAGCTCTCCCACAAGTCCCACTTCCTTTCTGTCTCTGTGTTCCCTTTTTATGTGGCATCTGCCCTGTGGCTGAGAGAGCCACCCAATGTCCTCAGGATAAAAGGGTGCTGACAGCATAGAGGGTCATCTCATACTGCACCCTCCTCTAGAGGGAGACTTCCAGGGCCTACTCAGGCCTTCCCCATTTCTCCCTAAGTCTGCGCAGCCTTCTTGGCATGATGGACAGACGTGGGAGGAGCACAGGACTACAAGGCAGGAGTTCTTGGGTCTTCTTTGCTGACTTGGAGGAGTCCTTTCTCTGTGCTGTGTCCAGCTCTGCAGAGGTTGACCCACCGTGTTTTTAAGGTGCTTGCAGGTCCTCAGAGGGAAGGCATGGCAGCCAGAGAGTGTTCCAACTTCCTGTCCCAGCACTCAGCTCACCTTTCTCCCTCCTTTCAGGTACCTGGAAGAAGTGGGCTATACAGACACCATCCTGGACATGCGCTCCAAGCGAGTGCGCTCCCTGCTGGGCCGCTGCTCTGTGGAGCTGAACGGTGCTGTGGAGCCCAGTGACTTGGGGCCTGGGCCCACTGGGCTGAATGGGGGAGAGTCATTGCTTGTCAAACAGATTGAGGAGCAGATTAAAAGGTGAAAAGGCAGCCTGTGTTTGGTCCATATGTCTTGCTTTCTACCTGTAGGAGGGTTACTGTTCTGTGTCTGCCCTGCAGCTGTATCATGAGCTGCATTCTTCTCTTCCGTGTGGCAGATAGCTGCACGTGTGGGGCTTGGCTGGGGGGAAAGGGGCACCCAGTCTGGTGTGTCTTGTGGGGTGAGTTAGGTCTCTGCTGGCCAGAGGGCAGTGTCTAACCCCAGAGTCTGTTGGCAGGAAAGGAGAGCAGTACACTATAGGAAGGGGGATACCCAGCTGCAGGGTAAGGTCTTGGCCCTATTCTGGTTGGGAGAAGGGGGTACGCTACCTGGCTTGTGCTTTCCCTGCAGTCGGTCTGTCCCCACTCAGGGGTTGTGCTGCATGATAAGTCTTATACTGAGTGGGTTGTCGCACATGCATCTGTTTCCTGCTGCACAGCCAGCTGAGGGCACTGTAGAAGAGCCATCTGGGCCTCAGAGATCTGGCATAGGAAGCAGAGCATACCAGGCACCTCAGTGGCTGGTTCCAGCTGCCTCAGGGGGAGGTGTGGCAGGAGATTCCTGTGGTGTTACCCATCTGTAGGGGGACTTTCTTCCCAGCTGCAGGCAGTTGTGACTCACCACATGCTCGGTAATGGGGGAGTTTCCATCCACTTAGCTGCTCTCCTTTCCCTCTGCCCAGTTGCCAGACTGGGACTGGGGCTTCAGTTTGATGGCCTGGCATTGACTCTCCCTCCGGCAGGAATGCAGGGAAGGAGACGAAGGACCGGATCAGCAGCTCAGTGATCGAGAAGATCCCTTTTCTCCAGAACTGTGAGGATGAGGATAGCGATGAAGAGGAGGATCTAGAAGGCCTTCCTCTTGAGACCCAGCGGCAGCACAAGAAGCAGCGAGTAAAGGCAGGTCTCCCAAGGATATGTGAATGTCTCATTTCAGTCATTAATGGGTCCTGGGCTGCTCTAATTAGCCCCTCCCAATACTTTTCTGAAAGTGGGCTTTTGGCACCTGGACGCTTGGGTTCTATCTCTCCTTTGGGAGGAGTGTGGTGGATGGGTTAGAACAAGGATTCACTGGGTGTTGAGGACTCCTGGATTCTGTTCCCTGCTTTACTACTGTCTCACTGCATGGCTGATAGTTAATCCCACCCATGTGCCTCAGTTTCTCATCCACATAATGAAATTGATACCCACCCACCTATGTAAAGGTGCAAGTAGCAATGAGCAAAGGTTCTTATGCCTGCCTTGGCAGCAGGGTGGGAAATTGCTCCCTACTGTGGGTGTTGAGGCATTCACCTTCAACTCCCTAGGAATAATTCCTACCCTTCTGCTAGCATTTTCATTCAAAGATCTCAGAGGGCTTCAGTTAATCCCCATGCTCTACCCTATGGGGAGTACCAGTAGTGTGCCCATTTCACAGAATGGGAATCTGAGGCATAGAGCAGGGACATGATATGTCCAGTGACAGAGAACACAAGAGTCCTGATTCCCAGCAACCCCCATCTGTGCTCTAACCACTAGACACATTCTCTTGGCAGAGCTGAGGAAAGAAACTAGGAGTCCTGACCCCTGGCTGCCCCGGTGCTCTAACTGCTAGCCTATGCTCCCTCTTTTTCTTGGCTCCCCTTCTCTTGCTGATGGGAGAGTGGTGGTTTCTTCTTCTTCTGGGTTCCCTTGTCTTTGCTGCACCTCAAGTGTCTCTGGCTTCTAATAAGAGCAGTGCAGCAGCAAAAGCAGCTCTGTGGGCCAAGGGGGCGTGCGGCCTCTGCCACCATAACATAGCAGTGCCTGAAATGACTTCACCTTCCCAACTCCAGCCTACCCTGACACTCAGCCTGGGGGCATAGCAGTGAGACAGCCAAGGAGGCTCTGGGCCATGATGATGTGAGTGCACATATGTATCTTGACAGATACGTGCAGGACCCTCTACTTTGCTGTTGTGTGACAGCAGCTGTTTGCCTAGTCTGGAACTGTTAACTATTTAGTGACTGCAGCTGTATGTGCCCACAGCTTACCTCTAAGTGTGCTGCCTGGAGAGTGGCAGCGCCCTTCCCATGTGTGCAGACATGTCCTACCCTGACTCCTCAGCAGCGATATCTTTACTTGGCCACTGTCTGATCTCTCTGCCCCAGCACTTCTGTGTGCAACAGTATCGCCCCAGAGCCTGTCCCAAGTCAGGGTCCATAGGTCCCATTGGCTGGTATTTCTGCATTGTCTCCCCAGGCTGCAGGGTGCAGGCAAAGTTTGGAGTCTTCCCCACCCCCACTGTAGGCTAACTCTCTCCTGGTCTTTGTTGCCAGCTTGCCACAAAGCCCCTGATGCCCGAGGTGGAGGATGAGGCTGATGACGAAGACTCTGAGGACGCCTTGAACGAGTTTGACTTCCTGGGCTCTGGGGAGAACAGCGAGGGCTCTGGGGACAGCCGGCGTTCGGGGGATGGGAATGAACTTGGTAAGGGGAGAATGTGGACAGGTCCTAGAGCTCCCAGAAGCCACCCCCTAGGAACCAGCATAAGACTGACCCCTCCCATCTGTCCATGCAATGGGGCTTCCCTCCTTCCCTGCCTGTACTTGGAGGAGAGCATTTCCCAGCTCCTTACAGCCCCTGTTAACTCTTTCTTAACACCCACCCCTTTCTCCAGCTTACATCCATGTCTCTGTCAGACTGATCCCCATCTCAGCTCTGGTAACATCCTTCACGTGTGTGCAGCCAGATACCATATCCCTCCAAGCCCTCATTGTAGCTTAGCCAAGCTGTGTGTAGAGCACAGGGGCTGCTGGGAGCCAGGGTGCCTGAGCTCTGTCCCCATCTCTGGGGCTGGGATGCATAGGATCTGGTAGTTAGAGCAGGGGAGTTAGTAGACGGGACTCCTGGGTTCTACCCCCATCTCTGGGAGGGGAGTGGTGTCTAGTGGTTAGAGCAGGAGGAGGGATACCTCTTACTCTCAGCTCCACCTTGGATCACTTCTATTCATCAAACTCCCTCTGGCCCATTAATGTGCTCCTGGTACCATGGTGCCTAGAACTGCGCCTAGATCCCAGAGCTGCATACAGAGGAGTTGTCATGTCACATCACTTCCCTTCCTTAGGATGGTTGTACACACTCTTACTCCCCAAGATCTGTTGGGTGTTGTGCTGCTGGTCACACTGTGAACTCTGTCTGTCTGTGACCTAGAGCAGTGGTTTTCAAACTTTTTTCCTCAGGACCCAGTTGAAAAAAATCATTTGTCCACAACCCAACAATTTCATCTTTGAGCAATGGTTTCCAGGCTTATGGTAGCAGCAGCAGGGGGTGCTGCAACACAGTGCCTAAGGATCTGTGACTCAGTACTGGGTCCCAACCCTAAGTTTGAAAACCATTGCCCTAGAGTCTCTGGAGGGTCATTCCATAACTGGACAATCGGAAGAGAAGGATGTACTACTGATCACCTGACCAGGATGGTGTTTGTGACTGTAAAATGCCCTGGTCAATTAGAGAGACAATAAAAATTAAAAAATCCTGTAATAAAGGGAGATTTCAGCTAGCCCTGTCACCCCAGGACAGCAGGTGGAGATAAAGTTTGCTGACACTTTGAGTGCTTCTTGGAGCACTTAATCCTGGAACACACAAGAGGAGAAGCAAATTCTTGATTTAGTCTGAAATAGAGCACAGGATCTGGTCCAAGTGGTGAATATAGCTGGATTGCTTGGTAATAGTGACCACAGTATAATAAAAGTTAGCATGCAAGGTGGAGGGGTGGGGAAAAGCAACCCACCATAATAGCATTTACTTTGAGAAAGAGGACAAACCCAAAAATGAAGTTACTTATTCGGAAATGAAAAGATCCAGTGCCCAAAGTGAAATTCCTGTAAAGTTTTTAAAGAGACTATAATTGAGGCTCCATTTAAATGTATACCCCAATTTAAAAACAGAAGAGACCCAAAAAAGTGCCACCTTGGCTATACAATAAAGTAAAAGAAGCAGTTGGGGCAAAAAGGCATCTTTTAAGAAGTGGAAATTACATCCTATTGAGGAAAACAGAAAGGAGCATAAACTGTGGCAAGTGAAGTGTAAACATATAATTAAGCAAGCCAAAAAAGAATTTGAAAAGCAACTAGCAAAAGAATCAAAAGCTAACAGCAGAACAAAGTTTAAATATATCAGAATCAGGAAACTGGCTATATACAATGAGTGCGGTCATTGGATGATGGAGCTGTTAAAAGAGCACTCAAGGATGGTAAGGCCATTGCAGAGAAACTAAATCAATTCTCTGCATCAGTCTTCATGGCTGAGGATGGAAGGGAGATTTCCAAACTTGAACCCTTCTCTTTAGATGATAAACCTGAATATTTTCTAGGAGATAAATGTGATTGAAATGTCATTAGAGGAAGTTTTGGAACAAATCAATAAATTAAACAGTCATAAGTCACCAGGACGAGATGGTAGCTACAAAAGTTCTGATAGAAATTGCATATGAAGTAGTAGAATTACTAACTGTGGTGCATAACTTATCATTTAAATCAGCTTCTGAACCATATGACTGGAGGATGGCTAATATGATAGCAATTTTTAAAAGGCTCTGGAGGCAATGCCAGCAGTTACAAGCTGGTGAGCCAAACTTTGGTACCAGGCATATTGACTGAAACTTTAGTAAAGAGCAGACACACAGATTAACACGATTTCTTGTGGAAAGAGTCAGTGTACTTTTTATAAAGAGAATTCATGCCTCTCCAATCTACTAGAATTCTTAGTGGGTGTGGGGGAGAATGAACATGTAAATAAAGGTGATCCAGTAACTATAGCTTGCTAATCTTGTAGAAGTCTTTGAGGTGTCAAGAAGCATGTGGTCCACGGTGAGGTATAGTTTGGGGTTTAGACTAGGTGACGCTTATGTTCCCTTCAACCCAGTGATCTAGTGGATACAACGTACTTGGACAAAGTCCCTCATCAAATGCTCTTAACCATACTGTCATGGAATAAGAAGGAAGGCCCCTCCTGGATCAATAGCTGGTTAAAAGGAAGGAATAAAGGGTCAGTTTTCATGAGGGAGAGAGGCAAACAGCAGAGATTCCCCAAGGATCTCTTACTGGGATCAGTAGTGATCAACATATTCCTAAATAATCTGGTGGAAGGGGGATAGAGTGAGGTGCAAAATTATTCAAGATAAAGTCAAACCCAGCAGTGACTGTGAAGAGTTACAAAGAGATCTCACCATACTGGGTGACTGAGCAACAGAATGGAAGATGAAGTTCAGTGTTGATAAATGCAAAGTAATACACATTGGAAAATAGAGTCCCAACTATATGTATAAAATGATGGTGTCTAAATGAGCTGTTACCACTCAAGAAAGAGACCTTGGAGATCTTGGATCTATGGACAGTTCTCACAAAACATCCACTCAGTGTACAGCAGCCATCAAAAAAGCTAAGGATGGGAATCATTAGGAAAGGAATAGTTAAGACAGAAAATATCATGTTGCCCCTTTATAAATCAGTCCTTGGTATGTCTGCATCTTGAATAATGGCTGCAGATCTGGTCACCTCATTTCAAAAAAGATGAACTGGAATTTAAAAAAGGTATAGAAAAGGGCAGCACAAATTATTAGAATTATGGGTCAGCTTCTTTGGGAGAGATTGTTTAGACTGAGACTTTTCAGCTTGGAAAAAAGATGGCTAAGGAGGAACATGATAGAGGGCTATAAATCATGACTGGTGTAGAGAAAGTAACTAAGGAATTATTTACTCCTTTTCATAGCAAAAGAGCCAGAGGTCACAAAATGACAATAAGCAACAGGTTTAAAATGAACAAAAGGCAGTATTTCTTCACACAGCACACGATCAGTGTGTGGGGCTCACTGCCAGAGGATGTTACAAAGGCTGAGACTGTGGGGGGAAGGGTTTCAAAAAAGAGCTAGAAAAGTGGCTAGGATGGGCAAGGATGCAAAATCATGCTCTGAAGTGTCCCTAGACTCTGTTTGCCAGAAGCTGGGAATGGGAATCGGGAAGGCTCAGTTGATGCTTGCCTGTTCTGTTCATTCCCTGTGAAGCACCTTGTGTTGACCATTGTGGGAAGACAAGATATGGAGAGTGTGGTTATTCTTATGGTCTGACTCCTCAAACTGGGAAGGTTTCTGGCAGGGTGGGAGAGTCACTAATGCCCCATCTCTGCTGCCAGCTCTGGAGAGATCTGGGATTCCTGCCATCCTGTCCCATCGTCCATCCCTGTCTCCCTTTATTTAAAAAAAAAAAAAAAAAAAAGGCAGTGCTCTGAGTTGTCAGAGTGGAAATGCAGACTTCCTGACGAGCTTGTTACCAGCCTCAGCCCTTGTTCCTGTGTCCGGTCAGGATGATTCTGCTTTCCCGTGGGGGCTGCCCTCCACCCAGGCTGAGTGGCTGCACTGCCTCTGCAGGCTTAATAGCATGAACCATCCTATTATCCCTCTCCATTCCCACGTAGGAACATGGTCCATCTCCCTTCCCACCCCCCTTCTAAACAGGCCATGCAGCTAGTTGGAGCTGAGTTCTCTATGATGTAAGTGCACTCTTGAGCTGCTCTGCTTGTTCTCAGGAACCTAGCACTCTCTATATTTCCTCTGGGCTGCAGTGGGCCCTGTGGTGTCCCAGCCTGGAATGGAAGTGTTCTTTTTAAAGGGCATCATCCATTTCAAACCAGGAATTGAAGGCAGTTTTGGGTCAGCACTACTGACTACTATGAGCATATCCCACCTACCTCTGTCCTCTATGGTGGCAACCCATAGAAACTGAGTCAAGTTCAAGGTCTCCACCCTTATTTTTGAGACACTTTGTGGCCTGGGCCCAGCATCTCTGAAAAAGACTAATGCTTCAGTGGTAGCTGCTCCTCCACCCCCATGGAACTTCTGCCATCAGGAAAAGCCTGTCTGCACAGGAGACAGAGTCCTTGGGGCTGGTCCCAGATGTGGACCAGACTGCCCCAGGCAATAGGACCACCCCACACTGCTCTGACCTGCCTTTTCTAACAGGAATACAGAACAGCCAGGGCATTTAAAAATAACAAAATCCTACCAGAACACCCCCCTACACACAGACATCATAACCCTGTCTCCATGCAGGAGAACAAACCCCAGGGATGGGGACGGTGCCAGTCATTGCATGACTGACATTGTAGTGATGAAGACAGGATTGGAACACTCTAGGTTCCAAGCCTGCTTCTTCACTGCTTTTCCTATTTGTTGAATTTAAGGCTGGAAGGACCTTTGTGTTCCTCTGCCTGATTCCCGGGGCTGCACAGGCCAGGGGACTTCACTGCATTGACTGCTCCTATTGCATGTGTTCGTTTTCCCTGTGGCTGGATGGAAACTTCCACCAAGAGCAGGGGAAGCAGTGAAACTGAGGAATGCTGTCAGCTGCATAAAAGCCACTGATGGCATAGAGAGGGAAGCCTCTCTGGGCTATGGTGACCCCTGTTGTTACAAAGTGCTGCCAGTAAGCAAAATACGCCACCCCCATGTGATTTGTTTTTCTTTGAAGTAGCAGCGTTCCTTTAACGGGATACTGAGGGCAGATCTGTGCTCGGTATGTTTCAGGGGTAGGACCCTGTTGTCAGAGCAGCTTCTGTTTCTTACTTTGCTGCCAGAGCCTGGATTTCAACCTTCCTCCCTCATTTTTCCTCTCCAGAGAGCCGGAGAGTTAAGCTTCAAGGCATGCTTGCTGATCTCCGGGACCCCGATGGGCTCCCTCCCAAACCATCCATTCCACCTGCCATCTCCAGTCACACCAGGCCTCACGAAGGTAACAGCTGCCCCCTTTATTCCCCTGAAATTGGAAACCTCCAGGGGTTGCAAATCTGTTTCTTGTTGTGGGGTGGGGATTGTGTAGTGGAGGGGCTTCTTCACACTCAAACTACCACCCACCTAGGGGTGCCCCCAGCATTCATTCCTGAGTGTTTGGGTGTTAGCAGGGGATCTGGGGCACCATCTCCTTTCCTCCTGTTCTAAACTCATCCTCTCCACCCCAGACAGCTTGTCAGTTAGCCCTGAGCTTTTCTTCTTCACCTCATGCAGCTGGATCTCTTGGCTTCTCCTCTGATGTGTTTATCATGGACACTATCGGTGGAGGGGAAGTAAGTCTGGGGGACCTGGCAGACCTGACTGTCACCAACGACAATGAGCTAAACTGTGATGTGAGTATTCGGTGTCATCTCCTCGCCCCAGCTTTGTGAGTACTGCGTACAGCTCCAGGCATCTGTGGGACAGCACTGCTCTGTGTACCTAGTAACCCCATTCCTGTGGGCACCAAGCTGATACCAAGCTGTCCTCTGCACTGACATCTGCCCATCAAGAAACATCTGAGCCCTACAGGCTGGGGATCTTTCTGGATCCTGGGGTCCCTGGGCGCAGCATTATCCAGGGACATTTCTTCTCGTTCGCCCTGGGTTGGAGTGAGCAGCCATTTCGCTCCACAGACCTAGTTTGGGCTGGGCTGGAAGCATCACTGAGAGCTGCAGCTGGTGCAGAAGCCAGCAGCCTGCATGCTGAGGGGTGTCTCCTGTGGAGATCTGCAGCCACCCCATGCTCTGGGACTGTGCTAGCTACCTTGTTAGCTGGATATGGAGCAGCTGGACGGACCACGTCATCTGGGTCCTCTCAAACACAGATGCCCTCTTGCTCCATGTGCACCAGGCAGACAGTCGGGATCAGGCCAGGTTTGTCCACGGATGTGAACTCTAGTGGGGGCTGGAGTGGAGCATGCTCTGATTCTTGTTGACCACTAGAGCAGTGGCTCTCAAATGTTTCTCTGCCATGGCACACCTTAATACCTTCATTTTTTTTTGAGGCACACCACTATTAAACTCATGAATATTCAAATTAACTCAAAAATAACATGAATATTCATGAACCACAGCACTGGTTTGGAAAGGTTGCTATGTGGGGTGGTAGGGGTAGCATGGCAGGGCAGGGGTAGCAAGAGAGGACAAGGGTAGCTGTGTGGGGAGCAGCACAAAGGGGGTAAGAGAGGAGAAGGGAGAACAGGAGTGGCTTTGTGGAGTGGTGGGGGGAACCTGGGTAATGGGAGGGTAGGGCAGGGGACTCTGGCATAGCACCCATTTCCTCCCTTCTCCCCAGTGGCTCCTTGCCACCCAGGGCAGACCCTCACCCCACAGCAGCTCCCTCCCACCCAAGTGGGTCTCATCCCATCCCCCATCAGCCTGCTGCTTCCCATGATGGACCCTGCCATCACTGCAGGGGCCAGAGCTAGACCCCCGGGCCCCATCTCATCAAGCCCTCAGAGTTCTCACCAGAGCCCCTGTAGGCCTTGCTGCAGCCCTGCCAACCCTATCCCTTTGCCCATGCCAGCACCTCCATCATCCCTCCTCACCCCCCCCCCTTCCCATGGATAGATTTTTAAGCTGCCCCTGGGAGAGGCAGCTAGAAAAATCCCCCCCTGCCCCCCACCCAATCCAGCTCCAGTCACTGGTGCCAGGGTACAGATCCTTCTACCTGCACCCCAGGGTCCCTGGCTGGCTCTGGATCCTGCCATCATCGGTGTTGCTGGGAGGGACACACCACATCAAGGCTACTACCCAGCCCCTGTGAGGACCCCCAGCCAGAACTGGAATGGGGCTGCTGGTGCCTCTAGGGACCCTTGTCCAGGGAGACTTGGGCAGCCACTGCTGCCAGCTGTGGGGACCCCCAGACAGAGCTGGGGCCAGTGGCCCCAGGGACTGCAGAGCAGAGTCATGGCCGCTGTGGACACTCTGGAGTGGGGCCAGACTTAGGGCTACGAGATACCAAAGCATGGAAGGGAGGACAGGGAAGTACAAAAAGGAAGATATTGGAGGACACACAGAGAAAATGTAGTATTAATGTAATAGTCTTCTGTTTGTAGGGGACTCTGGAATGCTTTCCCCTAAAAATAAGGTATTCTGTGGCATTCCAGTGTACTTTAACCCCTATAAGTAAAAAGCCAGACAAAATTGTGTATTTTAATATACCTGCCAGACAGAGGATGTGAAGGTAAAAAGGAGGACATGTCCTCCTTTTGCCTGACTTCTGGTAACCCTAACCAGACTGGGGCCATGGCTGCCACCGCCAGTTCCAGCGACCCACAGGGCCATCCCTAGGGTGGGGTGGCCACCCAGGGCCCCACACTTTGGGGCGCCTGTGCAGCTGCACGGCTGACCCCCTGTGCTGGAAGTTGGACAAACAGCCAAAAGGGTGGCCTGGTGCATCGCTGCCAGTCCACCTGCCTTCCCCCTTCCTGGCCACATGCGCTGCTCTGGGCTCCGTGCTGGAGCAGCGTGGAGGGGGCAGGAGGCAGTGGAGCTGGTATTGCTGTCCTCTCCCCCTGCCCTGGCTGCGCTGCCTCCGGCCCCCTCCCTACTGCTCCAACACGGAGCCCAGAGCAGCACCTGTGGCTGGGGAGGCAGGCGGAACGGCAACGCTGCATTGGGCTGCCCTTTTGGCCGTTCACGAGGTCCCCAGCATAGGGGGGAGAGTGCAGAGATCTGCCCTTCCCTTGGGGCAGCCCTGGGTGGCCAGGGCTGGAATGGGGCCAGCGGCAACTCTCTACACCCCTCCCCACCTTCCCTAGCAATCCCCCAGCCCACACTTACCTGCAGCCAGCAGGAGCAAACTCTGCTTCAGGCTTCCTCCTCTGCACAGCCCACATGGCTGGGCTGAGCAGAGAGGGAGATTTAAAATGACTTCAGCTCCTGGGGATTCTCGCAGCACACTTATGGTGCTGCCGGGGCACACCGATTTGGAACCACTGCACTAGAGGACCCTCCTGCATAGCCAGTGAACATACCAGTATGACTAGTCCCTACTGTGGTGCCAGTTTCCCTTCCAAACACACAGACATTTTGCATTGCAGGAGTGTGAGGTTGGTTTGGGTTTCCTTCCTGCTTTTTTTAGCTCTTCTCCTGTCTGACAGAGTTTAGTTCTAATCCACTCTTGTCCTGAGCATTCCCAGCTCCAGACCTGAGTGCTTGGCTCTCTAGGTCAGACAGCAGGTAGTCAGATCCCTCTCTGACAACCTTGTGGGGCCCTGGCTAGCCCTGCTGTTCCATGAAAAGCCAGCTTGCCATTCACATCAATGAAAATATGTAACTGAGTCTACAGTGGTGGAGGGGTTGATGGCTCAGTGCTTATTATGACTTTGCCTAGGACTTGAGAGACCTAGGTTCAAGTCCTTGCTTTGCCACACACACTGTGTGATCTTCAGTGAGTTGCTTAAGCTTTTTGTGCCTCAGTTTCCCCATCAGTGAAATTATTATTATTTATTAGGTGTATTATGGTAGCACCTAGGAGCTTTAGCCCTGGCCCAGGACTATATTGTGCAAGGTGCTGTACAAACAGAGATAATATCCTTGCCTTGCCCTGCCCTGCCCTGCCTCACGGAGAAATATTTTGAGGTGCCCTGAGACCACAGTGATGGAGGCCATCTAAGGACAGGTGAGGTATTGAGCTAGCAAACAGGCAGACGCTTGGGATAATCAACCCCAAGCAGAGTGGAAGTGTGTGCGCACATGCAGCCTGACTAGTTCCTGTCAGGGATCTCGCTGGAAATGGACAGAGGTGTTTGGCCCAGGGCAGTGGAGATGGGGAAGAGCACAGCTGCACTCGTGTGGCCTTGTTTTGTGTTCCTAGCTGTCGGATGGCAAGGACGCCTTTAAGAAGACCTGGAATCCCAAGTTCACTCTCCGGAGTCACTATGATGGGATCCGGGCTCTTGTTTTCCACCACACGGAGTCTGCACTGGTCACCGCCTCAGAGGACGGCACCTTGAAGCTGTGGAACCTCCAGAAGACAGTCACTGCCAAAAAGTGAGCATGGCTTATGGCTTGGGAAGCATGCCAGGCTTGGCAGCAGAGGTGATGGTTGTGGGGGCCATGCACTCCCTCGATTTCTGCTGGCTTGGTGCCTTTCCTGTGTGGCAGCTCTCAGAGCTGGCGTGTGGGGAGAGACTCAGCAGACAGCTGGGAACTGCAAAGCAGAGCCACTGAGGGTAAGGTGGGAGGATGTGTGGGAGGAGGGCATAACTCAAGTAGTATGCAGGGGTGCACCTTTAAACCATGCGCCCCTTACTATTAGCAGGCACTGCATAGCGGGGAGGGGAGTTTGGCCAGCCAGATCTGGTATACATGCCCTTTAAAAACTAAATGTGAAGGAAAGCATTAGATCTCATAGAAGGCAAATGTAAGCACACCCATGCGTTTAAGGCATCTGCCACCCAGGAATCCCTCAGGGTACCCCATGGCACCTTGCATCACTCTGCACCTGGGGCCTGTTAGTTTGGAATGAAGAGATGGGAAGGGGGGCACTGTCCGCTCTTAACTTGATCTGTTCAGCTTGACATGGGCACAAAGGGATAAAAATCACAGCAAAGTCCATTCTCCCCCTTGTACCTGATGCTAAAGGAAGGTGGTGCATCTTGAACCCTGGGCCTATGGGGACCTGCAGTGTCCCTAAGCCAGTCTGGTTGGACAGTGGGGTATTAAACACCCAGCTGTGCCCACAGTGAGTGGCTGTAGGAGACCTAGGCACCCCCCAATCACTGTCGTTTCCTCTTCTGCCACAGGAATGCTGCATTGGACGTGGAGCCAGTCTACGCTTTTCGAGCGCACAGGTGAGTCCCAAGGTGTGAGGCAGGCAGCTGGAACTGCAGCCCAAAAGGGCCTCTACCCAGCAGTGTGATAATTCTGAATCCATGCTCAACTCTGTGGTTGGAGATCTCCTTAATGACCTTAATGAACTTTGTGGGCACAGAGAATCAAGTCTGCGTCCCTAGTGCAACTGTTGAGATCAGATGCTGGACCCTGGTCTTGGCAATCAGGGATTTAATGAAGGGGGCAGCTTAAATCTGCAGAAGGTTGGGGTGAGAGGGTCAGAGCTAAGCCTCAGCTGGCACCCTGCCTGTGAGTGTAGTTCCTGTGCCCTGTGAGATCATTAAATGACTTTGCAGGGAATGGAGCCACACAGTCCAGTTGGGTGCTGACCTACCAGAGTGCCAGAAGAGAAGCATTGTAGTCCAGGGTTTCGTGTGACACTTTAAGACTAACAGATTTATTTTTCGCATGGGCTTTCGTGGGAGAAAATCCCACTTCGTCAGATGCTTTGAAGCATCTGACAAAGTGGAATTTTCTCCCACAAAAGCTCATGCGAAAAATAAATCTGTTAGTCTTAAAGTGCCACACGACTCCTTGGGCTTTTTTGCTGGACTAGACCAGGGGTCTCAAACACATGGCCTGTGGGCTGCATGCGACCCCTACAGCTATTTCCTGTGGCCCGCAATTACGCTATTTTTACTGATATTTGCAATATCGTTGTATGAAGAGGTTTTAGTGGTGTGGCCCTCAGGCTAACGTACTAGTCCTCACGCGGCCCTCGTGGTGATTTGAGTTTGAGACCCCTGGACTAGACTAACATGGCTATCCCTTTGGAAATAGTCCAGCGTTTGCCACTAGAGGGCTCTTGAACTACAAGAACACTTTTGATGGGCTCCACAGCTGGGAACTGCTTCCCTCTAGTGGGTGCCTGTGGTCAGCTCAGCCTATGTGATCAGCCCCCCACTACAGCAGCTGGGTAGAGCCGAATGCATGGAGGGGGAGATGCATCCTGCAGCCTTGAACGTTTCCCCTGTATCCTTTCTTTGTCCATTTCCTACGCCTGCACCTCACTTCTGTGGCCATTGTGTCTGCACAGGGGTCCAGTTCTCTCCGTTGCCATGGGCTCTAACAGCGAATATTGCTACAGTGGAGGAACAGACACCAAGATCCACTTCTGGAAGGTCCCAGATTTGAGCATGGATCCTTATGACAGTTACGGTGAGTGCAGGCAGCTGTAAGTCCAAGCTATCTGTCCGTCCTCTCACGTGGCAGGCCCTAGGTACTGAACCGATCCCAGAGTACCTAGTCCACCTCCTCCCTCCTGGGAGGAGAGGTGGGTGCAGAGCTGGCGCTAGGCAGTAAGCAGCCCCTGTGCTGCAGCGGGGTGCTGGCATTTGAGGGGCGCCAAAAGGGGACAGTGCCATTGCGCTCCCCTGATGATGCCACTCGGATGCGCTGGCCTCACTCTGCTGCAGGGGGGGTGCCACAATCCCCAGCACCGTTCCTGGGTGGGTGAGGCCCAAACATGAAATTTTTTGGGTGATTTTATCAGCTTGGGGTTAGTGGAAGGGATTAGGCATGGGCATGCCAGTGGCCAGCTGAGGGCTGTGCTGGCAGATCTTCATCAGTGACCCTCAGCGTGTCTTTTGGAGACTGGCTCCCAGCATGCATTGTAGGCTGGCCACTCTGATGGAGATGGAGCACTGCATGCTGGGAGCTGTGTTGGAAGTGGCTACCATGCCCCTCACTGTTTAGGCAGCCAGAGGACATCCCTGTCCTCCACTGGGAGCCAGGATGCAGTGTGACTCCTCCTTGAGCCTGCCTTTGTTTCTTGTCCAGACCCAGGAGTCCTCAGCCACGTCCTGGAAGGCCACACAGATGCCATCTGGGGCCTGGCGTTCAGCCCTTCCAAGAACCGCCTGGCTTCGTGCTCTGCAGATGGAACAGTCAGGATATGGGACCCCAGCGGGAACCCTTCCTGCCTCAGCACCTACAGCACGGAGCGAGGTGAGTGAGCCCTGCCCCGCCCTGGGATACCAAAGCTGGGAAATGGGGGAGCCCAGTAGGAGCCAATGCTGATTGGACTGAAGCTTTGAATGGTAGAAACAGTATGGAGAACTCTCTCTTCTTGGGCCAGTCTTGGTCCCTGTGCCCTACCACAGTCCTACAGAGCACTGTGCTTACTAGATGGAAGGATGACCTGTTGGGGAAGTCATTCCTGGAAGACGTGCACATTCAAGTCCTTAGTCTGCCACAGACTGCTTCTGTGATCTTGGGCAAGCCACTTTGGCTCTCTGTATCTGTTTCCCCATGTCCTGTTAATTGGAATAAGTGCCTACCCGTGGGCATTGTGACGCTAAATCGATTTAAGACCGTGAGGTGCTCAAACACAACCAAGCAACAGGGCCATGTGTACTTTAGACAAGTGCTCTCTTGGTATCTCCCCAAACAATCAGGATGCTACCCCCAATGCTCCGGTCATGTTCCAACATGCCATTCTGCCTCTCTCCCAGTTCTCTGTCATCTCAGTCAGATACAGGGTCCTTCTTCACTTCCTGTTGCAAACTGGGTGCTGTTGCTGTGTGAATGTGAAAAGCCCCACCATAGAGATGGCTGCATTTTAGGGGTGAATAGGTTGAGAGCAGTGTGGCTGGAATGCTTAGTTGTCTGGAGCTGGAGCAGGTGTGGTCTTGGCGCTGAAGCGTGACGGTTGATCCTGTAAGGCAGCCTTCATTGTTCTCCCTATGGCCGCACCCTTCCTGCAGAGTATGGAATCCCTACCTCTGTCGCGTTCGCCAGCATGGATGCTGCCAACATGGTGGCCGCCTTCCGAACAGGCAACGCAGTGCTATACGACCTGGAGACCTCTCAGGCCATCCTAACGCTGGAATCCAGAGCAGCCACTGGTGAGCAGGGCCGCCTCCTGCATTCTAGAGCCAGCTGGGGGAGGGCAGTGGGGTCCAGTGGCTAAAGCACAAGGGGTGAGTGTGGAAGCCAGGACACCTGGAATCCATTCACAGCTCTTACTGCTTTGCTGTGTGATGGTGAGCAAGTCACTGCCTCTCCTTGATCGCCCCCTCCCTGATGTGAAGTGGAGCTAACAGTACTGGCCGACTTCCCCATCAGTGGTGAGGTCTAGCAGTTTAGTTTGTGCTTTGAGATCCTTGGCCGGTAGGTGCTTGTTCAGACTGGGAGGTAGAAGATGAGCACAGAGGAGCCAGGCCAGCGTAGCCCCTCCTTGGGTTGGGAAGAGGGAGATGTTTGGTTGGTCCTAACCGGGCAGCTGCTCTGTGTCAAAGCTGGGGGAGCAGCTTAGTGGGGAGAAGAGGACAGATGGCTTGGGTATAGCCTGCTTCCTCTCCCACCTTCTGACCAGGAGTCAGTCAAATCAACCACGTTGTGAGCCACCCGATGCAGCCCATCACCATCACAGCGCACGACGACCGAGTGATCCGCTTCTTGGACAACCGGACAGGTAGGGCAACCATCTGCCTGCTGCCCCCAACCCTGGCAGGAAGGCAGCAAGAAACCTTGATCCAAGGTTCTTAATGTTTTGCAGATCTCCACCCCAGGCCATTTCTGCCCCAAGCCAGAGGCTCTGGGTGGGGGCGGGGTGGGGTCCCTCCCAGCACTGCCGTCTCTGCTTTCTGCTGTGCTTTTAGAGGCATGCCTGGCCCTGGGTATACCCCTTTGCTGGGGCCAGGAAGAGAGGCAGGTGGTGGTTCATTTCCATTGAAATCCAGGCATGTGGGGGGCCAGCTCCTTCCTTTACCAGGCCCTGCCATATGCCTGCAGTCTGCCCAGGGCACGTGTATGAACCCCCTGTGCACCCTTAACTGGGAGACGCCCCCTTTGTGGGATAGGATCAGCTCCACATGAGGACAGGTACCCCTGCAAGGGGACTTCTCCATCGCAGCTGACAATGTCTAGTCCCCTCCCAAAGACCATGCCCCCAAATTCGACTCATCTTCCTTGAGCAGACCAAGTCTGCAGCTCTGATGGCACCCAGTCCTCTGGGCTTACACACTGGGGTTGTCACTTGTCCATAAGGCTCCCATCTGTTTCTCTCAGATGCAGTAACAGAAGCTGCGGGGGCCTGTCTGTGCCCTTCCTTGAGCATGCTGCTACAAGATACACATGCACGCGTGCATCCACCCCTAGAGGGAGCCGCCTTTCCAATGTCCATGCACGTACCCCTCCCTGTGGGCTGTGGGGAGAGACACCTCATGACAGGAGCAGGTGCAGGCATGGGGGGGCTGCCCTATAACCTACTTTCCTCCATCTGCCCAGGGAAAGCCATCCACTCCATGGTTGCTCACTTGGATGCTGTCACCTGCCTTGCCGTGGACCCCAACGGGGTCTTCCTCATGTCCGGAAGTAAGTGTGTGTTTTGCCCATTGTCGTGTGTGTGTGTGTCCCCGCTTTGAGAGGCTTCTGGGAGGCAGGAGGACCAGCAAGCCATGGGTTCAGATCCAGCAGGGGCCAAAAACTGGTCCCATTTGCATGGCACATAGTGAAATTTGTTTGCCGGATCTCACTCACTGCCAAACGGAGCACTGGAAGAACACCTCCCACTAGGAGTGGGACGGGGCACTTGGGTCAGTGGGACCTGGGTCCAGAACCCAGCACTAAGCTCAGTAAACAAGCGAACGGGGGAGGTGTGGGCTTTGCCAGCTGGGATTTGAGGGAAGAGCAGGGGACTGGTAGCCAAGACTGCTTGGTTCTTTCCCCAGCTCTGGGAGGGGAATGGAGTCTAGAGCAGGAGTTGAGTGCCAGGACTCCTGGTTTCTGCTACTTTCCCACTGATTCACTGTGTAACCCTGTGTGAATCTCTTCTCCCCCAATCCCTGAGTGACTCTTCTCTGCTGGCTCCTCCAGGCCATGACTGCTCTCTGCGTCTCTGGAACCTGGACAACAAGACGTGTGTGCAGGAGATCACAGCCCACCGCAAGAAACACGAGGAGGCCATCCATGCTGTGGCCTTCCACCCCAGCAAGGCCCTAATTGCCAGCGCTGGGGCCGATGCCCTGGCCAAGGTTTTTGTATGAACGGTGGAGGATCCTGCAGGTGAGCTGGAACGGCAGGACAGGGCAGCTCTGGAAAAGAAGACCAGAGGCCCACCTGCCCTGCTCCCTCACCTGTATGGGCCTGCTCCTCTTGTGTCTCCCAACAGGTGGGTCCCCTGGACTCTCCAGGGGTGCTAACCCCATCTGGTGATGACCCCACAGCTCAGGACCTGCTGCAAAGGGGCAGCTTTTCTCCCCTGGTGGAGTGTTGTGGACATGTGTGGCGGGGCAGTGGGGAGGGGAGGATGGCAACCCCATGATCACCTCTCCTTGTGCCCTCAGGGCCCAGCGGCGAGACTGCGGAATATTTTCTGCTTGTTTCAGGGTTGCCTGATTTTATTTCCCAGCCAGTGAGTGGAAGGAGTTCAGGGTCAGGCACAGCTAATGGCGGGGAAGGGCTGGGCCCACACCCAGCTGTTCCATGACATCAGGTAACCGGGTAGCCCTTGCTGCCTTTAACGCTTTTGGGCCAGGCTCTGCCAGGCCACAATGTAACAGCCTCCCCCACCCCTAAACTTTCAGGGTACACAAACCCTCTGGAAGAGTCTCCTGCCCCAGCCTTACTCTTCCTTTCCTTCCTGAGCTCTGCCCTGCTGGCCAAGGCACCAGCTCCCATCCCTCATGTGCCAGGCCTATCAGCAGGTGGGCTGGGGTGCTGGAAAGCCAGGGAGGCAGGGGTGCAGAGCAGAAGGGAGGCCAGCTGGGAGACTGTATTGGGTCAGGCCAGCAAGGTTCCTTCTTCTGGGGAGCAGAGTCATGATAATAAGGTGAGTCTCAGTGTGGCAAGCAACTGGGGGCAGAGGATGGGATTCAAGCCCAGGGATTACAGCCTTGACAATGGAGGGGCTGATAGCTGCTGCCCTTCCCTCTCCCACCTGCAACAGGCAGTGCTGTGGCGCCTGATCTCTGCAGTCCATGCTCTCCCATTGCCAACCACCCCCTCCACACCCAGCCAATCTACTTCTCTTGCTCCTGTCCTGCCTGGTGCTCTCCTGGATCCTGCCCTCACCCAGTCCAGGGGGCCAGCCCTCAGTCTTCTCCACCTTCCTACCTGACTAGCAATAATCCTTTCCCATGAGGGGACAGGTCTCTGAGCAGGTGGCTCCCATGTGACACTACCGCTTCCCCAGCACAAGTGTGCGTCACGGCCCTGGACAGGGAGCTCCATGTACTCATCAACAGTTCTCCTGCCCTCCCACTACAGTCTGCTTCTGTTCCTGCCTTGCAGTGCCCCAGAACACTAATACACGCACCCCGTTGTTTGCAGGAGGCAGGCTGTGTGTTCTGTGGGGCATGTGTTGGACATATCCATGCATGGAGCCTGATGGATCTTGCTGCTCTGGGGGCCAGTTTCTGGGTATAATCACCCATGCTGTTGCCCAGCAGTAAAGGCCCCAGACCTAGGGCTGTCCTGACACCTTCCTTACCTCCCCCCAAATCAACTTACACCTTGGCTCCATGAACACCATCCCCCAGGAGAGCAGCAGGGGTAGAGGTGACATAGAGGCTTTTGCTTTACAGCCTCCTGAATGTGCAGTGTGCAGCCCTTCCCCTCAAATCAGGACTCCCAGGTAGAGGGGCACTATAGAGTACAGCCCTGCCTGAGAGGCAGTGGGGTCTAAGGGTTGGGAGGGGAACCTGGCTGGGGTTCTGTTCCCACTCCTTGGGGAAGCCATTCCCACTCCCTTTCCCCACGGGGGACAGGAATTCTTCCACCCTATCCCGTTTGCTGCTGCGTATTACTCTCACAATGTCAGGAACCATCTCCTGCATCTCAGCAGGGGCAGCTTCCCCACTGTGGCTTGACCACTAACCCATAACTCTGGGGGTGCAGAGGAGCACCCCTGGAGCTCGTGCCATGTCCTGCCTTGTGCAGAATCTCATAACACCAGCAACCAAATGGATGAGTGGGGAATTAAAAGGGAAATAAAAGTTAGCTTTGATTGCAGGGCTCTCTCAGACCTCTCCTCTGCAGGGCATTGATTCTCCCACAGCCAGAGGGTGCAGACCCTTGCGCCCCAGTCACTAGCCCCTGCCAGCTCTTTTTCATTTCATCTGATCACCTGTAACAAAGAAGTTCTTTCATATTCTGTACAAATGAAATCCCTTTGAAACTGAACCCAGAGACACCTAAAGGGCTGAAGCTAAAGTGACCACAAACCATGTTATCACTGTGTGATAGTTTCTACCGCTAGCATTTTCAAACCAACTGGCGATAGTGGAGTGCCAGCTCTCAAAGGAGGGGGAGGGGGGTGTTTCTTCTGGAGCCAGCTGCCCTGCAGCAATCAGGCCCCATTAGGGCATTGAGAGGCAGGGGAGCTCTCTAGGAAATCAAATCACTAGCCGCAGTTAAATCTCGGCCTGCATCCCCAGTATACTGTATGTATCGGTGTGCTGTATTTATCCAAACTGAGAGCACTCGCCTTTTTAATGCCGTTTAACTTTTTATTGTATATTTATTTGACCTCTTTGGGTTTGTTTGGGTTTATTTGTCCTGTTTAATCAGAAGACTGAATCGTATGTGAAAAAATCTGCCTCAATAAACCCTCTTTGGAATAAGAAGCAGCTTCTTTCCCCTCCTTGTCACAGCATGGAGCCACATTGATGCAGCAATCTTTACATTTAGAATCTTTGCACAGATGGGGCACACTTTCACACCTCTATTGAAGTTCAGCCACTTCTGGGGTGCAGAATGTAGTGAGCAAGTAGGACAGGAAGTGAAGGGACGGGATGAGTTTGGGACAGGAAGTGAAGGAGACTCAGTTATCCAGTTGAAATTTCAGGAGGAATTGTCTAAGCTGGACCCTCTCCCACCCCTCAGGTTTGACACTGACTCTTGGGTGCGTGACAGCAAGAAACAGGATCAGGTGTGGGGAACGCAGGGTTAGTTGAGTTTGTCTGACAGGGCCCCAGCAATACTATGCACTTCATGTCTACTTCCTGGACTCCTCCCAACCAAGTCCTGGCCCTGTTAAGGCCATGATGCGTCCAGTGAGGTGGATCCCCCATGTACTTTGCTCCTGTGTTTCACAGATGTGACCAGTATTCTCCCCAGGATTTGAAATTGGTGGAGGTGTGGGGGTGGGCAATGGGGATGCTCACTAATTTGGTATAACACTGTTACTAGCTAACAGCTGGGGGTCCGTTGGGAAATTCAGGGGGTGTGCGGGGGGTGTGTGTGTGGGAGTGTTAGGGAAATCCCTACATGTGACCTGTTCCCAGGGGAAGTGAATTACTCTTCCTGCCTCCAAAAGGGTCATGCTGTGGAAGGATTGTGCTGAAGTGGCAGGGATTGGCTTTGACTGATGCCCAGAAACAGGGCTAGATGGGCCTGATCCAGAGCAGCAGTGAGGCTGGGGAGTGATGGGCTAGACAATTCCAGTGCTGTGATCTGGAGTGGGGTGAAGAGGTCCCAGGCTGGCACAAGGTGTCAGAGATGGAACATCAGTGTAGATAGGCCGTGTGGCCTGTGCTGGGGTGGAGGTGGCAGGGAGGGGAAGCCACTGGCCATCCAAGTTTTGTGACGTTAAAACAAAACAATGGAACTGCTCTCTGCCCCACTCAGGCAGCGTGCCCCCCCCCCCCCGCACATGGTGCAGTTACATTATGTGCCTTCCTTCAGCCTCAGAGGCCCCAGGTCTGAGTGGCACGCAGGGATTTGCACAGGTGAAGAAGCGAGAACTGAGCTGATGTACCCAGGATTAGCGCAGTAGGATGCCACTCACCTAGCAGGGAAGTTCCTGTCCACAGGAGTGTGGGAGCCTGCCAGGGACAGGGGTGATAAACATCTGCAGCCCCTGGGTCACCCTATGCCTGTCCCTGACACTGCTCCCTCAGTAGCTTCCAGGGTCCCAGGACTAGACACTGAAGCAGCTCTGTCTGCCTCCATCTCTCCCGGCTGGTGGAACAGCACCAGCCTGGATTCTGTGGCCCTGTACTGCACCAGGGCAAGCGTGGAAGGGGGCAGCTCGATGGAGACTGTGATCCCAGCTGCTACCCTCCTTTGTGATTTCGCCTTAGGCTGGAGATAGCCAAAGGCTCATGCTGCAGGGTTTTGGCCTTTCCTCCCATCTCCCCCAGCAGGAACTGGAGTGTGGTCCTTACCACTGGAGCTTATTCGAAACCAGCTTGGGCTGATAGGTGGGAGCTGTCCAGAAAGGCCCGGTCCTGGCATGGGGCTTGGCTGTTAATGAAAGGGCATTCACCCACCTCTGGGGTCTGGCATCCCACAGGCTACTGCAGCTATGTCCCCACCAGGGTTCCTGGCATTGAGCTCAGCCTGGCTTACCCTTGTGTGGCAGCTGCTAAGAGAAATCTCCAGGGGTTTTGGTCTTGTGAACAGAAAAGGGTGGTGGGAGGGTGGGGGGAACTTTTTACCCTAGTGAGGCTCCACCAAGCTGCCGTCAGGGGGTCTGTCTAAACACCCTGTGGAGCAAGTAGGTACTGAGACCCCAGGTGCCCCCCTCCCCCCCCAAAAGGCTTTGGATAGGTCTTCAGCAGGCAGGAGGGGGTGGGGCACAGCACAGGACTAGTAAAACTATCCCAAGGGCCCTAGACTGCCTTCAGCTGGCCTTGCTGGTGTGTCTCAGGCATGGACTGTCCTGTTGTCATCCTGGGGCTGAGACCAGCTGGGCCCCATGAGCTGAAAGACCCTAGATTTGTGTGTCTGGAAGGAAGTCCTTGGGGTAGGGGTACTGTGGGGCAGGAGCTGTTCCTGTTCTGTGGCTGTACAGCCCATGGCACAAGAAGGACTTGTTCCCTGGCTGTACCATAATACATCTAACAAGTAAAATCGTACCTGGCACTGTGGAGTCCTGGGCCTTGCACATAGTGGAGTCCTGGTCAACAGCATGGGGGAGAGGTCAGCCTAGGCACTGCTGTAATACACCTTCTAGCAATAAAATGAACAGCCCCTAGCACAGTAGGGAGCTGGTCTGTGAACTAGGCACAACCACAATACATGTAATAGCAGGGGGAAAAAAATAAAAAACAGTCCTTAGAATAAACTGGTCCTGGTCCATGAGTGGGGCTACTGTATTACACCTAATAATGAGAGCTAACCTAGACTGGACGTTTCTCCTGGCAGTGATGTGGCAGAGGGGACTGGGGAATTGAGATGTGAGCTTCCTGAGGGCTGGACTGGGCCTAAAGCAAAGGGGGCCTGATTGCCAGAAGACCTAGCCCCCCCCCCCCCAGCAAATGGGAGCTGCAGGCACAGTGGTGTTCCTCTTCCCCAGTTGCACTGAGAATGCCTGTCAGGCTTATCTAGATGGCTGGATTGTTTGCTCATTTCTTACCATGAGGTTTGAATGTTGCTTTTAGCTGCTGCTGCTGCTGCCACCAGAAACCTTCCCTGGCCATGCACAAGTATGCACATGCACAAGTATGCACGCCCACATGTGCACACCACACATGTTGCCCTTGTTTCCCGGAAGCAAGGGTCCGACTCCTCAGAAAAGCGTTTGAAGTGGTTGTAAACCAGTGAAAATAGGGGAAGAGGCTGGGACTAACGGAGAACTTCCCTCCCACCCCCTGAATCTCTAGCAAAGATGCCCTGATTCCCTTATCTCCCTCCTGACGGTTGTTTAATTGGGATGCTCCCCCAGACAGGTAAGGACCAAGGATCAGCAGGGGCTGTGGGGCAAGACCAGAGCTGTCTGCTGGGGGGGGGGCTCAGGCTGAGACAGCAGGGAGCTGCATGTCAGGACAGAGGGGTGATGACAAAGCCGGGGGGGGGGGAGCCCAGGGGCTGTAGGTCAGGTCTGGGGGATGCAGTAACAACTAGAGCGTAGCCTGGGGGCTGAGTTGGAATTGGGGGAAGTGTTAGAGCTGGAGGGGAGCCTGGGCATGCCAGGCGGGGTGAAGGGGCAATGGTTCAGTAAAGCCACCCTGGAGCTGGCATGACATGAGCCAACAACTTTGTGGCTGTTGGAGACCAGCTCCTTTGTACTTGCAGCCTAGGTCCACCCTGGCCCTATTTTACATTGACAGTGGCCAGGGGAGGGGCTGCAAGGGAACACACCTGCAGAGCCTGTTGGAGACAAAGCCCCTCTTATCCTGCACCTGCTCGACTTAGGCCCCTCCCTGGAATTAGAAAGGACAGGGATGGAAGCCCAGTTTGCTGCCAATCTGCTCTGAGGCAGGTATGGCTGGGTCTGTAAAGCAGGGCCTGCTCCATATGTTGGTGGGCACCTGATGCTGGACATGTCCACTGGCACAGCCCTCCACAGCTCTGCGCCTTGGGAGGGAGCCTGAGCCAATGGCTCAAAGACCCTGGCCTGCACACGCATGAACACACGTTGCACGTGCATTGCACACATATGCATCATACATAGATGCATGTGCATACTGTTGTGCAGAAATGTACATGCTTGAGAACACACCTACGTTTTTGCACATACGTGTCCCCATGAATAGGCAAGCCCACCAGCACTGTGTACACATTGGTGCATGCCTTCCTGGGGGTATGCCCCTGCGTGTATACCAGCAGGATGGGGCGCCTATACGTGTGCACTCTCCACCAGAGGCATGAGATGAGGCAGTGGCTGCTGCAGGGCACCCCACGGCCCTGGCTCTGGCTGACATATCCGGGTGGCTGGGGTGGAATGCTGCCTGACCTGTCCAGCTCCCTCCCTTGGCCTCGGGCAGGGAGGTTGGTCCACAGCAGGGCAAGATAATAATGCTGGGAAAAGCCTCCCCTTGCCCAGGAGCAGCTGCTGCTCTGTCCCTGTATGCTTAAGCTCCTTCCCTTCCTCCTGCCTCCTGGCCAGCCCCATTCAGTAACAGTCCCAGGGCTGGAGCCTTGGCTGGCACAGTGTTCTTCTCCAAGACCCCTACCCTGAGCAGGGCTCTGGACAGGATGGGAATAAAGCAACCTTACTGGCCTGTTAGATTCATCTGGACTCAGACTGGCAACTCTTTGGGGTAGGACCCGCCTTGTGTTTTGCTTGTCTGTGCAGGGTCTGGCACACTGGGGTCCTCGGCCTCACACCTGATATGTCAATACACCCAATGGCAGACCGCCAAGCATGGGTGCCTGGGGCATGGCCTGGTGAGCTGAGACTTAGACACCCTGCATCCTCTCCCCAGCTTGGCCCCTGCCCTGTCTGAGTGACTTTGCTCGCGTTGCTCTCCCCACCCCATGCCTCAGTTTCCCCACTTGTAATATAGGGATAATGGCACAGCCAGCTGGCTTTGAGCTCACCGGCAGGCCAGCACTTCAGAAGAGCTAGTGGGCAGCCCAGTGCCCAGTTGGATGGTGCTGTTCATCCTGGAAATAGCTGCAGGCCACTTTCTAAAGCAGTGAGTGCCCTAGCCTGGAAGATCAGACATGGTTCCACTTGCCCCAAAGGGAAGCACCAGGGGGGTGCTGGGGCCAAGTACAGAACAGAAAGTTGGGGTGCAGCTGGAGTTTGTTTAGAGAAGAAAGGAGGGGAAAGGGAAAGAAGTTGGGATAGGTTGGCAGCGGAACAGCAGCCCACAGTCCCTGCAGGAAGACAAATCAAAAGCCTTTTAACCAGGAGTGTAATTAGTCACTGGAACAGCAGGCGACAACAGTCCTGTGCCCCTCACCCAAGAGTAGCGTTCCACAGCCAGAGAGAACTAGCCCATGAGCTCGTGTTTTACTCAGGTGGTTTTTGAAGGGATCTGATCCAGAGGAGCAGCCATGTTAGTCTAGTCCAGCAAAAAAACCCAAGAAGTCGTGGGGTATTTAAAGACTAACAGATTTATTTTTCGCATGAGCTTTTGAGGGAGAAAATCCCATTTCACGAAGTGGGATTTTCTCCCACAAAAGCTCATGCGAAAAATAAGGGTATGTCCAGATAGGCTTATTTCGAAACAAACAGGTTGTTTCAAAATAAGAAGAGGCATGCCCACACAACACACTGTTATTTCGAAACCATTAAACCTCGCATCTAATCAAAATAGCCGTTGTTTTGATACGGTCATTTCGAAACAATGCCGTTCGGACACGTTGTTTCAAAACAACACCATTCGAAACAACTGTTTTGAAACAACATGTCCGAACAGCCTTGTTTTGAAATAACCATTTTGAAACAAGGGCTATTTTGAAAGCAGGCTTTCCCTTAATTCGAATTAACAAACTGTTAATTCAAATTAATTTATTTCAAAATAAGGACTTTATTTCAAAATAACTAATTTCGAAATGGGTTATTTTGGAATAATGATGTATGTGTGGCCATAGCCTTAGTCTTTAAGTGCCACACGACTCCTTGTTTTTTATCTGCTCCAAAGACGGTCTCTGGCCTGCGTTACACAGGCGGCCAGGCCGTATAGTTGCACAGGGCCCCTTCTGGCCTCTGGATCCATGAATTCCTCCAGCTTGAGCCAGTATTTCCATAATAGGGTCAAGAGGTAACTTCCCCACTGGGCATGTTATTGCAGCATTGTCCACCAGGGGGCATCTTCTGGCGGAGGGGGATACTGGAGCAGATGGGCCTTTGGGCTAATGCTTCAGAGAACAGTTCCAGGCTCCCTGCTCAGCAGGGCTCCCCTGGGCTGAAAGTCAGAGCAGGATCCGGGCGCAGCATCTCCCAGACCCCTTGGCTCTGTCCCCGCCAAGGGGGGTAGGCTCTTACAGCTCTTGCCGGCACGGAGGCTGGTTCCACAGTTCTCTGGCCATCACCTCTGATGCAGCTGCCTTGCTCGGCAGCTCCGGCCCCCAAGTCTCCTGGCATGGGGGTGCTCCCAGCCCATCCGGTGCTGGAACCGCTCCCTGGGCGGCAGGATGTTTGTGTAAGACAGGCGACGCAGAGGCCATAGCAGCCTTGGAAGGGGTAGGAGGGAGTTGGGAATCTGGGCCCAGCTCCCTTCCTCCCTCCCCTGCCACATTCCTGTGGGGGCAGGGAGCCGACCCCACGGGCAGTCTCTGGTGGGGAAACTGGCTCCCAACTCGCTCACAGTGATTGCCTCTTCCAGGGTCACGGATGTCCAGGCTGTGAAACCATGTGGTTCTCCCTGTTCGTGCAAACCTTGTGTGTGTTTGTGCAGGAATTTCCCTAACACCCTCCTGAATTTCCCAACACCCTGCCAGTTGTCAGCTAGTAACAGTGTTATGCCAAATTAGTGAGCACCCCCTTCACCCCCCCCCCAATTTCAAGTCCTGGGGAGAATACTGTGTTTGTGCGTGTGCCCCTGACAAGCACAGGCTGCGTGCCTCCATAAACAAACACCTTTGCAGATATGTTGCCATCTGTGCAACCACATGAGCATACATGCATCTGTGTGCAAAGCCACATGTGCACACTTGCCCCTGCCAGGCGGGCATCAGCAAACATACCACCGTGGCCTTGCTGGGGTGCATGGGCGAAGGAAGCAAAGGGGCTGGAGCAGGCCAGGGAGTGTGGTTCTTCTTGGGCTTCCCCTCCCAGCACTGGCCACCTCCTTTTCGTCGCCCCCTGCCTCCCACTGGTGGCTTGATCCCCTTCTCCTCCGCAGCACTGCCCCCTCTCCAGGGCTAGGGTTACCAGATACCACAGCATGGAAAGGAGGACAGGGAAGTAGGAAAAGGAGGACACATAGAGAAACGGTAGTAGTAGTGTAATATTCTTCTGGTTTTAGGGCCCTGGAACGCTTCCCCTAAAAAGAGGGTGTTCTGGGGAATTCCAGCCAACTTTAACCCCTGTCAGTAAAAAGCCAGACACGATCATGTGTTTTCAAAATGCTTGCCGGACGGAGGAGGTGAAGGTAAAAAGGAGGACATGTCCCCCTTCTGCCTGACATCTGGTAACCCGAGGCAGAAGGGCGCAGGCCCCAAATCAGGGGCAGGAAGGGAGGAGCAAACTCGGCCTGCGGAGGGATCCGGGGGGGCTGCCCGCAAGGGGCGCTTGGCTGCTCGGGGGCGGCAGGGGGCGCTGTCCCCAGGTGTTGGGGCTCGGGGAGCCCCGGCTGAGCGGGCAGAGCCGGCAGGGGTCGCTGTGCCCAGCTGGTGGGGCAGGACGGGGCGCCCGGCGGGGGGGGGGGGGCTTTCCCGCGCTGCCCCCCCCGCCCCCCCGGGGCCGGGGGGGGGGGGGGGGGGCCGCGGCGGGGGGGGTGTCTGACTTCATCCCCGGCGCTTGCCATTGGCCCCGCGGGCCGTCACTCACCGCACTTCCTCCTCGCTCCCCCCGCCGGCCCGGCGGCGCCCAGAAGTTTGGCAAAGAAAAGTGCGCGGAGGGGGGCCCGAGCCCGAGCCCGCCCCGCGGGATGCGCGGCGCCCCTCGCAGCTGACGCCCGGCCGCCTGCGATCGGGTGCGGGGCGGGGGAGTCCGCGCCTCTCTCGGGGCCCCATGGCCTCCCCGCCCGCCGCCGCCGCCGGCCCCCCGGCCCTGCCCTGCTGCCCCGGGACCCCGGCGGGCTGCGCCGCCGCCCCCGAGCCCGCCCCCTGCCCGGGGGTCTCCTTCCACATCCAGATCGGGCTGACCCGCGAGTTCGTGCTGCTGCCCGCCGCCGCCGACTTGGCGCACGTCAAGCAGCTGGCCTGCTCCATCGTGGACCAGAAGGTAAGGGGCACAGGCTGCACCGTCCCGGGCAGGGATTGCCCCGCGCCCCGCCGCTGTCAGCTGGTAACAGAGTTACACCGACGTGGTGAGCCCCCGGTGCCGCCCCCTGCCCCGGGGCTCCCTTCAAAAGGGCGCGTGATGGGGGCTGTCAATTTCAAGTCCCGGGAGAACGGCGCTCCTGTGGGTGTGGGGGTCGTAGGTGCTTGTGGCTCTGGGCCGCTGCGCTTTGTGGGCAGGGTTGCGGGGTGCCCCTGTGTTTGCGCAGGGGGGCGAGCCTGACCGGTTGTGTTTGTGCGTGTGGCGGTGAGGCATTTGCGTGTGCGTTCTGCGTACGGTTGTGGCCGTGCGCCGTTCGCAGGGTTGTGGGGTGCGTGTGTGTTTGTGTATGAAAGTGTGCGCCGTGTGCAGGGTTGTGGGGCTGCGTCTGTGTGTTGTAGGTCTGGTTGTTGTGGCATGTGGGTCAGGCTGATCGTGGCTGGGGTCGTGGGGCTTTTGTACGATGGTGTGTACCTTGGGTACGGTTGTGGGGAGGGTGTTAGTGGTTGCGAGCTTTTGTGTGCGATTCTTGTGCGTCTGGTGGTGGGGCGCGTGTGTTTGTGTATGAAATTGTGTGTCGTGTGTGATTGTGGGATGCATGTGTGGTTGTGTATGAAATTGTGTGTC